>CM055884.1:25069704-25669704 GCA_029582165.1 Portulaca oleracea
GATTTCTCCTTTTCACTGCACCACAGGGCACGGTCCTGCCAACACCGGTCACGGCTTCAGGGGCGATTAGGGTCGATAACTTTTTCGCTTTACCGCGACCGCCGCGGGCTAGCATTCACGGAGACCGTGGCCACGGCCTAGCGTTCGCCGCCAATTTTCTTCCTCATGCGTAGATCCCCACCATGGTTACTTACCAGAGTAATCGCTGCTACTGGCCGAAAGTGAACATGCGACCACTTGCCGCCATCTCTGCTGGGTGCAAAATTTCTTCCTGTAGGGTCATGGCTCAATCACTACCATGGCTATGGAGCCAAGGCGATCGTGGGCCACGGTGGTCTCTGCCACGCACTTTCTTCGTGGAGGCTCTTCAATCCATTACTATGCTTCCGCTTTCTTTACGACTTCGGCATTTCTTCTAATCTGTTGCCTTTGACACGTCTGCAGTGGCTCGTGGAATCTTAGGAATCTCTGGATTCCCAAGATTGGTGTAAATTGCCCATTTAAAATCAAGCTTTGAGTGAAACCATTCTGAAACTAGTGCACCAAAACGACAGTGTTAAGTTATTAAAGCAACTAATAAATGGTGTCAAAAGCCTAAGGATTTAAAGCGGTATTTAGACACGAAATCGGTCTAAACACCCCCACACTTAAACCTTTGCTCGAGCAAAACGGAACAAAACAAAACTAACTCAACACAAACTCCTCTGTCGGAGAGAAACGAGTGCATTTAGCGCACTAAGCTTCTTTCAACCCCTTCTTGCAATTTCGTGTGACTAGATGGACTCGTGAGGGCTCAGGTCAGACTCACATAAGCCAAAGAAAAAGGAGAGGGAAAGTGAAAACAAAACCAAGAAAACAAAAAGAACGGCAAAGGGCTATGATTCACAAGATCTCGTAATCTAAACTAAGAAAACGCTGATTAAACCTCCCAAAGTAACTGCTAGAGCATCTCACAAACACCAAACTCAAAAAAGGTCGATCTTGGTTGTTTTTAACTCCCTACACCTTGTAAAGTGCGGTAAACTCCCGCAAAGAAAATATAACAAGGGTTTAACGGAACCAAGACTTTAAAACTTATATCCAATTTGAAAGCAACGAACAACCGAGGAGTGTTGCCTCTCACATTTGGTCGCCTCGATTTATGAGGCCAGAGGTGATGCAAGGAGGCCCTGCTTTTAGAAGCAAAATTTTTCTTTCTTTCTTCCTTTTTCTCATTTTTCTTTCTTTTGCTTTTAAAATTATCGGATAGCCTTACTTTTCGGAATCGACGCCCATATATGGGTATACTCCTCCCAACACGGTCTTTTCCATACGCTCCGTCGCAGCGATATATAGAGGAGGGTTAAGGGTATTCAAAGGCCGCACTCACGAATACCGGCCCGTAGGTCAAGTGTATGGTGGTTAATGTTTTCAATGACACGCCCACTTATTCAAAGTTATTATATCTTAAGAAAGCTTTCTTCTTTCTTTTCCTTTTCTTTCTTTTCTTTTCTTTTGCACTTTTTGCTAATAAACGAGAAACAAAACAAACTCGCATACAAGCCCTTAGAATCTCCGGTTCCAAACAAAGTGAGAAAAGAACGGAGTCTCACAAGACACTTAATGAAGGGAGTCTATTTAGGATAAGTCTCGACTAGAACCCAAGTTAGATTGAAAATGCTCCAATCGATTACTTTTAGAAGGAAATTTAAGAACGGCTTCTCAACTTCAACACGAGATCTAGAAACAAAGCAAAACAAAACAAAACGAAAAGAAAACTAAAAGGTTTTCACTCCCTTTTTCTCCATTTTCACACAAAAATTTTAAAATTTAAGCAAAAACTAGTAAAACTAGGAAACAAAGAACTAAACGACTAGTGATCTACCCTTAAAATAGAATATCTCCCCCCACACTTAAAACTCCACAATGTCTCATTGTGGGAAGGTGTCACATGAAAAGGGTAGAGAACCTACAAAACACAAACAAACAAAAACAACTAAAGTAGAAATGGTGGGACCGAGCCCACACTACTCCAACAAAGAATAGATATCCCAACATACACCCAAAAGAAAACCAAGCACGAGGGATCATGATAAGAATTCACATACAAAGAGTAAGGTGGAAAGATATTACCTCAAGCTCTTCATAAGTTGAAAATAGCGATCCAAGTCGCTGCTCAAGAGAGCCTGAACAATGTTAGAGTAAAAGATGACTTTATAACTATAGAATTCGCATGCGAGACCAAAAGCAAAAGAAAGGAAAATCTAACTTAAAAGATTATGAAAAGAAATCAAAAGATGAAAACAAAAAGAAAAAATGAACAATATATACATTGCTAATAACTTACCTTATCCCGAATCTCACTCATCGAGGCGGGAAAATAAGTAAACGCGATACGCACTAACTAAAATAACTACATCATTGCATTCATCACAAAACATCGGTTACATTCATCAATGCCCAAAATACAAACAAGAAACTCTTAAACAATATTCAACCTACAAAAACAACCGATAAACAAATGCATCAAACAACCATCCAACAATCCGATCATGCATACAAACACACAAGACAAGGAAAAACCCGAGCAACCTAATCAACAATCCCCAAAATATGCGAGCTCATGCCAAAAGAAATCGATAGACCAACAATCCAAAACCATCAGACATCGTAACTCCAAAACCCCAAGAAGCACTCCCACACTTATACTTCACAAAATAAAGTAAATAGTCAATGATAAAGGTCGGGTAGGGGTGGGGTGTTTACAAACGGTCCTCGCTGGACTCTCCCGCGGAGGACGGGCCGGAGTCGAATGGATGCTAGCTAGCGCCTGCTGGATCTCGATCATTCCTCGCAAGTTTTCGATCAAGAGTCTGGTTTTGGACGAGCCCCGCTGAACTTGAAAGTCATCATGAAGCTCCCCGGAGTCGCCGATACGCCAAGAGCGGGTCCCGTTGTTGACTCGGCTACTTGATCCCCTTGTGCTTGTTCTTCTTCCTCATTCTCTTCTTCCTCCTCTTCTTCGTCTTCATCCTCACCCTCCTCCGCTCGATTCCCGACCACCCACCACAAATCGATCCTCAAAAGTTTGGCCACACGACCAATTGCGTCGTCGGAGACATCTAGACGCTGTTCTCGCATGGTCGCCGCCCAAATGAATCACGACGCTGGGGTTCGCTCTCGACAGATAATGTTCGCGCCTTGTGTTTCTCCAAGAATTCCATCTTTCGAGGGCTAACACCGTCGATGGATCGGGAAGTAGCTGGAGTCCACTTTAATAGGACTCAACCCTTGCTTCCTTAGGAAATGGGTGATGACACCCATTCCAATAGTCATGTTCCGGTTTCGAGGCTTATTTCTCGGAGGCAATGGAGGATGCACATGCCGTTGACCCGCCATCATTGATCGTGATTATAGAGGACGAAGAGGTCGCCTTTCCGATGCTTGAATGCCCGCGCACACGCCAAATACGGTTCAAATGAGGCGGTGGAAGATGCGACGCCAGACATGTAAATCTGGCCTTAGAGTTGCTTGGGCACAGTACTTCGCCAGCGATCAATCCTCGGTAACGCCTCTCCAACAAGTGAGGGCTTCTTGCTCATCGACTTGACGACTTCGCTGTAGGGGATGCCATCCTGAAAGGCCTAGAGCGTTGCATAAGTCTCGAGCGTATATTCGACCTCCTTTTGTTCACGATGTATGAAAAAGAAGCGCTGATGTGCCGCCTTCCTTTACCACCAAAGAGTCGAGGAATTCGAGCACCGGTTGCTCGATGATCGATTCGCTGATTGTGGCGAAAATTTCCCATCCCATGACTCGATGAAGAAGTCCACGCCGCTTACAAAAAACATCCTTTGCCGCCTCTCATGATAGAGATCCGAGCAAAAATTTTCCGCTTCGAGCCTCTCATACTGCGCTTGTGCATATCATCCCGAAAATTGACCTTAATTTTCGGTCGATTGAATAATCGAGGCCACGACCTTGACCGAGTTTTGTCAGGCTCAGCCGAGGTTGATGGGGCGGGGGTTGATTCTGGCTCAGTCTGGGCACGTTTTGCTCGACCCATCGGAGTTACTGAAACACAAGCAACTACCACACACCAAAACACAGCACAACCCATACCCGATAGTCTCGAGCAGCACGAATTCACAATCAACCACAAAATTCAATCCAAAAGTTCACCAATAACACTCCCAACACGAAAATATCCACCAAAAATTCAAACTCCAAACTCAATCAATTCATCCAACCAAACCCACAAGCAATTCACATAAAATTCAACCAAGAGTTCACCAATAACACTCCCAACAATCAATTTCTATCCAAAACGCACAATTAACCCAAAAATGCACGAAATCGCGCTAATTTCACCCAAAAACGCAAGGGAATCAAAATTTAAGCACCCATAATCAAGGAATACCGAGTCGAGGGACGGGAACTCCTCTATTAGTTTCGAGCCCCACAAGGAACAAAGAGCCAAGAACTTTGCTTTAATTGAGCCTAAAATGGCGAACACAACAAAATGGCACGAATCGAGAAGAAAGGTGGGAGAAATGGAGGAATTGGTGAGAGATTTGGCAAATTTTGGAAGAGAATTCGAGTTTTAGGGTTTGGGAGGGTTTTCAAGGTGAGATGAGGAAGAAAGTGAGAGAGAAATGAGGGGAAATGATATGGAACCCCGACATATCGCAGTTTTCGATGCATCGCCATGGTAAATTGGACCGAGGGCACGGTGATTCGGGTGAGGGAAAAGAAGGGAAAAAGTGTATGAGACCGTGGTCATGTAAACTTCACCACGGTCACGGCCATGGTCGGACTAAAATTTCCAAGAGTCACTTTGCGATGAGACCGGTTGCGGTGACTTCGACCGTGGTCACGTGATCTTCGCCTGGCTAATCGGGAGCAACTTTGAGTATGCTGGTCGTGGTCGGTGACTCCCACCGCGGGCACGGTACCTTTCGTTCATTTCAAAGATCTACAAAGCTCAAAAACTCGAGAAAATTGTTAAGTCCTAAAATCTACCCTCTTGTCATCCACTCCTTTCTTTCTCAATTTCCATTCAAGGACTCTCTCCAATTGCTCAAAAACACTTTCAAACCCCGACTCATGTAACCACTCACGATTTTTCTTTAAGAATAAGATAAAACAAAGGAAGAAGAAAGGCACTAAAATAAAGGAAATAAAATGAAAGAACTAAAAATTGAAAGAAAACACTAAAAGAGGGGAAGTAGTTCATACCTCCCGGTGCTTGTTTCTAGGTCCTAGCTCGACCTTTCCAATGCTTTCAATTTCCAAAATCCGGAGGTATGTCACAACCGTCCCGACATATTCCTCGCCATGATGTATGGTTCGAGTTTCATGAGTTTGCTTTGAAACACTTCCTGGACATCTTTAACTCAACTACTCCACGGAAAGAATTCTCACTATTTCGAATGGTCCGACCACCGTGATCTCAATTTCCTGAGAACAACTTCACTTGAATTGAAAATGAGAACCATATCGCCTACCACAAACTCACGTCGCTTCAACCTCTTGTCATGCCACGCCCGTTTCCTCCTCAGAGATCTTGTTGGTCTCATATGCATGACGCCAACTCCTCAAGTTCTTCTAATTGAAATAACCGACTACCTCCACCGCCTTTGAGATCTTGTCGAGATTTCCACTGACCTTGTGTTTGTGGATGGTAAGGAAGTCCCTTCTTATGCTTGATGCCGCATTTCCAAGAGAGACTCAATCTCTTTTCGATGAAATAGGAACCTTGTCACAAATGATGACCCGTGGAATGCTAAATCTTAGGAATAGGTCTTTTCAAGAATTTTGAAACGGATTTCATCACATCTTACACATGGTATGGCCTCGACCCACTATGACATAGTCTACCGCTACTGTGATGTGTTGGAAACCCTCGACGACGGAAAGGACCCATGAAGTCCAATCCTATACATCAAAGCTTCCACCGAGAATATAGTTCAACGGCGCCATTCTTCCGAGATGTTATCGACCTTCGACACTTGTCACATCGCTGACATACGATGGCGCCACGAAAAGAGTCGCCACCAATAGCCTGCAAAACCCTCGCCGCTTTTGGGGCCACCGTGACTCCCACGGAAATTCATGATGGAAGAGGAAAGGATCATCCCAAAAGTAATGCTTTTCGCGAGGAATTTCTTCCTTTGATGATGGTTCAAATGTCGAGGGATCACTTCGCTTGCCAAATAGTTCATAATATCCGCATACCAAGGATACGAGTTGATAGCCAAGAGTTACTCGTCCGAAAGCGCCTACAATCGGTTGGTGTCTTCCGAGTCGATAAGAATCCTCGAAAGGTGATCGCTACGACATTTTTGTGCCCGCTTTATCGCTGGATTTCCAAATCAAATTCTTACGTAATCAAGACCCATCGATAAGTCTCGGTTTTGTCTCCTTCATTCCCATCAAGTATTTGATAGCGCATGATCCGTAGACTACCACCTTAGAGAAATACGCAGGTATCACGAATTTGTTGAGCGCAAAACGACGCCAAAAGCTCCTTTTCCGTGGTAGTGTAGTTCCTTCACGCGATGTTTACGGCTTGCGTAATAGATGACCCTTGGCTTCTTGTTCATCAAGCTTGGGTCAAACACGCCCTACGGCCAAGTCGCCGCTGGCCATAATCTCAAAGGGTATCCAATCCGAGGTCGAACTACCCGATCGGAAATCAAAGCCTGCTTCAACCTATAAAATGGCTCAAGGCACTCATCAGTGAAAATGAAAGGGGCATCTTTGCACAAGAGGTCAGTTAGAGGTCGAGTAATTTTTGAAAAATCTTTGACGATAAAAGCTGCATGCCATGAAACTACGAACCCCTTAACTAAATCAAAGTGGTGGCGCCTATAACCTCAACTTTGGCCTTATCTACTGATACCCTTAGAAGAAATTAAATGACCTAGAACGATACCTTGTTCCACCATAAAGTGGCATTTCTCCCAATTCGTAACTAGATCCACTTCCTCACAACGAGTTAACACTTTCTCCAAATTTAGCAAACATCGAAAGAATTACCGCATACGTAAAAATCATCCATAAAGACTTCCATGCATTTTTCAATAAAATCACTAAAAATAGCCATTATACAACGTTGAAAAGTCCTGTGGGCATTACATATACCAAATGGCATGCGACGATAAGCAAATGTCCCATACGGGCAAGTGAAGGTGGTTTTTTCGATGCGAGGGTGGATCGAATTTGAAAGAAACCCGAGTACCCATCCAAAAGCAAAATGCGAATGACCCGCCAACCGCTCTAACATCCGTCAATAAAGGGAAGGGGGAAATGGTCCTTCTTTGTTACTTTGTTTAATTGGCGTAATCGATATACACATCCGCCAACCGTGACGGTCCGTACTAACTAGTTCTTTCTTGTCATTTTCAATTACGGCCAATCCACCCTTCTTCGGCACACATCGAATCGGGCTTACCTATTCGCTATTTGCACTGGGAAGATGATCCCAAAGCCTAGCAACTTTACTACCTCATTTTTAACCACTTCGCATGTCGATTTGCCGACGCTGATTGCCTCGCAGTTTGGCATCTTCTAGCAAATCAATCAATGCATGCATACGGAAGGGGATAAACCTTTCAAGTTTTCTATCCTATAACCCAATGCACCCCTATGTTTCCTACAAATCAAGCAACTTAGACAATTCAAAATCATTCAAATTCGCATTCACAATGACAGATAAGATTTCTCATCATCCAAGAAAGCATATCGAGGGAAGGGGGTAAGGCTTTAAGCTCTAAAGGAGTAGAAGATTGAATTTGAGAGGAAGACATACCTTTAAAGATCGATCTTGAATCTCCATACACCCATATAAGGCTCATCAATAATAATCTCCTTATGCATGGGTGAAGAGTCAAGAAGGTGGTGAAGAAAGTAATATCTGCGTCGGTCTCAAATCGAAGGACTCCAATAAGCAAGCTCCCAAGGGATCATCGCAAATAGATTCAAGAAGATGGGAGTCCTCAATATACTCATCAACAAGGAACTCCATTATATCAATGGCATAGCATGAGTCCCCATATGAAGGACTTTTCAATGACCCCTCAAGTTGAAAAATTATGCTTTCATTCCCGACATTCTTCCATTCTTCACATCAATAATGGCTCCCGCCGTAGCAAGGAATGGCCTTCCCAAAATAATAGGGATGTTGTTATCTTCCTCTATCTCCAAAATCACAAAATCACAAGGAATTAAAAATCGCCCACTTGGACCGGGATGTCTTCCAATATTCCCAACGGTCTTCGCACGGAACGGTCGACAAATCAAGATTAATTGTCAGAGAGCAAGATCGTTGAGATTTAACTTCGCAAATCGAATAAGGCATGACGCTTACACTTGCTCCTAGATCACAAAGGGCACGACTAATCCGCATATCACCAATGGTGCATGGAATAGAAAACTTCCGGTCGCTAATTTCTCCGGTGATTTGTTATCGATAATCGCACTACAATCCACCAAATGGATCGTAGATTTCTCTTGAATTCTTCTCGCTGAGAAGCTCCTTCAAATGCTTCTTGAAGGACGGAACTTCAGAGATGGCATCAAGAACTGGAATGTTCACTTCAAGCTTCTTGAGCATCTCAATGAATTTTGAAAACTTTGCATCAGATTTTGGTTTTGCTAACCGATCGGGAAAGGGACTGGTAGCTTCGGCTTCAATAACTGATTGGTTCTTCTTCCACCATTTTTCCTTTCCCTTTCCTTAACTTCTATCTCCTCTTGTTCTTTACTAGACTCTCCCAATTCATCCTCATGTGCTCTCAACTTCCTCACCTAATACTAACTCACTTTCCCGCTTCTCCAACAAATCTTCCTCATCCGAGATATCCACCACGCCACCTTCTTTGTCACCCAAAACCTCCTCTCCCATCATTCTAGGTCCAACAATCTTCTTGCCACTCCTCAACGTAATCGCATTAAGTTGCCCTTGTGGGTTAGGTTGGGATTGGCTAGGCAAAGATCGATAGGTCGAGATTGTTGTGCCAATCGGGCCAATAGTAACTCGAGATTCTTAATGCAAGTTTGGTCTTTTCTCGGTCTAAGGCCATCTTTTCTTGAGATAAGGCTATCTTCTCGAGTTAAGGCCAACTTTTGGAGGGTTTGGTCAAGGGTTTCTTGTTGTGATGGTTTGGGCATTTGGGAAGATTGACCTTAGTGAGGATTTTGGTGGTGGTTTGGTGGTATTAGCGCGATTTTGATTTGGGAAACCGGGGGTTTTTGGTTTAGGGAGCTTGTTAGTCAGAGGCGAATTTACGGGGACGAATGGGGCTTTGATTGGTATAGGTGAGGTTATTGTTGGGATAGATGGCTTGAACTTGCTCGGTTCGATACTCTTCACATCGCTCAAGAATGTGAACCTCCACAAAAATCACATACCAAGACTCGCATCCTAATAAGCATGTACTTCGGGGTCGCTTTACTGCTTTGTGGTTTCTCCAAAGCTGCTTTTGTTGCATCTCAAGAACGCCATTCATGAGAAATTTAATGATAGAGTTGCTTTCTAGAGGAGGACCATCTCTTGGACTATATCCGCCTCCCAATGAGGAGAGTTTTGAGATAGCTCAAGAAATACGTTTGCTTCCTCCGCCTCTTCGAGGAACACGCCCGAGGCATGATCGATTGATTCTCGCAAAGAGCTACTCAATCCGAATAGAAGTGATGCAATAATAACCAATCCTCAAGATTATGATGTGGACACTCCGTTGAGACCTTTGAATCTCCTCACGCTCAATAACGACTCATCTGCTCTTGCTCAAGCTCATGATGGCTTGCCTCAACCGACACGCCTCATCATAGGGGAAAACCTTTGAAGAAAGTCGCGCTAAGGGCATCCCATGTTGAATAAGTTCGCGACACTGTTGAGCCATAATAATTCTTTCCCTTCAAGGTAAGATGGAAAACTTCACTTTCATGTATTCGGCGAAACTCCATTCATTCAGACGGCCGACGCGTTACCGAATTTGTTGATGCGGTCAATAGATTTTCATGCTCTCCTCCATGGTACGGGGTGTTCTCAAATATTTCCAATAGATACGGCTTGAACTAGAACGATGCATTCTGGTAATTCGTCGAATGATGGATCGCCTCCGCATCTGGCGATGGTAAGGAATACGATGCTAAGGTACGGTGAAATTTGCTCTCCGTCACCATCGAATTTCGATCGCCCCGCTCCCTTTGTTGTCTAGCCTGCCTCGAACCGGCGTTAGCTTGTCGAATAATACTCTTCGGATTCGGGTTCGGTGGAGTTACAGGAGTTTGGCCTCGTCGAAAGCGAGTCCGCATGCACAAAAGGAACAAATAGAAGAATCAAATTTCCAGTAACCAACGATAACAAAATCTCTAGCAGTGAAATGATCTTTAAACAACCTAAAGACAAAGAGCTAAGCTAGGTGCGCTTGCTCCCCGACAACAGCGCCATTTTGTTAGTCGAGTGGTTTGTAAGACCACGGTTTTATCGTTCTTCCACAGGGAGCTAGGGCTTTAGTCAGCTTAGTTGACTCTAGGTATGGTTTACGATCATGAAAGGGTGATAGAATTTAGGTAAAACAGCACAAACACACTAAGTTCACCAAAAGGTGAAACAATGGGTGTCGAAGACTTTCGGGATGCAAACGGGAATGAGGAAATGGGTTTCGCAACAAGAGAGTAACGAGAAAGGGAAATCAAATGGTAATTCCGTTAGAAAATACCCACCGGGCTTCCTCTTTCAAGGATAGTCCGAATTAACTTCCCCAAAATCCATCGACAGACCTAGGGAAGTTAATAGAACGGAATTTCCTAGTTAGTTTCTATTCGCTTTCGCGAACTAGAATACTAGCTATCCTAATTCCTACCGTCCAACAAGCGTTGGATGTATTCGGGATGCTTTCACACCCAATTACATCCCACTTGAGGGAAGGATAGGATTAGGAAGTTGATTTCCTAACTAGTTACTCACTAATATTGCTAACCCAAACCTAATCACCCATTCACACCCTTAATATCTCCCTAACCCATTAAAGTTCTAGCCACTAAACATCCTAACTATCATGATAATAACATCAACAACTTCAATCATGCTTAATCGAGTAAACAAGATAACAATAAACACTCAACAACAACAACAATATCAAAAACAGAGATTAATAAATAAGCAATAAATTAGAGAGAGGGATTAAGAAATGCTCATGGATTGTGATGACAAGGGGGAAAACTTCAGAATAATAAAGCTCCAATGCTCCAAAATTGAGAATAATCTTCAAACTTCCAATAATAATCAAGAGAATCCAATACAAGAATCCATAATCTCAGCAAAGATCTTCCTAAATCTCCCTAGTCTAAGACTTAAAAATGTGATGAAGAGTGCTAAAGTATCATAAAAGATAGATAAAAACTGTTGTCTCCTCTCTTTAATCTAAAATGACCTAAATACATTAAATAGTAATCAAGGTTGTTACTCAAAACTCATCATTTTACACACAGCACAAAATCGCGTGAGGGACCGTGGCACGGCTGCATGATCGGCCACTGGCCCGCATAAGGCGCGATTTCTCCTTCACTTCAGACCGCTGGTACGGTCCTCAAGCACCGTGGTCACGGCCTAGGCGACAGGGTCGACAACTTTTCGCTCCTTCGCACGGCTGTACGGCTACGGAGACCGCGCCACGGCCTAGTTCGCCAGCCTTCTTCCTTGGGTAGGGTAGGATCCCACCGTTACGGTCGAGTGACCGTGAACCACGGTCTATCTCTTGCAAAATTTCTTCCTTAGGTCTTGGCTCAATCACACCGTGGCTATGGTCAGTGACCGTGGCCACGTGTCTCGGCCACGCTTTCTTGAGGCTCTTCAACCATCGCTTCCGCTCACGCCTTTCTACATGATCGCCCTTCTAATCACGCCTTTGACATGTCCAGGGCTCGTGGAATCTTAGGGAATCTCGGATTCCCAAGATTGGTGCAAAATTGGCCCATTTAGAATCGTTGAGTGAAACCCTTCGGTAACTACAAAAGTAACTAAAATGCATTAAAAGTTATTAAAGCAACTACGAAACAAGTCAAAAGCCTAAGGATTTAGGCGGTATTTAGACACGAAATCGGGTCTAAACAATACCCCACAAAACAACCTACTCCCCCACAAAAACAACCCCCAACTCCTCAAAAAAGCCTAAACACTATCCCTACTGATAACATGAGGTGTTTTAGATGTCAAGGACTAGGGCACATAGCCTCATAATGTCCTAACAAGAGGGTGGCGACCATGGCTGACTATCAAGCTTCATGGTTTGCTGAACCTGAAGTTAAGGAGGAAGAGGAAAACCATCCAGAGGGAGACTTGCTTGATCTTGTGTATGATGAAGTTGATGAGGGCTCTGATGAAGGAGAGCTACTGGTGATCAGAAGAGTTCTTAGCAGTTCTTCTGTTGAGACATCACAGGAACAAAGGGATGCTTTGTTTCATACAAGATGCACGAAAGGGAAAGTCCGCTCGCTTATAGTAGATGGTGGTACAGACAAATGCACTTCACAAGAGATGGTGGAGAAGTTGCTGGTGACTTCTCCCATCCAAAGACCCTATTCTATTCAATGGTTGCAATCCAGAAAGCATTCCTATTACGTAAAGGTGTTCGTGTGTTTTTAATAGGCAAATCATATCGTGATTCCGCTTGGTGTGATGTCTTGACTATGGATACATGTCACTTATCCGGGAAGGCCTTGGATGTTCGATGTGTCGCAGCACATGATGGAAGGGCCAACACTTATACTCGTGGTGAATCACAAGAAAGTAACCTTAACCCCATCAAACAAATCCACCCACAAAGAACTCAGATATTGAGCCAACCCTTGGTCTTTTACTAGTCACGAGCATCATGAGTTCAAGCTTGTAAGGATCTCATCTTATTGTCCCCTGATGAACCACAAACCCCACAAAATAACCATCCCCTATTTGTCCCGCTCCTAGAAGAGTATGCTTATCTATTTCCAGATGAAATGCCTCCAGGATTACCCCTAAAGAGAGATATCCTGCACAAGATTGATCTTGTCCCAAGATCAATTTTGCCCAATAAACTTGCTTACAGGATGACTCCAGCTGAAACTGTAGAGATTTAGAGGTAGGTAGATGATCTTCTTAGCAAGTGAATGATCAGAGAAAGTTTGAGTCCATGTGCAGTACCTGCTCTATTGGTTCCTAAGAAAGATGGTAGCCAAAGGATGTGTATAGACTGCAGAGCTATAAATCAAATCACAATCAAGTATAGGTTTCCTATACCTAGACTTGAAGATCTTCTTGATGAGCTCTATGGGTCTCAGGTATTTTCCAAGATAGATTTGAGAAGTGGCTATTATCAAATAAGAATCTATGAAGGTGATGAATGGAAGACAGCATTTAAAACAAAAGTAGGTATGTTTGAATAGCTAGTAATGCCCTTTGGTCTCACAAAGGCTCCTTCTACATTCATGAGACTTATGAATCAGGTACTAAAGCCTTTAATCGCAATTGTGTAGTTGTTTATTTTGATGATATATTAGTCTATAGTAAGACGTAAATGATCATCAGCAAAGATCTCAAGTAAGTGATGGATATTCGCTCAAGGAGAAACTTTATGGGAATTTAAAGAAGTGCCAGTTCTTATAGACCAATTTATTTTTCTTGGCTATATAGTATCGCTAATGGCATTCAAGTTGATCAAGAGAAGATCAAGGCCATTCAAGAGGCCTACACCCAATTCTAGTGAAGTGAGAAGTTTTCATGGGTTAGCTTCATTCTATAGAAGATTTGTGAGAAATTTCAGCACTATTATGGCACCCATGATCAAGTTATCAAAGGAAGTCTTTCAATGGACTCCAAAGAGACAGAAGTCCTTTGAACAGATCAAAGAGAAGCTTACAACATCACCAGTGCTTGCCTTGCCCAGCTTTTCTAAGATCTTTGAAGTTAAATGTGATGCCTTAGGAGTTGGAATATGAGTTGTCTTATCTTAAGAAGGCAGGCCTATAGCTTATTTAAGTGAGAAATTAAATGAAGCAAAGAAGAAATACAACACTTATGACAAAGAGTTCTATGCAATTATCAGAGCTCTTGAGAATTGGAGGCATTACTTGGTTGGAGGAGAATTTATACTGCATAGTGATCATGAAGCTCTGAAATATATTCAAGGACAGCACAAGCTTATTCCCAGGCATGCTAAATGGGTTGAGTTTATGCAATCTTTTCATTTCATGATTCACCACAAGTCCGGAAATATGAACAAGGAAGCTGATGCCCTTTCAAGAATGTTTTTCTTATTACATATCCTGGATTCCAGAATCCTAGGATTTAAGCAACTAAAGGTCCTTTATCCTACAGATGATGATTTCAAGGACAAGTTTCATGCTTGTCAACAACATCCTCAGGGTCTGCACATACGATCATGGTTTCTTATTCAAAGAAAGCGATTATGCATTCCCGTATGATAAGGAAATTATTAATCTTGTAAGTTCATGGAGGAGGACTAGCAGGACACTTTGGCATAGAAAAGACATTCCTTATGCTGAAAGAACACTACTTTTGGCCAAAGATTGGAAGAGATGTAGAACACCTTGTCAAGAGGTGCAATATATGTCAGCTATCCAAGAGTCAAAGCCTACACCAAGGGCTTTATACTCCTTGCCTGTTCCTAAAAGTCCCTGGGAAGATATCAGCCTTGATTTCATTGTGGGACTCCCAAGAGCTCAAAGAGGTAAAGACTCCATTATGGTTCTTGTTGATAGATTCTCAAAAATGGCTCATTTTATTCCTTGCAATACTACCTATGATGATGTGAAAGTTGTTGATTTATACTTTCACGAGATAGTCAGGTTACATTGCATTCCTATGTCTATGGTTTCAGACAGGGATACCAAGTTTCTAAGCCATTTCTGGATTACATTATGGAAGAAGATGGGAACTCACAAATTTAGCACTACATGTCATCCTCAGATAGATGGACAAATTGAGGTTACAAACAGAACCTTAGGTGCACTTTTGAGAAGCCTAGTAGCCAGAAATAAAGGAAGTTGGGATACTTTGCTACCACAAGCAGAGTTTGCTTTCAACAGAGCCCCTAGTAAAGCTACTGGTCACTCCCCATTTCAAGTGGTTTATGGACTGAATCCAATTACTCCTTTGGATTTGGTACCTCAAACTACTTTAGTCGACTTTAGCTATGAAGCTGAACTAAGGGCCAAACAAATTAAAGAGTTCCATCAGCAAGTACAATAGCAAATTGAGAAGCACAATGAAAAGATAGCATAAGAACTAATCAAAAGAGGAGAAGAGTTGTGTTTAACCTCGTGATTCGTCCGATACACCTCAGAAAAGACAGGTTTCCAAGCAAAAGGAAAGGGAAACTTGTAACCAGAGCTAATGGTCCATTTGAGACATTGTAGCAAGTCAATGATAATGCTTATAAGTTGGATTTATCTGAAGATTATGGAGGAAGTGCAACCTTTAATGTTGCAGACCTCAGGCCTTATTATCCACAAGATGAAGGTTTGCCAAGTTTGAGGGAAAACTTTTCAGAACCTGAGGGGGATGATGGAAGTCCATCTACACCAGCATTGCTCATGGACATTCCAAGGGACCAAGGGAGGACTTTCTGTCCTGAGAGTTTCACCAGGTCTTTTGCAAACCTGGACCTGGCTGGAAACTCAGGAGGGATTAAGTCCCTCCTAAAGCAAGCATAGGAGAGCCATGACAGGCAGGTCCTAGGGGAATTTTGAAGCATTAAGGGTAGCAAGTTGATCACCTCTGGAGCCTGTACAAAGGGAAACCTTGGCCTTAGTACCCAAGTCCAATTGATGCAATTGGACCTTGGCAGAACCCCCACCTGTGAAATTAGGGTTCAAGTCTGTTTCAATGTCAAATGCAGGCTGCAGAAGACATGGCAATAGCATCTGGTGGTTTTTATATATTCCTTGGCTCAAGTATGTGCACTGATCAAGGAGCTCAAATGTCATTGCTCCGTGACATTTGCTACCTAATTTGCTTAGACAAAGGCAACTTCTATCAAGCAGCTGGACTGTGTTAGCATTTTCACATTAATAAGGTTATTTGGTCATTTTCCCTTCTAATGATCGAGTGTCCTTAATTGCTAATACAATCAGCTACTCTCAGCAGCCAAAACTCAGTGGAAGCATGACTAGTGCTCGGAAGAGCCATACGCAAAGACTACATTCATCTAGCCTTTTTTATTTTTATTTTGCTGTTTTCTAAATGTAATCTGATGTATTTAAGCTTTGGATTAGTTTTAAGCATCTTACTTATGTATAATAAGCTAGCTTAGACATAGATTAGAGGTTTCTTTATACTTAGGAAACCTTAATCTAAGTAAACAGCTAGCTACTTGCTTAAAGTGGCAAATATAAGCAAAGCTTCTGTTGTAATAGCATTCAATTTTGAGTGAATGAATGAGAAACCAATCGAGCTTGCTCCTGTGTGTTTGTGAGTATCTCTAAAAACTCTCCATTGTTTCTACTTGTCTGTAACTAAGCTTTGGCAAGCTTAGAAGGTGCTAAGTATGGCTTAGTTTGTGTTCTCATGGTGTGGCCTATATGCAGTTCATAAGTTGAGTTTTGCCCTGAGTGTTCACTGAGGTGTGGATGACACCGGATACACGTTTTCTGTCTTTCCTTATTTTTTTTTCGTTCCTTGATGCTTTTCCATCCCTAGAAAATGCTTTTGTTTGAACAATCAAGGTCAGGGAGGGCCTGTGGTGTTGTCCAGGCAAGTGTACTCTGATTAGGATTGCCTGCACATACTTCAATATGGGCTGAAATTGATAAAACCCGCGAGGGTTTTATCAATTTCTGACCCATTTTCTCTCAGTTTTAGCCTTGATTACTGTATGGAAAATACTAAATCATTTTTAAATATTTTGGTGTAAATCCGTACATTTAAAATATTTAAACGGGTTATAAAAGAATTAAGAGTCGCCAGTCGATTTAGGGAAACCGGCAAACCTTAAAAAATAATAAAAACTCCGGTCTACGAAAACCCGATTCTAAGTCCGGGGGTAAGGTTACGACTTCGAGAATTATAATAATTCCTGAATTCGCCTGTTAGAAAACAAAGTTTACTAAAATCGACATTAAAATGAAATAGAGTGGGGAGAAGTTTAATAGATTTCGCAAGTTTATATTCTTGATCATGCAATATAAAAACAAGGTTTTTGGTTTAGAAAATGTTCACATATAATGTAAAATAAAGTACAAATTACATGATTAAAATAACAATAACGAAAAGAAACATAAAGGCGAACCTTGTTGGTTTAGGAGCCCGAATGCGCCGATCAAAACACCTTGACTTCCTTTGACTTAGTGGATGGAAAGATGAGTATGAGAATGGTAGTAGGATAGTATATGGGTGATGATTTTGGTAGAGTAAGGGGAGTGGTGATATGAGAATAGTGAGAATGATGATAGTATTATGAGAGTTTAGGAGAGTAAGGGTAGTAGAGGGTGATCGTTGATGAAATGAGAGTAGTAGAGGTCGTTTATGAGAGTAGTTGGTGAGAGTTTGGGTAGAATGATGGTATTAGTTGATCCAGTGAAGGTGAAATGGAGTGGGTATTTATAGGTAAGGAGGTAGTGATTTGGAGGGAATTGGAGGCATACCCCAAGATCATGCCCCCTATCCCATGCAATTAGATAACCCGCGCGGGTTATGAAAAGTCAAGGCAAAGTCAATCCCACGTGAGCTAAAATCAAGGGGTCTGCATGGGATTTTTGGCGCCAGCTTTTGGAAAAGAAAACCCACGCGGGTTTTATACCTTTCACGCAGATCGCTGACGTGGACTAATCAAAACGACGCACCTTGGTCAAGAGAAAACCCGTGCCGGTTTTGTAGCTGCTGGGCCGGCTCCGCTTTTGGGTTGCCATTGTTCTGGGCCGCTTTTGACATCTAAAACCCCCGCGCGAGTTTTGGCAGTCTTCTCGGCTGGATTTTCTTACTAGGCTAGATTTTTGGGCCTGAGAATTGTTAAAACCCGCATGGGTTTTGAAATTGCTAAGTGCAACTTCGAACGGCCATAACTCTTTCATCCGGACTCCGATTGAGGCAATTCAAAAAGCGTTGGAAAGCTTATGATGTGTACATTATTCTCATCAAAAGAAATAAAGCCAACGAGACTTGGGATTCGAAATGGTTGGCATATGTATGTGGAAAGGGTGGAAAATGAAGGCTTTTTGTGGTGGGTTGGCCCAGTAACTCTTGATTGAGGAAGGCCCATTGGATGGTAGCCTCTTTTCTTGTTATGCTTGATTTGTACATATGTCCCGGTACAAAATCCGGTGTCTACAGACAGACCTAATCTTTGGCATAGACGTTTCACGGTGCACAGTTTATCCTTGTTGGCGACTCGATTCTCATCTGTATGTATCCGCTTTTCCATCATTGTAAACCATCAACGAGCTCAAAAACTCCAAGATAGATTGATCCACGATCGATTCATCGATCGTGAGGAATACATCCCACCCTAAAGTGTGAATGAAGTGGGTGAAGCTCGGTTTGCAATAAATGGCTTCTACCGTCGTCGCATCGTAAACGCCGGTTGCGCATATCTTACGCACTTGGAACATCTCATAATGTTCTTTATGTGCATCACTCCAGAAAATCACTCTTGATCTTGGGTCACATTGAATTAGTGTGGCTGGTTACGCTCGGTAACGCTCTTTTGCGGATGAGGATGGCACGTTCTCGTGAAGGAGTCTGCTCGACAGAACGCTTCTACTCATGATGTTGAGTAAAAGCAATGCCTGAAGTAATTACATCACAATAGGCTCACTATGGTGCCCTAATCTCAAAGAAATAGAAAAATTCCAAACCAAGAACACATCAAATAAGCTTAAAAAATCATAATGCACTAGCTATGGAAGAATGTTACCTCAAGCTATGGATCAGAAGACGAATTTCAGACACATTGAAGGCTTTGAAGAAATTACACAATATAGTAACCACGGAGCGATTTAATGCGCGGTAGCTCGCTGATAAGAATGCCCGAGTTCTAGCGAACACAAGAACAACACAGACAAATACAACACAAGTGAGAAGGAGATAAATTACATGCAACAAACAAAAATTACCTCACTTGTGATAGTAGTAAGAACGAGTGCTTGCCCAATCGCACACTTAGTCGATTCAGAAAACTTTCGGATTTCTAGATGCAAAATGGAGAAGAAACTGAGAAGAATTAGGTCTGGAGTTCAAAAATGTGGGATGGGGAGTGTTGTTTAGACCCAATTCTGTGTCTAAATACCGCCTAAATCCTTAGGCTTTTAACTCGTTTCGTGGTTTAATTTCATAAGTTTTCAATGCGTTTTGGTTATTTTTGTAGATTTTGGAGCTTTCGCCGAAAACGTAGCAAAACGGGCCTTTTTATAGCATTTTTGGTGATTTCCCGAGCTGAGCCGGACCGGAAACCGAAGCGGAGTCGACCCGGGACCACACTCCCAACCTTTGGTGCCAATTAGTGAAGTAACGCATGCTACGACCCTCGGATCGAGTGTTACATGCTTCGGAAAGAAGGAAGAAACAAAGGGACGAAAAGAGTAGGGTAGCCCCCGCTACCCTGAGCGTAGCACCCGCTACCATAGGGGGTAGCGCCCGCCACCACAGAGGTAGCACCCGCGACCTGTGCTCAAAGTCAGCTTTGAATTGTCATCTAAAGAAGGTAGCGCCCGCGACCTCCTGATCCCGAGTGAGACCGTCCCCACGGTCTTCAGGACCGTACCTACGGTCTCTCGAAGCTCGAAATCGCCCGATCTTTTTGCTGGATTGAACAGGACCGTGGCCACGGTCTCCTAGACCGTGACCACGGTCTCCATATGTCCTGCGCGTGTTTTCGGCTTGAAGTGCTGCGTTTTGGCCAACAATTTTTTCTTGTATATATATATATATCTCTTTCACGTTTTCCTAGGGAAGAATCTAGGGATAGACTTAGACATTTGGGAGCTTTGTAATAAGGGTTTTAGAGAGAGATTAATGAGATATTAATCTAGGGTTTTGGAGATTTGTGTTTGTTATTGAAGATTTGGAGATTCAAACAATTGAACGATTGTTGGGTCATCTTTTTATTGCTCTTCGTCCTGATGTTATACTTCATCCAAGGAGATTTCCCTCATCAATGGAACAATCTTGAGGGAATTATCATGAAGTGCATCTTCAAATACATCGGGCTTAGAACATAAGATCTTGGGATGATTATTTTCACCCCAATCATCGGGTTCCACTTCAAGAAAGTATGCTTCCACTTGGTGCTCATGAATAACATTTGATATCATATTGACTTCAACACAGGGTCCCATGAAGAAGGGTTTCTCACTTAGAGCATCAAGCTTTGATTCAATGTGTTCTTCATAATAAAGTGTTGAATCAACCATTTGGGGAGAGGAATTTCAAGTTGGTGGGGAATGAATTGCTGCCTGGGGCATTCACAAACATTTTCTTTCCTCCGGAAATTTCGGTCCCTCAACTTCTCCTCCACTCCACAAGGTAACAACATTCACCTCCACTCCTTGGTTAGGAGGGGGTTGGACGGGCGTAAGTTGAAGTTGGTTGGCTTGAGCCAATTCGAGTTCGAGACTCAGGATGTAAGCTTGATCTTCCTCTTGGTCATCCATGATTCGCTCCAACATCAACTCGAATGAATTCTTGGGGTAGTTGAGAAATTTGAGGTTGTGGAATGTTTTGTTGGGTTTGATCGAAGGTTTCTTTATGGATAAATAAGTGGTGGTCATATGGTTGGGAGGTAGAAGGGTAATGGTTGGTGGTGTGGTCATAAGCAAAATCTTCTTTTGAGTAAAAAGGATCTTGGTTGATGTGGGAAGAATGAATGGTACTCACTTGCTCCATTTGTTGAATTTTTGCACAATGTTAAGTGAGGTGTTGCCCATAGCAAAACTCGCAAGTATGGATACTAGGGACGAAAATGGATGCGAAGATTTTCTTTTCTTGAGCCATTCTCAATTAATTAGAAGCCTCCTCATTTCCTTTTCTTTTAGCATTTCAAAGACGGTGTACAGAAGAAACTTTATAATGGGGTTACTCTCTAGGGAATAATCTCCATCTTCTGAACTTCGTCCACCTCCCGAAAGAGGAGCGGTTTGAGATATTTCATGGAGGAAAATGTTAGCCTCCTCCTCGGTCTTCTTCAAAAACATCCCTCCGGATGCAATGTCAATGGATTCTCTAAAAGGACCACGGAGCCCATGGTGAAAATGTTGTAGTAACATCCAATCCGGTAATTGGTGATGAGGACATTGTCGTTGGAGACCCTTGAATCTCCCCCAAGCTTCGAAAATACTTTTTCCCAACTCTTGCTTGAAACCCAAAATTTCTGCTCTAAGTCGGTGTGTCTCCTCCGCTAGAAAGAAAAGGTGAAGGAAATCTCCTTTAGCTGCCTCCCATGAAGAATAATATCTTGGTGGATATATTTGAAGCCATGTCTCTACTTTCCTCGTCAGAGTTAGAGGAAAGAACTTTAATTTTAAATATTCTGATGATACCCCCGGTATATGAATGAAACTAATACGCCCCTCAAACCTGTAGACATGCTTGATAGGATTCTCATATTCAACTCCATAATAAGGGTTTTTCTTGAAGGTATCAAGCAAGCACGGTTTGAATTGAACACTGTCACGGTGGTAGTGGTGGTAAAATGATCGGGTTGCCTCCTGTACCCAATGATGGAACGGCATATGAAAAAAGGGTACGGGGTGAATCAACTTGAACTTCACCCATCAGGACTCGAAGCCTTCTACGATGCTCGATGAGACATTAAGGCAAACCTACATGCACCAATAAGAACCAATAGAAGCATCAAATTCATTGGGATTAACGCAAACTAATTTCTAGCGTAAAAGCAATCTCAAAACAACCAATAACCAAGAAACTAAAAACTAGGGTGCTCGCTTCCGACAAAGCGCAATTTTGTGTACACGTGGTTTGTATAACCTAGTTTTATCATTCTTCACAGGAGCGAGGGCCTTGGTCAAATAATTTAGGTCAGTCGATTAAGATTGTTGGGTAAGAAACAGGTTGGAAAGGGTCACAAAAGCAACAAATAAACTAAGGTCAGTCAAAGTAAGAAAATGGGCTTCGGAGGCTTTTCGGGATGTAAACGAGAATAAGGAAATGGGTTTTGCAACATGAGAGCAATAAGGAAGAAAATCAAGTGGCAACTTCGTTAGAAAAAAAACCACCGAGCTTCCTCTCTCGAGGATAGTCCGGATTGACTTCCTTAAAGTCCACCACGGGCCTGGAGGGTTAATGAAACGGAATTACCTAGTTAGCCTCCTTCCACTTTCGTGGGTGAGCATTAACTATCCCAACTCCAACCTTCGATAACAAGTGTTAGATGGATTCGAGAGCTCTCGATCCCAAATGCATCCCCCTTGAAGGAAGGAAAGGAGTGGGAAATTGATTTCCAAACTAATTACTCACTAATATTGCTAACCCCAATCTAATCACCCATTCACACCCTTAATTAGCCCCTAACTCATGGGGTTTCTAGCCACTAATCATGATCATAATTAAGCTAACAACATCAAAACCAGGCTTAAGCCTGATTTCTAACATCAAACAACCACAAACAAGCAAAACAATGAAAATGGCAAGCAAGAACAATTAAACAAGCAAGTAATTAAGCAAAGCAATTAATAAAAGAGTTTAAGGGAAGAGAATACTTATCAAATGCTGGAAATGAACAAAGGAAAGCAAAGGAAATGATGATTCAACAATCTCTCAATTGATTGAATCCCCAAATCTTGATACAATGCCAAAATCTACTAAACCGTAGATTAATCCAAACTAATCTCTCACTAAAACCTCCTAATCTCACTCTAAATACTAAGATAAAAGTTGAATGGTCAAATCTCTTTAGAAAAATCATCATTTGGAGTTTAAACACAAGGCCTCATTGTTGCTCAAAATGCATCCGTTTTAACCCAGAAAAAACGCAGGAACCCAGTAGGTCGCGGGCGCGACCTTAGAGGTGGCGGGGCGGCCGAGAGAAAATAGGCGAGGCGATTCCAATGTACGTAAGGTCACGGGTGCGGCCTTCCTCTGTCCATGTGGGAGTGATCAACGCTGACTCTGGGATAGTGGGCGGCACAAAACATGTGGCTGGCACTACAGACGCATGGCGGGTGTAGGAGACGCGACACCCCCTTGCTTCTTCCTCTTTGCTTCTGGTCAAGGCTGTGACACCGGCTACAAGGATTGCTGTTTTTGTTAGTCGAGTGGTTTGTAAGACCACGGTTTTATCGTTCTTCCACAGGGAGCTAGGGGCCTTAGCTGGAGCTAGTTGACTCTAGGTATGGTTTACGATCATGAAAGGATGATAGTATTTAGGGTAAAAACAGCACAAACACACTAAGTTCAGTCAAAAAGATGAAACAATGGGTGTCGGGAGACTTTCGGGATGCAAACGGGAATGAGGAAATGGGTTTCGCAACAAGAGAGTAACAAGAAAGAGAAATCAAATGGTAATTCCGTTAGAAAATACCCACCGGGCTTCCTCTTTCAAGGATAGTCCGGATTAACTTCCCCAAAATCCATCGACAGACCCAGGAAAGTTAATAGAACGGAATTTCCTAGTTAGTTTCTATTCGCTTTCGCGAACTAGAATACTAACTATCCTAATTCCTACCGTCCAACAAGCGTTGGATGTATTCGGGATGCTTTCACACCCAATTACATCCCACTTGAGGGAAGGATAGGATTAGGAAGTTGATTTCCTAACAAGTTACTCACTAATATTGCTAACCCAAACCTAATCACCCATTTACACCCTTAATATCTCCCTAACCCATTAAAGTTCTAGCCACTAAACATCCTAACCATCATAATAATAACATCAACAACTTCATTCATGCTTAATCGACTAAACAAGATAACAATAAACACTCAACAACAACAACAATATCAAAAACAGAGATTAATAAATAAGCAATAAATTAGAAAGAGGGATTAAGAAATGCTCATGGATTGTGATGACAAGGGGGAAAACTTCAGAATAATAAAGCTCCAATGCTCCAAAATTGAGAATAATCTTCAAACTTCCAATAATAATCAAGAGAATCCAATACAAGAACCAATAATCTTAGCAAAGATCTTCCTAAATCTCCCTAATCTAAGACTTAAAAATGTGATAAAGAGTGCTAAAGTATCATAAAAGATAGATAAAAACTGTTGTCTCCTCCCCCCCTTTAATCTAAAATGACCTAAATACATTAAATAGTAATCAAGGTTGTTACTCAAAACTCATCATTTTACACAACAGACAAAGCGTGGGCCGCAGTTAGGGTGGCCGTGGCCCGGTCACGTAAGCGGCGATTTCTCCTCTTCGCTTCGCACCGCCGTGGGTACGGTCCCCAAGCACCGTGGTCACGGTCTAGGCGATTAGGGCTGACAACTTTTCGCTCCTTCGCACCTCCGTGGCTACGGTCATGGGAGACCGTGGCCACGGTCTAGTTCGGCCAGCTTCTTCCTTGGGCAGGGTAGGATCCCACCGTGGCTACGGTCAGAGTGACCGTGACCACGGTCTATCTCGGGTGCAAAATTTCTTCCTTAGGTCATGGCTCAATCACACCGTGGCTATGGTCAAGGTGACCGTGGCCACGGTGTCTCTCGGCCACAGTTTTCTTCAGGAGGCTCTTCAACCATTGCTTCCGCTTCCGCTGCCTTTCTACATGACCGGCCCTTCTAATCCGCTGCCTTTGACACGTCCAGGGCTCGTGGAATCTTAGGGAATCTCGGGATTCCCAAGATTGGTGCAAAATTGGCCCATTTAGAATCGTTTTGAGTGAAACCCATCGAAACTACAAAAGTAACTAAAACGCATTAAAAGTTACTAAAGCAACTACGAAACAAGTCAATAGCCTATGGATTTAGGCGGTATTTAGACACGAAATCGGGTCTAAACACGCCCCCACACATAAACCTTTGCTCGTCCCGAGCAAAACGGAAGAAAACAAAACTAACTAACACAAACTCCTCTGTCGTGGGAGAGAAACGAGTGCATTTAGCGTATGCACCAAGCCCTTTGAACCCCCTGGCAGCCCGGGTGGACGAGATGAACTCGTGAGGGTTTGTAGAGGCTGTACCCACAAAAGCCAAAGAAAAGGAGAGAGGGAAAGTGAAAACAAAAAGAACGACAAAGGGCTATGATTCACAAGATCTCGCAATCTAAACTAAGGAAACGCGATTAAACCTCCCAAAGTAAGTTAGGAGCAGCTCACAAACACCAAACTCGAAAAAGGTCGATCTTGAAGGTTTTAACTCCCTACACCTTGCAAAGTAAACCCCGCAGCAAAGATATAACAAGGGTTTAACGGGAACCAAAAGACTTTAAAAAGTTGCGTCCGAATTTGAAAACAACGAACAACTGAGAGGAGTGTTGCCCTCCCTCGCATTTGGTCGCCCTTGGCTTTGTGAGGGCCGTAGGTGATGCAAGGGGAGGCCCCGCTCTTTTTAGAAGCAAAATTTTTCTTTTCTTTCTTCCTTTTTCTCATTTTTCTTTCTTTTTGGTTTTTAAAAAATCGGTATTAGCCTTACTTTCGGGAATTGGACGGCCCATATAAGGGGTATACCCTCCCAACACGGTCTTTTCCATACACCTCTCCGTCGCAAAGCGATATAGGAGGAGGGTTAAGGGGTATCCAGTGTCGTACCACAAATACCGGGCCCGTGTAGGTTGGCTAAGTGTATGGTGGTTAATGTCTTCAGCAACACGCTCCACTTTTTCAGGTTATTATATCTTAAGAAAGCTTTCTTCTTTCTTTTTCCTTTTTCTTTCTTTTCTTTTCTTTTTGCACTTTTTGCTTTTGCTAAATGAGAAAGAAAAACAAACTTAGACACAAGCCCTTAGAATCTCCGGGTTCCCAACAAAGTGAGAAAGGAACGGGAGTCTCACAAGACACTTAATGAAGGGAATCTATTTAGGATAAGTCTCGACTAGAACCCAAGTTAGGATTGAAAATGCTCCAACCGATTACTTTTAGAAGAAAATTTAAGAACGGCTTCTCAACTTCGAACACGAGATCTAGGAAACAAAGCAAAACAAAAACAAAACGAAAAGAAAAACGAAAAGGTTTTCACTCCCTTTTTTCTCCATTTTCACACAAAAATTTTAAAATTTAAGCAAAAACTAGTAAAACTAGGAAACAAAGAACGAAACGACTAAGTGATCTACCCTTAAAATAGAATATCTCCTCCCCCCCCCCCCCACACTTAAAACTCAACAATGTCCTCATTGTGGGAAGGTGTCACATGAAAAGGGTAGAGAACCTACAAAACACAAACAAACAAAAAACAACTAGCAGGTAGAAACGGTGGCGACCCAAGCCCACACGGCTCCAACAGCAATAGATATCCCAACATAGACACTCATAGGGGTTCGCCTCCCAAAAGAAAACCAAGCATGCGACGGATCATGATAAGAATTCACATACAAAGAGTAAGGTGGAAAAATATTACCTCAAGCTCTTCATAAGCGTTGAAAATAGCGATTCGAAGTCGTCGTTCAAGAGAGTCGGGACAATGTTAGAGTAAAAGACGACTTTATAACTATAGAATTCGCATGCGAGACCAAAAGCAAAAGAAAGGAAAATCTAACTTAAAAGATTATGAAAAGAAATTGAAAAGATGAAAAACAAAAAATATGACCAATATATACATTGCCAATAACTTACCTTATCCCCGAATCTCACTCATTAAGGCGGGAAATAAGGGTGAAACTCGATACGCACTAACCGAAATAACTACATCATTGCATTCATCACAAAAAAAACATTCGGTTACATTCATCAATGCCCAAAATACAAACAAGCGCAAACAACGAACCCACAAAAACAACCAAAAACGACCATCAAACAACCATACAACAACCCGATCATGCATGACAAACACACAAGACAAGGAAAAAACCGAGCAAACTAACAGAACAATACCCAAAATATGCGAGATCATGCCAAAAGAAATTGAGAGACCAACTATCCAAAACCACCGGACATCGCAACTCCAAAACCCCGAAGAAGCACTCCCCCACACTTATACTTCACAAAAATAAAGTAAACAGTCAATGATAAAGGTCCGATGGGGGTGGGGTGCTTACAAGCGATCCTCAGCGGACCCTCACTGGCGGAGGGCGGGGTTATGGTGGAAAGAAGGATGGGTAATAGGGATTCACATAGTCGGGAGGTCTTTGGGGAAGCGGCCCTCAACGTGTAATGATGGAAACTCCAATCACGCATGGCGGTTTTGTTGGCGGAGGTACTCTTCGTGGTCTTTGCAGTGTCGTTGGATGTTCGCAAGTCGCTTTTGTTGATCCTCTAGCAACTTCACCAGGAGCGGAGAAGTTTGTTCTCTCGCGAATCTCGATACTCAAGCCTTTGATTTGAAGTGATTTGGTCGGATCGCCATGTCTTTGCCGAACTATCTAGCATCTTCTCATGGGTATTCTCCTCGAACTCTTGCAATAAACTAGAAATGGGGATAGGTGCACCAATTATCCATGACCAACAATAAAATTGCCCGCACGACCAATTTTCATTATTTGCAATATCGAGCCATTCTTGGCATGAGTTGGGTCGAGAGGAATGCGGATTTTCCTATCGGCGTAACCATGATGGTAGGCGATGCGTGAATGACGCCGAAGATTATCTCCATTTCGATCAGCTCCTTATCAATGGCGATAGGGACATACCGTGGCTTCCATAATCCCAGGTAATCACCAAACCCTTGCTTCCGGAGGAAGTGACATATTATATGGCCCATTCCAAGGTTGGTGAAGTTATCAGATATACTCATCTCCCCTAACCAATGTAGGATGCAAGAGCCTAAGTTCACTCGTTTCCCCTTCAAAGTATTGTACATTATGAAGAGATCGTCCGGACGAACATGTGATCGTTCCTCATCTCGCCCAAACACTGAATTAGCAATCACCAAATGGAATAACCGGACAGCAGGATTACAAAAATCTTGTGCTCGAGATTCACGAGGCGATAAAACTACCGACCTTCTTGAGTCGACAGTGCTCTTCTCCAACAAGTTAACCGTTCCACGCTTCTTGTACATCGAATTCCTCACTCCAAGTAGACCCCATCTTTTGGTAGTTCCAAAGCTTGGCAAAACTCTTGAACAGAACATTCTAGCTCCCTATCACCCACTCTATAGCTGAAAATGGCCTCAGGGTACCCATCACTAAAGACTTGAAGTGAACTCGTGAATTCAGTGCAATTTGGTCTATAATTGGTTCCTTGATATTGAGAAGTGCTTTCACCAAGTACTGAGCGAGTGTCGAACTGGACCGACAATAAAGAGTGTTGATTGTCTCATCACCGAGAATCTCTCCAGCGTAGATGTGTCGCTCCTGGAGTTCAGCATAGCGAGTCTTGTGCAGTTCATCACGGAAATTAACCTTGGCATGGGGACAACTTTTAAGCTGGTTGAGTCCGTCTCAATCCGAGAGAAGATGGTAGATGTGGTGGTGATGGAGGGAGCTTCCTAGGTCGACCTGTTTTTGGTTTCATCATTCTAATGTCTAGGTAGAGAAAAACGCACACAACAACCAAAATCAACTAGTAAATCGAACTTGGATGCATCAACAAACAAGGAATACCTAAGTTGAGGATGGGGAACTCATCTTGTTAATTTCGAGCCCCACAAGGAACAAAGAGCCAAGAACCTTGCTTTAATTGAGCCGGAAATGGCGAACACAACAGCTAGGGCACGAATTGGAGAAGAAAGGTGGGAGAAATGGAGGAATTGGTGAGAGATTTGGCAAATTTTGGAAGAGAATTCGAGTTTTAGGATTTGGGAAGGGTTTTCGAAGGTGAAAGTGAGGAAGGAAGTGAGAGAGAAATGAGGGGGAAATGATATGGAACCCCCGACATATCGCAGGTTTTCGATAGACCGTGGCCACGGTAAATTGGACCGTGGGCAAGGTGTGATTCGGGTGAGGGAAAAAGCAGGGCGGAGACCGTGGCTGCGATAAACTTCACCGTGGTCATGGTCATGGTCGGGACCAAAATTTCCAAGAGTCATACTGCGATGAGACCGTGGCTGCGGTGACTTCGACCGTGGTCACGGTGATCTTCGGCTTGGCTAAACTGGGAGCAATTTTGAGTATGCTGGTCGTGGCTGCGGTGACTCCCACCGTAGGCATGGTACCTTTCGGTTCATCTCCAGCATCTACAAGGCTCAAAAACTTGGAGAAAAATTGTTAAGTCCTAAAATCTACCCTCTTGTCATCCACTCCCTTTTCTTTCTCGGTCAATTTCCATTCAAGGACTCTCTCCAATCGCTCAAAACACTTTCAAACCAGACTCTCATAGATCAGATAAAAGAAGGGGACCGCCTTTGAAAAAAAGACAAGCTTTAGCTTGACTTGGCCTTGACTCCCACCTGAACTCGGCCCTTTTGGATCCCTTCTTTCATGCTTCTTTCTTTTGGCTTAGGTTTCCAACAAACAACTGAACAACATGGCCTTGCCGCCCCCGCCCCGCCGCTAGCAGAAGCTAAGCGAAGAAGTAAGGCAAATACGTATGGGACTGAACCCAGAACAAGTTGGAGTTCGGCTATGGATTAGAGGAACAAATGTAGTTAAATGGGACAGCAGGCGGGTTACACGTGTGGAAAGCCTTCGATGGCTTCCTTATGAAAACATCAATTTTTATTTGGGTATAGACAGTATCTCTTTATTCTTCGTGATATTGACCACATTTCTGATCCCTATTTGCATTTTAGTGGGTTGGTCTGGTATGAGAAGTTATGGGAAAGAGTAGCGTGCGCTTAGCTTTACAATTGGATGGGCTCCCACTCACGATTTTTTTTTAAGAATAAGATAAAACAAAGGAAGAAGAAAGGCACTAAAATAAAGGAAATAAAAATGAAAGAACTAAAAATTGAAAGAAAACACTAAAAGTGGGGAAGTATTTCATACCTCTCACGGGTGCTTGTATTGTAGGTCCTAGCTCGACCTTTTCCAATGATTTTCAATTTCCAAAATCCGCGAGGTATGTCACAACTGTCCCGACATATTCCTCGCCCATGATGTATGGTTTGAGTTTCGATGAGTTTGCTTTGAAACACTTCCTTTGGGCATCTTTCAACTCAACTACTCCGGCGGAAAGAATTCTCACTATTTCGAATGGTCCGGACCACCGTGATCTCAATTTCCCAGAGAACAACTTCAGCCTTGAATTGAAAATGAGAACCCTATCACCTACCACAAACTCATGTCGGTTCAATCTCTTGTCATGCCATGCCTTCGTTCTCTCCTTGTAGATCTTGTTGTTCTCATATGCATGACGCCTCAACTCCTCAAGTTCTTCTAATTGAAATAACCGACTACCTCCAGCCGCCTTGAGATCGAAGTTCAACTTCTTAATTGCCCACATGGTTTTGTGCTCAAGTTCTACGGGGAAATAACATGTCTTCCCGTAGACAAGACGGTAAGGAGTAGTGCCAATCGGTGTCTTGAAAGCGGTGCGGTATGCCCACAAAACTTCATCCAATTTTTCTGCCCAATCTTTCCTTGAAGAGTTAACCGTCTTCTCTACGATCTCCTTGATGGCACGGTTGGAGATTTCCACTTGACCTTGTGTTTGTGGATGGTAAGGAACTCCCTTCTTAGGCTTGATGTCGTACTTCTCCAAGAGAGACTCGAATCTCTTTTCGATGAAATGGGAACCGTTGTCACTAATGATGACCCGTGGAATGCCAAATCTTGGGAATAGGGTCTTTTTCAAGAATTTTGAAACGGATTCCCATCAGATCTTACACATGGTATGGCCTTGACCCACTTTGTGACATAGTCTACCGCCACCAGGATGTGTTGGAAACCCCTTGACGACGGGAAAGGACCCATGAAGTCCAATCCCCGTACATCGAAAGCTTCCACCTCGAGAATATAGTTCAACGGCGCTTCATTCTTCCGGGAGATGTTACCGGACCTTTGACACTTGTCACATTGCTTGACATGCAGATGGGCGTCACGAAAAAGAGTCGGCCACCAATAGCGGTTGCAAAACCCTTGCGCCGTCTTTTGGGGCCACCGTGACCTCCACCGGAAATTCATGACAATGGGTCAAAATAGATTGCACTTCACTCGGAATACATCCGGTACATCCCGTCATTTCCAAGACGGAAGAGGAAAGGATCATCCCAAAAGTAATGCTTCATGTCGTGGAGGAATTTCTTCCTTTGATGATGGTTCAAATGTTGAGGGATCACTTCGCTTGCCAAATAGTTCACAATATCCGCATACCAAGGATACGAGTTGATAGCCAAGAGTTGCTCGTCCGGGAAAGCGTCTACAATCGGTTGGGTGTCTTCTGAGTTGACAAGAATCCTCGAAAGGTGATCGGCTACGATATTCTTTGTGCCCACCTTATCACGGATTTCCAAATCAAATTCTTGCATAAGCAAGACCCACCGTATAAGTCTCGGTTTTGTCTCCTTCTTTCCATCAAGTATTTGATAGCGGCATGATCCGTGTAGACTACCACCTTAGAGAACATGAGGTATTACCGGAATTTGTTGAGCACAAAAACGATCGCCAAAAGCTCCTTTTCCGTGGTAGTGTAGTTCCTTTGGGCGTTATCAAGCTCATGGCTTACATAATAGATGACCCTTGGCTTCTTGTCTACTGTTTGGGTCAAACACGCTCCTACGGCGAATGCGCTCGCGTCGGCCATAATCTCAAAGGGTAGCGTCAAATCCTGAGGTTGAACTACCGTAGCGGAAATCAAAGCACCTTGACCTATAAAATGACTCACCACTCATCGGTGAAAATGAAAGGGCATCTTTGCACAAGAGGTCGATTAGAGGTCGAGCAATTTTGAAAAATCTTTGTGAACCGGCGATAAAAGTCGGCATGGCCAAAGGAAACTACGCACCCCCTTAACGAAAACTGGGGGTGGTAGGCGCTCTATAACCTCAACTTTGGCCTTATCTACTTCGATGCCCTTAGAAGAAATTAAATGACCCAGAACGATACCTTGTTCCACCATGAAGTGGCATTTCTCCCAATTGAACTAGATCCACTTCCTCACAACGAGTTAACACTTTCTCCAAATTTATAACGATCATTGAAAGAATTACCGCATACGGAAAAATCATCCATAAGGACTTCCATGCATTTTCAATAAAATCACTAAAAATAGCCATCATACAACGCGTTGAAAAGTCGGGGGCATTACATAAACCAAATGGCATGCGATAAGCAAATGTCCCATATGGGCAAGTGAAGGTGGTTTTTCTTGATGTGAGGGTGGATTGGAATTTGAAAGAAACCGAGTACCCATCCAAAAGCAAAAATGCGAATGACCGCCAATTCTAACATCCAGTCAATAAAGGGAAGGGGGAAATGGTCCTTCTTTGTTACTTTGTTTAATTGGCGGTAATCGATACACATCCGCCAACCGGGACGGTCCGGGTACTAACTAGTTCTTTCTTGTCATTTTCAATTACGGTCAATCTACCCTTCTTGGGCACAGACTGAACCGGGCTTACCCATTCGCTATTTGCGATAGGGAAGATGATCCCAGCAGCTAGCAACTTTACTACCTCCTTTTTAACCACTTCTTGCATGTTGGGATTTAAGCGACGTTGGGATTGCCTGGTAGGCTTGACATCTTCTAGCAAATCAATCGAATGCATGCATATGGAAGGGGATAAACCTTTCAAGTCTTCTATCCTATAACCCAATGCACCCCTATGTTTCCTAAGCAAATCAAGCAACTTAGAAAATTCAAAATCATTCAAATTCGCATTCACAATGACAGGATAAGATTTCTCATCATCCAAGAAAGCATATTGGAGGGAAGGGGGTAAGGCTTTAAGCTCTAAAGGAGTAGAAGATTGAATTTGAGAGGAAGACATACCTTTAAAGATCGCATCTTGAATCTCCATACACTCCATATAAGGCTCATCAATAATAATCTCCTTATGCATGGGTGAAGAGTCAAGAAGGTTGGTGAAGAAAGTAATAACGGTGTCGTCGATCTCAAATTAGAAGGACTCCAATAAGCAAGCTCGAGGATCATCGCAAATAGATTCAAGAAGATGGGAGTCCTCAATATACTCATCAACAAGGAACTCCATCATATCAATGGCATAGCATGAGTCCGCATATGAAGGACCTTTCAATGACCCCTCAAGTTGAAAAATTATGCTTTCATTCCTGACATTCAACGACATGCTTCCATTCTTCACGTCAATAATGGCTCCCGCCGTATCAAGGAATGGCCTTCCCAAAATAATAGGGATGTTGTTATCTTCCTCTGTCTCCAAAATAACAAAATCACAAGGAATTAAAAATCGCCCACTTGGACCGGGATGTCTTCCAATATTCCCAACGGTCTTCGCACGGAATGGTCGGCCAATTGAAGATTAATTGTTGTAGGAGCAAGATCGTCGAGATTTAACTTCTTGCAAATCGAATAAGGCATGACGCTTACACTTGCTCCTAGATCACAAAGGGCACGACCAATCCGCATATCACCAATGGTGCATGGAATAGAAAAACTTCCGGGGTCGGCTAATTTCTCCGCATATCACCAATGGTGCATGGAATCACCAATCCGCATATCACCAATGGTGCATGGATCGTAGATTTCTCTTGAATTCTTCTCTTGCTCGTGAGAAGCTCCTTCAAATGCTTCTTGAAGGACGGAACTTCAGAGATGGCATCAAGAAATGGAATGTTCACTTGAAGCTTCTTGAGCATCTCAATGAATTTTGAAAACTTTGCATCAGATTTTGGTTTTGCTAACCGATCAGGAAAAGGGACCGGTGGTAGCTTTGGCTTCTCAATAATCTGGATTGGTTCTTCTTCCACCATTTTTCCTTTCCCTTTCCTTAACTTCTCTATCTCCTCTTGTTCTTTACTAGACTCTCCCAATTCATCCTCATGTGCTCTCTCAACTTCCTCACCTAATACTAACTCACTTTCCCGCTTCTCCAACAAATCTTCCTCGTCCGAGATATCCACCACGTCACCTTCTTTGTCACCCAAAACCTCCTCTCCCATCATTCTAGGTCCAGCAATCTCCTTGCCACTCCTCAAAGTAATCGCATTAAGTTGCCCTTTTGGGTTAGGTTGGGATTCGCTAGGCAAAGATTGGATAGGTTGAGATTGTTGTGCCAATTGGGCCAATAGTAACTCGAGGTTCTTAATGCGAGTTTGGTCTTTTTCTCGGTCTAAGGCCATCTTTTCTTAAGATAAGGCTATCTTCTCTTGAGTTAAGGCCAACTTTTGGAGGGTTTGGTCAAGGGTTTCTTGTTGTGATGGTTTGGGCATTTTGGAAGATTGACCTTGGTGAGGATTTTGGTGGTGGTTTTTGTGGTATTGGCGGCGATTTTGATTTGGGAAAGAGGGGGGTGGGTGTTGGTTTATGTAAGCTTGTTAGTTATAGGAGTAATTCCCACGGGGACGAATGGGGGTTTGATTGGTGTAGGAGAGGTTATTGTTGGGATAGATGGCTTGGACTTGCTCGGTTTGATACTCTTCACATCGCTTCGAAGAATGTGACCCTCCACAAAAATCACATACCAAGACTCGGGCATTCGGAATAAGCATTGGTACTTCTTGGGCCACCTTTACTTGCTTTGTGGTTTCCTCCAAAGCTGCCTTTTGTTGCATCTCAAGAACGACATTCAGGAGAAATTTAATGCTACGGTTGCTTTCTAGAGGAGGACCATCTCTTGGACTACGGCCGCCTCCCCAATGAGGAGAGTTTTGAGATAGCTCGTGAAGAAATACGTTTGCTTCCTCCGCCGTCTTCTTGAGGAACATGCCCCCCGAGGCATGATCGATGGATTCTCGCAAAGAGCTACTCAATCCGGTATAGAAGTGATGCAATAATAACCAATCCTCAAGATTATGATGTGGACACCTCCGTTGGAGATCTTTGAATCTCCCCCATGCTTCGAATAACGACTCATCGGGCTCTTGCTTGAAGCTCATGATGGCTTGCCTCAACCGACACGTCTCATCATTGGGGAAAAACCTTAGAAGAAAGTCGCGGCTAAGGGCATCCCATGTTGAATAAGTTCCGGGCGGACACGTGTTGAGCCATAATAATGCTTTCCCCTTCAAGGTAAGAGGGAAAAACTTCAGCTTCATGTATTCGGCGGAAACTCCCTTCATTTGTACGAAGCCGATGCGTTGCTAGAATCTGTTGATGTGGTCAATAGGATTTTCATGCTCTGCTCCATGGTACGGGGTGTTCTCAAATATTTCCAATAGATATGGCTTGAACTCGAACGATGCATTCGGTGGTAATGCAGTAATGTGATGGGATCGCCTCCGTGCGACGATGGTAAGGAATATGATGCTAAGGTACGGGGTGGAATTTGCTCTCCGTCAGCCATTGGAATTTCGATCGTCCCTCGCTCCCTTTGTTGTCTAGCTCGTCTCGAACCGGGGTTAACTTGTCGAATAATACTCTCCGGATTCGGGTTCGGTGGAGTTACAGGAGTTTGGCCTCGTCGAGAGCGAGTCCGCATGCACAAAAGTAACAAACAGAAGAATCAAATTTCCAGTAATCAAGGATAACAAAATCTCTAGCAGTGAAATGATCTTAAACAACCTAAAGACAAAGAGCTAAGCTAGGTGCGCTTGCTCCCCGGCAACGGCGCCATTTTGTTAGTCGAGTGGTTTGTAAGACCACGGTTTTATCGTTCTTCCACAGGGTGCTAGGGGCCTTAGCTGCAGCTAGTTGACTCTAGGTATGGTTTACGATCATGAAAGGATGATAGAATTTAGGGTAAAAACAGCACAAACACACTAAGTTCAGTCAAAAAGGTGAAACAATGGGTGTCGGGAGACTTTCGGGATGCAAACGGGAATGAGGGAATGGGTTTCGCAACAAGAGAGTAACGAGAAAGGGAAATCAAATGGTAATTCCGTTAGAAAATACCCATCGGGCTTCCTCTTTCAAGGATAGTCCGGATTAACTTCCCCAAAATCCATTGACAGACCCAGGAAAGTTAATAGAACGGAATTTCCTAGTTAGTTTCTATTCGCTTTCTCGAACTAGAATACTAACTATCCTAATTCCTACCGTCCAACAAGCGTTGGATGTATTCGGGATGCTTTCACACCCAATTACATCCCACTTGAGGGAAGGATAGGATTAGGAAGTTGATTTCCTAACTAGTTACTCACTAATATTGCCAACCCAAACCTAATCACCCATTCACACCCTTAATATCTCCCTAACCCATTAAAGTTCTAGCCACTAAACATCCTAACCATCATGATAATAACATCAACAACTTCATTCATGCTTAATCGAGTAAACAAGATAACAATAAACACTCAACAACAACAACAATATCAAAAACAGAGATTAATAAATAAGCAATAAATTAGAGAGAGGGATTAAGAAATGCTCATGGATTGTGATGACAAGGGGGAAAACTTCATAATAATAAAGCTCCAATGCTCCAAAATTGAGAATAAACTTCAAACTTCCAATAATAATCAAGAGAATCCAATACAAGAACCAATAATCTCAGCAAAGATCTTCCTAAATCTCCCTAATCTAAGACTTAAAAATGTGATAAAGAGTGCTAAAGTATCATAAAAGATAGATAAAAATTACTGTCTCCTCCCCCCCCCCCTTAATCTAAAATGACCTAAATACATTAAATAGTAATCAAGGTTGTTACTCAAAACTCATCATTTTACACAACAGACAAAATTGGCCCGCAGGGGATCTTGGGCACGGTCAGGGTGACCGTGGCCACGGTCCTGCGTAAGACAGGCGATTTCTCCTCTTCGCTTCGCACCGCCGTGGGTACGGTCCCTAAGCACCGTGGTCACGGTCTAGGTGATTAGGGCTGACAACTTTTCACTCCTTTGCACCTCCGTGGCTACGGTCATGGGAGACCGTGGCCACGGTCTAGTTCGGCCAGCTTCTTCCTTGGGCAGGGTAGGATCCCACTGTGGCTACGGTCAGAGTGACCGTGACCACGGTCTATCTCGGGTGCAAAATTTCTTCCTTAGGTCATGGCTCAATCACACCGTGGCTATGGTCAAGGTGACCGTGGCCAAGGTGTCTCTCGGCCACAGTTTTCTTCAGGAGGCTCTTCAACGATTGCTTCCGCTGCCTTTCTACATGACCGGCTTTTCTAATGCGCTGCCTTTGACACGTCCAGGGCTCGTGGAATCTTAGGGAATCTCGGGATTCCCAAGATTGGTGCAAAATTGACCCATTTAGAATCGTTTTGAGTGAAACCCTTCGGAAACTACAAAAGTAACTAAAACACATTAAAAGTTATTAAAGCAACTACGAAACAAGTCAAAAGCCTAAGGATTTAGGCGGTATTTAGACACGAAATCGAGTCTAAACAGTTATACCTCTGTTTTGCTTCACAAATGAGGGAAGAAATTCCAGGGTCAACTCCGCTTCGACTCTCGGCTTGGCTTTGCTTGAGAAATCACTCGGGATTCCGTTAAAAACCTCAATTGAGCACGTTTTCCTTGCTTTTACTCCAAAAGTGCGAAAACCTGCAAAACAACTAAAAGGCTAGTAAAACGATGAAATCGGCGTTACTTTGGCCTTAAATCAGGCCTAAACACTATTGACCAAAGGCAAAAAGAAAACGAAAGAAACGAAAGATAAAACCTAATCTCTACTGCACTTGACCGAAAACCAAATCGAACCGGATCAAAATACCAACAAGCATAGATGCAATACCAGAACATTCAAACAAAATCAAATCAAGAACCGAATACAATTTAAACCTAGAATATTTCAATTAAGAAGAAGACAAAATAGAGATTCGAATAGAAAATAAAGCATGAATAACATTGAATCTAACCTATTCCTAACCCTAAAACGAACCCTAGATGGATGCCTTGTTATCTCTTCTTCCCCTTTTATACTTGAATTTATCCCTCTCCTTCAAATCTGAACCTCACGATTTCCTTCGAGCTGGACGGCTGAGATGCATTCGGTCGGTTAGAAGGTGTATGCGTCCATAGTGCTGCGTTGATTCTCTTCTGCTAACTGAATCAGCTACGTCAAAGGAGAAATTGAGTAAGAGATGGAAAATATCAAGATAAATAGCAAATAGAAGAGAAGAAGAGAAGAAATGAGATGAAGAGAAGAAGATAGATGAGAAAATGGAGAAGAGAGATGGAGATGGGGGGAAGGTGAGGAGTGTTCGATGGTTGTGGGCTTGTCTGCTACGCAAAGAAGAAGCAGAGAGAAGTGAGGGGGATGAGAGATGGGGAAGGCTGAAAGAAAGAAATGGGAGGAATTGAAATAAAAACTTAGGGTTTGGGGAATTGTGTTACTCGGCTAGGGAAATGGGTAAATGGGGCTAGGTTTTAGGGTTTATGGGTAGATGGGTTTAGGTAGGGTTTTGGGCTGGGGTAGGAGAATGGGCCGACTAGAATGGGATTGGGCTAGGTAGAAATAGGATTAGATGTAGGTTTTTGTTTCTATTAACTAATTTTTATAATTTTCTTTCAATTTAACAATATTAATAACAAATTAATAAAAAGACATAAAATCTAATAAAATTGCAAAATGAGTAAAAACATAATAAAACTCCTAAAATAATTATTAAAGACAAGCAATACACCTTATGAATAATATCAATTCGGCTCGAAACGAAACTGAACAATTGTTTTATTATTTTATTGTTTGCAAAATGAATTGAAATGCTCGAAATAAAATGAATTTTCTTAAGGTTTTACTATATAGGGGTTGCGTATTGAGTTTCGACTCATTTGAAAAATTGTTTTATGTTTTGTTTTAGGAAGTATGCTAAGGGGTAGCAACCTAATACCAGTAAGAGGTCCGATTGATATGAAGGTAAAGAGGTTGTCAACTATACCAGGAAGTCACAACCTTTATGTTTGATGTCAAGTTATTTTCAGAAGTTTGTACTTTGGATTAGTGAAGTTAAGTGTAATCATAATTTTGGCAATGTATAAAGCTATCCTAAGGTTTTTGTTTTCTTATGGGTATTTATGTGGGTAGTATACAAGTTTCCTTGGGTTTGATGAGATGTAATTAGGGTTTATTTATGGTTGTTAAGCCTTGTCCATATTTGTGGACGACGGTAATGCCTTTGGATTCTATTTCCGCTCTAATCATTGGGTTATTATTAATCTGGGGGCGTTACAGTTATGGTTTCAGAGCAAACAATTCCTGAGTTGTTGTGAGCTATTAAGGACATGAATAAGGAAAGACATGGTGTGTATGAATTCATCTCTAGGATGTGAATTGTTGCTTTCTGGATGTTTGATTTGGGGATATTTTGTGTACATAGATAGATTATAACTCAAGTTGTAACAAGATCAAGTAAGACGTGAATAGTAGGGATTATGGTCGAGATCTAGAGTTGAGTTATGATTCTAGTGTATTTATATACATGGGTGGTTGATAAAGTTGATTAACTTCAATATCATGCCTGTGAATTGAAGGTTTTGCACCTTATTTATATGGTTTTATTGGCATTAGTGGTAAATCCCACCAATTATATTGGGTAGAAAGTCAATTAATTTGGTGTGGGAGTTAATTAGCTAAGTATGTGGATATAAGTTTCTAACCTTATTATTTTCTTGTGTTGTCCTCTTTTAATAGATGACGTCTCCAGAGTTTAAGGAGTATCGAACCGCTATAGAATTTTGATCATCTCAAGGTGGGCTAGAGTTCTCTTCATAACCAAGCTCTGAAGGCTAGGAGCAAGGATGTTGTGAGCTACTTGTGCCGGAGTGAGCATACTTTCTCTTTTTATGTATAATTGGTTTAAGGATTGAGAATTCTGTAGTGAACAAAATTACTGGACTGTTTGTTGGTTATGGTTGAGTGGGCGTGTGGCCCGTTATTGTACCAAATTGAGTTTAAAATGTCGTCTACAGGTTTATAATGGGTACTTTCAAGTTGGGATAGTCCATATTATAGAGGAAACTCTGCCGAAATTTCCCCAGCGAGGCTATGGTTTTCCGGTTGTTGACTTAGTTTTAAATGTTTCTAATAGTGGTCTAGGAGGTAACCTGAGAACTTCATGGACTTATAAGCTACTTTAGAAACATTAGCCAGGAGCATGTATCATGTTTTCCTTTAGGAAACTATTAATATTGTGATTATGATATTCATGAGTAATGAAGGACTCTAGAGGAAAGATGTATGCAGAGAAAAGGGAAAAATATGCAGGCAAAAATTTATTATTAGGGAAAAAAAGAGAGAGAGAGAGAATGATAATATCATGTGAATATAGTTTATTTGAATATGTATATAGGAATTACTTTGAGTGGTATCTAGCATGATTTTGGGACTTAAAAGTCTCCCCTCATCCTTTATTTAGTTTTGAATATTTATATACCTAATCATTTCCCTTAAGTAACCCTTGTGCAAATTTAAGCCCTTTTACTTAACCAGCATACTCTATTTCTATTACATGAACCGACTGTCGTATATTCATGCTATAAACCCTTATGGTGAGTTTGTTTTCATCATCATATTTTCGAATCTTAGGTAAGCATTGGATATCTCATCCATTTCAATTGGGATCAACTACTCCCATTTATCCTATGATCCTATTAGAAACTTAAATTCAATCTTACATATTTAGTTTGTGCACCTGTCCAATTTCATCAGCCAGTCTGTTTAATCCAAAGTTTACTCCCTTTTCTCTAATATCATGGCTACTCCAGTACTTTTCACAATGAATCCAACTTGAACATTTTATGTCATTACTCACTTTTACATGACATATAACCTTTCTATTCCTTATTAATCAATGCCATTATGTTAGCCTATTATTGTATTGAGTATATGCTCTTATTTTCGATCCCAAAATACGCTCTTACTATTCTGTCATTTATTCCGATTAATTCTCTCATAGTTATTGATGTATTATTGATCAAGCTAGGGTTTTGATCAATTACACATCAAGATTGGGGACGTGAACAAACCTAGGGTATAGGGTTGTTCACGAAAAGCTAGGGTTTTCTAGGTAAGGTTCAGAAAGATTGAAACCTTGGATAGTTCAAGGGAATCAAGCTTGATACAGAGACACCACAAATTGAATTCCTCGGGCTTCTTATTCCTCTAATTAGTTACAGAAACGCCTTCTAAGTATTAGAATAAGCTTTACCTCACCACTTGAATAGCCAATTCAAGATACCACGGTAAAATTCTTGGCACAAGTTCGAAATTCCAGTGGCAAAACCGTCTTGCCACTGGTTTTCTTCAAATTAGCCCCATGGCACAAGTGGACGTGGCAAGGATGTAGCCAAGGGAAATATTACTACCGTGGCTAAATGAAAAATCGTAGCCACGGGAGCTCCCGTGGCAAGCACTGTCCTTTGCCACGGAAAGGCCCGTGGCAATCACTTTTCTTGCCACGTGAAGTCCTGTGGCAATCACTTTTCTTGCCACGTAAATTCCCGTGGCAATAACTTTTTGGGCCATGTTGAGGCATATGATAAGTACACATCTAGCCACAAGCACTTCCGTGGCAATGAACCTTTTAAAGAAACCAACATCCATGGCAAGTTTGCTTCTAATCATAAGAGTATCGTGGTAAGGTAATCCTTATACTATAACAATATATGTGCAAGCCTTACAATTAGCATGTATTGTACAATCAATTACAATAATTAATATTGATATTAATTGATATAACATATATAATATAACTAAGAAATATAATAATTGATTCAGGAGAAAAAAAAAAAGAAATGATATATATATATATATATCAAAAGATATTCCAAAAAATATATATATATATCAAAATATATTCCACAATATACATGAACAGTTTTTTTTTTTAAACAAAAGTCACACTAATACCTAACACAAAAATCAATTAGCTAAGCAAAGTTCATAAAATAAATCCGCACAACTAGCCATCCAATAACTAATAAGTCTTCCTCGAGTTGAACTATCTCTAAAAACATACTTGACTTCAATATTTGCATGATCTGCAAGATGACGAATTGTTTTCCTGGAGAAAAAGAGAACATAATAAGAAAAATAACAACATTAGCATTATTCAAAAAATTGTAAAATACAAATAGTAAATCACAAGAGTTCTAGTTAAGAATTCTAAGACTTGTCTAAGAATATTGATCCATATAGAAAATATTGAACAAATTTCAGCAAAACCTCCTATATTAACTGAGCTATACAATGGTTAACACTAACCATCAAACACCTACAAGTTAAAGAATGTTCATGGCTATATTAAAATGAGTCAGACATCCATATAGAAAATAATGAAGAAAGTTGGGCAAAACCTCCCCAATAAATTGAGCAACCATAGTCTTTGTGGGAAATAAGCCTAAGTATCATTCTTTCAAAGGATAACATGCAAAGTGTAAACATAACCCAGAAGCAGAGAAGGATAGAAATAAGCACAAATTTGTAAAACTTACCAACAAATATCAACAATTTCTTCCTATATCACCACTAGCGGAAGATGTCAAGATTTTATTCACCATGCTCATCATCCCTTTTCCCACAACTAATTGTTACCTTGAATCTTGGCATCCAATTCTTTGCTAATCATCTTAGCTTGTTACTTAGCTTCTTCAGCTTCTTTTTTGGCTTGCTCTGCTTCTATTCTAGCTTCTTCAGCTTCTTTTCAAGCATCTTCTACATCTTTTTCAACTTCTTTTCTATTTCTATAACATTTTTGAAAAAGATTGACAACAACAACAAACTGTTAGTCAAATTCTCATCATTTCTCAAAATTTACTAGTCTTGTAATAAGTTTGGACAAGCTTAAACTTAAATTAATACTTACAAATTCATGTCTCAAACGAGCATAGCTCTGAGTGCCATTATAGTGAGGCATCTGTTGCAATGCTCTACTTTCCTGAGGTTTACCTTTCTCCTACCAAATATTTAACGTATATAAACAATGGTAACTCCAATTCGTAATATATATTATAAATATATATTACCTGAAATTCGTTAGAGCTCCATAAATCAACTACAACTTTCTAGTTAAATTTGTAAAATTCACAACTTCGCCTAGGGTGGTCGAAATACTTAATAAAATAACTTTTGAAAAGCTAAACTTATAAACTACAACTTTCTAGTTAAGAGCTAAGGCTAAAAACAAGTATAAAGAAGTGAAAATGACTAAGGAAGAGGGTTGGTTCGGCAGAAATTCCAGTTCGGTAGTGAAATTTTTGGTACTTATAACTTAAAGACTAGAGGTCGAATAATCATAGGTGAGCAGTCTATGGAAAGCTTGAAATACGACCTAGAACTTTCACGTTGGCCGCAAAATCAGAAAAGATTTGGAAGATACTAGAAAGTTACTCCGAACAGAGCTTGACAAATTAAAATTATGGTTTGAGCAAGGTTATTAGCCCGATCTTGACGGCTTATAATGTTTTACCCCAACCTTCAAATGATACATAAAAACACAATTTGGAAAGCTTGGAAAGCATACTACAACTCTTATGTTTAACACTTAAGCTAATAAGTTCTTTTTTATCCCCTAAAACGCCCATGAACCCACTGCCATAAAATCATCTATCTATAGAATCTCTTACATAAAACCTCCATAACTTGAGTTATATTAATCGGACTCCCGAAAATCAAAACCCGAATGAAAGCTAGTATCTAAGGCTATCAACTCACACTAAAATTTTAGCCATGGGACATTTGATCGTTTCGAAAAAATAACAAACCCTATACATAATTTGTCCCCTTTGGGTCTCTCTTTACTTCCAAAGGGAAATTTCTAATAATTTAATCTACTTTCTAGATAATTCTTGTTGATAAACCTATTTACAGCAACAAGCTTTAATTTGGCACTCTCCAAGGTCCACAACCATGCTCCCTAACAAATCCTCAAAACATTGGCAATTGGGCATCCAAGTATATTATTAAACCAAAAAGTTTTACATAAGAATACTGCTTTCTCTACGAAATATAATAACCCACATGACCCTTCTTAATCATACATTGATACACCAATTGCATGAGTTTTAATGGGATCACTTTTCAACTGACTATCATTAGATAATGGCACAGTGGTGGGCTAGGGTTTAATTCTGATCGAATTGGATTGCAAAAATAATAAAGGAGATCATTACCAAGTCTACTTCCTAATACCGCAAATTGGAAAAGCATAGCAAACTCCAAAACAAAACACACAAAGAGATCAACCCACACAACTCATTGTACTGATGGTTCCCTTTTCCTCTCTTCTTCAATCAATTAAATACCATCGTATCCACATACAATTATATTCAACAACAGACTTCCATATTTAAGAGAGATTTATGGATTAAATCAACAAGTAGTTCACAATCAACCATAATCATACTTGAACCAACATTTAAATACCAAAGTGCACCATTTTCACGCTGAATTCATATCAACCAAACCCTCAACTGAAAGTTTAACACAAAATCGCACTCATAAACAAAAATTAAAGAGGAAAATAATCAGATTTGTAATTTAAATCAAAGAAATCATATTTAGGGATTAAAAGGGTTGAACATACCTCAAATGGAGGGGTAAGAGACAAAGGGGAAAAGGAGGGTGTGAGGGCTGGCGGTGGCTGGAGCATCAGCGACGTCCGCTGCGTCTGCTCCCGGAGCCGGCGGGTTGCCAGAAAACGTAAGACAAGGCTTGGAAGGGACAGAAACCAGCGAGAACGAGTGGGAGGCAGAGAGGGCGAGAAGAAGAAGCAGAAAGAATAAGAGGAACGATGGAGGAGAAAGGAGTTAGAGAAATTGCAATAAAAGAAATTGTTTGTATTAGAGTTTGAAATAAAAAGGGGTATGGGTTTATTTATCAAGCCCCATTCTAATTATATAACACTATCTCCCTACTAATTTTTATTTCTCTACTAATATCCAAAGATACCAGTTTAATGTCTCGGAATAAAATTTTATAAATTAAAACAATGAGTAAATAAAGATACTTGAGGTGAGATAAATTTGAAATATAAATAAATGAATAGATAATAATAAAAATATGATAATAGTAATAGTAATATTAATAATCCCAATAAATCGGTCGATTTAACATAATGTAACCGGACAAGTTTCCCTAACGTCCAAGATGATTTTGTATAGCTGAAATTTTGTCATAAATAATTTATATAAAATACTAATATGACGTGTGGCTGTTGTTGCAATGCTCGAGTCCTACAAAACACAAATGGTTAACTGAATTGAAATGTGTGATTTTGGTTAATTTAATTAGTTAGTTAGCTTATTTATACTTGATTTGGGTTGGGTTAACACACGCGCGCGCACACACGCGCATGTCAACATACCAACTACTAATAAATGTTCACTGCCCAAAATTCTTTGAATTTGAATTGGCCAGATGAAGTTCAATTGAATGGCGGACTGAGAATCGAATGAATCATCGTGTGATTACATTATTAACAGGAAAAAAAAACTTATTTTTTTGTAAAAATAAAGTATTATAAAAAATTGTCGGCAGCGAATTTGGTGTGAATTTGTAAGCAGCCAATTTGGAAGACTTTTGAAGTAGTAGAAGATGAAATCGAATGGAAATTGAAGGAGGGATTAGGGCAGTAGATACAGTTGGCGGGGTTTCCAAATTTTCATCAACCAAGATCACGCCTGTTTCCCTTATGGCTGCTGAATTCGCAGGCTACTATTCCTTTTTGTTTTTTTTTTGTTTTTAAAAATAATCCTCTAAAAACCTACTGTTTTTATGTTTTCAGAAATTAAAAAGAGCTTCCTTGTTTTAAAAAATATAGAAAAGTATTGATATTATATTACTGGATTTTTTTGAGTAAAAACTTATGTTGTAATTTAATATATTATACTTGTAAAACCGGAGGGGTGGATAGCGACATCCAATTACAAAATAGGAGTTGGAGGTACTTGAACTATAATCGAAGGTCCAATTAATTAGCTTTTGTAGCATTTATTTTTAAATTTCTTTTTTGGCAATATTTTTGTTGTAATTTAATATATCATATATACTTGTAAAAAAAATAAAACACCAACAATAAACCTAAAAAAATTTTACATAACCAAAAATAGATAACACAACAGACATATAATATGTCATGAAAACCTTATCAACCATCAAAATATTCGCAACATGCGCTCCGTTTTCCTTTAAAAAAATTTAAGGAAAAACTAAGCTTCATATTCTCCATTCAATTCTCAAATTTAGTCATATTATGATTTTTTTAATTTTTTTTATATATTTATTATTGTAATCAAACTTCATCAGACTTAATCACATTGGAGGCGGTCATCACCTCCATAACCGCTCCGATCCAGTACTTATATTTGAAGTCAGACCTATTTAGTCATATTCGGATACAAATTTCATTTTATCTGATTCAGATTGGATTTTTCTTATTCCCATTGGAGTAGATTTGCTTCGAAGTTGGATTTGACTACCATCCCTAATTTTTTTGATTCGCATAAGTATTTTTTTCCACATTAGTTATAGTTCATCCGTTTATGGCGAATTATTGTCACGGGTGAGATTTTTCTCATGGCATGTGATTGTCACGGGTGATATTTTCTCGTGGCATAAGTATTTATTTTGCCACGGAAGTTCTAGTGCGTAGCATGTTATTGCCACGGGAGACATTTTCCCGTGGCATAAGTATTTTTTGCCACGGGAGTTGTAGTCCGTGACATATTTTTATACATCAAATGCACTATAAAATTTTCCCATGGCAAGACTAAGAAATTGCCACGATTTTAGATTTCCCGTGGTATAATTCGTGGCACAAGTGATGATTTTTTGTAGTGATAGTAGAAAAAGAAAGAGAAAGACTCTCAGCGTTAGCAAAGCTCGTTTTCTATATCATAATCGAAAAACAATGTGTCTAGAACGATTACACACCTCCCTATTTATACTAGACTAAATCCTAATCCTACTAGGACTAGTAACTTGATGCCTAAGTAGCCTTAATCCTTATAGGATTTGGCTTTCCTAATCCTAATTGGAGTAGTTACAATTGTATGAATCCTTCTAGGATTTGGCTTTCCTAATCCGAATTGGATTAGTTACAAAATTAGCCATCCAAGATTAGGATTCCTTCTCCTAATTGGCATCTACCCTTCACCTAATAGACGTCCTTCCTACTCCTACTTGACGTCACACACACACACACACTACTACTTGGCATTTTGCCTTACAACAAACTCAACTACTAATAAGGAAAATGCAACTACTATAACAAACTTTCTAATAATAATAAAAATACTATACTAATTTGGCTTGCACGTAGTCTTGCCTCCTTTAGTTATCTTGAACTTGATCTTGTGATATGGAGCAAAAATACTTGGGCTAGACGAGCTGGCCTGATCTCCATCACCCTCCATGAACCTTGGGTCCCCAAAGGTAAGACCAAGGTTAAGCGAATCTCCATCATCCTCATGAACCTTGGGTCCCCAAATTATGTATTACGAGATCAAAAGAATGATTCTTGATCCAGTAATAATCATTACACGTGCAACCAAACTAGAAGAAGGGGAGACTTCACGTGAATATGGAGGAATGGAGGGGAAATCACGTGATTACAGGATCTATAGGCTATTTTATCGTGAGGACTTTTGTGTATTCAAGAAACAAGAAAGATTGATTCTTGAATAGGGAAATGGGAGGGGTGACGTGAATAGGGAGAGAGGAATAGGGTTGTTTGGCGTGAGGCCTTGGGATAGGAGAGAGAAGGATTTTGTTATGGAGAGAGAGGGAGTTTGTTAGGGTTCTTTTGTGTGAGAGAGAGAGAGAGAGAGAGTGAACGAATTGAGAGAAAGAGAGGGTGACGTGAATGGGAGGGAGAGAAAGATTGGGAATAACTCTAGGATTTATCTTAACTATATTGATAGAAAGATAAAGAGTAATTATCTTAACTATATTGATAGAAAGATAATAACAAGATAGTTCAAGGGATCTATCTTGATACAGAAACACCACAAGAAAAAAAACCCTAGGGCTAACTTAACCTTCAACCTAGTTACAGAAACACCTTCTAGGTTTAGGATTAAGCTCCTCCTAACCACTTGGTTGCCAAGCCAAGATACAATAGAAGAGATTGAACGAGGTTTTTCCCGAAACACTCAAGGGGTAAGCTAAAAGCTTGATTCTATTTATGGTTGATAAATGGGTTGCCTTTGAAAGGCTACAAGCCTAGCTATTTATACTACTACAGTCTTATATGGACTGGAATACTTAGACTTGGCGTGCTAGCCAAACTAATATGACTAGGATTCTTCTACTTGGCGTGCAAGCCAAGGAATCCCCCTAATCTAGACGCCAATAACAACTTCCTCCTTGGATTAGGACTCCTTATCCTTAGGGGAGTTTGTTATAACAACCTTATCCTAATAGTACTTGGCTTTCCTAATCCAATATGGATTAGTTACAAAATAAGCCAACCTTATCTAGGATAATAACAACCTATTTGGCGCCAACTCTAACTAATTCACACGCCTAATCTCACACACACACACCTTCTAGATTATTCTAGAACACTTTAGAATATTCTAGACTTATTTAGACTCTTACTAGACTCCTATGACTTGATGCTCAATTTATAACTTACTTGGCATCTTACATGACTCAAAAAACTAAGGAGATAATATAAATCACACTAAAAACAATTTAAAACTTATAATAATAAAGTTACATCCAAAAGATTAAAACTGTGAAATTTAATTTGAACTTTGCTTCTGCAGTTTGAGCCTTGGACGTGTGATGGGCTTATTGGACGAGATTTTCTTGGGCTTTGATTCACTTTAGGATGTTTGGACATCCTCTTGAAACAGGAAGCACACCATGTGAATGGGCCTTCGGACTTCTATCTTGTATCTTCCTTCTTTAGCCCAATTGATCTCTATGTAGCTGAACTGAATCTTCTTTGCTGGGCCTAGATTGACTGGAGTCTTTTGATGAAGGACCCTATCTATAGATTGGAGTTTCCAACGGGCCTTCTTGATTGGGCTTGGGGAACTTAGCGTGGACTGATTTCCATCATTCCTACCTTGTTGAAAGAAGTTTCTCCTCAAACTTGGAGGATCATCTTCTCCAACTTTCCTAAAGATGTTAGTTGGCCCATCAACCTTCTTCACTGCCATGTACTCAAATTGGGCCTCCTGTGTTGAATTAGATGTTTTGGGTTGACCTCCGTTATTCTCCATGAACCTTGGGTCCCCAAAGGTGAGATCAAGGCTAGGTAGTTCTTCAGTAGTCTGCTTTTCGTGAATTAGGGCCTCCACAACAGATGGGAGATGGCGAGTGGGACCCTTCACGTTGACAAAGGTGTCCTTAGTAGATCGGAGTTGGGCCCTCTTCATTTGGTTTGGGCCTCCATCATTCTCTGTGAATCTTAGGTCTCCATAGGTGAGCCCAAGGCTATGTGAATCAGCTGAGGGGTGGCCCTCTTGAGATAGAACAACAACAATACCAACTCCAGGAGCACCATACTTAGCCTTTAGCTTCTTATCACAGCTTGGTATGGCTAGGGCAGGTGTGGTGCAGAGTTTCTCCTTGTTGATGTCGAACACTTGCTGGGCTGTTGGAGTCCATGAGAACTCCTTAGACTTTAGTAGTTCGGCCATGGGTGATAGAATGGCGCTGCAATTCTTCACAAACCTCTTATAGAAAGAAGTCAAGCCGTGGAAGATTCGATCATCAAGAATACTAGTTGGAGTAGACCACTCCTTGCTAGCTTTGACCTTTTCTTCATCAATCTTGATCATTTCAGTCGAAAGTACATAGCCAAGAGAGACTATGTTGTTGATGAAGAAGAAGCACTTGGACGGATCACCAGGTAGCTTCACGTGAGCCAAGGTTTCCAAAACATACTAGAGGTGAAAGATGTGACCTTTCTCACTTTTTCTATTCACAAGTATATGTCCGAAGTATATAACGATACACTTGCTAATAAGGGGCTTCAAAACCTGATTCGTCAATCTCATAAAAATTGAGGGAGCATTAATTAGACCAAGAAGCTTGACTAACGATTCATAGAGATCTCCTTAAGTTTTGATAGTAGTGTCCCCTTCTTGAATCTGAATATGTTTGTACCCACTTTGTAGATTAATCTTTGGAAGAGCGTTGGTACCATAAGACTTATCCACTACATCTTCAATTCTTAGAAACCTGTACCTGATAGGACTCTTGTTGATTGTTTAGACCCAATTCTGTGTCTAAATACCGCCTAAATCCTTAGGCTTTTAACTTGTTTCGTGGTTTAACTTCATAGTTTTTAATGCGTTTTTGTTTATTTTGTAGATTTTTGAGTTTTCACCGAAAACGCAGCAAAACGGGCCTTTTTATAACATTCTTGGTGATTTCCCAAGCCAAGCCGGACCGGAAACCGAGGCGGAGTCGACTCGGGACCACACTCTCAACCTTTGGTATCAATTAGTGAGGTAACACCCGCTACGACCCTCGAAATGGGTGTTACATGCCTTGGAAAGAAGGAAGAAACAAAGGGACGAAAAGAGTAGGGTAGCCCCCGCCACCCTGAACGTACCACCCGCTACCATAGGGGGTAGTGCCCGCCACCACAGAGGTAGCACCCGTGACCTGTGCTCAAAGTCAGCCATGGATTGTCATCTGAAGAAGGTAGCGCCCGCTACCATATGGGTCGCGCCCGCGACCTCCTGATCCCGAAGGAGACCGTACCTACGGTCTCCAAGACCGTACCTACGGTCTCTCGAAGCTCGAAATCGCCCGACCTTTTTCGCTGGACAGAACATGACCGTGGCCACGGTCTCCTAGACCGTGACCACGATCCCCTTATGTTCTGCGCGTGTTTTCGGCCTGAAGTGCTGCGTTTTGCCAACCAATTTTTACTTGTATATATATATCTCTTTCACGATTTCTTAGGGGGAGCTATCTAGGGTTAGACTTAGGGAATTCCCAGCTTTGTAATTAGGGGTTTTAGAGAGAGATTAGAGGAAGATTAGAGAGAGATTTATTCTAGGGTTTGTGGTTATTGAAGATTTGGGTATTCAAAGAATTGAAAGATTGTTGGATCATCTTTTTATTGCTTTCCTTTGTTCATCTACAGCACTTTGATAAGTTTTCTCTTCCTTTAACTCCTTTATTAATTACTTTACTAATTACTTTGCTTGTTCTCTACTTGTTCTTGCTTGTTATTTGATTATCTTGCTTGTTAATGGTTGTTTGATGTTAGAAATCATGTTTAGGTTTGGTTTGGATGTTGTTAGCATAGTTAGTGTCATGATTAGTGGCTAGAAACCCTATGGGTTAGGGGGTAATTAAGGGTGTGAATGGGTGATTAGGTTTGGGTTAGCAATATTAGTGAGTAATTAGTTGGGAAATCAATTTCCCAATCCTATCCTTCCCTCAAGTGGGATGTATTTGGGTGCGAAAGCATCCCGAATACATCCAACGCTTGTTGGAAGGTTGGAATTAGGATAGTTAGTATTCTAGTTCGCGAAAGCGAATAGAAACTAACTAGGAAATTTCGTTCCATTAACTCCCCCGGGTCTGTCGATGGACTTTGGGGAAGTTAATCCGGACTATCCTTGAAAGAGGAAGTCCGGTGGGTATTTTCTAACGGAGTTACCATTTGATTTCCCCTTCTCGTTACTCTCTTGTTGCAAAACCCATTTCCTCATCCTCGTTTGCATCCCGAAAACCTCCGAAGCCCATTTTCCATTCCTTGACCGACCTTAGCTTTGTTTCTTGCATTGTGATCCCTTCAAACCGATATCCTTACCTTAGCAATCTCATCCCGACCATTGACTTAGTTTCTATGACCAAGGCCACCAGCTCCCTGAGAGAGAACGACAAAACCGAGGTCTTACAAACCATGTTACTAACAAAATGGCGCCGTAGCCGGGGAGCCTGCGCCCCTAGTTTTAGTTTCTTAGTTTTTGGTTAATTAAGATTGCTTTCACGCTAGAAATTAGTTTGTGCTAATCCCAATGAATTTGATGCTTCTACTGGTTATTCTTGGTGCATGTAGGTACGCCCCAATGTTCTATCGAGCATCGTAGGAGGCTTCAAGTCCTAATGGGTGAAGTCCAAGCTGATTCACACCGTACCCTTCTATCATACGCCGTTCCATCATCGGGTACGGGAGGCAACCCGATCATCTTACCACCATTACCACCCGACGCGGTATTTGAGTTCAAGCCGTGTCTTCTTGAAGTTTTTGAAAGTAACCCATTTCATGGAGATATTTCCGAGAGTCCTATCGCTCATATGGAGAGATTCGAGAAGCGCATTAGTTTCATGCATATACTTGGGATATCTTCGGAGTATCTAAAGTTGAAGTTCTTTCCTCTAACTTTGAAAGGGAAAGCTGAGATGTGGCTTGATATATGCCCACCTGGATTTTATTCTTCATGGGAGGCTCTCAAGAGAGATTTTCTTCAAAGATTCTTCCCGGCTGATAAAACATGTAAACTCTGGCAAGATATTATGAGCTTCAAGCAAGAACCCGGAGAGACTCTTTTTGAAGCATGGGGAAGATTCAAAAGTCTCCAATGTCAGTGTCCGCACCACAATCTACCCAACTGGATGCTTCTACAGCACTTTTATTGTTGACTCTTTGCTTCTCTCAAAGAATCAATCGATATAGCATCCGGAGGGACATTTTTGAAGAAGACTGCGGGGGAGGCTGAACAATTCCTTCATGAGCTTGTTCAATATGCTCCTGATTTTGGAGGTTGCAAATCTAGTGGAGGAGATTTATATTTGGAGCATCATCTCCTTTTGGCTTCTATCTATGAACTGCAAAAAGAAAAAGTGAATGAGGAGTCTTTCAAGCATTTGGGAATGGCTAAAGAAGCACAAGTGTTCAATTTTCAACAATTAGAGCAAGTGAGTGCTATTATTTCTTCCCATGTTGAACCAGATCCCATTTCTTATGATTTTACCACTAACCAACACCCTTCTACTTTTTCAACCCATTGACCATTACCCATTTATTCAAGAAGACACCTTCCATCCAACCCAACAAGATTTTCCACAACCTCAAATTTCTCAACCACTTCAAGGATCCTCATTTAAATTGATGTTGGAGCGAATCATGGAAGACCGAGAGGAGGATTACGCTTATATCCAAAGTCTTGAGCTTGAATTGGCTCAATCCAACCAATTTCAATTTGCACCTATCCAAACTACTCCTATCCAAGGGGTGGAGGTGAATGTTATTACCATGTGTGGTGGAGGAGAAGTTGAGCAACCTGAGTTGGTGGAGGAGGGAGTTCTTGAAGAAAATGAGGGAGATATTGAGGATAAAATTGAAGGAGAGGGTATGGAGGTTGAGCAAGCGGTAGATGATGAAAAGGAGAAATTGATTGGCGAGGAAGTCAATTGTGTAGAAGAGAAGGTGGAGGAAGAACAAGTTATAGTTTTGAATGAAAGTGCTAGTGAATGCCTTGAAGAGCAATCTTGATTCCCACCAAATGCAAATTCCTCTTCCAAACTGGTTGATTCAACACTTGATTGATGAAGGACATATTGAATCAAAGTGTAATTTCCCTACTGAGACGCCCTTTTCCATGCCACCTTGTGTTGAAGTCAATTCAGTGACCACGATTGTTCATGAGCATAAAGAAGAAGTTTATATTCTTGAAGTGGAACATGACAATGAGCATAAAAACGATAATCCCGAAACCTTATGTTCTGGACCCGAGATAATTGAAGATGTATCCCGTGATGAATCCCTCAAGATTGTTCCATTGAGGAGGGAGATCTCATTGGGTGAAGTTTATATTGAGGACATAGAGTTTGAGAAGATTGTTCCCAAGTATCTGAAACTTGGAGAACCACTTGAGGAAAGGCCTAAGTTACTTCTTCATCCCCATCACCCAATCAAACCGCTGGAGGAGACCCTTGTTCTATTTGCGGAGGTGATGAGAAGGTGTTGGAGAAGGAGGAGGAAGCGACATTGGAAGAAATCAAAGACATCATCACCTCTTCCCCGCTCATGGTCAACCAAACGACCGGAGGGACGACTCAACTTGAGGTTGTCCAAAATTGGTAGGAGTTGGAGAGGAAGGAAGAAGAAGCGATCATGGTGGAAGAAGCTGATTATGTACCTGTAACGCCCCGGAAATTCAAATATAGAAAAGTCAAAGTCAAACTAACGTTAACAGACAAAATTAGCGGAAGACTCATAATTCTTATGGGGCGTCACTGCCGTATCCCCGAAGGAATACAAGGCGAGAAGGAAACTACAACTGTCTGATAACGATAAAACAAACTAACAAACTCATACTTATAAAATAAACCTCAAACTAACTTCAAGTTTCTCGTAAAAGAAAATCAACGTCACTTCTAATTCCCATCCCCAGCATATAGATCTTCACCTGAAAACAAAACATTTCAAAAATGAGGGGGAAATCTCAATAATGTCTACCCCTAACGTTAAAAACAAGTTAAGTTCATTTCAATTCATTTGAGGGAGAGGGAACAAGTCAAACAATTTCACAAACCTTTGAACCCTTAACTGTTTTCCTCAACCCAACCAATTCATTTTATTATGCGGGCGGGATATCAAATCCAATAAGGTAATATCGCCTACCAAAGGCATCAAGAACATTCGCCTACCAAAGGCATCAAAGATCATCTATCCTATATCAGGGATAAAACCCTGATCTCCTGACACATAATCCATACAGGATACCAAATCCTGGTCTCAGGGTTATCGCCCACAAAAATAATCGCCTACCAAAGGCATCAAACAATCGCCTACCAAAGGCATCAAAAATCATCTATCCTATATCAGGGATGAAACCCGGATCTCCTGACACATAACCCATACAGGATACCAAATCCTGTTCTCAGGGTTATCGCCCGCAAAACAATCGCCTACCAAAGGCATCAAAGAGTAAACCCGCTTAATGTTTCACTTTGAATTATTAGTATCTTATGCAAAACTCAACTCACAGCTCTCAAATCAAACCCAACCCAGGTTATCAAGACCAATAATAACATCATTAATAAAAGACCATCCAATTTCTAAACTCAATAAAATCAAAGCACAAACAAATACAATCAATTATCCAAAGCAGATGGTCACATTTCCACAAAAGTCCCCTTTCGGGATGCAATTCTCAAAACATATTAGAAAACAATAAAACACATTTAAAGAGCATCCCGGTGGGGATTAGAGCATAGACATTTCCTGGTTAACTTCACTTCACAGCTAAGACGAACACACTTGAGCTCACTAACGACGCGAATTAGCTCGGGCCTAAAATAAAAGTAATTATTCTAATTAAAACGCGCCCTTCGAAGTTAGTATTAACTACCTTCTACCTAACCCTCCCCTGGGAACACTATAGGTTCCTATCAATCATGGATCTATACTTTAAATTACTTAACACATTCCAAGTAATCGTATAATAACACCAAGTAAACCTTTTCAATCAACAACACATTTATTAACAGTTTCACATAACAAGACAGATCACAGCATCCATATAAAAAGTGTCATAACTTGACTTCTGGACATCCTATGGGCCTGGTTTTGGGCTTTTCGGAAACCTCGGGATGTCTACTAAAACTCTTAAGTTGAACTTGAGACCCAACACACGCTTTAAGGTCCTCAAAAACCGTCATCTTTCCAAACTGTCCAGATCTGACCTAGGTCTGGTAATCGGGGTATAACTCGACATATAAAATTCCAAAGTCCGGTCCGCAAAATTCCTATGAAAGCTAACATCTAAGGGAGCCTCCACTTCAAAGGGTTCGGTCAAAGGGCAACTATACTAATCGCGGTAACCCGATCTTTAGACTTAAACAAAACTGTCTCGTTACCTGTTTCCATTTAATTTGAAATTTCGGTTCTAACTTCCATCCATCGATCTAAGGATCTTAATTTGGGTTTAAAACAGTAGCTAGGGTCGGAGGTAATTAGTTTAAACCATCTAAAGTCCAAACATCAAATTTCCTATCACTAATGCCAAAATATAACACATGAAACATTAACAACATTATCCTACACATGAAATCTAAAACATACTACTTCAAGACCCTTTAATTACAACCTGAATAATTATAAAGTACGAATTTCTTAATCAAGAATCAAGAAAGGTTTTAAAGAACATGTGAATAAATTATAAAGGACATATAAACTTTCAACCTACCATTCAAGAATCCTAACAACTAATTTCTTTTTTTTACAAGATTCAATCAAGAATCATAAATTAGTAAACAAGAATCGAACTTTAGTCATTAAATCAACCTAGCTTATTTAATAAGATTTAAACATAAAATTAAACATGAATGAACCCTAAGAGAATTGAAGAACATACGAATACTTAACTAACGATTCAAGAATTAATCTAGGTAATTAAACTTTTTAATTTGTGCATACAATAATAGTATTATCTAAAACCCTAACATGCTTCACAAGAAATTGAAGAATATTATGCAATCGAACATTAACAATTTCACTACAATTATTACAAACCTTACTACACCAAATTAGAACATAAAATTACACGTAATAATTTATACAAAAATTACAAGTAATAATACAATAAAAGAACAGTTAATTACAAATAACAACTTAGTAAAATTTACACCCTAATTACCCAGATTACAAGATTTAAATCAAGAAATAACAATAATAATAATAATAACAATAATAATAATAATAATAATAATAATAATAGCAAAAAATAATATAGAGAAAAAATAAAAGAAAAGAATTTGTTAAAAACAATTAGGGTTTACGTTAGGGTTAGGGTGGCAGCGGTTTTCGGCGAGTGTGGGCGGCGGTGGTGGAGTCGGTCGGCGGCGCACAGAGGGTCGATGGCGGGTGGTGGTGCGTCTTGGTTCGAACAGCAGCAAGTTCACCCCAACTCCACGTCTTTTCAGTCGTCGGCCGACGTCGAGTTTGCAGCGACGGTGGTCGAGGGTTCACAAAGGCTGGGCGAGCAAGGGTGGCATCCGGTCCTCACGGTGGCGCGACGGTGGTAAGGAAGGCGATTGCGGTGGCGCGAGCAAGGGCGTGCGAAGACAAGAGGGAAGAGAGGGAAAGAGAGAAAAAGAGAGAGAAAGGAGAGGGCTGAGCGACGGTGGTGGCTCGCGGTCGTCTGGTGGTCGCCGGCAGCGCGGCGGCTGTTGGTGGGGCGTCGGTTGGAGAGGGAGAGAGGGAGAGGAGAGAATGAGAGGCGAGGGTTTGATTGTTAGGTTTAGGGTTTTTGAGAGGAGGGAGGTTTTTATATTAAACACATATTTAGGCCCAATTAGTCTATTCTTACTCTTAACCCAACCCAACACTAAAATCTGATTTTTCTAAAAACAAACTAATAATAATAATAATAGTAATAATAATAATAATAACACTAATAATAATAGCATGAATAATAATCACATAACAAATAATATTCACGTAATTATTCATATAACACAATAATATTAATAGTAATAGCAATAATAAAAAGAGTAAAACTAATAATACTAGACCCACAAAAATTACCGATATACGCTTGTTAGTCCCTCACGAACCTACGAGCTCAACTGTTAGCAAAAATAAACACAAACGAATAATAAAATAAATAACGAAGTCAACCTAATTTACTAACGACGTCACGGTCAACATCTTTGAAATTTTCCGTGTTTTACATCATTACCTCCTTAAAAGAAGTTTCGTCCTCGAAACTTAAACTTAGACTTAACAGTTCGGTAATAATCCTAACAGTTCTGTTCTTCCTAATACTCGAGGTTTTACATCATTACCTCCTTGAAAGAAGTTTCGTCCTCGAAACTTGACGTACGTTAAGAGTGAAACAAGTGACGGTATTTTGTCCTCATCTCTTCTTCTGTTTCCCAGGTTGCTTCCGTTGTGGTATGATTTGCCCATCGTACTTTCACCAGGGGAACTACTTTCCTTCGAAGTTGTTTTTCTCTGCGATCCAATATTTCCAGCGGTTGCTCTTCGTAGCTCAAATCTTCTTGTAGCTGAAGCGGCTCAGGATCAATCACATGAGTTGGGTCTGGGACATATTTCCTGAGTTGTGACACATGAAAGACATTATGCACTCTTGGAAGTTCTCCCGACAGCTGTAACTTGTAAGCAACTTCCCCAATGCGTTCCAAGATTGGATACGGCCCGATAAATCTTGGTGTCAACTTCCCCGACTGTCCGAATCTCATAACTCCTTTTGTAGGTGAGACCCGTAGAAACACGTATTCTCCCACTTCAAACTCTAAGGGTCTTCTCCTCCTGTCAGCATAGCTCTTTTGTCGACTTTGTGTAGCCTTCATCTTATCTTGAATGATCCGAACCTTCTGAGTAGTGGCCTATATTAGGTTCGGTCCGATCGTTAGAGCTTCGATGTCTTGCCAACATAGGGGAGTCCTACATCTCCTCCCATATAAAGCTTCAAAGGGTGACATCCCAATACTAGCATGATAACTGTTGTTGTAGGAGAACTCCATAAGAGTCAACTCGTCATCCCACGAGTCCTTGAAATCTAGTGCGCATGCCCGTAGCATATCTTCGAGGGTCTGAATAGTCCTCTCGGTCTACCCATCAGTAGCTGGGTGGAAAGCGGTGCTAAACTTGAGTTTGGTACCAAACGCCTCCTGTAACTTCTTCCAAAAGCCAGACTGGAATCTAGTGTCTCTGTCCGAGACTATAGAACTGGGGACTCCATGTATTCTTACGATCTCTCTTACATAAGCTTGAGCTAGCTGATCCAGGGACCAGTTGTTGGCGATGGCTAGAAAATGAGCCGACTTGGTCAATCGATCTACAATTACCCATATCGCATTGTGTTTCTGCTTGGTCTTTGGCAAACGCACAACGAAGTCCATTAGTATCGAGTCCCATTTCCACTCAAGAACGTCCAACCAATTTTGATGTATAATGGGATCAAGGATGAGCACATTACACAAGAATTCAGGATCTTTAAGAACGAGATAAGAATCCCAACTCTTAGTCCAAAAGAATGAATGGAAAAAGGATGAATGATAAACGAAAGATAGTGAAATCGTTTACCAAAGAAAGAAATGAACGAATGATGAATGATAATGAACCAATGTAGCGTTTGAATGGATGCACGTTTGTTGAAGCTTGGACGTGTTGAAGAAGAACGAATGCTTCTTGTTGGGTGCTTGATGAATTCTTGTTGAATTCTTGATGAACGGATGAAGAATCGTTGGATGGATGAACAATTCTTGATGAATGACGTGAGGTTGGATGAATGTAGTTGAATGAACGAAGGGAATGGATAGTTGGATAGATTTGGCTTTTGAAGGATCGATGAGGATACAGCCACACCACCTCAAAGAACTCTTCAATTTCTTCCTTTCACCATCAAGGTTGCCACCCTTGAATAGAAGAAGGGGATAACTTCGAAACTCCCTCAAGAGAAACGAAAAGACTAGCACAAAAGCTAGAGAGAAAACACCAAGTGTTTGATTGTATTTCTAATGGTTGCAGAAGTCCGGCAGGTCGTTGGTGTTCTGCCTTGACCCGTTGGCATGTAAGGCATTTCGCCACAAAATCTGCCACTTCTTGTTTCATATTACTCCACCAGAACATCTGCTTCAGATCCTTGTAAAGCTTATTTCCCCCTGGGTGCACAGAATATGGTGTGTTGTGCCCCTCTTCTAAAATCTTCCTCTTCAGCTCCTCCATATTAGGTACATAGATGCGATTATGGAACCGTAATGTACCATCCTCGTGAATCACGAAACCAGGGGCCCTCCCTTGCAAAACTTCCTCCCGTATCTTGACAAGTTGCAAATCCAGTTCTTGAGTCCTCTTGATCTCCTCCATGAGAGTAGGTTGCAACTCCATAGTATTCAATACAGCTTTCCTTCCTGGTGTCACCACGTTAAGCTCCAATCTCCTAAACTCCTCGCACAGCTCGTGCGGCATCATCATCAAGTGGTTCACAGCAGGATAAGGTCTTCTACTCAGGGCATCAGCCACTACATTTGCCTTTCCGGATGATATCGAAAGTTCACATCATAGTCCTTCAGAAATTCCAACCATCGAGTCCGCTCAAGGTTTAGCTCTTACGTGAAAAGGTACTTCAAACTTTGATGGTCGGTGAATACCTCGCAGTGTACTCCATAAAGGTAATGCCTCCAAATCTTAAGTGCAAAAACTACTGCTGCCAACTCCAAGTCATGAGTGGGGTAGTTCTTCTCATGTGTCTTCAGTTGTTTGGATGCATACGCAATTACCTTCCCATCCTACATGAGTACACAACCCAATCCACCATGTGATGCGTCACTGTAGATGATAAATCCCTCGTTTCCTTGAGGTAAAGCGAGAATAGGTGCCGAGGTAAGTCTTTTCTTCAACTCCTGGAATGCTTGCTCACATTTTTCCGACCACGTGAACTTTATTGACTTCCGAGTCAGATTGGTCAACGGGTTAGCAATTTTCGAGAAATCTTGAACGAATTTCCTATAATAGCCTGCCAAACCCAGAAAACTCCTAACCTTAGTGGCATTCTTCGGTGTTGGCCACTTAGTGATAGCCTCCACCTTTTGAGGATCCACTGCCATTCCTTCCTTAGACACCACGTGTCCTAAGAATGCCACTTTCTCCAACCAAAATTCACATTTCTTAAACTTCGCGTAGAGCTCGTTATTTCGTAAGGTTGTCAGCACCTCTTTCAAGTGGTTTACATGTTCCTCTCGTGTCCCTGAGTACACTAATATATCATCGATGAACACCACCACAAACTTGTCCAGAAATGGCTTGAACACTCTGTTCATTAAATCCATGAAAGTGGCTGGGGCATTCGTGAGTCCAAACGGCATTACTACGAACTCGTAATGACCATACCGAGTTCGGAAAGGGGTTTTAGAGATATCCTCTTCTCTGATTCTTAACTGGTGATAACCTGATCTCAGGTCTATCTTCGAAAACATCGTTGCACCTCGCAACTGGTCAAAGAGATCATCAATGCGAGGTAGAAGGTACCGATTTTTGATGGTAATCTAGTTCAACTTTCGGTAATCGATGCATAACCTCATGCTACCATCCTTCTTCTTCACGAACAGTACGGGTGCTCCCGATGATGACGTGCTGGGTCGTATGTAGCCTTTTTCTAACAGCTCATCCAGCTGAGTCTTCAACTCCTTAAGCTCTGCGGGCGCCATTCGATACGGGGCCTTTGAAACCGGTGCGGCCCCGGGCTCCAAATCGATGCAGAAATCCACCTCCCTGAGTGGAGGCATTCCCGGAATCTCCTCTGGAAAGACGTCAGGAAAATCCTAGACTATCGGGATGCTCTCAATCGTAGGCTCCTCCGCCTTGGTGTCACTACATTGCATAAAAACCCTTCACAACCTTGGCTCAACAACTTCTGAGCCTGGAGAGCAGAGATGATCCGTACACTCTGAAGATGCCTATCACTCCAATGCACTACCTTCCTCCCATTCGGTCCTACTAAGGTCACCTTTTGCTTGTAGCAATCTATTTGAGCTCTATACTTTGCTAACCAGTCCATTCCCAAAATAACATCGAACTCCATTAGGTCAAACATATAAAGGTATGCCTCAAATTCCTGACCTGCTATCACTATAGGACATCCCCCATATAACTCACCACATCTAATGATATCCCCAGTGGGTAGGGCAACCGACATAGGCTTACTATTCTCCGAGGGTTTCATCTTAGCCTTCTCTACTATAGCTTGTCCAACAAAAGAATGACTAGCGCCAGAATCAAATAAAACAGAGACATTGTAAAGGTGGAGAGAGAAGGTACCCGTTACGACATCTGCTTCATTCTCAGCCTCATCCTTCCTCATCACATACACCCGCCCTCCTGCGTTACGCGGCGGTTGTTGCTGTTGACGAGGCGGGTTTGCTAGCCTTCCTTAGTTGTTCTGATTTCCACCGGGACCACCCTGGTTTTACTGTTGCGGCCTTTGGTTCCCGTTATAGCTTCCCCAATTTTGATACGTTGACTGCGGGGCTCTCCAGTTTCCGTTGTTCCCATTATTGCCATTGTTTCCATTATGGTTGCCACCTGAGTTCTGTAGGGGGCACTTCCTGATGTGGTGTTGGAGACTTCCACACTTAAAACATCCTCCCTTTGCAGCTCCCGGCCTACAGTCTCGAGGATAATGACCGGGTCGACCACAAATCCTACAGATAGGCACATGCGACGACCCACGCCCCGAGGACTGGTTGTTCTGCCAATGGTTGGGGCGGAACCTCTTCTCTTGATGAGACGGGAGTGAGTTGAAACGGGGTGGCTCTTTCCTCTTATGCCCTTGTATGCCAAGTTGTCGTTCCATATCGTGCATTACCCTTTCTATAGTGAGGGCAACATTCAGCATGTTCTGGTAAGACGTGAACTCACGTGATGACATCCGATCCTGAATCTTGCAGTTCAACCCATCCCAGAAGCGGTCCATCCTTAGCTGTTCGCTGGATACCAAAGCAGATGCAAACCGAGATAGCTCGGTGAACTTAGTGGAGTAAGCGAGCACGCTAAGTTCTCTTTAGCGTAGGTTCATGAACTCCTTTTCTTTCGCCTTTTGAAGGGACATAGGGTAAAACCGATCCTTCAGCACAACCTTGAAATGGTTCCAATCGAAACCCGGTTCAGTCGTATCTCCCTCACACTGGCCCACCATAGATCGACCTCCTCCTTCAGGTGATACGCAGCAAACTCCACCCTTAGCTCCTCGGGACAGCGGGTTGTGTCAAAAATCTTTTCAATCTCTCTAACCCAATCTTCAAAGACCTTGGGGTCAGCTACCCCTGTGTAAGTGGGCGGGTTGAAGCTATTGAACCTTTGGAGAAGAGCGGAGGGATCATCTTCCCTCCCTCCTCCTCGTCGATCCACCACTTTCCTCAGTAGGTCCTCGTGCTTGCCCAGCATCTCAATCATCAGCATGCTAGCAAGGTCGTTCCCCGGTATTGTTGTACTCGACCCTGGTATCAAATGAGCCAAACGTTGGCGCAGTTCAGTCGCGGTTTGAGGGCGATGTTCGGTCGCAACTGGTGTACGCTCTCGAGTAACGTTATTGGGGTGAGATCCATTTGTGTCCGACATCCTGGTTAAAAGAGATCGATTTAGACTACTTAAGGTTTTAAGCGCTCAGCGCAATTCACCAACTCTAGGGATAAGCTGATCAATCCAACTAAATCAGATACAAAACTGTAACACATTTCTACAAATAAACTCATGCAATAGCATCATTTTCACATACTCTTTCATCACACATCATTTGAAAGGGAAGAAGAACATATATATACTAACATCTCCAAAATTAAGACTATTATTTATAATACTTTGCATACCAGCGTCATAACATGTATATCTATCCCCTATTTGGGGTTAACACACAAAGGGAAAAAAAAAACAGCACACCACACTCAAGAATATATCACAGTCAAATAACTACGTATAAGCAACTATAGCAAACCAATCCTAACACTATTGTTACTGTCCCACTCATATGATCATCCTACACAGAGGGTTCTTCCTAGCTGAAACCGGAGTCCACTCTGGATCATCAGACTCATTCCCCGAGTCCTCCTCGGGGTCTTCTTCCGTCTCCCTATCCACCATAACCTCATCGTCGGATTCGGTCTCCTGTTCGGGTTCATCGGCAGGTGCGGCTGTAACTCTAGAGGTTACTCGGGCTCAGAACCCTGCACAGAATCCTCCATAGAATCCTCCTCCGGATCTTCCTCTGGATCTTCCTCCGGATCTTCCACTGGATCTTCCTCTGGGTCACCCTCGGGATCCATGTTCATGACAGGTGCTGGGGCGGGGTTCACCTGAACTTCTTCCACATCACGCTTCCAAATCTCGACAATCTTGGAGAAGACTTCCGGGATTCGGTGCCCTGACTCCACTCGGTACCTCTTACACGAACAACATGGGTGGGGATACTCCTCGACCGGAAGTGGGGGTGGTAGCAATAATGGTACAGTATGGCCCCACCAAGGGTCTTCCCGAAGCGTGAGCAAAAATGCATTCGCCTGACTTTCCTCGTTACCACGAAGACATGAGTTCGGAATATCTTTGGTGTACTTGTCGATCTCGTCGTAGAAGTTTATCATATGTGTTCCCAGGTACCCACCGGGAGGAATAGGGGTATAACGATGGAAACACGGGATGGGGTGCTGATAACAGTGTGTGCGTTGAGCCATCCTACAGGGTTAGAACATATTAGCAGCACAAAAAGATTAATAATCATGTAATAATAGGAAAGCATAAACCCTTTTCCCCTCCTACACTCATCACTCCGAATTAGCTTCCTAGGGTCCAACTAGACCTAAAGGACTCTGAGGAGCTACTAGGTCGCAACCTAGAGCTCTGATACCATTCTGTAACACCCCGGAAATTCAAATATAGAAAAGTCAAAGTCAAACTAACGTTAATAGACAAAATTAGCGGAAGACTCATAATTCTTATGGGGCGTCACTGCCGTATCCCCGAAGGAATACAAGGCGAGAAGGAAACTACAACTGTCTGATAACGATAAAACAAACTAACAAACTCATACTTATAAAATAAACCTCAAACTAACTTCAAGTTTCTCATAAAAGAAAATCAACGAAAATTAACGATGACGTCCTCACTTCTAATTCCCATCCCCAGCATATAGATCTTCACCAGAAAACAAAGCATTTCAAAAATGAGGGGGAAATCTCAATAATGTCTTCCCCTAACGTTAAAAACAAGTTAAGTTCATTTCAATTCATTTGAGGGAGAGGGAACAAGTCAAATCATTTCACAAACCTTTAAACCCTTAACTGTTTCCCTCAACCCAACCAATTCATTTTATTATGCGGGCGGGATATCAAATCCCATAAGGTAATATCGCCTACCAAAGGCATCAAGAACATTCGCCTACCAAAGGCATCAAAGATCATATATCCTATATCAGGGATGAAACCCTGATCTCCTGACACATAACCCATACAGGATACCAAATCCTGGTCTCAGGGTTATCGCCCGCAAAAATAATCGCCTACCAGAGGCATCAAACAATCGCCTACCAAAGGCATCAAAAATCATCTATCCTATATCAGGGATGAAACCCTGATCTCCTGACACATAACCGATACAAGATACCAAATCCTGGTCTCAGGGTTATCGCCCGCAAAACAATCACCTACCAAAGGCATCAAAGAGGAAACCCGCTTAATGTTTCACTTTGAATTATTAGTATCTTATGCAAAACTCAACTCACAGCTCTCAAATGAAACCCAACCCAGGTTATCAAGACCAATAATAACATCATTAATGAAAGACCATCCAATTTCTCAACTCAATAAAATCAAAGCACAAACAAATACAATCAGTTATCCAAAGCAGATGGTCACATTTCCACAAAAGTCCCCTTTCGGGATGCAATTCTCAAAACAGATTAGAAAACATTAAAACACATTTAAACAGCATCCCGGTGGGGATTAGAGCATAGACATTACCTGGTTAACTTCACTTCACAGCTAAGACGAACACACTTCTCACTAACGACGCGAATTAGCTCGGACCTAAAATAAAAGTAATTATTCTAATTAAAACGCGCCCTTCGAAGTGATTCTTGATTAGTAGTTTAAATGTTTATATGTTCTTTATATTTCATTCACATGTACTTTTGTTCTTTCTTGTACCTTGAGTAAGAAAATTCATGTTTTATAATCATCCATGTTGTTATTATAGGATCTTGAAATAGTATATTGTAGAATTCATGTTTAGGGTAATGTTATTATTATTTCATGCATGCTTTTAGGGTTAGAGAAAATATTAAAGTTGATTTCATGTTATACAATTTGGTTTTGATGATAGGAAGTTTGATGTTTGGACCATAGTTGGATTAGATTAACTACCTTGAACCTTAGTCATTGTTTTAAGCCCAAATTAGGACCCCGTGATCAAATAGTGAAAGTTAGAATCGAAATAATCAATTTTATGGGAACCGGGTGCGGGACAATTTTGTTAGGGTCTAAAGAATGGATAACCATGAGAGTTATAGTCGTTCTTTGATCGAACCCTTTGAGCTGGAGGTTCCCTTAGATGTTAGATTTCATAGGAATCTTGCGGATCGGAATTTGGAGTTGTATAGGTCGAGTTATACTCCGATTAACAGACCTAGGTCAGATCTGGACAGTTTGGATTGATGACCGATTTTGAGGACCTTAATAGGTGTTTTTAGTCTCGAGTGCACATAAGAGTTTTATAGACATCTCAAGGTTTTCGAAACGTCTAAAACCGGACCCATACGATGTCAGGAAGTCAAGTTTTGACCCCTTTTATGTCGATGTTGTAATCTGTCTTATTGATGATATTTATTAATAAAAATGTTGTTGAGTGAAATTGATGTTTTGATCTTATTCCGTAATTACTTGGAATGTGTTAAGTAATTTAAAGTGTGAATTCATGATTGATAGGAACCTATAGTGTTTCTAGGGAAGGGTTAGGTAGAAGGTAGTTAATACTAACTTCAAAGGGCACGTTTTGATTAGAATAATTATTTCTATTTTGGGTCCGAGCTAATTCGCGTCGTTAGTCAGCTCAAGTGTGTTCGTTTTTGCAGTGAAGTGAAGTTAACCAGGTAATATATATGCTCTAATCCCCACTGGGATGATCTTTAAATGTGTTTTAATGTTTTCTATTTTGTTTTGATAATTGCATCCTGAAAAGGGACTTTATGTGGAAAATGTGACCATCTGTTTTGGATAACTGTCTGTAATTGTTGTACTTTGATTTATGAGATAAGAAATTTGTGATGGTCTTTTTTGAGTAGTTTTGTTATTGGTTTTGATAACTTGAGTTGGGTTTGACTTGAGAGTTGTGAGCTGAGTTTGAATAATATACTTTTAACTCAAGTGAAACATTAAGCGGGTTTATTTTGTTGATGCCTTTGGTTGGCGGTTTCTTTGATGCCTTTGGTAGGCGATTGTGGATGCCTTTGGTAGGCGATTATTTTGATGCCTTTGGTAGGCGATTATTGATGCCTTTGGTAGGCGGTTATTGATGTCTTTTGTAACAGCCCCGACCATAATCAGGGAGTTACCCATATTTTATCTTAATTAATCTGGATTTAGCGGAAGCCTACAAGACGGGGGCGTTATCGCCGCTTCTCCATAATGGAAAAAGCAAGGCTTGAACTAATATGACTCTTAACGTATTGTAAAATTAAACGAGCAAACAAACACAAACTTTTTGAAAGAAGGAATTATTTTCGGAAAACATACTCATAAACGTACATAGTAATAAAGTGAGATTTTAGAAAATAATTAATTTGGTTATTCAAAAATATCTCAAGACAACTTGAAATATGAAGAAAAATTGGTGAAATTACGTCAACATGGTAGTTTAAATAAAACAGAAATCCCTACATATATATGATTACTATATTAATAGTCTACGTAATACAACTTAGTTTAAAACTACAAAACATAAATGTGAGTATAGTATACATATAACACGAACTAAATCGAGCCAAATATGTGAGTTTATCAAGTGTAAATAAACTAATAAATTACTAGGTAGTAGGAGTTATGCTTGTGCTGGTTGGTTTCCCTTCCCCTTGGTACCTAAAACCAAAACATGAAAACACAGGAGGAAAAATGAGATGGAACTCAATATAATCGACACTGTAAAATAAAATAATTTTATAAAATCAAGGAGCTCAATTTAAATAAAATATATGGAGGAGCTCATTTTATTTCGAAATTCATTTTATTTATAAAACAGGAGAAGAGAGGAATAATAAATCTGATATGATAATATATGTATGTATGTTTGAGTGAGACCCTGGTTGGATTAGACCAACTATTATGAATATATATGTTGTTGCCGGCTATAACCATAAGATCCTGTCTTTCGCTATGCGCATAGTTGAGTCGGTTACTAACTCAATCTCCAGTACCGGAAATGCTGTTAAGGGTCCACTTTAAAAATCATAAAATTATATGTGTAACCAATAAATGGTAAATATTGCATAAATATTGTATGAGTAATAAAATTGATAACTTTACAGTGCGAAGGTACAATCATCGAATTATACCTGATTTTCACCGATAAACGGTAAATCTTCCCTTTATGTCTGAGTAATCTGATTAGTATAAAATTATTTAAATAAATAGTATGATAAATATGATAAGATAGATAAATAATAAATAGTAGAAATTTAGAAAATAGTTTTAGGATTTGGAAATTGCCTAAATTTAGGGGTATGGGCCACTAAAATCTCAGGCCCAATTAGGGAGGTGAACCTCCCTTCTCTTCTTTCTCACTTCACGCATAGCAGAGCAAAAGGGAAAGAGGAAGGGACGTGGCTTGGCTCCCGGTGTTCGGCGACGACAAGGCCCGACGGCGGCACCGCTTAACGACTGGAGGAGGGAGGCGGCCGGAGCACAATAACGGCGGTGGCTCGGTGGTCCTGCGTCGCAGATCGAAGCTCGGAACAGGGGACGAAGGACAGTGGTGTTTTGGTGGGTTCGGGTCGATTCTTGAGCGGCGGAAACGGTATTTTCCGGTGGATATTCTGAATTTCTAAGGTAAGTAAAATTTCTAGTTGATGAGTTGTGTCTGTGGTTATGGATTTTTGATTGAATTTTGGGATGAGTATTGATTGAGATTTTGAAATGGGTGAGGTGGATTTGGGCTTGGTTTTGCCACGGCTGAACTGATGGTGGCGGTTGCCGGTGGTTTCAGCGGTGGTGGTGATGGGGGTTTTGGGTGGTCGTTGGTGGCTGGGTAGACAGAGTATGGATGGTAGTAGATGGAGATGAAATTGGTAAATCAATTGTCAATACAACTTGATTCTTTGGATATTTTTGGTGAGTAATCTGCTGAGGGTGAGAGTATATATATATATAGAAGGTTTGAAGAAGGAAAATTGCAATTGGATTTCAAATTGATGTGGGGTGGCTACAAAAGTTTGGTCGGCTTGAATTAGGTGTGTTTGGATGGCAAAGTGGGGGCAAGAAGAAGAAGCAAAGATGAAGAAGAAAAAGAGATAGGGAGGCAGGGACGGTGGGGAAGAAAATAAGAAGAACGGGGGTAGTGAAATGTTGAATTTTTAGGCCTAACATTGTGATACCAAAAAGAAGCCATATGAAAATTATCAATATTATTATTTTTATTATTATTATTTGTTAACAAAATAATTCTGAATCAAATTTGTAACAAAAAAGTTTTCGGGAAGTTATTTGGTATAACTCGAGATGCGAAACTTGACTATTCATACTTGATCGGATGACACAATAGTTAATAAAAATACATAATAAATAATTTAGATTATCAAAATCATTAAAATCTCGGCTGTTACACCTTTGGTAGGCGATTATTGATGCCTTTGGTAGCCGATTATTGTTTATGCCTTTGGTAGGCGATTATTATTTTTGATGCCTTTGGCAGATGAATATTTTGATGCCTTTTGTAGGCGATGTTACTCTATGGAGTTGATATTCCGCCCGCATAATAAAATAAATTGGTTGGGTTAAGGAACACAGTCAGAAGGGTTAAAGGTTTGTGAAAAAGGTTTGACTTGTTCCCTCTCCCTTAAATGAATTGAAATGAACTTGAATTGTTTTTAACGGTTACGGGTAGACATTATTGAGATTTCCCCCTCATTTTTGAAATGTTTTGTTTTCAGGTGATGATCAATATGCTGGGGACGGGAATTAGAAGTGAGAAAGACGGGTTTAGAAGTTGATAATTATATTGCATTTCTTTTCTGAAAGACTTGAAGTTAAGGATGTTAAGTTTGTTTTCTCAGTTTGAGTTGTCAGTTTGGTTTACCGTTATCAGATAGTTGTAGTTTTCCTTCTCGCCTTGTATTCCTTCGGGGATACAGTAGTGACGCCCAATAAGAGTTTGAGTCTTCCGCTAAATTTGTCTGTTAACGTTAGTTTGACTTTGTCTTTTCTATAATTGAATTTCCGGGGCGTTACACAAATAAACTAGTCTAAATATGGATTCATAATAACAATAAGCAAGTAAGCTTGAAATGATGAACTAAACCTAATTTCAACATGAAAGCAAATAAAGCTAAGAAAGCGATTAAAAGCAATTAATGTAAAAACTTGAATAATGAAATTAGGATAAAGAAATTATACCTAGCATGCTCAAATCTTCACTCTAATCTTCAACCTTCACTTGGTATTTTCCCCCGAACAAACAAGAAAATTATGAATTGGATTACTATGAATCCCCAAATTCTCACTTGAAAGTAGAATTTGTGACTCTTAATCCTCCTCCTCACTAAAAGTTGGCTTGATGGTGAACTAGCACTAGAAAGCTTGAATCAAAGCATCAATGGACACTAGAGAGAGAGAGAGAGAGAGAGCAAAAACTTTATAAATTGCTTCAATTGAAAATGCTTGAAAGAGAGTTGATTACAATGAAAAGAAAAGAAAACTTGAAGAACAATTTAAGCTTAATGAAAGATTAAAGCAAGATAAAAGAAATGCAATAAAACCTAATTCTACTCTAATCCTACTCCTAACTAAGATAAAAACTAACTTCTTATCATGATGAATGTATGTTAATATTTATAGAAGGAAATAAAACAGCCAAAACCCTAGGATTAATCTTCAGCAGCCACGAGTAATTTCCGCAAAAATCGACATGTCGCGGGCGCAACCATACCCGTTGCGGGTGTGACGCTGCTCTGCCAACTTCCATCCGTCACTCGTTCAACATTTATCGCGGGCATGATGTGTTTGGTCACTAGCGCGACTTGGCTCTGTCGCGAGTGCGACCGTGTATGTCTCGGGTGTGATACCCTCATGGAACTACCTCATCCGAAGTCAGCCATGTGCTTCACGGGTGCGACCAGCTACTGCCTCCCTGCCTTTGCTTCATTCCTTGGCTATAACGCCCACTACAAGCGATGTAACGGGTGCTACGCCCCTGTTTTGCACCAAAAATTGAGGAGTTCCCGGGTTGGTCTCGCCTCGGTTCTCGGCTCAAGTCGGCTCGAGAAATCACTCGGGATTCCCTAAAAAGCCTTAATTAAGCCCAATTTCCTTCTAACTCTTTATTTTCCTACAAAGCACAAAATCATTATATCTAATATATAATTAAGGGGCTAAAATAAGCAAAACACCTTATAAATGATATAAATTCGGCTCAGAACAAGACCGAAGAATAACATAAAAGTAATATGAGTATTTCAGATGAAATAATTGTGTTCACAAACTCAAAGTACAAATAAATCTAATATCAAATATTAAAATTGATAAGGTTATACAATACACAATAAGTTTAATTCTGATAGCCAATATCAACTATAAAAATTTAAGAAATACAAAATCAAATAAACATTTAATATTTCGTCTATTTTTATCCAACTTTCACTGTTCAAAAAACTCCACTACCCAGTCAAAAATTGATTTTATTTGGGTTGGATACCCGAATATTAAAAAAAAATTCATGTAATCGGTTCGGATACGGGTTGCCCCTTGGCCAAACTTGGGTATCTGAATTACCTGAAATTAAAATTGAGGTGCAAATTAAAGTATTCTTCTTTTCTTTCCATTTTTTTTTTTGTTGTTTAATTTTGTCTTCACTTATATCTTTGTGTGAGATATTAAAACTAAAAGAAAAATAGCATGACTAATCAGAACTTGTATAATTGTATTTGAACAGGTTCATCAAAATATTCTTTAGTTTTCATCCAATTAATAACAATCAAATGAGGGTTTAATATTATATTTGGCATATTGTGACTAACTTTCTTTCAAATAATAATAAAATTAGTAGTTTTAATAACAAATTTACAAATTAAAATTAAAAATAATAAAAAAAAACTCATAAAAACAAATTAATGAACTTCAGATACCTGAAACTTTCGGTTGTGGTTACGGTTCGAGTGTATCGTCGACCCGCAATTTCGAGTACCCAAAAAAATTGTACCTAAAAAAATTACTCAGTTAATTCAGGTACAACTCTAATTAATAGTTGGACAAGGAGATTGGACAAGGAGATGAAGTGAATCGAAGTGGTGAAAAGTGAAATTGATGATGAAGATAAAACAAAATGGAAAGATGTAGAAGAAGAGTGGAAATGTAGAGGACGTGTGAGTGTCAGGTGATAACCAACTAATCAAATTATATTTATGGTGGCATAGGATTTACACCATTTCCTAAAATTTAGGTAACCGAATAACTAATTTGGAACTGCTAAAAATCATAATATAAGAGGATCTAATATTCAAAATTCAAATTTAAATTAGTACAGAGTTAGTTATAGGATTTGTTTTGACAAGATATTATATTATATTTGTTAATTAGGATTAGTTACAGGATTAGTTTTGGTAGGATATTATATTATATTATATTAAAGACATATTCATCGATCGAGGGATATGTGAAGTTATTTCCATAAATAGAGAGGCGATTATCAATCTTATTTTTTTTTAAAAAAAAAGAATTTTTATATTTTGAATTGAAAATTGGTTGCTAGATTTTAGGAAAGGCTGTTATATTGGTTGCTTGATTTTAGTTGTAAACTATAAATTTTAAATTTTAAATAACTAATTTTCCAAATGAAAGGTCGAGATTAAATCAATAACAAAAGATCGACGGTTATTATAGTATAATGCATGAGATTTTAGGGATGGGGGAGGGAAAACATCTAAGGCACACCCATTCTTTTTTATAATATATATATATATAGAGAGATATAGATTAGCTGAGAGGCTTTCGTCCAACGTCTACCATTATTTCTTTATAATCATAAATCGCCCAAAGTATAGTGTATATAAAATCTATAACTAACACACATGCCAAGAAAAATAAGCACTTGGTTAATTTTTACTCCTGATTCTTTGTACCCTTGCATCGGGTTAAGGAAAATGATTATTACAAAACTTTGATGGTTAAAAATTGGGTTGTTTGCATTTTGGACCGCGAAGTATAGAGTAATTTATTTTCAGAACACTTGGTTTTCAACGTTAATTTTTTGGACCCTAAAGTTTATGGGCTAAATGAAATAAGGACCTTAAAATTTGTTGGCTAAAAAAAAGCCCGTGTCTCGCTCTATTTTCTCTTCCCATATTTGAATTTTTCTCCAGATTGACGCCAAGCTTAAGGACTAAAGTTAAAACTGTATTGAAGTTATAATACACATCTCTTATTTATGTCGGAGCTACTTAGACCCCTAAGAACCCTTAGTATTAAGGGTTTAAGTAGCTTCGACATGAATAAGAGAGGTGTATTATAGATTCAATATCGGTTTTAACCTTAGCCTTGAAGTTTGGCGCAAACTGGGAGAGAAATTCAAATATGGGAAGAATAAGAAAAACGGTACACGAGCTTTTTTCAGCCCACAAACTTTAAGGTCCTTTTTGATTCAACCCATAAACTATAGGCTCCAAATAATTAATAATGAAAATCATGGGTCCAAACAATAAATTACCATATACTTTGGGGTTCAAAATAAAAAAACCTGTTAAAAATTTGAGTTGCCCTCCTCACAGCTACAAAGTAACACTTTGGCCAAATAAAACAACCAACAACATCTACTAGAATTCTAAGTTTTACTTATAAAGAGAAAAAAAGGACTTCCCTCAACCAAATTGGAATACCATCACTAAGTAAATAAGCAGACGCACAAAATCTAAGCCACAATAAAAAAAAAAAGGAAACCAAGGAAAGATAACTAAGTAGGCTTGTATTATGCCACATTATGAAAATGTGCATCCTATTGGCCTCTAGAAAATGCTAAGAATATATATCAATGTTGAGTGTAATATCTACAACCTACCTAATTGTAGACGGATATTTGAGTTGCAACAGTATGAGAGTAAAACGTTCACTGCAGAGAATCACAGCCACTCAAAGACAACATGCTATTCAACACAATAACAGAAAAGGAAATGCGAATTAGAAGAAGAGGAAGTTGATGTATAACTCGACGAAAGGCTAGGGCTTGATCAATTACACATCAAGTGAACGACGTGCAACCAATCTTAGGGTAAGAGATTCTCGAAAATAGTCTTAGGGTTTGTAGGATATCTAACTAACGATAGATAGATAAGGGATAGTTCAAGGGAATTGAACTTGATACAAAAACACCACAAGAGAATCCTGAAGGCTACTTGCTCTTTCTCTTAGTTAAAGAAACACCTTCCAAGAGTAGGAGACAAGCTCTACCTGATGTAAATCTGCCTGGCCTTGGTCTCGCCTTTGGGGACCCTTGGTTCATAGAAGGAGATGAAGATTCACATAGCCTTGGGTTCACCTTTAGAGACCCAAGATTCATGGAGAATGAAGCAAATCCATCCACACCAAACCCAACAAAAGAGATCCAATTCATCTACAAGGAGGTAGAACGGGCCATAAAGTAAGGATCTATTAACTCATATGGTGTGCACATTGTTCCAAGAGGACATCCAAACGTCCTAAGGTCTCCAAGTCCACGTCAAAAGGCCCAAGTACAAAGTCCAAGTTGAATTTCACAGTTTTGGCATTTCCAAGATGAATTTCATTGTTCTGACCATTTCAAGATGAAGTTCACAGTTTTGGCCTTTTCAGTTTAAACTTCACATTTTTAGTGTTTTCTTTATTTCTAGCAAGTTATTTGATGTAATTTTATTATGTTTAGTTGTGTGAGATGCCAAGTAATATATATAAACTTAGACATCAAGTTAGAAGAGTCTAAAATAGTCTAGAAGGTTCTAGAAGAACCTAATAGGTGTGTGGTGTGTTAGCTTTAGCGCGAAGTATAGAATCCTAGATAGGGAAGGCTTATTTTGTAACTAATCCATCTTGGATTAGGAAAACCAAGTCCTAGAAGAATTAATATTGTTGTAACTAACTCCCTTAGGATTAGGATTCCAAATCCTAGGAGGAGAAGGTAGATTAGGAGCCAAGTATAGTCCTAGTAGGATTAGGACTTAGTCTATTATAAATAGCTTAGGCTTGTAACGTTGACAGATACCTGATTTTGAATTATGAATATATCTAAGCTTTTGCTTACCCTTGAGTGTTTTTTGAAACCTCGTATGATCTCTTCTATTGTATCTTGATTTGGCAAATAAAGTGGCGAGGAAGAGCTTGTTCCGAAACCTAGAAGGTGTTTCTTTAACTAGGTGGAAGAACACAAGTAGCCCTAAGGATTGTCTTGCGGTGTTTCTGTATCAAGTTCAATTCCCTTGAACTATCCCTTTATCTTTCTATCCTTTTAGTTAGATAATTACAAACCGTAAGGCTATCAAATCTCACAAAATCTCTCCCACTCTCTCTCTCTCTCTCTCTCTCTCTCTCTCTCTCTCTCTCTCTCTCTCTCTCTCTCTCTTCATGTCAAACCCTCCTTCCCAATCTCTCAAAGACCTCACATCAACCCTCTCTCTCTCAAACGTCCCTCTCAAATCTCTCATCCAAACTCTCTCTCAAATCTCTCATCCAAACTCCCTCTCAAATCTCCCTCACAAACCCTAATCCATACTCTCTCACAAATTTCCCAAACTCCATAAATCTCTCTTTTCATGTGATTCTCCCTAACCCTAGCCTATTCACGTGAACTCTCCCTACCCTAAGGTTGGTTGCACGTCTCTCTTTGAGGTGTAATTGATGAAACCCTATTCTTTGATCCGATTATACATCATAATTTTGGTATCGGAGCTTAGGTTTCCCGCAATGCAACCCTAAACCACCCAACCTCCCGAACACATCGCCACTCAACGGCCAAACGCAATCCTCCCCCCCCCCCAAAAAAAAACTTAGCCATGTCGTCCCAAACACATTCCCCAAACCCCAAACACATTCCCATCCATCCCAAACACAATCCCAACATCCCAAAAACTTTCCCAACTTGCCCAAATATGTCCTAAACCCTCTCATGGAAAACAAGATGCTATGTGAGAAGAGTTTTTAGTAGCTCTGCTGTTCCTGAAGATCAACAACAACGAGAGGCCATCTTTCAATCTCGTTGCATAATCAAAGGAAAGGTTTGTTCTTTAATTGTTGACAGAGGAAGTTGCACCAATGTAGCTTCACTTACTATGGTGAACAAACTCCAGCTGGAAACGAGTCCCATCCCACGCCATATACCATCCAGTGGCTCAATCAGGGCAATGGTTTACAAGTGACTCAACGATGTTTGGTAAGCTATTCCATTGGCAAATCTTATCAAGATTCTTTATGGTGTGATGTTTTGCCTATGGATGCTTGTCATATTCTGATTGGAAGACCTTGGTTATTTGACAGGAGTGTGATGCATGATGGAAGAGCCAATACCTACACGCTTGTGCTGAAAAACAAGAAGATAACCCTAGCTCCACTGAAAATAGCCAAACCGTCCCAACCTAAGAAGGATGATCCAAACCTCATCACCTTTATGAACACTGAACATCATGAGTTTAGTGAGCATAAGGAGATCATTCTTTTAGACCAAAACACAAACCCTAGCCACAAAAAGCCAACCACTAACGACGTGCCTAGCCACGAAAAACATCCCCTCGTCACCCCTCTTTTGGAACAACATTCTCATGCGATCCCAGAAGAGATACCCCCAGGCTTGCCCCCCAAACGTGATACCCAGCACAAAACTAGTCCTATACCTGGATCTATCTTGCCTAACAAGCCAGTATATCACATGAACCCTAGTGACACTCAAGAGGTTCAAAAGCAAGATCTTCAAACAAAGGGTATGATAAGGGAAATCATCAGTCCATGCGTCATCCCTACCCTTTTGGTTACAAAGAAAGAAGGAAGCCCACGTCTGTGCATCAATAAGATTACAATCAAGTACATGTTTCATATTCTTAGACTTGAAGATCTATTGGACGAGCTTTATGGTGCCCGAGTCTTTTCAAAGATTGATCTAAGAAGTGGGTACTATTAGATTCAAATCCAAGAAGGGGATGAATGGAAGACTACATTCAAAACCAAGGGAGGACTCTATGAATGGTTAGTCATACTTTTTGGACTAACTAGCGCTCCTTCTACTTTTATGAGATTGATGAATCAGGTTTTGACGCCCCTTATTGGCAAGTGTGTTGTTGTCTACTTTGATGACATACTTTTATATAACAAGACCGAGGAAGATCACGCCCAGCACCTCACGTTGATTTTGGATACTCTAGCTCACGAGAAGCTCTATGGAAACCTAGCCAAGTGCCACTTCTTCACCAACAAACTAATCTTTCTTGGCTATGTACTCTCGGCTAATGGGATATAAGTCGGTCAAGAGAAGATGAAAGCTATCAAAGAGTGGCCTACTCCAACTAGTATTCATGATGTTTGAAGCTTCCACGGCTTGGCCTCTTTCTATAGGAGGTTTGTGAAGAATTTCAGTGCTATTCTAGCTCCAATGACCGAGCTACTGAAGTCCAAGGAGTTCTCATGGATTCCCCCAACCTAAAAAGCTTTTGACACCATCAAAGAAAGACAATGCACCGCCCCCGTGCTAGCCCTACCTAGCTTTGACAAGAAGTTTGAAGTAGAGTATGATGCTTCTAGAGTTGGAATTGGAGCTGCGCTATCTCAAGAGGGCCGTCCCTTAGCTGAGGGAAATTCACCTAGCCTCAGTCCCAATTTTGGAGATCCTAGATTCATGGAAGATAATGGAGACCGGCCCCGCTCAACCAATAAGAAGATCTCTTTCATTCTATCGAGTTTAAGGGCAAACTCTTTGCAACTAGGGGAGAATGATGTAAATCTGCCTGACCTTGGTCTCGCCTTTAGGGACCCTAGGTTCATAGAAGGAGATGAAGATTCACATAGCCTTGGGCTCACCTTTGGAGACCCAAGATTCATGGAGAATGAAGGAAATCCATCCAAACAAAGCCCAACAAAAGAGATCCAATTCATCTAAAAGGAGGTAGAACGGGCCATAAAGGAAGGATCTATTGTTGAGGCCCAAAGGCCAACTCATATAGTGTGCACAATGTTCCAAGAGGACGTCAAACGTCCTAAGGTCTCCAAGTCCAAGTCCACGTCAAAAGGCCCAAGTACAAAGCCCAAGTTGAATTTCACAGATTTGGCATTTCCATGATGAATTTCACTATTTTGACCATTTCAAGATGAAGTTCACAGTTTTGGCCTTTTTAGTTTAAACTTCACATTTTTAGTGTTTTCTTTATTTCTAGTAACTTATTTGATGTAATTTTATTATTTTTAGTTGTGTGAGATGCCAAATAATATCTATAAACTTGAACATCAAGTTAGAAGAGTCTAGAATAGTCTAGAAGGTTCTAGAAATCCTAGTAGGCATGTGGTGTGTTAGCTTTGGCGCCAAGTATAGAATCCTAGATAAGGAAGGCTTATTTTGTAACTAATCCATCTTGGATTAGGAAAACCAAGTCCTAGAAGGATTAATATTGTTGTAACTAACTCCCTTAGGATTAGGAATCCAAATCCTAGGAGGAGAAGGTAGATTAGGCAACAAGTATAGTCCTAGTAGGATTAGGACCTAGTCTATTATAAATAGCTTAGGCTTGTAACGTTGAAAGATACCTGATTTTGAATTATAAATATATCTAAGCTTTTGCTTACCGTTGAGTGTTTTTTGAAACTTCGTTTGATCTCTTCTATAGTATCTTGATTTGGTAAATCAGGTGGTGAGGAAGAGCTTGTTCCTAAACCTAGCAGGTGTTTCTATAACTAGGTGGAAGAATAAGTAGCCCTAGGGATTGTCTTGTCGTGTTTCTATATCAAGTTCAATTCCCTTGAACTATCCCTTTATCTTTCTATCCTTTTAGTTAGATAATTACAAACCCCAAGGCTATCAAATCTCATAAAATCTCTCCCACTCTCTCTCTCTCCTCAAATTAAACCCTCCCTCCCAACCTCTCAAAGACCTCATGTCAACCCTCTCTCTCTCTCTCAAATCTCTCATCCAAACACTCTCTCAAATCTCTCATCCAAACTCCCGCTCAAATTTCCCTCTCAAACCGTAATCCATACTCTATCACAAATTTCCCAAACTCCACAAATCTCTCTTTTCACGTGATTCTCCCTAACCCTAGCCTATTCACATGAACTCTCCCTACCCTAAGGTTCGTTGCACAACTTAGCTTTTCCCTCGAAAGTGAGAGGAAAGAGCTTCAATTTCAAAAACTCTGAAGATACCTTTGGCACATGTCAAAACCAATCCGATCTTCAAATCTTCTAATATGATCAACGGGATTCTCGAAGGCATCCCCAAGGAATTGGTTTCTCTCAAAAGCATCCAGCAAGCATGGTTTAAACTCAAATGTTGCGGTGGGTGGTAATGGCGGTAGGATGATGGGATTGCCTACCGTACATGATGATGGAACAGAGTATGATAGGAGAGTACGGGGTAAACCCGCGTGGCTTTCAACCATTAGAACTCGAAAACCTCCTACAAGAAATAAAGAAGCATCAATTTCATTGGGATTGGGACAAATTGATTTCAAGCATAAAAGCACTCTAAACTACTCTTAACCAAAGGAACCTAAAGCTAGGGGCGCTAGCTCCCTGGCAACGGCGCCATTTTCTGTAACATGGTTGTATACCCCGGTTTTGTTGTTCTTCTCATGGAGCGAGGGGCCTTGGCTAAAGGTATCGGTCAAGAACGGGTCTAGATTACTAAGGTCGCAAAAGGTGAGGGTAAGGTAACTAATCTAAGCAAACACGAAGAAACAAGGAAACTAAGGTCAAGTCAAAGGGAAAATGGGCTTCGGGGGCTTTTCGGGTTGCAAACGGGAACCAGAAGACAGGTTTTGCAACAAGAGAGTGACAAGGAGAAAAATCAACAGGCAATTCCGTTAGAAAATACCCACCGGGCTTCCTCTCTCGAGGATAGTCCGGATTAACTTCCTCAAAGTCCACCACGGACCCGGAGGGTTAATGAAACGGAATTCGCTAGTTAACCTCCTTCCACTTTTGTGGGTGAGCATTAACTAACTATCCCAATCCCAACCTTCCATGACTAGTGTTGGATGTAATTGGGAGCTTTCGGACCCAAATACATTCCACTTGAGGGAAGGATTGGAGTGAGAAAGTGGTTTCCCACCTTATTACTTACTAAAATTGGTAACCCTTTCCTAATTACCCATTCGCACCCTTAATTACCCTCTAACCCATTAGGATTCTAACCACTGCTCATCACAACTATCAAGCTAGCATCAACAAAATAAACCCTAAACAGGAATTCTAGCATGGAATAAGCAAAACTATACAAAGCAATTAGAATGGAAACAAGAACATCAAATCAATAAGGAAACAATTAAAGGAAAGCAATTAAAGTAGCAAGTAATAGTAAAAGATATTAAAGAAAGAATTCACCTAGCAAAGATGCCAAAGAGTAAGGATGAACAAGAGAAAAGAGAAGCTTCAATCACCAATACTTCAATCCTCAATACAAAACTCAAATCAAAGTAACAGTCTCAATGAAAATCTCACTAATCACTCACTAATTAAACCCTAATTACAACCTAAGTGCTAGGTAAACCTAGCTTAGAGTCTCCTAAGACTCCCTAAAAACTCTCCCGCCGACTCCTCATGAAATCGCAGCTTGGAGTATATAAACAAAGCATGGTGGTTGAGTAAAACACAACCGTTTTGAGCCGAAAATGCGCGCAGGAAACAGGTGGTCGCGGGCGCGACATTGAGAAGACAGCATGGCGATTTTGGCGTTCGAAAGGTAGAGGGCGGCACCTACAAGTTCGCGGGCGCGTGTAGGTACACCCGGGAAACGAGGCGAGGTCTCTTTCCGCGTGATGCGCTACTTAAATGATCGGGAGCCGACTAAGGTTTCTTAATCCTTAAGTAAGGATATTTTTAATTTTCAAAATTCATTTTCGGGGTCATGAGACTTTATTTATTTATAAACCCGTTTTTTGTTATTAATAAACTATCTGTAATTACACAAATTAATTTAACAATAATTTAATCCCGACCCAATAACCAAATTTTAGCCCAAAGAGGAGCATACGGGCCACCAGAAAATGCTAAAACCCGCCTAGGTTTTAGCAGATTCTGGGCCGGGCAGAAAATGGGTTGAAATTAATAAAACCCACCTAGGTTTTATTAATTTCTGGTCCATTTTCCTCGGGTCCAATCTTAAATTAGTGAAAGGAAATGAATTAAATTATTTACTTAAATTATTTTATGTATAAACGAATATTTTAAATAGTTAAACGGATTTATAAAATGTAAAAAGAGTCGCCAGCCGATTTAAGGAAATCTACAAACCGTAAAATAAGAAAAGAAAGACTCCGGTCTACAAACCCGATTTCTAGATTCAGGGGTAAGGTTATGAATTCGAGAGTTATAAGAACTCTCGAATCCGCCTGTTATAAAACAGACTCTACTAAAATCAACATTGAAAAGAAAGAGAGCGGGGAGAAGTTTGATTAATTTCGCGGAATTATTATTCGAATCATGAAATAGAAAACCAATGAGTTTTTTATTTTACAAAATGTGCAAGCACAGAATTAAATAAAGGATTACATGATTAAATACAACAATTAAATTAAGAAATCGAACCTTGCCTAAGATGTAGCGATGATGACTTTGATCCCTTGAGTTGCCCCTTGACTTGAAGCCTGGATGAGATGATGTGGGTGATGTAGAAAAGATGGTATATGGATGAATATGAAGTGGTGATAAAGGTGATTATGGGGGGATTAGAAATGGATATGGATAGTGAAACTTTTGAGAGAATGGAAGTATAGTATGGGAATAATGAATGGGAGTATAGTAAGGTGAGACTTGTTGATGGGAATTCTTGGTGGGAAAAATGTTCGTTCCTATGAAGGTAGAATGGAGGGGGTATTTATAGGTGAGAAGTGAACAGTTTTAAATTGAAATGGTGGGGAGCATACCCCACAAATCATGCCATTCTCGAAAATAGCCTTAGGGTTTGTAGGATATCTAACTAACGATAGATAGATAAGGGATAGTTCAAGGGAATTGAACTTGATACAGAAACACCACAAGACAATCCCGAAGGCTACTTGCTGTTTCTCTTAGTTACAGAAACACCTTCTAAGAGTAGGAGACAACCTCTACCTAATGTAAATCTGCCTGGCCTTGGTCTCGCCTTTGGGGACACTAGGTTCATAGAAGGAGATGAAGATTCACATAGCCTTGGGCTCACCTTTAGAGACCCAAGATTCATGGAGAATGAACGAAATCCATCCACACCAAACCCAACAAAAGAGATCCAATTCATCTACAAGGAGGTAGAACGGGCTATAAAGGAAGGATCTATTGTTGAGGCCCAAAGGCCAACTCATATGGTATGCGTATTGTTCCAAGAGGACATCCAAACGTCCTAAGGTCTCCAAGTCCACGTCAAGTGGCACAAGTACAAAGCCCAAGTTGAATTTCACACTGTTGGCATTTCCAAGATGAATTTCATTGTTCTGACCATTTCAAGATAAAGTTCACAGTTTTGGCCTTTTCAGTTTAAACTTCACATTTTTAGTGTTTTCTTTATTTCTAGCAACTTATTTGATGTAATTTATTATGTTTAGTTGTGTGAGATGCTAAGTAATATATATAAACTTGGACATCAAGTTAGAAGAGTCTAAAATAGTCTAGAAGGTTCTAGAAGAACCTAGTAGGTGTGATGTGTTAGCTTTGGCGTGAAGTATAAAACCAAGTCCTAGAAGGATTAATATTGTTGTAACTAACTCCCTTAGGATTAGGAATTTAAATCCTAGGAGGAGAAGGTAGATTAGGCATTAACTATAGTCCTAGTAGGATTAGGACCTAGTCTATTATAAATAGCTTAGGCTTGTAACGTTGAAAGATACCTGATTTTGAATTATAAATGTATCTAAGCTTTTGCTTACCCTTGAGTGTTTTTTGAAACCTCGTTTGATCTCTTCTATAGTATCTTGATTTGATAAATCAGGTGGTGAGGAAGAGCTTGTTCCTAAACCTAGCAGGTGTTTCTATAACTAGGTGGAAGAATAAGTAGCCCTAGGGATTGTCTTGTCGTGTTTCTATATCAAGTTCAACTCCCTTGAACTATCCCTTTATCTTTCTATCCTTTTAGTTAGATAATTACAAACCCCAAGGCTATTAAATCTCATAAAATCTCTCCCACTCTCTCTCTCCTCAAATTAAACCCTCCCTCCCAACCTCTCAAAGACCTCATGTCAACCCTCTCTCTCTCAAACATCTCTCTCAAATCTCTCATCAAAACACTCTCCAAAATCTCTCATCCAAACTCCCTCTCAAATTTCTCTCTCAAACCGTAATCCATACTCTCTCACAAATTTCCCAAACTCCACAAATCTCTCTTTTCACGTGATTCTCCCTAACCATAGCCTATTCACATGAACTCTCCCTACCCTAAGGTTGGTTGCACATCTTAGCTTTTCCCTCGAAAGTGAGAGGAAAGAGCTTCAATTTCAAAAACTCTGAAGATACCTTTGGCATATGCCAAAACCAATCCGATCTTCAAATCTTCTAACATGATCAACGGGATTCTCGAAGGCATCCCCAAGGAATTGGTTTCTCTCAAAAGCATCCAGCAAGCATGGATTAAACTCAAATGTTGCGGTGGGTGGTAATGGCGGTAGGATGATGGGATTGTCTCCCGTACATGATGATGGAATGGAGTATGATAGGAGAGTACGGGGTAAACCCGCGTGGCTTTCAACCATTAGAACTCGAAAACCTCCTACAAGAAATGAAGAAGCATCAATTTCATTGGGATTGGGACAAATTGATTTCAAGCATAAAAGCACTCTAAACTACTCTTAACCAAAGGAACCTAAAGCTAGGGGCGCTAGCTCCCTGGCAACGGCGCCATTTTCTGTAACATGGTTGTATACCACGGTTTTGTTGTTCTTCTCAGGGAGCGAGGGGCCTTGGCTAAAGGTATCGTTCAAGAACGGGTCTAGATTACTAAGGTCGCAAAAGGTGAGGGTAAGGTAACTAATCTAAGCAAACACGAAGAAACAAGGAAACTAAGGTCAAGTCAAAGGGAAAAGGGGCTTCGGGGGCTTTTCGGGTTGCAAACGGGAACCAGAAGACTGGTTTTGCATCAAGAGAGTGACAAGGAGAAAAATCAACAGGCAATTCCGTTAGAAAATACCCATCGGGCTTTCTCTCTCGAGGATAGTCCGGATTAACTTCCTCAAAGTCCACCACGGACCCGGAGGGTTAATGAAACGGAATTCGCTAGTTAACCTCCTTCCACTTTCGTGGGTGAGCATTAACTAACTATCCCAATCCCAACCTTCCATGACTAGTGTTGGATGTAATTGGGAGCTTCAGACCCAAATAGATCCCACTTGAGGGAAGGATTAGAGTGAGAAAGTGATTTCCCACCTTATTACTTACTAAAATTGGTAACCCATTCCTAATTACCCATTCGCACCCTTAATTACCCTCTAACCCATTAGGGTTCTAACCACTACTCATCACAACTATCAAGCTAGCATCAACAAAATAAACCCTAAACATGAATTCTAGCATGGAATAAGCAAAACTCAACCAAAGCAATTAGAATGGAAACAAGAACATCAAATCAACAAGGAAACAATTAAAGGAAAGCAATTAAAGTTGCAAGTAATAGTAAAAGATATTAAGGAAAGAATTCACCTAGCAAAGATGCCAAAGAGTAAGGATGAACAAGAGAAAAGAGAAGCTTCAATCACCAATACTTCAATCCTCAATACAAAACTCAAATCAAAGTAACAGTCTCAATGAAAATCTCACTAATCACTCACTAATTAAACCCTAATTACAACCTAAGTGCTAGGTAAACCTAGCTTAGAGTCTCCTAGGACTCCCTAAAAACTCTCCCGCCGACTCCTCATGAAATCGCAGCTTGGAGTATATAAACAAAGCATGGTGGTTGAGTAAAACACAACCGTTTTGATCCGAAAATGCGCGTAGGAAACAGGTGGCCGCGGACGCGACCAACCTTGTCGCGGGCGCGACATTGAGAAGACAGTAGGGAGATTTTGGCGTTCGAAAGGTAGAGGGCGGCACCTACAAGTTCGCGGGCGCGTGTAGGTGCACCCGGGAAACGAGGCGGGGTCTTTTTCCGCGTGATGCGCTACTTAAATGATCGCGAGCCGACTAAGGTTTCTTAATCCTTAAGTAAGGATATTATTAATTTTCAAAATTCATTTTCGGGGTGATGAAACTTTATTTATTTATAAACCCGTTTTTTGTTATTTAAACTATCTTTAATTACAGAAATTAATTTAACAATAATTTAATCCCGACCCAATCACCAAATTTTAGCCTAAAGAGGAGCATACGGGCCACCAGAAAATGCTAAAACCTGCCTAGGTTTTAGCAGATTCTGGGCCGGGCAGAAAATGGGTTGAAATTAATAAAACCCTCCTAGGTTTTATTTATTTCTGGTCCATTTTCCTCGGGTCCAATCTTGAATTAGTGAAAGGAAATGAATTAAATTATTTACTTAAATTTTTTTTATGTATAAACGAATATTTTAAATAGTTAAACGGATTTATAAAATGTAAAAAGAGTCGCCAGCCGATTTAAGGAAATCTACAAACCGTAAAATAAGAAAAGAAAGACTTCGGTCTACAAACCCGATTTCTAAATTCAGGGGTAAGGTTACGAATTCGAGATTTATAAGAACTCTCGAATCTGCCTGTTATAAAACAGACTCTACTAAAATCAACATTGAAAAGAAAGAGAGCGGGGAGAAGTTTGATTAATTTCGCGGAATTATTATTCGAATCATGCAATATAAAAACAATGCGTTTTTTATTTTACAAAATGTGCAAGCATGGAATTAAATAAAGGATTACATGATTAAATACAATAATTAAATAAAGAAATCGAACCTTGCCTAAGATGTAGCGATGATGACTTTGATCTCTTGAGTTGCCCCTTGACTTGAAGCCTGGATGAGATGATGTGGGTGATGTAGAAAAGATGGTATATGGATGATTATGAAGTGGTGATAAAGGTGATTATGGGGGGGGGGGGATTAGAAATGGATATGGATAATGAAACTTTTGAGAGAATGGAAGTATAGTATGGGAATAATGAATGGGAATATAGTAAGGTGAGACTTGTTGATGGGAATTCTTGGTGGGAAAAATGTTCGTTCCTATGAAGGTAGAATGGAGGGGGTATTTATAGGTGAGGAGTGAAGAGTTTTGGAGGGAAATGGTGGGGAGGATACCCCACAAATCATGCCATTCTCGAAAATAGCCTTAGGGTTTGTAGGATATCTAACTAACGATAGATAGATAAGTGATAGTTCAAGGGAATTGAACTTGATACAGAAACACCACAAGACAATCCCGAAGGCTACTTGCTCTTTCTCTTAGTTACAGAAACACCTTCTAAGAGTAGGAGACAACCTCTACCTAATGTAAATCTGCCTGGCCTTGGTCTCGCCTTTGGGGACCCTAGGTTCATGAAAGAGATGAAGATTCATATAGCCTTGGGCTCACCTTTGAAGACCCAAGATTCATGGAGATGAAGGAAATCCATCCACACCAAGCCCAACAAAAGAGATCCAATTCATCTACAAGGAGGTAGGACGGGCTATAAAGGAAGGATCTATTGTTGAGGCCCAAAGGCCAACTCATATAGTGTGCACATTGTTCCAAGAGGACGTCCAAATGTCCTAAGGTCTCCAAGTCCACGTCAAGTGGCACAAGTACAATGCCCAAGTTGAATTTCACAGTGTTGGCATTTCCAAGATGAATTTCATTGTTCTGACCATTTCAAGATGAAGTTCACAGTTTTGGCCTTTTCAGTTTAAACTTCTCATTTTTAGTGTTTTCTTTATTTCTAGCAAGTTATTTGATGTAATTTTATTATGTTTAGTTGTGTGAGATGCCAAGTAATATATATAAACTTGGACATCAAGTTAGAAGAGTCTAAAATAGTCTAGAAGGTTCTAGAAGAACCTAGTAGGTGTGTGGTGTGTTAGCTTTGGCGTGAAGTATAAAACCAAGTCCTAGAAGGATTAATATTGTTGTAACTAACTCCCTTAGGATTAGGATTCCAAATCCTAGGAGGAGAAGGTAGATTAGGCGCCAAGTATAGTCCTAGTAGGATTAGGACTTAGTCTATTATAAATAGCTTAGGCTTGTAACGTTGAAAGATACCTGATTTTGAATTATGAATATATCCAACCTTTTGCTTACCTTTGAGTGTTTTTTGAAACCTCGTTTGATCTTTTCTATTGTATCTTGATCTGGCAAATCAAGTGGCGAGGAAGAGCTTGTTCGTAAACCTAGAAGGTGTTTCTGTAACTAGGTGGAAGAACAAGTAGCCCTAGGGATGTAGACACCGGATTTTGTACCGGTATTAGTTTTAGTTATTTGTAAAAATAAGCTAGCATGCAAAATAGCCCATTTCTTTTCTAGCCCGAGAGCAAGCAAAATAGCCCAGCAATTACGGTCCAACCCGGCTGAGTTCGGTAAGGCCAAAGCCTGCTTTACTTAGCGTGAGCTGCCTGGGTTCTGGGCCAAAGTCCGTTTGTGGCAAAACTGCAGGTTCTTTGGGCCAAACACGGCTCGGCCCAAAGCTAAACTCGGCTGAGTTTTGTCGTCGCGGCTAAACCTAAACCCTAAGCGCACCCCTTGCTCCCCCCATTCCACTATAAATTAAACCCTTTTTTCCCTTCCAAAGACACACCATGGTATGCTAGAGTATTGACACTAGCATATTCTCTCCACCTCTTCTCTCCCTTTGCATGCTGCTTCACTAAAGGTTAGCATAGTGGATGTAAACCATGTAGCATAATCTATCGAATTCATGTTTCTTTTATATTTTCAATGTTTTGCATGATTTTAATGATGAATTTGTGAAATTTATATCTAATTCCTCCCTTTTAACTTTTGTTTTGCTTTAGTTTAATTCTAGTAGAGTCTATTCGTTGAATAGGCGGATTTGATGATTTTAATTGTCAAATTCGTAACCTTACCCCCGAATCCATCTCTGGATTCGCAGGCCGGAGTCTATATTTGAATGGTTTGTTGTTTTTCTCCTAAAATTCAACTGGCGACTCTATTTTCGTACTTTGGTTTTTTCCTTTGTGTGGTTTCTATGACCTAATTTGTGTTTAGCGCAAGGAGCAACTCGGCTTGGTTCAACATGAACCTGCATTTGCTTTCACCTTCTTTTCTTTTTTCTTTTGTTTTCTCCTTTCAGGATGCGATTCTACAAATCCGTCTTGGCTCAAAGAAGGAACCTGCACGGGTTCCTTGTGTTTTCCCTTTCCTTTTTGCAGTGAACCTAGACGGGTTCCTTGTGTTTTCCCCTTCCTTTTTGTCTTTTTCCCTTTCTTCTTTCTTAAAAGGTGAATCTCGGGCTCACGGCGCATAAATCGTTTTAATCTGTCAGCAAAGTTATTCTTAAAAGTTCCACCTTATTTAAGGTTAAGCAATCCTAGTCGGCTCCCAATCATTCTTTAAGTAGCGCCGCGAAAAAAGGTCATCAACTTTTCGGGGTCTACAGATTGGCGACTCCACTGGGGACTTAAACTTAAAAAGAGGGTAAAACTTGAAAGAATTAAATTTTAGCGTTTTTTGTAAAAAAAAGAGGAGGAATTAATTTATTTCACATTTTTATCATTTTTAGGCATATTGCATACCAGGCTACTCTTGGGCCTTTATGGCTGGGGAGCACAAAAGTGTTGGTTTAGGTTGTAAAACTAGGAATCAATCCCGAGAGCGGGAGGTCACTACTTGTGGGATGCACTTACATCGCCAAGCATTTGATCTCTCCTCTCCTCGTGTTACACTCTAAAGGTTTCCTTGAAACCCAAAGAGCAACACCCCACACATTTTTCCTTGAATTCCATATAAGGAAAATGCACCGGGGCGAGAACATGTGGTACCCTATTCATCTCCCTAAACCTAGAAAAAACCCTGGATCTAAAGCCATGGTTAGGCTCATCCCGCATCTGTATGTCATGTGAATTAATCATGTAAAAGTTGAGTCCAAGTGTCTAGCCCGATCATGAGTGGGACGTCATTCTAGCCCGCGTAGGATCAAATGAGATGGATCGCCCAAACCTGCACGGTTTGCACGCCCAAACCTGCACGGTTTGATGTGCTTGGTCTAGTTGGACTCACTGTGGAATCCTGTCTGTGCCTATTTGAAAGGGAGGAATTACGCTCAAACCTGCACGGCTTGGGGCCTGCTTTTTCTTCCTTCCACATCGCCAAACTGCTCGACATCGCAGCCACAATTCACTTACCATTGATCCTACTCGCCCTTTACGACGCCCCGAGTCGATGGCGATCCCGCTACCATCATGCTAGGTCCATATAGAGTTAGGACATGCACTCCCATAAAAGTAGGTGAGTCACCCTTATGTCAGCATGTAGGCGTCATGTCCATGTCCTAGGTTCATGTAGGTCCACTAAGTCATGCATGCACTGGGCGGGTGGCGTAAAGGTTCTTTCGAGCACTAGTCAGTTTCCATGCAGGCAAGATAACAGACCATCTCCGAGCCCGCATCCGTGACCCACAAACCGGCAGGCTCATTCACAATCCCAACTACAGACCGCCTGCCCAATCCAGTGAACCCAGTGAATCCACCATGACCACTAACGTGCCTAGCCCCGTAAAACCGCTGAGACTAATTCCATCCAACGAGGTCAGAAACCTTTCTTACTTTCGCTTAACTTGCTTCACTTAGAAAAATCTGGACGAGATCTCAAAAGTTTTTGAAACCTTTTCCTTCAAACCTTCTGATTTTGAGACAAGTTATGAAAGTTGTATCTGACTGCTTTGACTATCTTAGAAAGTATAAATGTGCGTGCCGCAAATCTTTGGGCTAAGTTTAGTTGATTGAGCCCCATCCCGTGAGTCCACATTGCCTAAATTTTGAATTAATCACTTTTATCAATTCCATGATCCCTTGAGTGACTCACCCATTAGTTGCATCTCTAGAACTTGTTTTGCATCTTGCTTGAGACTACACATTTGCATTGCACGCTGTGACAAAGTGATTAAGGCATTCGATTTAATTTCGATAAGCTACATAGCTAAATAGCCTTCCTTACATTATATTTACCGTTCTTTTTGCCCCGCCTAGCCTTTGTTTATCCTTTTTTTCATGATTGAACCCTGACAATACGAGCCTTGGCCTTTGATATCCAGTATCCCTTTGCCTTGCTTGGTTGGATGAGAGTTTGTCTTTTTTTGGAAGTTTGGGAGAATCGGAAAGTCCCATGTCTTGAGCGATTGGTATTTGGTTATGTTGTTCATATATTATATCAAAGTCGAAGATTCCATAGATATTCTTCTCCCCGATCACCCACAAAAAAAAGAAGTAAAAAAAAAAGTAAAAAAAAAAAGGAAAAGAGTTTCAAAAATAAAAGGGTGATTAGGGAGATTCAATTTAAAGTTCAGAAAACTTTGACCCGGTTGTATTCAGTTGAAATGTTTCAGGGTGAAAGGTGAAATGTCTTGCATACATTAAGCAAGAAGGAGAGTTTAGAGTGTTTTATTCGTTGAAAATCAATCCAAGCATGGCTCTTAACTCCTCATTCCCAAATTTTACCGCTCCTTACCCTAACCTAAGCCCCCAGGCAACCCGAAAAGTCTTTTTGATTGTCACTTGTGCATTGCATACCAAGAGTGGAGAGCGAGGTTCTTACCAAGCTTATGGTAGTTTGTTTCTATTGGTTTGAGTATGAGAAACACACATACATTTTCAAAATTGAGGGTTTGAGTGTTTGTTCTTTCCTATGAGGTTTGCTCTTTTAATCGACCTACGTCCATAACTAACCGCACATTTGCATTATTCTTAAGATCATGGCGGATTTATGCCTCTGAAGTACTTGTTCTCTCCTTTGGGATTCGAAAATTTCTTCCTATCTCTTTCGAATCGAGTTTTGATTTTGTCCATTAATCTTTGTGCTTGCTTGTTGAATTGAGTTTACACAAAAAGAAGAAAAACAACTATGCAACCTGCACGGGTTTACGGGCCTCCTTTGCCCGCTTCGACCAGCTTCTATAGGTGAAGCTCCCATTGGGCTTGAACGCCGACGGGTTTGGGCCAGTTATTGGGCTATCTCACAAAACCATTTCGCCTCCATCTTGGGTCATAATGCGTCCACGAGATGGTTATTCGCCGCCCCAAATCGCAGCTCAACGCATTTGTAGCGTTTAATTCTCGTTTTTTATTTTTATTTTGGTCTTTTTTCGTTTGGGGAAGTGGGAGTAATCCCACCATGTAGATTGCATATCGCATTGCACATTTTTGTTACTTTGTGCATAAGAGTACATGAAAATAAAAGAAGTGCATTACGTAGCTCCATCATTGCATAAGCGTCACATCAGTAGTTCGCACTAAAAAAAAAAAAGGGCATTATTCCATTGCATCGTCCTAAGTGCATAATAAAAAGTCATACATAGCATTACATAGGTCCGTTGCATAAAGACCTTGCATCTTTCTCAATCCTCATCAATCACCACCACTGGCGCTATCAGCCCCATGGGTTCCGCTTCCACCAGCTCCAAAGTAAGTGTCCCATTGATAGTAGGAGGAGTCTACCACCTCTGTATCACCACCTGAGCTGCATAAGTGCAACACTTTGCATCGCCGCATTAAGCCAAGAGTGTTCGGAACTCCACTTGATTACCTCCAGCCACCGTGGAGCAGGCCAAGAAGTTCTTACTACGGGCTCTGGGACAGGCCATCCCGACCATTCCTGAGTTTGTGTTCCCCATCCAGACGTTCGAGGCTGCTCCAAACCCCCTTGCGAAGGAGTAACGGGTACAACGGGTTGAGACGGAAGCACTGATGAGGCGTCATCTGCGAGGGCACGGTTATACCCTACGATGCACCAATCACCGCAGCACCACAAGAGGATCGACCGCGCAAAGGAAGTGCCATAACCTAAATCCACGGTGCTGGAGACGCAGAACATACCTGGCATTCCATAAGGGTACCGAGGAAAAGGTGAGAGAGGATCGCGCTGACCCCGAATGATGAGATTCAAGGAGTACCTAAATGCGATGAAATGCCTTCGCCCACCGCACACGCCTCCACCAACGCTAGACTCGAGCTGTCTCCACCACAAAGTTGGGGGTGCCACGCCGAGAACCGCGACTCCGGCGAGAATTCCCATGATCATGAGACCTCACCTGAGGCTCGTGCCCACCTAAAGACATGGAGGATATACTGTTCTCCATAGAACGCTGAAAGTCGTGGCCAAAACCCGTGTATCCGTAGTGGGAATCGTTGAATGGCTATCTTCAAGTAAGATACCTTTCCCACGGCCATCGTGAGCCGGCATGCCCGTGCTCGCCTACTCCTCTCCCCGTGCCTTCGGAGAGCTTTCACTTCATAGACCGCCGGCCGCCATGAAGGAGGAATGTCGAGGAAGGTCCATCGCCCGACCGACCACGCAGGCACGCGCACGTCGAATGGCGAGGTGGATCCACAGACGAGATGCATCATCATCCACGTTTGCCCCCAACCACGTAACTCGCAAGGTCTTTCGCGAGCCCATTTAAGTGTGAAGTAATTTTTGAGGAAGCCTTTCGCTTGTTTCCATCGCCATCGCAGTGAGGAAAATTGGTCAAAGTTTGAGCAAGTTACAACTAAGCAAGGAAAAAGGGGGAATCACCTACCGCTTTCCTGGATCTTCTAATTCCGGTTTAATGTCTTCACTAGTCGCCTCGGTAGCCGCAACCGTGTCCCTAGAATCGCTCGACTCTTCTCGTCATCCTTGCAATAGGGCCCCAACTACGACAAACAAGGAATTGGTCATATTAGGCGGCAATAGAAGGAACATGAAAAGGGTAAACAGAGGTCTTCTTCCTACCTTCAAGGCCAGCGTCCCGACATTGTTCCCATTCCTCCCAGAATTGGTCGGGCGATGCCATCGATGCATGGTTAGTATACCAGGAACCTCTCTTAGCTGCTACAAACGCCTCGACATGCAAGGCTCGCGGATCATTCATGGTCTCGGGAGGGTCTGACGGTATTATCCACCTTTCATGGCCCAGGGTTTGCCTCGTAAGCCTCTCACCAAGACTCCAGACCCAACCGGACGGGCTCTCCATCACCAAGCGTAGGGTGCTATCCCTATGCGCCGCATTTCGTGAGGGAATAAAGTCTTGCGGAATATTGAAGCCAACCCAGGCATTCCAATTGACATCATCCTGCACAAGTAAAGGAAACATAAGCACCAAAGAAATGCAAGAGAGATTACATGAAAAATGTATCTCTTCAAGGTGATCCAAGATGCGGCGCAACTCATCTAAGCTCCCAAATGGTTTCTTCTTTTGCTCGAGGTAGTTTTTGCGCCACCGTTTTGCTGCCGGCACTGTCTGGACGTGTCGGGTAGGGATAGTGAATCCCTTAATGTACTCATACCCCCATACCTGCAAATATGTCAATACCGAGACTCACGATATAGAAAAAGAGAGAAATGCATGTAAAAGAGAAGCGTCTCGAAGATTACCTCGAGCACCTTCCACATGCTCGGGCCGCTCATCTCCCGCGGACTCTCCGGTGCGAAGAATGGGTCCACATCGCATTGTGCCGTACACCAATGCGGCCAACGAATGAAGTTAGCATAAGCCTTTGCCTGATCCGATGAATGACCGCTCTAAATCAAGGAGATTCTTCATCCAGTCAAATAAACATCGTCCTCGATTGGCAAACATCGTGGCGTAGATGAAATATGCCAGAAAATGAAGCGACGAAACTCATCCATATGAGTGAAGTCGCGAAGTGATGACATCCTCGAAGGAACCATAAGAAAGCTTCATCTTTCGACCAAATCGGCTGCTCGAGCACGTGCTCTAATAATTCCATCACCCGTCCGGCACAACAGTGGTCGACGACATCTTGACCACCCCAACAGAGTCTTAATCATCACAAAGTCGACAGGGTTATGGCCATTTCTCCTACAGGAGGTGGAAGGTGTTGGTGGAATCCTGAATCTCTCATGAAGACGCCCATCACCCGTGGTGTAAGGTTCCTGTGCCTTGACATTTCCGTAAGAGGTCGAATCGACTCTTCTAAAAGTGTAAGCGCCAATTATCTTCTCGCAAAATGCTCCACCACCTTGATCGGTTTCGTGATATTGCCACCAGTTCTAAGGGAGTCCTCCTGAGGATCCACCATAAAAATTCAAAAAAAGAGACAAGTCCCTACGGCAACCTATCGGGTGATCCCTAGTTTAGCAAAAGCTAAATTGAGCTTCCACTAAATTAGGGGGCTAAAAAAAAATCATTCGGCCCACCCAAGGAAATGAGGGTTGGGCCTCGCTTTTTTCGGCCCAACCAGACGGGTTCCCACAATAACAAGGAGGTTTGGGCCTCTCTTTTCGGCCCAGAAAAGTTGGGCCGCTCACTTACAGCCACCCAGACGGGTTCCAGCGAAAAAAAATTGGGCCGATTAAGGGATGGTTGGGCTTTTAATCTAATTGCAGCCCAACCCAGACGAGTACAAGAAAAAATAGGTTGGGCCGTGTGCAGGAACTCAGACGGGTTCCAGAGGAGTTGGGCCGCATTAGCCCAACTCAAACGAGCAAAATAGGATGGGCCGTGTGCATGAACTCAAACAGGTTCGAGAGGAGTTGGGCCGCGTCAGCCCAACTCAAACCAGCACAAAATAGGTTGGGCCGTGTACATGAACTCAGACGGGTTCCAGAAAAGTTGGGCCGCATAAGCCCAACTCAAACGAGTTCAAAATATGTTGGGCCGTGTGCATGAGCTCAGACGGGCCCAAGAGAAGTTGGGCCGCATCAGCCCAATTCAGACGAGTTTACAAAAAAGACTGGGCCTCGTTTTTTCGGCCCACTCAAGGAAAACGCAGACGGGTTCTCAAGAGTTGGGCCTCGCTTTTCGGCCCACCCAAGGAAAAGAGGGTTGGGCCTCGTTTTTTCGGCCCACCCAAGGAAAACGCAGACGGAGTTGAAAGGAGTCACGCATCAGCCCAACTCAAACGAGCTCCAAAATAGGCTGGGCCGTATGTTGGAATGCAGACGGGTTCATGCAAGGAGAGAGTTGGGCCGCATCAGCCCAACTCACACGGGTTCTTTGATGACGGGCCAAAGCGCAAACGGGCTCATTTTTAGAGTTAACCCAGACGGGTTCTCAGCGCCAAAAAGGGATTGGGCCTCTCTTTTCGGCCCGCCTATATGTTCCATTCTAAAAATACTGTGGGCCGCTATACGTTCCATTCAAAAAAAATCGGCCTATCATCCTCGGTTCTCTAAAGCTCGATTTGAACAATACGGGTAATTGACATAAATTACTTCATTATTATTAGCTAAATCAACAAGCTAGAATTAAACATTTCTACTTGCAAATTTATGCTATGATTAAAGAGCAAAGTCAGGAAGAAGACATTACCCGGACATGTGAATGCTTGTGCCATACGTGATTCCACGGTTCAGGCACCAACATCGACGGTTCCCAACCCGGCCTAGGAGTCCATGCTCGCCGGGAGGACATTTCATGTGCCCGGTTTGTTGCATGGGGTTGAACGGGCGGATCCCTAACTTTTCTAACCATTGCTTCCTAACTAGTGAATGAATGAGATGTGTGATTGAGGGCATGAAGAGGCCCCCTTTTATAAGGATAGTGGATGCATGCACACCACACAAATGGCCAACCGGTGGGTCCCAGCAACAAGATCATGGAGGGCATGCATTGGTCGAAAATCTATCCTAAAATCTATCCTAAAACCACATGCATTGGCCGAAAAGAAAAAAAGGATCCCAGACGGATTCCTTGCGCTCAAGATTACTGGCCCAGATGCATTTGCAGCGAAATTGGGCCTTGCATTTGCAGGCCCAACGCAGGTACCAAGACGGGTTCGTGGGCCGTTTCAGAGCCAAAATGCCGGCCCAAACTCGTCGCCCCAATTCAAGCCCAGTAATAACTCAGACGGGTTCGCAACGGAGCCCAACGTACCGGCCCAAGCCCATCGCAGCCAAAGTGGGCTTTGCAATTGCAAGCCCAATTCAAGACTTCAGACGGGTTTATAGAGCCAAAACGAGCCCAAATTCGTCGCTCTAATTCAAGCCCAAAGCAATGGCAAACTTAAGCCCATTTCCGAGAGCTAAAGCACAACTGACAGGTAAATTCTCTGACTCGCTCTGATTTTCAGATAAACTGATGCTCTCCTTCTCTGTTTTGCAGAACAATACACGAGATACATCGGTCGTCAGGCGGTTACAAAAAGACGAACTCATCTTCGCGATGACACCCTTTTCAGCACAAAGACGCAAGTCACAGCACGCTTCACGGCGAAATGAAGTGCGCTACCTCGGTCCGCCTCACGGCGAAATGAAGTGGACCACCTCCTCATCACGACATGTTTCACGGCGAAATGAAGCACGTCCTGTTGATCCACCTCACGGCGAAATGAATTGGATCACCTCATCATCACGGCACGCTTCACGGTGAAATGAAGCGCATCACCTCGGTCCGCCTCACGGCGAAATGAAGTGGACCACCCCATCATCCTGTCATGCTTCACGGCGAAATGAAGCATGTCACCCAGATCCGCCTCACGGCGAAATGAAGGAATCGACCCCGACCGGCTTTACGGAAGAAACTAAGCAGGTCAACCCATACAGACACAGGTCTTGCACTCCACGGCGAAATGAAGTGCATGATCTTGATCCACCTCACGGCGAAATGAGGCAGATCAATTCGGTCAGCTTTACGGAAGAAACTAAGCAGACCAACCAACATCGGCGCAGGACCAAGCTTCCAAGCGTCAATCCTTCTCGCTCACGCGAAATAAAGTGGACCACCCCATCATCCTGTCATGCTTCACGGCGAAATGAAGCATGTCACCCAGATCTGCCTCACGGCGAAATGAAGCGGATCGACCCCGACCGGCTTTACGGAAGAAACTAAGCAGGTCAACCCATACAGACACAGGTCTTGCACTCCACGGCGAAATGAAGTGCATGATCTTGATCCACCTCACGGCGAAATGAGGCAGATCAATTCGTTCAGCTTTACGGAAGAAATTAAGCAGACCAACCAACATCGGCGCAGGACCAAGCTTCCAAGCGTCAACTCGGTCCGCCTCACGGTGAAATGAAGTGGACCGCCCCATCATCACGGCATGCTTCACGGCGAAATGAAGCACGTCACCTTGATCCACCTCACGGCGAAATGAAGTGGATCACCTCATCATCACGACACGTTTCACGGCGAAATGAAGCGCGTCATTCGTCCGCCTCACGGCGAAATGAAGTGGACCACCCCATCATCTGTCATGCTTCACGGCGAAATGAAGCATGTCATCTGATCCGCCTCACGGCGAAATGAAGCGATCGACGACCGGCTTTACGGAAGAAACTATGCAGTCAACCCATACAGACAGTGTCTTGCACTCCACGGCGAAATGAAGTGCACGACCTTGATCTACCTCACGCGAAATGAGGCGGATCAATTCGGCCACTTTACGGAAGAAACTAAGCAGCCAACCAACATCGGCAGACCTAGCTTCCAAGCGTCAACCAGCTTCAGAACAGGCTTCTGATTCATAACCAAGATCATCAAGACTACTTTGATCATCGTTTTACTCAAACTCGATCAAAGTGGGGGCTATCTGTAGACACCGGATTTTGTACCGGTATTAGTTTTAGTTATTTGTAAAAATAAGCTAGCCGAGTAGTTTGGTAGCATGCAAGCCCATTTCTTTTCTAGCCCGAGAGCAAGCAAAATAGCCCAGCAATTACGGTCCAACCTGGCTGAGTTCGGTAAGGCCAAAGCCTGTTTCAGCTTGGCGTGAGCCCGTCTGGGTTGCTGGGCCAAAGTCTGGTTTAGTTTGGCAAAACTGTCGTCTTTGGCCAAACACGGCTCGGCCCAAAGCTAAACTCGGCTGAGTTTTGTCGTCGCGGCTAAACCTAAACCCTAAGCGCACCCCTTGCTCCCCCCATTCCACTATAAATTAAACCCTTTTTTCCCTTCCAAAGACACACCATGGTATGCTAGAGTATTGACACTAGCATATTCTCTCCACCTCTTCTCTCCCTTTGCATGCTGCTTCACTAAAGGTTAGCATAGTGGATGTAAACCATGTAGCATAATCTATCGAATTCATGTTTCTTTTATATTTTCAATGTTTTGCATGATTTTAATGATGAATTTGTGAAATTTATATCTAATTCCTCCCTTTTAACTTTTGTTTTGCTTTAGTTTAATTCTAGTAGAGTCTATTCGTTGAATAGGCGGATTTGATGATTTTAATTGTCAAATTCGTAACCTTACCCCCGAATCCATCTCTGGATTCGCAGGCCGGAGTCTATATTTGAATGGTTTGTTGTTTTTCTCCTAAAATTCAACTGGCGACTCTATTTTCGTACTTTGGTTTTTTCCTTTGTATGGTTTCTATGACCTAATTTGTGTTTAGCGCAAGGAGCAACTCGGCTTGGTTCAGTTCATGAACCCAGACGGGTTTTCACCTTCTTTTCTTTTTTTTCTTTTGTTTTTCTCCTTTCTCGTGGGATCTACAGTTACAAATCCGTCTTGGTTCCAGCAGTGAACCCAGACGGGTTCCTTGTGTTTTCCCTTTCCTTTTTGCAGTGAACCTAGACGGGTTCCTTGTGTTTTCCCCTTCCTTTTTGTCTTTTTCCCTTTCTTCTTTCTTAAAAGGTGAATCTCGGGCTCACGGCGCATAAATCGTTTTAATCTGTCAGCAAAGTTATTCTTAAAAGTTCCACCTTATTTAAGGTTAAGCAATCCTAGTCGGCTCCCAATCATTCTTTAAGTAGCGCCGCGAAAAAAGGTCATCAACTTTTCGGGGTCTACAAGGGATTGTCTTGCGGTGTTTCTGTATCAAGTTCAATTCCATTGAACTATCCCTTTATCTTTCTATTCTTTTAGTTAGATAATTACAAACCCTAAGGCTATTAAATCTCACAAAATCTCTCACACTCTATCTCTCTCTCTCTCTCTTCACGTCAAACCCTCCCTCCCAATCTCTCAAAGACCTCACGTCAACCCTCTCTCTCTCACGTCCCTCTCAAATCTCTCATCCAAACTCCCTCTCAAACCCTAATCCGTATTCTCTCACAAATTTCCTAAACTCCACAAATATCTCTTTTCACGTGATTCTCCCTAACCCTAGCCTATTCACGTGAATTCTCCCTACCCTAAGGTTGGTTGCACGTCTCTCTTTAAGGTGTAATTGATCAAACCCTATTCTTTGATCCGATTATACATCATAATTTTGTTATCAGAGCTTAGGTTTCCCGCAATGCAACCCTAAACCACCCAACGTCCCGAACACATCGCCACCCAACGGCCAAACGCAATCCTCTTCCCCCCCCCCAAAAAAAAAAACTTAGCCATGTCGTCCAAAACACATTCCCGAAACCCCAAACACATTCCCATCCATCCCAAACACAATCCCAACATCCCAAAAACTTTCCCAACTTGCCCAAATATGTCCTAAACCCTCTCATGGAAAACAAGATGCTATTTGTGAGAACAGCTCTTAGTAGCTCTCCTGTTCCTGAAGATCAACAACAATGAGAGGCCATCTTTCAATCTCGTTGCATAATCAAGGGAAAGGTCTGTTCTTTAATTGTTGACGGAGGATGTTGCACCAATGTAGCTTCACTTACTATTGTGAACAAACTCCAGCTAGAAATGAGCCCCATCCCACACCATACACCATCCAGTGGTCAATCAGGAAAAAGGTTTAGAAGTGACTCAACGATGTTTGGTAAGCTTTTCCATTGGGAAATCTTATCAAGATTCTTTATGGTATGACGTTTTGCCTATGGATGCTTGTCATATTCTGCTTGGAAGACCTTGGTTATTGGACAGGAGTGTGATGCATGATGGAAGAGCCAATACCTACACGTTTGTGCTAAAAAACAAGAAGATAACCCTAGCTCCACTGAAAAATAGTCAAACCGTCCCAACCCAAGGAGGATGATCCAAACGTCATCACCTTTATGAACACTAAACATCATGAGTTTAATGAGCATAAGGAGATCATTCTTTTAGACCAAAACACAAACCCTAGCCACAAAAAGCCAACCACTAACGACGAGCCTAGCCATGAAAAACATCCCCTCGTCACCTCTCTTTTGGAACAACATTCTCATTCGTTCCCACAAGAGATACCCCTAGGTTTGCCCCCCAAACGTGATATCCGACACAAAATTAGTCCTATTCCTGGATCTATCTTGCCTAACAAGCCAGTATATCACATGAACCCTAGTGACACTCAAGAGGTTCAAAAGCAAGATCATCAAACAAAGGGTATGATCAGGGAAATCATCAGTCCATGCGTCATCCCTACCCTTTTAGTTACAAAGAAAGAAGGAAGCCCACGTCTGTCCATCAACAAGATTACAATCAAGTACATGTTTCCTATTCTTAGACTTGAAGATCTATTGAACGGGCTTTATGGTGCCCGAGTCTTTTCAAAGATTGATCTAAGAAGTGGGTACTATCAAATTCAAATCCAAGAAGGGGATGAATGGAAGACTACATTCAAAACCAAGGGAGAACTCTATGAATGGTTAGTCATACTTTTTTAGACTAACTAACGCTCCTTCTACTTTTATGAGATAGATGAATCAGGTTTTGACGCCCCTTATTGGCAAGTGTGTTGTTGTCTACTTTGATGACATACTTGTATATAACAAGACCGAAGAAGATCACGCCCAACACCTCACGTTGATCTTCGATACTTTAGCTCACGAGAAGCTCTATGGAAACCTAGCCAAGTGCCACTTCTTCACCAACAAACTAATCTTTCTTGGCTATGTACTCTTGGCTGATGGGATACAAGTCCGTGAAGAGAAGATGAAAGCTATCAAAGAGTGGCCTACTCCAACTAGTATTCATGATGTTTGAAGCTTCCACGGCTTGGCCTCTTTCTATAGGAGATTTGTGAAGAATTTCAATGCTATGCTAGCTCCCATGACCGAGCAACTGAAGTCCAAGGAGTTCTCATGGAATCCAACAATCTTTTGACACCATCAAAGAAAGACTATGCACCGCCCCCGTGCAAGCCCTACCTAGCTTTGATAAGAAGTTTGAAGTAGAGTATGATGCTTCTAGAGTTGGAATTGGAGCTGTGCTATCTCAAGAGGGCTGTCCCTTAGCTGAGGGAAATTCACCTAGCCTCAGTCCCACTTTTTGGGATCCTAGATTCATGGAAAATAATGGAGACCGGCCCTGCTCAACCAATAAGAAAATCTCTTTCATTCAATCGACTTTGAGGGAAAACTCTTTGCAACCAAGGGAGAATGATGTAAATCTGCCTGGCCTTGGTCTCGCCTTTGGGGACCCTTGGATCATAGAAAGAGATGAAGATTCATATAGCCTTGGGCTCACCTTTGGAGACCCAAGATTCATGGAGATGAAGGAAATCCATCCACACCAAGCCCAACAAAAGAGATCCAATTCATCTACAAGGAGGTAAAACGGGACATAAAGGAAGGATCTATTGTTGAGGCCCAAAGGCCAACTCATATAGTGTGCACATTGTTCCAAGAGGACGTCCAAATGTCCTAAGGTCTCCAAGTCCAAGTCCACGTTAAAAGGCCTAAGTACAAAGCCCAAGTTGAACTTTACAGTTTTGGCATTTCCAAGATGAATTTCACTATTTTGACCATTTCAAGATGAAGTTCACAGTTTTTGCCTTTTCAGTTTAAACTTCAGATTTTTAGTGTTTTCTTTATTTCTTGCAAGTTATTTGATGTAATTTTATTATTTTTAGTTGTGTGAGATGCCAAGTAATATCTATAAACTTGGACATCAAGTTAGAAGAGTCTAGAAGGTTCTAGAAATCCTAGTAGGCGTGTGGTGTGTTAGCTTTGGCGCCAAGTATAGAATCCTAGATAAGGAAGGCTTATTTTGTAACTAATCCATCTTGGATTAGGAAAGCCAAGTCCTAGAAGGATTAATATTGTTGTAACTAACTCCCTTAGGATTAGGAATCCAAATCCTAGGAGGAGAAGGTAGATTAGGCGCCAAGTATAGTCCTAGTAGGATTAGGACTTAGTCTATTATAAATAGCTTAGGCTAGTAACGTTGAAAGATACCTGATTTTGAATTATAAATCTACCTCATTTGATCTCTTCTATTGTATCTTGATTTGGCAAAGCAAGTGGTCAGGCAGAGCTTGTTCCTAAACCTAGCTAGAAGGTGTTTCTATAACTAGGTGGAAGAACAAGTAGCCCTAGGGATTGTCTTGTGGTGTTTCTCTATAGTTAGATAATTCCCTTGAACTATCCCTTTATCTTTCTATCCTTTTAGTTAGATAATTAGAAACCCTAAGGCTATCAAATCTCACAAAATCTCTCCCTCTCTCTCTCTCCTCACGTCAAACCCTCCCTCCCAACCTCTCAAAGACCTCACGTCAACCCTCTCTCTCTCAAACATCTCATCCAAACTCTCTCTCAAATCTCTCATCCAAACTCCCTCTCAAATCTCCCTCTCAAACCGTAATCCATACTCTCTCACAAATTTCCCAAACTCCACAAATATCTCGTTTCACGTGATTCTCCCTAACCCTAGCCTATTCACGTAAACTTTCCCTACCCTAAGGTTGGTCGCACATCTTAGCTTTTCCCTCCAATATGAGAGGAAAGAGCTTCAATTTCTAAAAGTCCGAAGATACCTCTGGCATATGCCAAAACAATTCCGATCTTCAAATCTTCTAATATGATCAACGGGATTCTCGAAAGCATCCCCAAGGAATTAGTTTCTCTTAAAAGCATCCAACAAGCATGGTTTGAACTCAAATGTTGCGGTGGGTGGTAATGGCGGTAGGATGATGGGATTGCGTCCCATACATGATGATGGAACGGAGAATGATAGGAGAGTACGGGGTGAACCCTCGTGGCCCTCAGCCGTTAGAACTCAAAAACCTCCTACAAGAAATGAAGAAGCATCAAATTCATTGGGATTGGGACAAATTGATTTCAAGCATAAAAGCACTCTAAACTACTCTTAACCAAAGGAACCTAAAGGTAGGGGCGCTAGCTCCCCGGCAACGGCGCCATTTTCTGTAACGTGGCTTTGTATACCCCGGTTTTGTTGTTCTTCTCAGGGAGCGAGGGGCCTTGGCTAAAGGTATCGGTCAAGAACGGGTCTAGATTACTAAGGTCGTAAAAGATGAGGGTAAGGTAACTAATCGAAGTAAACACGAAGAAACAAGGAAACTAAGGTCAATTCAAAAGGAAAATGGGCTCGGGGGTTTTTCGGGATGCAAACGGGAACTAGAAGACAGGTTTTGCAACAAGAGAGTGACAAGGAGAAAAATCAACAGGCAATTCCGTTAGAAAGTACCCACCGGGCTTCCTCTCTCGAGGATAGTCCAGATTAACTTCCTCAAAGTCCACCACGGACCCGGAGGGTTAATGAAATGAAATTCCCTAGTTAACCTACTTCCACTTTCGTGGGTGAGCATTAACTATCCCAATCCCAACCTTCCATGACTAGTGTTGGATGTATTTGGGAGCTTTCGGACCCAAATACATCCCACTTGACGGAAGGATTGGAGTGAGAAAGTGATTTCCCACCTAATTACTCACTAAAATTGGTAACCCATTCCTAATTAACCATTCACACCCTTAATTACCCCCTAACCCATTAGGGTTCTAACAACTACTCATCACAACTATCAAGCTAGCATCAACAAAATAAACCCTAAACATGAATTCTAGAATGGAATAAGCAAAACTCAACCAAAGCAATTAGAATGGCAACAAGAACGTCAAAGCAACATGGAAACAATTAAAGGAAAGCAATTAAAGTAGCAAGTAATAGTAAAAGAGATTAAGGAAAGAATTCACATAGCAAAGATGCCAAAGAGTAAGGATGAACAAGAGAAAAGAGAAGCTTCAATCACCAATACTTCAGTCTTCCATACAAAACTCAAATCAGAGTAACAATCTCAATGAAAATCTCACTAATCACTCACTAATTAAACCCTAATTACAACCTAAGAGCTAGGTAAACCTAGCTTAGAGTCTCCCGCCGACTCCTTATGAAATCGCAGCTTGGAGTATATAAACAAAGCATGGTGGTTGAGTAAAACACAACCGTTCTGAGCCGAAAATGCTCGCAGGAAACGAGGTGGTCACGGGCCCGACAAACTTTGTCGCGAGCGGGACATTGAGAAGACAGCAGGGCGATTTTGGCGTTCGAAAGTTAGCGGGCGACACCTACAAATTCGCGGGCGTGATCCCCATCTGGCTGAAGTTTGTCGTGACTGTGATCTCCTTCTCCGCGGGCGTGACGCTGCTCTGGCAAGCAGTGGTGATCAATGTTGAAGCTGTGTAACGGGCGCTACACTACCAGTAGCAGATGTGACACCCAACATTCATGGGCGCGACGTCCAAAGTAGCACCCGCGACTGCTTCTTGCCTCCCTTCCCCTATCTTCTTTCCTTGGCTGTAACGCCCGCTACAGAGGTTGTAGCGGGTGTTACACCCCTGATCTGCTATAAATTTGGGGAAGGTGATCCCGGGTTGGTTGCACATCATTTCTTGGCATGGCTTCGCTTGGGAAATCGGACGGGATTCCTTAAAAAGCCTCGTTTTAACACGTTTTCCATGTTTTTGCTCCAAAAGTGCGAAAACTTGCAAAACAACTAAATAGCTAATAAAAATGATAGAAAAGACTCGGAATCGAACAAAAATATCAAGTTGAAATGCATTATTTAGGCCCAAAAATGGGACAAAACACTCCCCCCACATTTAAAATTTTGCTCGTCCCGAGCAAAGCAAAACAAAACAAACTAAAAACTAAACACCAACTCCTCTGTCGTGGGAGGAAGCTAAGCCCTTTAAACCCCCTGGCAGCCAAGGTGGACGAGGTGGGTCTCGTGAGGGTTTGTAGCGGTTGTACCCACAAAAGCCAAAGAAAAGGAAAAAATAGAGAGAAGAGGTGATAAACCAAAACAAAACTCGAGAAAGAAAGAAAGAAAGGACTGCTTGTTAATAGAATCATGCAATCAACTACAAGAAAGCAAAGCTAATTGACAAGCCCTAAACGTATCAGGTCTGTGTACCGCATGTGTACGGGTCGGTGTAGTAATAAATTATCATTCTCTCTCAAGGACTTGTGTTCAACTACGCACTAAACTAGTTCACTACAAAGGATGCTAAGTCGATCAAATAGTTGTGGGGTAATAATTCAGATAATTAACTAAGAAAGTAGGAAATTAAAGGATTTTAGCCAAGTAATTAAAAGTGTTCAGGGGAGTCCACTCATGTAACTTAATCAATTAAGCGGTAATTCTAGTTCTAGGTAATATTGGTAGTGTGGGGGTCTATAATCTTTGTAAGGATTTTCACATCAATCTTTCGATTCGAAGTGAGTTACAGTTATTAAACTAATCATTATTTCTAACTATTTGATCTAATCAAAGATAAGAACTTATTATAACACGACCCTAGGCGAGAATCATTATTTTTAACTATTTCCTAGCCTATTCAATCTTCGTTTCTCCGATTTAAAACTCAAACTTTCGTCGTATTGTTAAGAATCTAATACCAAGTAAGAGGAGATCAATCACTTACTATGACAGATAAAACACGGAGATTAAATAACTGTACTAAAACCCAAAACCGAAATCACACACTATAAATTAATTGAAGAACATCGAGTTTATTCCCTAACGAGGAATCTAAGTGCTCATAAAAATAAAAACTAGGAAAACAATAGTAAAAACTGAATGGCGAAACATAAAGTAAATAGAAATTAAACCGAACGTCCGAGTCGTCGAATTCGATCTCTTCGTGTCACTCGATTCGATCTCCTTCTTCACCTCTTTTAATTGTTCCTAATCTACTAGAACGGCTCCCCGAAGGGAGCAAATACAAGGAAAGCCAATGACTAAATGCTTGTCGAAGAAAATAGAATAATTTCTGGGATGCCCTAAATTGAACGGTGGGGTTTTCCTTTATACGAATATGGAGGACGCTGGCAGCATCCAAAACACGCCACCAGCGCCTCATGTTTGCCTTCAAACTCACCTCTCTGATCCAGATGCTGCTGGGGGGTATTTAGGCCCTGGTGGGGGTCAGAAACGCTGGCAGGGGGGAATTCACGCTACTGGGGGGTTCTTCCATCTGATGCGTATGGAGTTGGGCCTGCTGTTGGGTCGTTATGCATGGGCTGTGGCTTCAACTCTTTCCCTCTTTTAGTTCTCCTCCTCAATTCTTCTCAATTTTTCCACTTTTCTTCTAATTTTTCATACTTTTAGGGTGAATTTCATTAAATCCTGCAAGACATACCAATTCTCGACCAAGAGAAGAATAACATAGAATTTTGATATAAAAATAATAGATTTTATGTAATAAAAGCACGGAAAATACATGTTTGATCCCTAAAAAACACTATATAAAAATCATATATCAAATCCCCCCTGATGTATTTCAGCCCACGCCTGAAATAAATCAGACTAGCCTAGGTCTCACTTTTGGGGACCCTAAGTTCATGGAAGGAAATGGAGGTTCATCAAGCCTTGGGCTCAGCTTTGGAGACCCAAGAATCATGGAGAACAATGGAAATCCATCTATATTCTTAACACCAATCCCAACTAAAGAGGCCCAACGTCACTTCCTCTCTAATGATGGAAAGCTATCTATGCCAAGCCCAGTAAAGAAAGACCAATTCAATTACAAATGGGCTATAGAGGAAATAATGAGTGTAGAGGCCCAACGGCCCATCCATATTGTGTGCTCCTTATGGCAAGAGGATGTCCAAACATCTTTAAGGGGTCCAAGGCACGCCAACTTCACGTCAAAGGCCCGTGTCCAAGGCAAAAGTGAATTTCACATTTTGACCATTTCCAGATAAAGTTCACAGTTTTGACCATTTCAGTTTGAAGTTCACGATTTTGGCCTTTGATGTATTTCTTTACATTTCTAGGGTTTTATTTACATTTCCAGTTGTGAGGTGCTAAGTAATATATATAAACTTGGACACCAAGTCTTAGGAGTCTAGATTAGTCTAGAATGCTCTAGAATTTTCTAGAATGTTTTAGAAGGTGTGAGAGTCATGTGTGTGGCGTGTGATATAGCTAGATTAGCCGGCAAGTTAGTTAAAGTCCTAGACAAGGTTGGCTTTTTTTTGTAACTAATCCATCTTGGATTAGGAAAGCCAAGTCCTAAAAGGATTATGATCTTTTGTAACCAACTCCCCTTAAGATAAGGAGTCCTAATCCAAGGAGGAGATGTGGTAGATGGCATTTACGAGTAGTAGTAATAGAGTCCTAATATGTGTTGGACTTAGTTAGTATAAATAGCTAGGCTTGTACCTTTCGAAGACACCCCGTTTTGAATTATGAATACAATCAAGCTTTTAGCTTACCTCTTGAGTGTTTCGTGAGAACCTCTATGATCTCTTCCATTGTATCTTGGTTTGGCAACCAAGTGGTGAGGAAGAGCTTGTCTCTAAAACCTAGAAGGTGTTTCTGTTAGTAGGTGGAGGAACAAGTAGCCTTAGGGTTTCTTCTTGTGGTGTTTCTGTATCAAGATAGATCCCTTGAACTATCTTGGTTACTTTTTATCTTTCTATCCTTTAGTTAGATAAAGCAAACCCTAATGCTATTCACAATGTCACAAAGCTCTCATCTTTCTCTCTTTCTCACGTCAAAATCTGTCCCACTCTCTCAAACCTCATGTCAACCCGCTCCCTCTCTCACAAATCTCTCTCAAACATCCCTCCTCAAACTCTCACAAAGTCCTCACGACAAAATAAGCCTCTCTCTCTCCCTTACCTCACATTAATCATCATCATCCATCTCTCTCAAACTCCACAAAGATCCATCCTTTCTCAAACCCTAATCCATACTCTCCCACAAATCTCCCGAAACGCCACAAATCCCTCTCTTTTCACGTGAATCATCCCCTACCATAACCCTAGTTCACGTGAAGCCTCCCATATTCAGATTGGTTGCACATCCCCCTTGATGTCTAATTGATCAAGACCTAATCTTTGATCCCATTATACATCATAATTTTGGTATCAGAGCTTAGGTTTCTTCTGTGCAACCCTAAACACCACAAACGACCAAACACATTACCCACATACCCTAAACGTAAACTCAATGTCCCAAACACATTCCCCATGCACGTTTTCCTCCTCCACCAACATGGCTCACGAGATGTTCCTTAGGAGGAGAGTTCTTAGTAACTCGATTGTTCCTGAAGATCAACAACAACGAGAGACCATCTTTCGCTCTCGATGCACAATCAAGGGAAAGGTTTGTTCTTTGATTGTAAATGGAGGAAGCTGCACCAATGTGGCGTCAACTACTATGGTAAACAAGCTCTAACTGGAAATGAGTCCTCATCCAAAGCCATACACCATCCAGTGGCTCAATCAGGGTGAAGATTTACAAGTGACTCAACGGTGTTTGGTAAGCTTTTCCATTGGCAAATTTTATAAAGATTCTCTATGGTGTGACGTTTTGCCTATGGATGCTTTTCATATTTTGCTTGGAAGACCGTGGTTATTTGACAGGAGCGTCATGCATGATGGAAGGGCTAATACATATACCTTCAAGTTCCAAAACAAGAAGATAACGCTAGCTCCACTGAAAACAGCCTCACCATCCAAACCCAAAGAGAGTGATCCCAATTTCACCAGTATGACCACTAAACGTCCTGATTTTAGTGAACATAAGGAGATCATTTCCTCGAGCCTAAACACAAACCCTAGCCACGAAAATCCAACAAAAGAACCTCCCCTCGTCACCTCCCACGAGATTCGAGATGAGAAAACATCAACAATGCCCTCTCAACGTGAGATCCAGCCTAAGAGTGATCACGTGAGCCCTAGTGATATTCCAGAGGTTCAAAAGCAAGACGAAGATCTTCAGACAAAGGGTATGATCAGGGAAATTTTCAGTCTATGCGCCAACCCTACCCTTGTGGTTACAATGAAAGTTTGGAACCAACGTCTGTGCATCAACAAGAGTCCTATCAAGCACAAGGTTTCTAGAGTTGAAGATCTAAATGATGAGCTGCAAGATACCCAAGTTGTTCTTAAGGTTGATCTAAAAAGTGGGTATTACCAAGGTCAAACTCAAGAAGGGGATACTACTGTCAAAACCAAAGGAGGTCTCTATGAATGGTTAATCATGGCTGCTGGACTAACTATTGTTCTTTATACTTTATTGAGATTGATGAATCAGGTTTTGAGGTCCCTTGTTAGCAAGTGCGTTGTTGTCTACCTTAGTAACATATTTGAGTATAGCAAAAGTGAGAAAGATCATATCTTTCATCTCCAATCTATTGTGGAGGCCTTAGCTCACGTAATCCTGCATTGGAATCTGTCCAAGTGTTACCTCTTCATCAACAACATAGTTTCTCTTGGCTCTGATCTTTCAACTGAAGTGATCCAGGGTGATGAAGAAAAGGTCAAAGCTATCAAGGTGTGGCCTACCCCTACTAGTACTCGTGATGATTGAAGCTTCCTCGGCTTTGCCGCGTTCTGTAGGAGGTTTGTGTAGAATTTCAGTACTAATCTATCTCCTATGACCGAGCTATTGAAGTCCAAGCGGTTCTCATGGACTCACTCAACCCAGCAAGATTTCGACATCATCAAGGAACGACTTTGCACCACCTCAGTCCTAGCCCTATCCAGCTTTAATAAGATCTTTGAGGTTGAGTGTGATGCTTCTGGAGTTGGTATTGGAGTTGTTCCATCTCAAGAAGGTCGTCCCTTAGCTGATGGAAATTCACTTAGCCTCAGCTCCATTTTTGGGGATCCTAGATTCATAGAAGATAATGGAGGCCAGCCCTGCTCAACAAATAAGAAGATCTCATTCCTCCAATCTAGTTTGAGGACAAACTTTTTCCAACAAGGGGGGAATGATGTATTTCAGCACACTCCTGAAATAAATCAAACTAGCCTAGGTCTCACTTTTGGGGACCCTAGGTTCATGGAAGGAAATGGAGGTTCACCAAGCCTTGGGCTCAGCTTTGGAGACCCAAGAATCATGGAGAACGATGGAAATCCATCGATATTCTTCACACCAAGCCCAACTAAAGAGGCCCAACGTCAGTTTCTGTCTAATAATGGAAAGCCATCCATGCCAAGCCTAGTAAAGAAAGACCAATTCAACAACAAACGAGCTATAGAGGAAAGAATGAGTGTAGAGGCCCAACGGCCCATCCATATTGTGTGCTCCTTATGGCAAGAGGATGTCTAATCATCTTAAAGGGGTCCAAGGCACCCCAACTTCACGTCAAAGGCCCAAATTCAAGTCCAAAGTGAATTTCACATTTCTGACAATTTTCAGATAAAGTTCACAGTTTTGACCATTTCAGTTTGAAGTTTACGGTTTTGGCCTTTTGATGTACTTCTTTACATTTCTAGGGTTTTATTTACATTTCCAATTGTGCGAGGTGCCAAGTAATATATATAAACTTGGACACCAAGTCTTAGGAGTCTAGATTAGTCTAGAATGTTCTAGAATGTTCTAGAATGTTTTAGAAGGTGTGAAAGTCATGTGTGTGGCGTGTGATATAGCTAGATTAGGCGTCAAGTTAGTTAAAGTCCTAGATAAGGTTGGCTTATTTTGTAACTAATCCATCTTGGATTAGGAAAGCCAAGTCCTAAAAGGATTACTATCTTTTGTAACGAACTCCCATTAGGATAAGGAGTCCTAATCCAAGGAGGAGATGGGGTAGATGGCGACTAGGAGTAGTAGTAATAGAGTCCTAATATGTGTGGGACTTAGTTAGAATAAGTAGCTGGGGTTGTAACCTTTCAAAGGCACCCCGTTTTGAATTATGAATACAATCAAGCTTTTAGCTTATCCCTTGAGTGTTTCGTGAGAACCTCGTTGATCTCTTCTATTGTATCTTATTTTGGCAACCAATTGGTGAGGAAGAGCTTGTCTCCAAAACCTAGAAGGTGTTTCTGTTAGTAGGTGGAGGAACAAGTAGCCTTAAGGTTTCTTCTTGTGGTGTTTCTATATCAAGATAGATCCCTTGAACTATCTTGGTTACTTTTTATCTTTCTATCCTTTAGTTAGATAAAGCAGACCCTAATGATATTGACAATCTCACAAAGCTCTCATCTTTCTCACATCAAAATCTCTCCCACTCTCTCAAACCTCACGTCAACCCTCTCCCTCTGTCACAAATCTCTGTCAAGCATCCCTCCCTCAAACTCTCTCAAAGTCCTCACGACAAAATCACCCTCTCTCTCCCTTACCTCACGCTAATCATCATCATCCATCTCTCTCAAACTCCTCAAAGATCCATCCTTTCTCAAACCCTAATCCATACTCTCCCACAAATCTCCCGAAAACTCCACAAATCCCTCTATTTTCACGTGAATCATCCCCTACCCTAACCTTAGTTCACATGAAGCCTCCCATATTCAGATTGGTTGCACGTCCCCCTTGATTTCTAATTGATCAAGATCTAATCTTTGATTCCATTATACATCACCCCCATGCTTTGCTCTTGCTTGTCCCTAAGCAAGTCAGAAATAAACACAGGAAAAAGGCTCAAACAGGAGAAAAGGAATTGACATGGGTTAGTAAAAGGGGTAAACCCAAAATTAAATTCCCCCTCAGGCTAACAAATCAGACACATCAGTTCAACAAGGTAGTGATAAATCTGGATGAGAACAAAATTCAGTTCGAAATAGATAAGAATGAAGCTTTCGAAATCAAAGGAAGAGAACAAGTACTTCAGACATACAAATCCGCCAACAGTCTCAAGAATAATGCAAATATGCACGGTTCGTTATGGACGTAGGCCAGTCAAATCCACTGCTAATATGCAAATACACAAGTGACAATCAAGAGGACTTTTAGTGTTGTAATGAGGCATAGGTTAAGGGAAAGGAGTGGTAATATTTGGGTATGAGGAGTTTAAAGAGCCATGCTTGGATCGATTTTCAAAAAAGAAATCACTCTCAACTCACCTTCTTGCTTAATGTATACAAGGAGCTCACTTTTCTCCCTCACTAATATCAAACACCTCATCAAAACCTTACAATTGGGTCAAAGGCTTTCACAAATCTAAAATAAATCTCCTTAATCACCCTTTTCTTTTGAATTCTTTTCTCAATTTTTTTTTAACTTCTCTTTTTGGTGGGTGATCGGGTAGAAGAAACACTAATGTATAACTTAGCCTTGACCTATGTTCATGTATTATAACAACATAACCAAACGGTTAACTCATAAATAATTGGGAAATATAATGTGTCCCAACTCAATAAAGATCAAAATTCAAACCCCAACATCTCACTCCATCCACAGCCACACAGAACCAATTTTCGCTCCCGGAATAATGAACTCACACACATCCAAGCAAGGCAAAGGGTAGGAATTAATAAAGGCCAAGGCTTGTATTGTCAGGGTTTCATCACAAAAGGAAAGGTAATCAAAGGCTAGGCGGGGCTAAGGAACGGTAATAATATTGTTAGGGAGGCTATCTGGCGATGTAGTTGACAGACCTAAAACGTATAAGGTGTCTGTGTACCGCAAGTGTATGGATCTGTGTAGTAATATATATCGTTCTCTCTCAGGGATTTGCGTTCAACCACGCACTGAACTAGTTCACTACAAAGAATGCTAGGTCGACCCAGGGTTTGTTGTAAAGTTTTCTAAGACTAAACTAAGAAAGCAGGAATTTTTAGGGTTTTTAACAGATGATTAAAGGTGTTCAAGGGAGTCCACTCTAGTCAATAAGTCAAATTATCAACAATCCCGGTGCAGGAAACAAGATAATTTGGGGTCTATAATCTATCTAAGCCTTATCACATTAATCTTTCGATCCGAAATGAGTTACAGTGATTAAACTAAACATTATTTTGTAACTATTTTCTAAACCTATTCGATCTACGTCTTTGCAATTCAAGACTCAACTTTCGTTCTGTTGTCGAGAACCTAATACCTAGTAAAAGGCGGTTAGCCAGATTTTACCATGACATACAATACACGTAGATTAAACGAATAAAAAGATAACCTAACACCGAGATTGTATTCAAATTCAATCGAAAGACATCGAGTTTATCCCCCAAACAAAGGAAATTAGCTACTAATATTACTGAAAGTAAACATTGCAAAAACTGAATAATAACAAGGAATCATGAAAATAAAGTAGATGTAACCGTGTTCGAATTTGTGGTATCAATCTCTTCGTGTCACCCGAGTCGATCTCTTTCATGTTCTTCGATCACAATCAACAACCTAAACTAATAATAATGTTTGTGAATTAACTGGAAAGAAACTATCTAAAATCTACCCTAAAAGCTCTCTCAACTTTCGTTTGAAAGTCAAAAAGTAATAAAATTCGACTCCCAAAAAACTGATGCAAAAACGGCGGACATGAATCTCTTTTATAGGGCCGGATCAGGGCATAAAACGCTGGCAGCGTTTCAAAAACGTTGGCCGCGTTTAGTTCAAAAGTGGGATTCCTCCGTGTCTTGGCGCTGGCATCGCCCAAAAAGCACCGGTAGCGTTTTGGCTTTGTTCGGCTGCTGAAGTCTCTGGACAAGGTGTTGGCAGCGTTTTGAGAACGCTGGCCGCGCCTTGTTGCTCCGTCCAGGTAGGGCTGAGTCATGATCTATTTGGGCCGCTTTCTCTTCTCTCTTTTCTTCTTCTTCAAGTCTTTTTTTATTTTCGTTGATTTTTCCCAATTTTCCTTCAACTTTTCATGCTTTTTGACATAATTCCAATATTTCCTGCAAAATGTACCAATCTCGTGATCAAGTGTATAAATCATAGAAATTGACCTAAAAATACGGGATTTCAGATATAAAAAGCATGAAATAAACGTGTTTTGATTCCTAAAAACTCTATATAAAAACGACTTATCAAATCCCCCCATGCTTAGCTCTTGCTTGTCCCCAAGAAAGTTAGAATTGAAAATAGGAGGATTAGGGCTCTAACAGGAAAAACAGTACCTAAGAAGAAAGAGAAGCAGGAAGAGTTTTCGATATGGTTAAAAGAACAAAATCTTAACACCCTCTCAGGCTAACCATTCGAACACATCAATTCAACAAGCAAGCACAAATATCAGTCTGGACAAGATCAAAACTCAGTTCAAAAGAGAAAGGAAGAAATTTTTGAAACGAAAGAGGAGAGAACAAGTACTTCAGAAGCACAATCCGCCAGCAGTCTCAAGAATAATGCAAATATGCGAGGTTAATTATGGACGTAAGTCAGTCAAAAAGAGCAAACCTCACATAGGAAAGAATAAGAACACTCAATCACTCAAATTTGAATATGTATGTGGGTTTTTCTCATACTCAGACCAATAGAAACAAACTACCATAAGATTGGTAAGAACCTCGATCTCCACTACTGGTATGCAATGCACAAGTGACAATCAAAAGGACTTTTCCGGGTTGTAACGGGGCTCAGGCTAGGGGTAAGGAGTGGTAAAATTTGGGAACGAGGAGCTAAGAGCCATGCTTGGATTGATAATGAATAAAACTCTCTCAACCCACCTTCTTGCTTGATGTATATAAGGAATCTCTCCTTTCACCCTCCAATGGAGACCATCATGAAGAACAAAAAGCAGCTGCAGCTTCATCAACAAAGAAGGCATCTATAGAAGCTTCACCAGCACTTTCAGCAACAGCACCAAGATGAGATCATGTTGATTCACCAAACTCAGAAGCTAAGGAAGCATTTCCATCAGAAAAAGCAGGCTTCCAAATCCCAGCTGAAACAGCATGTCTCTCAGGAGTACAATCAGCCAGCAGGAGGATCCCAGCACCTCCAACAGTCACCAAGCCACCCACAGCATCTATCCAAACTTGTTACACACTTGTGAAACAAGTCTTGCCAACCTCAGTCACTTAGCCAAGCAGCATTAGTCATTCAGACCAAATCCAGTTCCCAGCAACAACAATCCAAGCAGCAGTCTTTCTCAATATCATATATCTTGATTGAGGAAGATTCAGCCAAGGTTTCCTAGGAGTTTTTTTATTCTATGTCATGCCATTGTCAAGTCCAAACCAAGTCCCAACATGTTCGAGCATGGCAACAGCAAGTTTCAAGTGCCAGGACAAACAATCCCAGCAGGGTTGTTTGTTATCAGTTTTTCCAGAACCCCAGTTCTGTGGCTAAGTCTTGTGCCTTCTGTCCATAGGGGTGATTTTGGTCCTTTCCAGCCTAATTCTATCCTGTTGAGATTACTTCTAGGTTAGCAATTGCGTGGGAATTACCCCAGTAACATTATTTTTACCCCCTAGGCAGGAAAGCCTCTCATTGGTCCATTTGGCCACTCTTTTGGCATTTGGTCCAATCAGAGCATAGCTAGCATTTTCCTTTTATTTTCCTTCAAGTTGTACTCGAGATTATTAGGATGTTATCAGTTGTACTTGTTTTAAAGCTTTGTAGATTAGATTAAATCAGGGAGATTAAGCAGATTATCTTATGTTAAGAAACTGCTAATCAAACTGTAGGTAGTCTTTATATTCTGAGTTTCTAAGGAATGAAAGGATCATAAGTGTTTATTCAATAGTATTCTCGAGTGTCTTAGAACCTCTGAAAGTTTGTGAGTGTCCTATAACTCTCAGTCTTGGTTAAATCAGCTCCTGTCACTGGATATTGGCAAGAATCCAGCAAGTGTCAGTTGTGCTTGATCATCCATGCTTTGGTGTGTCTGTAGAGGCATGAATGTGATAGTCCTTTGCCCTTGATTGCAACTGAAAGTGTGTGCGTAACTGTTGTAAGCAAGTCTATCCTTATTATTTCATATTAGTTTGTCATTCAGCCCAGCCAATGTTTCCAATTAGCTATTGTTCTTACATCATTCAACATGTATATGTTAGTGTATGGTTCATTCTAGTTCAATACTCTGATCATTGTGAGCTAGCATACATCATCTTGGTATCAGAGCATTGTGTTCTATCTTGGAGTGTGTTGTTTGTATAGTTTGAAATGGCCGGAACTAGCAAAACACCACAGGAAGTCTTAGAACAAACCTTAAAAGAAAATGAAGTAGAGCAGAAAATGAAATTCATGAGTGAGCAATTGCAGTATTATGTGAGATTGCATAGAAATGAGTTGAATAGGGAGACTGATGAAGAGATGGATGAAGGAGAAGGTGAGAATCCTTTTAGTAGGACAGGGAGAGGAGGTCGAGGTCCTAGGCCCACACACAGAAGGAGGAGAGGAGTCAGAAGATCACTTAGGATCAGTGAACCAAAAGAAAACGGTAAGATGGAAGAAAGGAGGGAAGATAGGAGGATAGAAAAGTTATATTTCAAGATTGATATACCTGAGTATGCAGGAGAGTTAGATCCTGATGTTTTCCTAGATTGGTTACAGACAGTAGAAAGGGTTTTTGACCTAAAGGAGGTTTCAGATGAGAATAAGGTGAAACTAGTAGCCTTAAAACTAAAAAAATTTGCTTCTACTTAATGGACTAATCTGCAGAGAAGGAGAATGGAGATTGGAGAAGACAAGGTGAGCAATTGGAATGAGATAAGGCAGAATTGAAAGAGAAGTTCCTTCCAGATAACTATATAAAGGAAAATTACTTCAAGCTACAACATTTGGTGCATGGAAACAAATCTGTGGAAGACTATACTAAGGAGTTTGAGCACTTGCTTTGGAAGTGTAATATGCAAGAGAATGAAGTGCAAATTTATAGCAGATATCTTGCACGTTTAAATGATGGTATCAAGAATGTTGTTGAGCTGCAGGTTTATGATTCACTTGATGAGTTAAGCTCTTTAGCTCATAAAGTGGAGCAACAGAACAAGGCTAGAGTGAAAGAGTACAGCAGCAGATACCCAGCCAAACCTTATGCCCCAGCTAAGCCAAATCCTTGCAAATCCTACAATCCCCCAAAAAGATCCTATCCACCGCCACCCCCACCTCAAGCCAGATATCCAACCCCAAAACCCCCACAAAACCAACCACAAAATTCTCCACAAAGATCCCCAGCCCCTATCAGCAGAACCTACCTAGAGAGAAGGTGTTTCAGGTGTCAAGGACTAGGGCACATTGCCTCATAATGTCCAAACAAGAGAATGATTACTCTTGTTGAGTACCAAGCAGCTTTGTTTATTGATCTTGAACATGTGCAGGGAGAAGAACATGATTATGAAGAAAGTGAACATGATCCAGTTTATGATGATGATGCTATAGAAGAAAGTCCAAATAAGGGAGAAATGCTTGTGATCAGGAGAGTTCTGAGTAGCTCAGCAGTAGAAGAAGCAAAAGAGCAGAGGGAGAATATCTTTCATACAAGGTGTACCATTGGAGGGAAGGTATGCTCTATGATTATAGACAGTGGGAGCTGTACCAATGCAGCCTCCAGCACTATGGTGAAGAAGCTAAGCTTGGCAACCAAGCCCCACCCAGCTCCATACACCATTCAGTGGCTCAGCTCAGGGAAAGGTATCCAAATCTCTACTAGATGTCTTGTTAGTTTTCAATTGGGCAGTCATACAAAGATGAGGTCTGGTGTGATGTTTTACCAATGGATGCATGTCATTTGCTTTTGGGTCGACTTGGTTGCATGATAGATTAGTAAGTCATTGTGGTAGAGCTAATACATATACCCTTACCATGAACCACAGAAAGATGATTCTTACCCCCATGAAACCCTCACAGTTAACCAAGAAATCCAAGAACCTATGTCTTGAACCTAGTCTTGATGTGTTGCTTTTATCTGATCATCATGAGTTTAGCACACAAAGAGACTTAATCCTTTTGGACCTTGAAGAAACCCCAGCTCCACAAAATAACCACCCCTTATTCCTACCCTTACTTCAGCAGTTTTAGCATGTGTTTCCTGATGAAATGCCACCTTAGTTGCCACTAAAAAGGGATATCCAGCACAAAATTGACCTAGTGCCTAGATCACTGTTGCCTAATAAGCCAGCTTATAGGATGACACCAGCAAATAACAACGAGATACAGAGGCAGGTGGATGAGTTGTTGGAAAAGGGAATGATTAGGGAAAGTTTGAGTCAATGTGTAGTACTAGCCTTGTTACTACCTAAAAAGGATGGAATTCAGAGGATGTGTATAGATTGCAGGGCTATTAACAAGATCACAATCAAGTATAGGTACCCCATACCTAAGCTTGAAGATATGTTGGATGAGTTACATGGGTCAGTAGTCTTTTCTAAGATAGATTTGAGGAGTGGATATTATCAAATAAGGATCTATGAGGTAGACGAGTGGAAAACATCATTCAAGACCAAGGGAGGTTCGTTTGAGTGGTTGGTCATGCCTTTTGGCTTGGCTAATGCCCCATCTACATTCACGAGACTCATGAATCAGGTCCTGAAACCACTCATAGGCAAGAGTGTTGTTGTGTACTTTGATGATATTCTTGTCTATAGCAGGTCTGAGCAAGAGCATGTCAAGCATTTGCAGGAGGTTTTCGAAATTCTGAGCAAGGAGCAGTTGTTTGGAAATCTCAAGAAGTGTCACTTCTTTACATCCCAAGTGAACTTGTTGGGGTAGATTGTCACAATAGCAGGTATTCATGTTGATGAGGAGAAGATCAAGGAAATTAGGGAGTGGCCTGTGCCCACTTCTATTCAGCAAGTTAGGAGCTTCCATGGCCTGGCTTCATTTTACAGAAGATTTGTCAAAAATTTCAACACCATTTTGGCCCCAATGACTGAAGTGGTGAAAGGGAAGTCCTTTATTTGGATAACAACAGCCCAGAAGGTCTTTGAAGAAGTTAAGGAGAGGCTTACTTCAGCCCCAGTTCTAGCACAACCCAGCTTCAACAAAATTTTTGAAGTAGAATGTGATGCCTCAGGTGTTGGCATAGGAGCAGTCTTGACACAAGAGGGCAAGCCAGTTGCCTACTTCAGTGAGAAGTTGAATGATGCAAAGAAGAAATACAGCACCTATGATAAGGAATTCTATGCCATCATTAGAGCTCTTCAACACTAGAGACACTACCTCATTGGAGCAAAATTTATACTTCAAAGTGATCATGAAGCTTTGAAGTTCATTCAGGGACAACACAAGCTCAACACCAGGCATGCTGCTTGGGTTGAGTACATGCAGCAATTCCACTTCATGATCCACCACAAATCAAGAGTGCTGAACAAAGAGCAAATGCATTGAGTATGAGGTATATGTTGCTTCATATACTTGATTCTAGAATTGTTGGTTTTGAGCATTTGAAAGCTTTGTATCAGGAGGATGAAGACTTTGAGCAGGTGTACCAGAAGTGCCAGCAACAACCTCAGGGTCTGTATCACATAGACCAAGGTTACCTGTTCAAAGGAAACAGACTGTGTGTTCCCAAGAGTAGCTTCAGGGAGTTATTGATATCAGAGATTCATGGAGGGAGTCTAGCAGGTCACTTTGGAGTTGAGAAGACCTTGGTGATGCTAAAAGAGCATTACAGTTGGCCAAAGATGAGAAGAGATGTGGAGCATCTATTAAAGAGGTGCAATATTTGTCAGTTGGCTAAGTCACGCAACCTACCTCAACGCTTATACACCCCATTGCCAGTTCCCAGTAGCCCTTGGGAAGATGTCAGCCTTGATTTTATTGTAGGTTTGGCAAGAACCCAAAGAAGGAAGGATTCAATGATGGTGGTGGTTGACAGGTTCTCAAAGATGGCACACTTCATACCATGCCACACCACTTTTGATGCCACAAGAGTTGCTGAATTGTTCTTCCAAGAGATTGTAAGGTTGCATGGAGTACCAAAAACAATGGTGTCTGACAGAGATACCAAGTTTTTCAGCCATTTTTGGATTACTTTGTGTAAGAAATTGGGCACACAGCTCAAATACAGCACGACTTGCCATCCACAAACTGATGGACAGACAGAGGTTACTAATAGAACACTTGGAGTCCTATTGAGAGCACTGATTCAAACACATAAAACAGGATGGGACACTCTCTTGCCCCATGCTAAGTTTGCCTACAACAAAGCACCATCCAAGGCCATAGGCTACTCTCCATTCCAAGTAGTCTATGGTAAAAATCCAATTTCTCCTTTGGATTTAGTTCTACTAACTACTTCTATCAAATTTAGTTTTGAAGTAGGTAAAAGAGTAGATCAAATCAGGGAGCTTCATCAGCAAGTGAAGGAGAGAATTGCCAACTATACTGAGCAGGTGTCTACATCAGCCAACAAACACAAGAAGGAGGTCACTTTCCAGCCAAGAGACTTAGTTCGGATCCACTTAAGGAAGGACAGGTTCCCCAACAAGAGAAAAGGAAAGCTGCTTGTTTAGACCCGATTTCGTGTCTAAATACCGCCTAAATCCTTCGACTTTTGACTTGTTTTGTAGTTTGTTTTAATGACTTTTAATGCGTTTTAGTTACTTTTGTAGTTTCCGAAGGGTTTCACTCAAAACGATTCTAAATGGGCCAATTTTGCACCAATCTTGGGAATCCCGAGATTCCCTAAGGTTCCCCGAGCCCTGGTCGTGCCAAAGGCAGAGGATTAGAAGGGCCGGTCATGAGGCAGTGGAAGTGGAAGCTACGGCTGAAGAGTACTCTGAAGGAAACTGTGGCCGAGAGAGACCGTGGCCACGGTCACCTTGATCGTAGCCACGGTATGATGGAGCCATGACCAAGGGAAGAGACCTTGCACCCGAGATACACCGTGGTCACGGTCACTTTGACCGTAGCCACTGTGGGATCCTACCCTGCCCAAGGAAGAAGCTGGCCGAACTAGACCGTGGCCACGGTCTCCCATGACCGTAGCCACGGCGGTGCGAAGGAGCGAAAAGTTGTCAGCCCTAATCGCCTAGACCGTGCCCACGGTGCATGGGGACCGCACCCATGATGATGCGAAGCGAAGAGAAGAAATCGCACGCTGCTTGCAGATCGCCTTGGCCACGCGGTCCCCTGCGGGCCAGATTTGTCTGTTGTGTAAAATGATGAGTTTTGAGTAACAACCTTGATTACTATTTAATGTATTTAGGTCATTTTAGCTAGACAGGAATCTAGACAGCATCTTTCATCTATCTTTTATGATACTTTAGCACTCTTTATCACATTTTAAGCCTTAGATTAGAGTGATTAAGGAAGAGCTTTGCTGAGACTATTGGTTCTTGTATTGGATTCTCTTTATTATTATTGGAAGTTTGAAGATTATTCTCAACTTTGGAGCATTGGAGCTTTATTATTCCGAAGTTTACTCCCTTGTCATCACAATCAGTGAGCATTTCTTAACCTTTCTCTCTCTAATTTATTGTTTATTTACTAATCTCTGTTTTTGTTATCATTGATATTGTTGGTATTGTTGAGTGTTTATTGTCATCTTGTTTACTCTTTTAAGCATGAATGAAGTTGTTGATGTTATTATCATGATGGTTAGGATGTTTAGTTGCTAGAACCTTAATGGGTTAGGGAGATATTAAGGGTGTGAACGGGTGATTAGGTTTGGGTTAGCAATACTAGTGAGTAACTAGTTTGGAAATCAACTTCCTAATCCTATCCTTCCCTCAACTGGAACGTATTTGGGTGCGAAAGCATCCCGAATACATCCAATGCTTGTTGGAAGGTAGGAATTAGGATAGTTAGTATTTTAGTTCGCGAAAGCGAATAGAAACTAACTAGGAAATTCCGTTCTATAAACTTTCCCGAGTCTGTCGATGGATTTTGGGGAAGTAAATCCGGACTATCCTTGAAAGAGGAAGCCCAGTGGGTATTTTCTAATGGAATTACCATTTGATTTCCCTTTCTCGTTACTCTCTTGTTGCGAAACCCACTTCCTCATTCCCGTTTGCATCCCGAAAGTCTCCCGACACCCATTGTTTCACCTTCTTGACTGAACATAGTGTGTTTGTGCTGTTTTTACCCTGAATTCTATCATCCTTTCATGATCGAAAACCATACCTAGAGTCAACTAGTTGCAACTAAGGCCCCTAGCTCCCTGTGGAAGAACGATAAAACCGTGGTCTTACAAACCACTCGACTAACAAAATGGCGCCGTTACCGGGGGGCAAGCGCACCTAGCTTAGCTCTTTGTCTTTAGGTTGTTTAAGATCATTTCACTGCTAGAGATTTTGTTATCCTTGGTTACTGGAAATTTGATTCCTCAGTTTGTTCCTTTTGTGCATGCGGACTCGCTCTCGACGAGGCCAAACTCCTGTAACTCCACCGAACCCGAATCCGGAGAGTATTATTCGACAAGATAACGCCAGTTCGAGACGAGCTAGATAACAAAGGGAGAGAGAGACGATCGAAATTCCAATGGCTGAAGGAGAGCAAGTTCCACCCCGTACCTTAGCATCATATTCCTTACCATCGTCGGGTACGGGAGGCGATCCCATCACATTACCAGAATTACCACCGAATGCATCGTTCGAGTCCAAGCCAAATTTATTGGAGATATTTGAAAACACCCTGTACCATGGAGGAGAGCATGAAAATCTTATTGACCACATCAACAGATTCGAGCAACGCATCGGCTTGTACAAATGAATGGAGTTTCCGTCGAATACATGAAGCTGAAGTTTTTCCCTCTTACCTTGAAAGGGAAAGCATTGTTATGGCTCAACACATGTCCGCCCGGAACTTATTCAACATGGGATGCCCTTAGCCGCGACTTTCTTCAAAGGTTTTTCCCCAATGATGTGACGTGTCGGTTGAGGCAAGCCATCATGAGCTTCAAGCAAGAGCCCGATGAGTCGTTATTCGAAGCATGGGGGAGATTCAAAGGTCTCCAACAGAGGTGTCCACACCATAATCTTGAGGATTGGTTATTATTGCATCACTTCTATTCCGGATTGAGTAGCTCTTTGCGAGAATCCATCGATCATGCCTCGGGGGGCATGTTCCTCAAGAAGAAGGCGGAGGCAGCAAACATATTTCTTCACGAGCTATCTCAAAACTCTCCCCATTGGGGAGGCGGCCGTGGTCCAAGAGATGGTCCTCCTCTAGAAAGCAATCCTACCATTAAATTTCTCATGAATGCCGTTCTTGAGATGCAACAAAAGGCAGCTTTGGAGGAAACCACGAGGCAAGTAAAGGCGGCTCAAGAAGTACCTATGCTTATTCCGGATGCCCGAGTCTTGGTATGTGATTTTTGTGGAGGGCGACATTCTTCGAAGCGATGTGAAGAGTATCAAACCGAGCAAGTCCAAGCCATCTATCCCAACAATAACCTCTCCTACACCAATCAAACCCCCATTCGTCCCCGTGGGAATTACGCCTACAACCAACAAACTCCCTAAACCAAAACCCACCCCCCGGTTTCCCTAATCAAAATCGCCGCCAATACCACCAAAACCACCACCAAAATCCTCACCAAGGTCAATATTCCCAAGCACCCAAATCACCACAACATGAAACCCTTGACCAAACCCTTCAAAAGTTGGCCCTATCTCAAGAAAAGATAGCCTTATCTCAAGAAAAGATGGCCTTAGACCGAGAAAAAGACCAAACTCGCATTAAGAACCTCGAGTTACTATTGGCCCAATTGGCACAACAATCTCAACCTATCCAATCTTTGCCTAGCCAACCCAAACCTAACCCGAAGGGGCAACTTAACGCGATTACATTGAGGAGTGGCAAGGAGATCGATGGACCTAGAATGGTGGGAGAGGAGGTCTTGGGTGACAAAGAAGGTGATGTGGTGGATATCTCGGAGGAGGAAGATTTGTTGGAGAAGCGGGAAAGTGAGTTAGTATTGGGCGAGGAAGTTGAGGGAGCACATGAGGATGAATTGGGAGAATCTAGTAAAGAAAGAGAGGAGATGGAGAAGTTAAGGAAAGGGAAAGGAAAAATGGTGGAAGAAGAACCAATCCAGACTATTGAGAAGCCAAAGCTACCACCGGTCCCTTTTCCCAATCGGTTAGCAAAGCCAAAATCCGATGCAAAGTTTTCAAAATTCATTCAGATGCTCAACAAGCTTCAAGTGAACATTCCATTTCTTGATGCCATTTCTGAAGTCCCGTCCTTCAAGAAGCATTTGAAAGAGCTTCTCACGAGCAAGAGGAGGATTCAAGAGAAATCTACAATCCATTTGACGGCGGATTGTAGTGCAATTATCGATAACAAATCACTGGAGAAATTAGCCGACCCCGGAAGTTTTTCTATACCATGCACCATTGGTGATATGCGGATTGGCCGTGCCCTTTGTGATCTAGGAGCAAGTGTAAGCATCATGCCTTATTCGATTTGCAAGAAGTTAAATCTCGACGATCTTGCTCCTACAACAATTAACCTTCAATTGGCCGACCGTTCCGTGCGAAGACCGTTGGGAATATTGGAAGACATCCCGGTCCAAGTGGGGCGGTTTTTGATTCCTTGTGATTTTATGATCTTGGAGATAGAGGAAGATAACAACATCCTTATTATTTTGGGAAGGTCGTTCCTTGCTACGGCGGGAGCCATTATTGATGTGAAGAATGGAAGCATGTCGTTGAATGTCGGGAATGAAAGCATAATTTTTCAACTTGAAGGGTCATTAAAAGGTCCTTCATATGGGGATTCATGCTATGCCATTGATATGATGGAGTTCCTTGTTGATGAGTATATTGAGGACTCCCATCTTCTTGAATCTATTTGCGATGATCCCTTGGGAGCTTGCTTATTGGAGACTTTCCAATTTGAGACCGACGGCACCGATATTACTTTCTTCACCAACCTTCTTGACTCTTCACCCATGCATAAGGAGATTATTATTGATGAGCCTTATATGGAGTGCATGGAGATTCAAGATGCGATCTTCAAAGGTATGTCTTCCTCTCAAATTCAATCTTCTACTCCTTTTGAGCTTAAAGCATTACCCCTTTCCCTCCAATATGCTTTCTTGGATGATGAGAAGTCTTATCTTGTCATTGTGAATGCGAATTTGAATGATTTTGAATTGTCCAAGTTGCTTGATTTGCTTTGGAAACACAGGGGTGCATTAGGTTATAGGATAGAAGATTTGAAAGGTTTATCTCCTTCCATATGCATGCATTCGATTGATTTGCTAGAAGATGCCAAGCCTACTAGGCAACCCCAACGTCGTTTAAATCCCAACATGGAAGAAGTGGTTAAAAAGGAAGTAGTAAAGTTGCTCGCTGCTGGGATCATCTTCCCCATCGCAAATAGCGAATGGGTAAGCCCGGTTCAGTGTGTACCCAAGAAGTGTGGAATGACCGTAATTGAAAATGACAAGAAAGAACTAGTTAGTACCCGGACCGTCACCGATTGGCGGATGTGTATCGATTACCGCCAATTAAACAAAGTAACAAAGAAGGACCATTTCCCCCTTCCCTTTATTGACCAAATGTTAGAATGGTTGGCGGGTCATTCGCATTTTTGCTTTTTGGATGGGTACTCGGGGTTCTTTCAAATTCCAATCCACCCCTCACACCAAGAAAAAACCACCTTCACTTGCCCATATGGGACATTTGCTTATCGTCGCATGTCATTTGGCTTATGTAATGCCCCTGGGACTTTTCAACGTTGTATGATGGCTATTTCTAGCGATTTCATTGAGAAATGCATGGAAGTCTTTATGGATGATTTTTCTGTGTACGGTAATTCTTTCGATGATTGTTTGCTAAATCTGGAAAAAAGTGTTAACTCGTTGTGAGGAAGTGGATCTAGTTCTAAATTGGGAGAAATGCCACTTCATGGTGGAACAAGGTATCGTTCTGGGTCAGTTAATCTCTTCTAAGGGCATCGAAGTAGACAAGGCTAAAGTTGAAGTTATAGTGCGCCTACCAACTCCAATTTCTGTTAAGGGGGTGCGTAGTTTCCTTGGCCATGCCGGCTTTTATCGCCGGTTCGTCAAGGATTTTTCAAAAATTTCTCGACCTCTTACTGACCTCTTGTGCAATGATGCCCCTTTCATTTTCACTGATGAGTGCCTTGAGTCGTTTTATAGGTTGAAGCATGCTTTGATTTCCGCTCCGGTAGTTCAACCTCCGGATTGGACGCTACCCTTCGAGATTATGGTCGACGCGAGCGACTTCGCCGTGGGAGCGTGTTTGACCCAAACAGTAGACAAGAAGCCTAAGGTCATCTAGTACACAAGCCATGCGCTTGATAGCGCCCAAAGGAACTACACTACCACGGAAAAGGAGCTTCTAGCGATCGTTTTTGCGCTCAACAAATTCCGGCAATACCTCATGTTCTCTAAGGTGGTAGTCTACACGGATCATGCCGCTATCAAATACTTGATGGGAAAGAAGGAGACAAAACCGAGACTTATACGGTGGGTCTTGCTTTTGCAAGAATTTGATTTGGAAATCCACGACAAGGCGGGAACGAAGAATGTCGTAGCCGATCACCTTTTGAGGATTCTTGTTGACTTGGAAGACACCCAACCGATTGTAGATGCTTTCCCAGACGAGCGACTCTTGGCTATCAACTCACATCCTTGGTATGCGGATATTGTGAATTATTTGGCGAGCGAAGTGATCCCTCAACACTTGAACCATCATCAAAAGAAGAAATTCCTCCACGACATGAAGCATTACTTTTGGGATGACCCTTTCCTTTTCCGTCTTTGCAATGATGGGATGTACCGGCGATGTATTCCCGAGAGTGAAGTGCAATCTATCTTGACCCATTGTCACGAATTTCCAGTGGGAGGTCACAGTGGCCCCCAAAAGACGACAGCGAGGGTTTTGCAGACCGGCTATTGGTGGCCGACTCTTTTTCGTGGCACCCACTTGCATGTCAAGCAATGTGATAGGTGTCAAAGGTCTGGTAACATCTCCCGGAAGAATGAAGCGCCATTGAACTATATTCTTGAAGTGGAAGCTTTCGATGTGTGGGGATTGGACTTCATTGGTGCTTTCCCGTTGTCAAGGGGTTTTCAATACATCCTAGTGGCGGTGGACAATGTCACAAAATGGGTCGAAGCCATACCATGTGTAAGGTGCGATGGGAAATCCGTTTCGAAATTCTTGTGAAAGACCCTATTCCTAAGATTTGGCATTCCACGGGTCATCATTAGTGACAACGGCTCCCATTTAATCGAAAAGAGATTCGAGTCTCTCTTGGAGAAGTACGGCATCAAGCATAAGAAGGGACTCCCTTACCATCCACAAACACAAGGTCAAGTGGAAATCTCAAACTGTGCCATCAAGGAGATCTTAGAGAAGACGGTTAGCTCTTCAAGGAAAGATTAGGCAGAAACATTGGATGAAGTCTTGTGGGCATACCGCACCGCTTTCATGACACCGATTGGTACTACCCCTTACCGTCTTGTCTACGGGAAAGCGTGTCACTTCCCTATAGAACTTGAGCACAAAACCATGTGGGCAATCAAGAAGTTGAACTTCGATCTCAAGGCGACCGGAGGTAGTCGGTTATTTCAATTAGAAGAACTTCAGGAGTTGAGGCGTCATGCATATGAGAACAATAAGATCTACAAGGAGAGAACAAAGGCATGGGATGATAAGAGGTTGAACCGAAGTGAGTTTGTGGTAGGTGATAGGGTTCTCATTTTCAACTCAAGGCTGAAGTTATTCTCTAGGAAATTGAGATCAAGGTGGTCCGGGCCATTTGAAATCGTGAGAATTCTTCTCGCCGGAGTAGTCGAGTTGAAAGATGCACAAGGAAAGTGTTTCAAAGCAAATTCATCGAAGCTCAAACTATACATCATGGGTGAGAAATATGCCGGGACAATTGTGGCATACCTCTCGGATTTTGAAGATTGAAAAGCATCGGAATAGGTCGAGCTAGGACCTACAAAACAAGCACCCGGGAGAGGTATGAACTACTTCCCCCTCTTTTAGTGTTTTCTTTCAATTTTGTTTTTTGTTTCTTTCATTTTATTTCCCTTATTTTAGTGCTTTTCTTCTTCCTTTGTTTTACATTAGAAAAAGAAAATTTGAAAACAAAAATCCATCAAGAAAAAACAGAAATGTTTGAAATACAAAAAGAAAAAGAAGAGATCGAGAGTAGTTCTATGAAGGTTGAGGTTCAAAAGTGTTTTTGAGTGTTGGGAGACTGTCCTTGAATGAAAATTGAGCGAGAAAGAAAAGGGAGTGGATGACAAGAGGGTAGATTCTAGGACTTAACATTTTTTCTCCAAGTTTTGAGCCTTGTAGGTGTTGAGGATGGACTGAAAGGGACCGTGCCCACATTAGCCAGGACCGTGGCCACGGTCAGCGGACGCAAGTTGCCTCCACTTTTGTCAAACCGAAGATCACCGTGACCACGGTGAGATTCACCGCAGCCACGTTCTCATCGTAGCAGATTCCTGAAAATTTTGGTCCCGAACATCACCGTGACTACGGTGAAATTCACCGCAGCCACGGTCTCCGCCCTGCTTCTTCCCTTCTTTTTCCCTTGCCCGAACCACACCGTGCCCACGGTAAAGTGGACCGTGCCCACGGTCTGTCGAATAAACTGTGATATGTTGGGGGTTTCACTCTCATTTCCCCTCATTTCTCTTTCACTTTCTTCCTCACCCTCACACTCGAAAACCCTTCTCCAACCCTAAAACCCTAAATTCCTTCCAAGATTTGACAAATCTCTCACCAATTCCTCCATTTCCCCCCACTTTCTCCTGCGATTCCCAACCCTAGCTGCTGTGTTCGCCATTTCCGGTTCAATTCAAGCTAGGTTTTGGGCTTCTTGTTGCTAGGGGGTTCGAAAGTCAGCCTCCACCTTCCCCAACACTTCAATCCAGGTATTCCTTGATTTTTTTTTTTTGGTGCTTAAACACTCGATTTCTTGTTTATTTGGGTTGAATATTGTGCAACTTGCTTGTTGGGTTTTGGTTGGACGAGTAGGTGGAGTTTGGGGTTGGAATTTTGGATTGAAATTGATTGTTGGGAGTGTTATTGGTGAACTCTTGGTTGAATTTTATGTGAATTGCTTGTGGGTTTGGTTGGATGAATTGATTGAGTTTGGAGTTTGAATTTTTGGTGAATATTTTCGAGATTGGGAGTGTATTGCTTCCTTTTGAGTTGAATCTTGTGGTTGATTGTGAATTCGTGCTGCTCGGGATTTTTGGGTATTGGTTGTGTGTGTTTCGGTGTCTGGTGGTTGATTTTCTTGTAGTAACTCCAATGGGTCAAGCAAAACGTTCCCGGACCGAGCCGGAATCAACCCCCACCCCATCAACCTCGGCTGAGCCTGACAAAACCCGGTACAAGGGTCAACCGGCCTCGATTATTCAATGCGACTCGAAAATTAAGGTCAATTTTTGGGACGATATGCACAAGGCACGGTATGAGCGGCTCAAGAAGCGTAAATTTTATGCTCCGGATCTCTATCATGAGGAGACGGCAAAGGATGTTTCTTGCAAACCGAGCATGGACTTCTTCATCAAAGTCATGGGATGGGAAGTCTTCGCCACAATCAACGAACGATCATCAAGCAACCGGTGCTCGAATTCCTCAGCTCTTTGGTAGTAAAAGAAGACGGCACATCCAACGCCTCCTTTTCATACATCGTAAACAAAAAGGAGGTTGAATGTACGCGTAAAGACTTATGCAATGCTCTAGGCCTTCACGAGGACGGCATACCCTACGGCGAGTGCATCAAATTCGATGAACAAGAAGCTATGAAAGCACTCACTTGTTGGAGGAGACGTTACCCGAGGGTTTGATCGCAACGAGCAAAGTACTATTTCCCAAGCAACTCTAAGGATAGGGATTTCTGTAATCTGAGCATCCGCATCTTCCACCATATCATTTCGAACTCCGTCTTTGGCCGTGATGCCGGGCATTCAAGCATCCTGAAAGACGACCTCTTCGTCCTCTATAATGTGATCAACGGTCGCCGGGTCAACACTGGCTCGTGCATCCTCCATTGCCTTTGGGAAATAAGCCTCGAAACCAGAAACATGACTATTGGTATGGGTCTCATCATCACCCATTTCCTAAGAAAGCAAGGGTTCGAGTCCTATTTAAGCAAGTGGACTCCCCGCTATTTCCCCGATCCTATCGACGGTGTTCGCCTACGAAAGATGGAATTCTTGGAGAAACACAAGATGCGAACATTAGACCTGGAAATTCTCGACCCGACCCGGAAACCCGGCCCAAACCGACCCGCAAAAAGTGGGTTTTGAACACGAAATTTCGACCCGGGACCCGAAAATGACCCAACCTAAATAACCCGGTAAAAAACGGGTCAGGTCGGGTTAGGTTTGGGTCAACCCGTTGGGTCAGACACTTTAATTTTAAGTGTTTTGTCTACTTTGGCCTTGTGCAAAAAAATGAGTCCATTTCATGAAAATTAAGGCCCAAAAGTAAAATATTGGATGACTTTGGAAAGCTATGCGTAGAAAGAGACATACAAATGAAATAATCAAACAACAAATGACCAAAACAAAACCCTAACACTGTCACTCACTCACTCTTTCAGTGAACCCTCTTTTAGTAAAATGTGTATTATTGTCCAATGTCAAAGTTCAGTGCATTATTGCCCAATATCCCAAAAGTTTAGTAGATTAGCATCACAAAACCCTATATATTTCATAAGTATTGTTATTCGTGGATTGTTGACGTAAACTGCTTAACCGCATAATACTTGCAGATTTGAAGATTGCCAAATTTTATCCCTTAGGTGTATATTAATATGTCTATACAACTGTGACATATCGTGGTGGTCGAACTTGGAATGGAAGGGTACATTACATAGGTGTCTTTGACTAATTATAATCAATTTTATTAGTTGTAAGTGACTGAGAAAAAGGGCGATCATGACCCGTAAACCCGACCCAAACCGCCCGAGACCGAAATACACCCGACCCGTATTTACCCGAACCTGAAATACACCCGACCCGTATTTACCCGAACCCGATATACGACCGACCCAGAACCCGCCCGCCCGCCCGCCCGTATTGACAGGTCTAGCGAACATTATACCGCCACAGGAACGAACCCCACAGCGTCGTGATTCATTTGGGCGACGACAATGCCGAACAACGTATAGATGTCTCCGACCAACGCAATTGGTCGTGTGGCCAAACCTTTGGGGATCGATTTGTGGTGGGTGGTCCCGGGGATCGAGCGGAGGAAGGTGAAGGAGGAGACAAAGAAGAGGAGGAAGAAGAGGATGAGGAAGAAGAAGAACAAGCACAAGGGTATGAAGCCGAGCTGATTCAACAACGGAACGCCGCTCTTGAGCGTATCAGCGAGCAACTCCAGGAGCTTCATGATGAGTTTCAAGTCCAACAACAGCTCATCCAAAATCAGCAACTATTGATCGAAAACTTGCAAGGATTGCTTGAGATCCAACAGGAGACGCTGGCTAGCATCCAGTCGCACCTCCAACCCCGTTCTCCGCCCGGAGGGTCCGCTTGAGGACCGTTTGTGAGCACCCCACCCCCACCCGACCTTTATCATTTATCTATTTACTTTATTTTGTAAAGTATAAAGTGTGGGGGAGTGCTTCTTCGGGGTTTTGGATGCGATGTCTGGTGGTTTTGGATTGTTGGTCTCTCGATTTCTTTTGGCATGTGTTAGCATATTTTGGGGATTGTTAGGCTAGATTGCTCGGGTTTTTCCTTGTCTTGTTTATCATTCATGTTTGTCGGGTTGTTGGATGGATGTTTGATGGTTGTCTTAGGGTTGTTTGTTTGTTGTTTTTGGTGGGTTGGACTGTTGTTTAAGCATTTCTCGTTTGTATTTTGGGTCATGGATGGATGTAACCGACTGTTATTTGTGATGAATGCAATGAATTAGTTGTTTCGGTCAGTATATATCGAGTTTCACCCTTATTTCCCGCCTCAATGAGTGAGATTCGGGGATAAGGTAAGGCATTGGCAATGTATATACTGTTAATATTTTTTTTTTCGTTTTCATCTTTTCAATTCCCTTTCATAATCTTTTAAGTTAGATTTTCCTTTCTTTTGCTTTTGGTCTCGCATGCGAATTCTATAGTTATAAAGTCGTCTTTCACTCTAACATCATTCTGACTCTCTTGAATGACGACTTCGGATCGCTATCTTTAACGTTTATGAAGAGCTTGAGTTAATATCTTTCCACCTTACTCTTTTTTTGTGAATTCTTATCATGATCCGTCGCATGCTTGGTTTTCTTTTGGGTGGTGAACCCCTATGAGTGTCCGTGTTGGGATATCTATTGCTGTTGGAGCCGTGTGGGCTCGGGTCGCCACCATTTCTACCTGCTAGTTGTTTTCGTTTGTTTGTGTTTTTGAGGTTCTCTACCCTTTTCTTGTGACACCTTCCCACAATGAGGACATTGTGGAGTTTTAAGTGTGGGGGGGGGGGGGGAGATATTTTGTTTCAAGGGTAGATCACCTAGTCGTTTCGTTCTTTGTTTCCTAGTTTTGCTTAAAATTTAAAAATTTTTGTGTGAAAATGGAGAAAAAAGGGAGTGAAAACCTTTTCGCTTTTCTTTTCGTTTTGTTTTGCTTTGTTTCCTGGATCTCGTTTTCGAAGTTGAGAAACCGTTCTTAAACTTCTTTCTGAAAGTAATCGGTTGGAGCATTTTCGACCCTAACTCGGGTTCTAGTCGAGACTTATCCTTAATAGACTCCCTTCATTAAGTGTCTTGTGAGAATCCCGTTCCTTTCTCGTTTTATTGGGAACCCGGAGATTCTAAGGGCTTATGTCTGAGTTTGTTTTGTTTGTCGTTTAGCAAAAGCAAAAAGCGCAAAAAGTAAAGAAAAGAAAGAAAAAGGAAAAAGAAAAAAAGGAGCTTTCATAAGATATAATAACCTGAATAAAAGGAGCGTGTCGCTGAAGACATTAACCACCATACACTTAGCCAACCTACACGGGCCCGGTATTCGGTTTTGTTTTCACTTTCCCTCTCTCCTTTTTCTTTGGCTTTTGTGGGTACAGCCGCTACAAACCCTCACGAGTCCATCTCGTCCACCCGGGCTGCCAGGGGGTTCAAAGGGCTTGGTGCATACGCTAAATGCACTCGTTTCTCTCCCACGACAGAGGAGTTTGTGTTAGTTAGTTTGTTTTTTTTGTTTTGCTCGGGACGAGAAAAGGTTTAAGTGTGGGGGGTGTTTAGACCCGATTTCGTGTCTAAATACCTCCTAAATCCTTAGGCTTTTGACTTGTTTTGTTTTAATAACTTTTAATGCGTTTTAGTTACTTTTGTAGTTTCCGAAGGGTTTCACTCAAAACGATTCTAAATGGGCCAATTTTACACCAATCTTGGGAATTCCGAGATTCCCTACGGTTCCCCGAGCCCTGGTCATGCCAAAGGCAGCGGATTAGAAGGGCCGGTCATGTCGAAAGGCAGCGGAAGCAAGGCTGAAGAGTACTCTGAAGTAAACTGTGGCCGAGAGAGAGCGTGGCCACGGTCACCTTGACCGTAGCCACGGTATGATGGAGCCATGACCAAGGGAAGAGACCTTGCACCCGAGATAGACCGTGGTCACGGTTACTTTGACCGTAGCCACGGTGGGATCCTACCCTGCCCAAGGAAGAAGCTGGCCGAACTAGACCGTGGCCACGGTCTCCCGTGACCGTAGCCACGGCGATGCGAAGGAGCGAAAAGTTGTCAGCCCTAATCGCCTAGACCGTGCCCACGGTGCATGGGGACCGCGCGAATATGATGAATTGGATGAAAGTTGTGAATTGGAGTCTGAATTTGATGAAAAATGTAAGGAGGTTGAGTGTGAGGATTCTACTTTGTGTTCTAATGAAATTGAAATTATTTCCCAACCTCCCCTTCATGTGATGTGTTTTCCTACACTCCTTTCCCATGAACCTGAGTTCATAAAGTCCCTAGGTCTTTTAGGAGGGTATAATTTTCTCACTAATCCCTATAACACCTACCTAGAGGACTTGCTTAGGAAAATCAATCTTGTGCATTCATTTCTTTATTTTACTAATTGTTCCAAGGCATTCGATAAACTGTTGAGAGCACTAACGTTTGCTGATGTACTATTGAGATTGTGCTCTTACGTTCACTACTTGATGATGCATGCTAGGATGCATGACTTGTTACTATGGGCATTGAATAGTTCTAAGATGGTGCCCAAGATCTTGAGGTGAGATGGAGGGAGTGATGCTCCATTGGTGGTTTTATTTTTCTAAAGATTTCATCGTTTGGGTATACTCAGTACCTAACCAGGTAATATCGTTCCTTTTCTTTTTGATACAGTTAGTGAGTTGGCCTTCTTTTCCCTCTTTTATTTTATTTTCTTTCGGTGTGTTTCTTTTTGTTTCCTTTTGTGTGCTTGCTTATCTCTATTTCTATTTCCAATGAGGACATTGTTGGCCTTTTTATGTGGGAGTGGGGGTGGCACAAGTGCCTTATTAGTTTTTGGAGAAAAACAATTTCAGTTATCATTGAAGTTAGGCGAAATTTTTAAAATTTTTATCAATTAGGATTAGCCTATCCGGAACACCTTCGGTGATGATTTGTAAACCGATTAGACTTTCAGTTTGTCTTGCTTCACCTTGAAAAGTTTGGTTGAGAAATTAAAAGTTTTTGAAACTGAATTTGCAAATCTTCTGATTGTGAGTGAAGTAATGAATAGTGTGTTTAACTGCTTTGACTATCTTAGTAAGTGTAAATATGCGTGCCGCAAATCTTTGGGCTAGGTTTAGTTGAATGAGCCCTATCTCGTGAGTCCACATAGCCTAAAAGTATGAATTGATCACTTTTATCAATTCTTTTATTTCCTGAGTGACTCCACCACCAGTTGCACCTCTAGAACTTGTTTTGCATCTTGCTTGAGACTACATTTTGCATTACTTATTGTGACAATATGATTGAGGCATTCTTTAATTTATTAATTAAACTACATAGCCAAATAACCTTCCTAACTATATTATTACCGTTCTTTAGCCCCGCCTAGCCTTTGATTACCTTTCTTTTTGTGATGAAACCCTGACAATACAAGCCATGACCCTTATTAATTCCTACACTTTACCTTGCTTGGATGTGTGAGAATTCATTATTTCAGGAGCGAAAATTGGTTCGGTGTTGCTGTGAATGGAATTGAGATACTGGGGGTGTAGTTTTGATTGAATTGGGACACATTACATATCCCAATTCTTATAAGTTAGCAAAATGGTTATGTGTTTCTTTTGATATATTGAGGTCGAAGCTAAGTTTATATATTCGTGTTTCTTCTCCCTTGATCACCCTCCAAAAAAAACATTAAAAAAAATCAAATGAAAAGGGTGATTAAGGGAGACTTAATCAAAAGTTCTTAAGCTTTTGGCCCGGTTGTAAAGTTTGATAAGGTGTTCTGTTCTCAATGATGGAGAAAAGTGAGTTCCTTGCATAATTAAGCAAGAAGGTGAGATTGAGACCAATTCTTTATTGAAAATCAATCCAAGCATGGCTCTTTAACTCCTCAAACCCAAATATTACTGCTCCTTTCCCCTAACCTAAGCCTCATTCCAACCTTAAAAAGTCCTCTTGATAGTCACTTGTGTATTTGCATACTAGCAGTGGAGAGCGAGATTCTTACCATGCCTATGGTAGGTTGTTTCTTTTGATCTGAGTATGAGAAAAACCCACATACACATTCAAATTTGAGTGTTTGAGCGTTCAATTTTTATCCTAAAGAGAGGTTCGCTCTTTCGACTAGCCTACGTCTATAACCAACCGCGCATATTTGCATTCATCATAAGTTTGTTGGCGGTTTTTCTCATCTAAAGTACATTCTCTCTCTACTTAATTTCGAAAGCTTCATTTTATCTATTTCACACTGATTTTGTTCTTTTTCAGGTTGATCTTGGTATTTGCTTGATGGATTGATGTGTTTGATTGGTTAGCCTGAGGGGGTGTTTATTTGTATTTGTAAGCCTTTTTATTTCTTTTATTTCTTCTTTTTCCTTTTTCCTTTTTCTTTCTTGAGTCTTTTCCTTTATAATCTGAGTCTACTTTTTCCTTTCTTTTTCTTTGGCTTTTTTTTGGTATAGTTGCTATAAACCCTCACGAGACCTTCCTCGTCCACTTAGGCTGCCAAGGGGTTTAAAGGGCTTGTTGCATACGCTGAATGCAACCGTGATTCCTACGAAAGTGAGTTAGGTTAGTTAGTTTGAGTTTCTTTCTTGTTTTAGTTTGCTCGGGGCGAGCAAACCTTTGTGTAGGAGTGTTGTTGAGTCTCATTTTGAGCCGAATTAAGACCATAAATTGAGTATTTTTGGTTGCGATTTTTTCACTTGATTGGAAAATTAGTATGATTTACATGTCTTAATCCAAATTCATGGAGAAGTGAAGAAAGAAAGGGAAAAGATTGAAAAAATGGAGAAAAAGAGCGAGCAACAGCAATAACGCTGCCAGCGTTTTATAAACGCTGGCAGCACTTGAATCAGAGACAAGCAAATGGCGTTCAAACAAAACGCTGCCAGCGTTTAGTTCATATATAAGCGTAGCATAGCAAAACACTTCTAGCATTTATAAACGCTGCCAGCGTTTATAAACACTGCCTGCATTTAGCTTCACAAACCAAATAGGCGGAAGACAGAAACGCTTGCAGCATTTTCCAATCTCTGCGTATAAAAAGACCTAAACTCCGTGATGAAGAATTAGTTATTATCATAGATACTTTTTTTAGTTTTACTCGTTCTTAGTATTATTGTTCTAGGGTTTAGTTTTCATTGTTTTGCTTTGCTTTTGCCTACCGTTATTCTTCGATTGTAATTCACTCTTTCAATCTTTAATCCAATTCAAGTTTTTAATTCTCGTTCTTCTCACTTTTTGTTTCTAGTCTTGTCACCTCGAATTATTAGTATTAGTTCACAACCAAATTCACTTTTTGGTGAAAGAGGAGGATTAAGGGTTCACAAATTCTCCCTTCAAGTGAGGATTTGGGGGGTTCTTAGTAATCCGAATCACAACTTTTTTTTTTGTTCGGGAGAGTTCGTGATGCTAGCAAGGGCAGGTAGAGTGAAGAGAAGACTGTCGGTATACTCTTTTCCCTTAATTTCATCGAATGTTTTAATTTTGTTAGTTAATTCGTTATTTCACATTGCCAGTAGTATAATTTCTTCCCTTCAATTTGGATTGTTATTTATTACTTTCTTGATTATGAGTTATTCATTAGTTTTAGGTTTTTTCGTTCTTGTTAAATTAGGTTAAATTTTAATTCTTGCTTAGTGTTTGCTTTAGTAATTACTGTTTTCAATTCCTGTTTTGTAACGTCCCGAAAATTTAATAATGAAAAACGTCAAAGTCAAACTAACGTTAACAGCGGAAGACAAGTTTTTTTTTCTCTTTTTATTTGGGCGTTATTGTCGTATCCCCGAAGGAATACAAGGCAAGAAGGATGAAATTAACAACTAATCATCATTTACTTCAATTCACAAATGGAAGAAACTCGAATGTTTGAGACAACAGATACTAAACATTTACTGACTTCAATTCTAAAAACACAAAGAAAGTTATATTCTCAAAACTTCTAACTTTATGACTAACGTCCTCACTTCTAGTTCCCATTCCCGTCACAGAACTCTTCACCTGAAAACAAAACATTTAAACACATGTGGGGGGAAATTTCAATAATGTCTACCCCTAACAGGTAAAAACATTATACAATTCATTGCAACACATTTTGAGGGAAGGGGAAACAGTTCAAACATTTCGAAAACAGTAATACCAATCAATCTTACCGTTCCATGTTTTAGTGCGGGCGGCGCTTCCGTATTGCCCCTCGGAGTCCAAAGACTCGCAAAATATTCACATTCCTTTCCAAACAAACATCTCCCACAATTCTCATTCATACCACTTCCACAATCATTTTCCATTCCGGATGGCCATCGCACATCTACACAACAAACCTACCAGGCGTAACCTGGTCTCTTGACAGTCTCCCTCACAGGTGTCTACCTGGTCTTGGGGAGTACTGCCCAAACCCGCATTATACTCATGCCGTTTAATTAGTCAGGTTTGCATGTCCATCTCTTTCCAGTATCAAATCAACATTTCAAACATCAAAACTCCTAACAAAGCTTCCAAAATCAAACACTTCCAAAACAGAACCAAAGAGCTGACCAACATTTTACTGAAAAGAACAATACTCTTCACAATCACAAACAGTACAGATTTTCTTTCAAAGTCCCATTACTGGGATGCAGTTCAATAAAACCAATTAAAATACTTTAAGGGCATCCAAAGGGAATTAGGGCATTCTTAGTCGAGTGGTTTGTAAGACCACGGTTTTATCGTTCTTCCACAGGGAGCTAGGGGCCTTAACTGCAACTAGTTGACTCTAGGTATGGTTTTCGATCATGAAAGGATGATAGAATTTAGGGTAAAAACAGCACAAACACACTATGTTCAGTCAAGAAGGTGAAACAATGGGTGTCAGGAGACTTTCGGGATGCAAACGGGAATGAGGAAATGGGTTTCGCAACAAGAGAGTAACAAGAAAGGGAAATCAAATGGTAATTCCGTTAGAAAATACCCACCGGGCTTCCTCTTTCAAGGATAGTCCGGATTAACTTCCCCAAAATCCATCGACAGACCCGGGAAAGTTAATAGAACGGAATTTCCTAGTTAGTTTCTATTCGCTTTCGCGAACTAGAATACTAACTATCCTAATTCCTACCTTCCAACAAGCATTGGATGTATTCGGGATGCTTTCGCACCCAAATACATCCCACTTGAGGGAAGGATAGGATTAGGAAGTTGATTTCCTAACTAGTTACTCACTAATATTGTTAACCCAAACCTAATCACCCATTCACACCCTTAATATCTCCCTAACCCATTAAGGTTCTAGCCACTAAACATCCTAACTATCATGATAATAACATCAACAACTTCATTCATGCTTAAAAGAGTTAACAAGATGACAATAAACATTCAACAATACCAACAATATCAATGATAACAAAAACAGAGATTAGTAAATAAGCAATAAATTGGAGAGGGAAAGGTTAAGAAATGCTCATTGATTGTGATGACAAGGGAGAAAACTTCATAATAATAAAGCTCCAATGCTCCAAAGTTCAGAATAATCTTCAAACTTGCAATAATAATCAAGTGAACCCAATACAAGAACTAATAATCTCAGCAAAGCTCTTCCTTAATCACTCTAATCTAAGGCTTAAAATGTGATAAAGAGTACTAAAGTATCATAAAAGATAGATAAAAGTTGTTGTCTAGATTCTCTTTAGCTAAAAAGACCTAAATACCTTAAATAGTAATCAAGGTTGTTACTCAAAACTCATCATTTTACATAACAGACAAATCTGGCCCGCAGGTGACCGTGGTCACGGTCCTGCGTAAGGCAGGCGATTTCTTCTCTTCGCTTTGCATCGCCGTGGGCACGGTCCCCATGCACCGTGGTCACGGTCTAGGCGATTAGGGCTTACAACTTTTCGCTCCTTCGCACCGCCGTGGCTACGGTCAAAGGAGACCGTGGCCACGGTTTAGTTCGGCCAGCTTCTTCCTTGGGCAGGGTAGGATCCCACCGTGGCTACGGTCTATCTCGGGAGGCAAGGTCTCTTCCCTTGGTCATGGTTCAATCATACTGTGGCTACGGTCAAGGTGACCATGGCCACGGTCTCTTTCGGCTACAGTTTCCTTCAAAGTAATCTTTAGCCGTTGCTTCCGCTTCCGCTGCCTTTCGACATGACCGGTCCTTCTAATCCACTGCCTTTGGCACGACCAGGGCTCGGGGAATCTTAGGCAATCTCGGGATTCCCAAGATTGGTGCAAAATTAGCCCATTTAGAATCGTTTTGAGTGAAACCCTTCGGAAACTACAAAAGTAACTAAAATGCATTAAAAGTTATTAAAACAAACTATGAAACAGTCAAAAGCCTAAGGATTTAGGCGGTATTTAGATACGAAATCGGGTCCAAACACCCCCCCACACTTAAACCATTGCTCGTCCCAAGCAAAACAAAACAAAACAAACTAACTAACACAAACTCCTCTATCGTGGGAGAGAAACGAGTGCATTTAGCGTATGCACCAAGCCCTTTGGACTCGTGAGGGTTTGTAGTGGCTGTACCCACAAAAGCCAAAGAAAAAGGAGAGAGGGAAAGTGAAAACAAAACCGAAGAAAACAAAAAGAACGAAAAACAAGGGCTTTGATTCACAAGATCTCGCAATCCAAACTAAGAAAACTCGATCAAACCTCCCAAAGTAACCGTTAGGAGCATCTCACAAACACCAAACTCAGAAAAAGGTCGATCTTGAAGATTTTTGACTCCCTACACCTTGTAACAAGCGAAACCCCCCAGCAAAACACAACAAGGGTTTAACGGGAACCAAAAGACTCTAAAAACTCGCGTCCGAATTTGAAAACAACGAAACAACCGAGAGGAGTGTTGCCCTCCCTCGCATTTGGTCGCCCTTGGCTTGGTGAGGGCGTAGGTGATGCAAGGGGAGGCCCCGCTGTTTTTTTTAGAAGCAAAACATTTCTTTTCTTTCTTCTTTTTCTCCTTTTTTTTCTTTTTGGTTTTTAAAAGTCGGTATTAGCCTAACTTTCGGGAATTGGACGACCCATATAAGGGGTATACCCTCCCAACACGGTCTTTTCCATATGCCTCTCCGTCGCAAAGCTATATAGGAGGAGGGTTAAAGGGTATCCAGTGCCATACCACGAATACCGGGCCCGTGTAGGTTGGCTAAGTTTATGGTGGTTAATGTCTTCAGCGACACGCTCCACTTATTCAGGTTATTAAATCTTATGAATGCTCCTTTTTTTCTTTTTCCTTTTTCTTTCTTTTCTTTACTTTTTGCGCTTTTTGCTTTTGCTAAACGAGAAACAAAACAAACTCGGACACAATCTCTTAGAATCTCCGGATTCCCAACAAAACGAGAAAGGAACGGGAGTCTCAAAAGACACTTAATGAAGGGAGTCTATTAAGGGTAAGTCTCGACTAGAACCCGAGTTAGGGTCAAAAATGCTCCAACCGATTACTTTTAGAAAGAAGTTTAAGAACGGTTTCTCAACTTTGATAACGAGATCCAGGAAACAAAGCAAAACAAAAACAAAACGAAAAGAAAAACGAAAAGGTTTTCACTCCCTTTTTTCTCCATTTTCACACAAAAATTTTTAAATTTTAAGCAAAAACTAGGAAACAAAGAACGAAACGACTAGGTGATCTACCCTTGAAATAGAATGTCACCCCTTCCCCCTACACTTAAAACTCCACAATGTCCTCATTGTGGGAAGGTGTTGCATGAAAAGGGTAGAGAACCTACAAAACACAAACAAACAAAACAACTAGCAGGTAGAAAATGGTGGCGACCCGAGCCCACACGGCTCCAACAGCAATAGATATCCCAACACAGACACTCATAGGGGTTCGCCACCCAAAAGAAAACCAAGCATGCGACGGATCATGATAAGAATTCACATAAAAAAAGAGTAAGGTGGAAAGATATTACCTCAACCTCTTCATAAGCGTTAAAGATAGCGATCCGAAGTCGTTGTTCAAGAGAGTCAGAACGATGTTAGAGTAAAAGACGAATTTATAACTATAGAATTCGCATGCAAGACCAAAAGCAAAAGAAAGGAAAATATAACTTAAAAGATTATGAAAGAAATTGAAAAGATGAAAAATGAAAAAAAATATTAAAAATATATACGTTGCCAAAGACTTACCTTATCCCCGAATCCCACTTATTGAGGCGGGAAATAAGGGTGAAATTCGATACACACTAACCGAAACAACGAATCCATTGCATTCATCACAAATACCATTCGGTTACATTCCATCAATGCCCAAAATACAAGCGAGAAATGCTTAACAACAGTCCAACCCACTAAAAGAAAACAACAAACAAACAGCTATAAGACAACCATCAGACAACCATCAGACAACCTGACCATACATGACAAACAAACAAGACAAGGAAAAACCCGAGCAACCTAGCCTATCAATCCCCAAAATATGCTAACACATGCCAAATGAAATCGAGAGACCAACAATCCAAAACCACCAGACATCGCATCCAAAACCCCGAAGAAGCACTCCCCCACACTTATACATTGTAAAATAAAGTAAATAGAACTATGATAAAGGTCAGGTGGGGGTGGGGTGCTTACAAGCGGTCCTCAAACGGACCCTCCCGGCGGAGAACGGGGTTGGAGTTGCAACTGGATGCTAGCCAGCGTCTCCTGTTGGATCTCGAGTAATCCTTGCAAGTTTTCGATCAAGAGCTGCTGGTTTTGGATGAGCTATCGTTGGACTTGAAACTCATCATGAAGTTCCTGGAGTTGCTCGCTAATACGCTCAAGAGCGGCGTCTCGTTGTTGAATCGACTCGGCTTCATCCCCTTGTGCTTGTTCTTCTTCCTCATCCTCTTCGTCCTCCTCTTCTTCGTCTCCTCCTTCACCTTCCTCAACTCGATCCCTGGGACCACCCACCACAAATCGATCCCCAAAGGTTTGGCCACACGACCAATTGCGTTGGTCGGAGACATCAAGACGTTGTTCGGCATTGTCGTCGCCCAAATGAAACACGACGCTGTGGGGTTCGTTCCCGTGACGGTATAATGTTCGCGTCTTGTGTTTCTCAAAGAATTTCATCTTTCGTAGGCGAACACCGTCGATAGGATCGGGGAAATAGCGAGGAGTCCACTTGCTCAAATAGGACTCGAACCCTTGCTTCCTTAGGAAATGGGTAATGATGTGACCCATACCAATAGTCATGTTCCGGGTTTCGAGGCTTATTTCCCGGAGGCAATGGAGGATGCACGAGCCAGTGTTGACCCAGTGACCGTTCTAACATTTGGTCAATAAAGGGAAGGGGGGAAATGGTCCTTCTTTGTTACTTTGTTTAATTGGCGGTAATGGTTCGGGTACTAACTAGTTCTTTCTTGTCATTTTCAATTACGGTCATTCCACCCTTCTTGGGTACACACTGAACCGGGCTTACCCATTCGCTATTTGCGATGGGGAAGATGATCCCAGCAGCTAGCAACTTAACTACTTCCTTTTTAACCACTTCTTGCATGTTGGGATTTAAACGACGTTGGGGTTGCCTAGTAGGCTTGGCATCTTCTAGCAGATCAATCGAATGCATGCATATGGAAGGGGACAAACCTTTCAAATCTTCTATCCTATAACCTAATGCACCCCTATGTTTCCTAAGCAAATCAAGAAACTTGGACAATTCAAAATCATTCAAATTCGCATTCACAATGATAAGATAAGACTTCTCATCATCCAAGAAAGCATATTGGAGGGAAGGGGGTAATGCTTTAAGCTCTAAAGGAGTAGAAGATTGAATTTGAGAGGACGACATACCTTTGAAGATCGCATCTTGAATCTCCATGCACTCCATATAAGGCTCATCAATAATAATCTCCTTATGCATGGGTGAAGAGTCAAGAAGGTTGGTGAAGAAAGTAATATCGGTGCCTTCGGTCTCAAATTGGAAAGACTCCAATAAGCAAGCTCCCAAGGGATCATCACAAATAGATTCAAGAAGATGGGAGTCCTCAATATACTCATCAACAAGGGATTCCATCATATCAATGGCATAGCATGAATCCCCATACGAAGGACCTTTCAATGATCCCTCAAGTTGAAAAATTATGCTTTCATTCCCCACATTCAACGACATGCTTCCATTCTTCACATCGATAATGGCTCCCGCCGTAGCAAGGAACGGCCTTCCCAAAATAATAGGGATGTTGTTGTCTTCCTCTATCTCCAAGATCAGAAAATCAGAAGGACTCAAAAACCGCCCCACTTGGACCGGGATGTCTTCCAATATTCCCAACGGTCTTCGCACGGAACGGTCGGCCAATTAAAGGTTAATTGTTGTAGGAGCAAGATCGTCGAGATTTAACTTCTTGCAAATCGAATAAGGCATGAGGCTTACACTTGATCCTAGATCACAAAGGGCACGGCCAATCCGCATATCACCAATGGTACATGGAATAGAAAAACTTCCGGGGTCGGCTAACTTCTCCGGTGATTTGTTATCGATAATTACACTACAATCCGCCGTCAAATGGATCGTAGATTTCTCTTGAATCCTCCTCTTGCTCGTGAGAAGCTCCTTCAAATTCTTCTCGAAGGACGGGACTTCAGAAATGGCATCAAGAAATGGAATGTTCACTTGAAGCTTCTTGAGCATCTCAATGAATTTTGAAAACTTTGCATCGGATTTTGGCTTTGCTAACCGATCAGGAAAAGGGACCGGTGGTAGCTTTGGCTTCTCAATAGTTTGGATTAGTTCTTCTTCCACCATTTTTCCTTTCCCTTTTCTTAACTTCTCCATCTCCTCTCTTTCTTTACTAGATTCTCCCAATTCATCCTCAGCTGCTCCCTCAACTTCCTCACCCAATACTAACTCACTTTCTTGCTTCTCCAACAAATCTTCCTCCTCCGAGATATCCACCACATCACCTTCCTTGTCACCCAAGACCTCCTCTTCCACCATTCTAGATCCATCAATCTCCTTGCCACTCCTCAATGTAATCGCATTAAGTTGCCCCTTCGGGTTAGGTTTAGGTTGGCTAGGCAAAGATTGGATAGGTTGAGATTGTTGTGCCAATTGGGCCAATAGTAACTCGAGGTTCTTAATGCGAGTTTGGTCTTTTTCTCGGTCTAAGGCCATCTTTTCTTGAGATAAGGCTATCTTTTCTTGAGATAGGGCCAACTTTTGGAGGGTTTGGTCAAGAGTTTCATGTTGTGGTGGTTTGGGTGCTTGGGAAGATTGACCTTGGTGAGGATTTTGGTGGTATTGGCGGCGGTTTTGATTTGGGAAACCGGGGGGTGGGTTTTGGTTTAGGGGAGCTTGTTGGTTGTAGGCGTAATTCCCACGAGGACGAATGGGGGTTTGATTGGTGTAGGAGAGGTTATTGTTGGGATAGATAGCTTGGACTTACTCGGTTTGATGCTCTTCACATCGCTTCGAAGAATGTGGCCCTCCACAAAAATCACATACCAAGACTCGGGCATCCGGAATAAGCATAGGTACTTCTTGAGCCGCCTTTACTTGCCTCATAGTTTCTTCCAAAGCTGCCTTTTGTTGCATCTCAAGAACGGCATTCATGAGAAATTTAATAGTAGCATTGCTTTCTAGAGGAGGACCATCTCTTGGACCACGGCCGCCTCCCCAATGAGGAGAGTTTTGAGATAGCTCGTGAAGAAATATGTTTGCTTCCTCCGCCGTCTTCTTGAGGAACATGCCCCCCCCCCCCGAGGCATGATCGATGGATTCTTGCAAAGAGCTACTCAATCCGGAATAGAAGTGATGCAATAATAATCAATCCTCAAGATTATGGTGTGGACACCTCCGTTGGAGACCTTTGAATCTCCCCCATGCTTCAAATAACGACTCATCGGGCTCTTGCTTGAAGCTCATGATGGCTTGCCTCAAATGACAGGTCTCATCATTGGGGAAAAACCTTTGAAGAAAGTCGCGGCTAAGGGCATTCCATGTTGAATAAGTTCCGGGCGGACACGTGTTGAGCCATAATAATGCTTTCACCTTCAAGGTAAGAGGGAAAAGCTTCAGCTTCATGTATTCGGCGGAAACTCCATTCATTTGTACAAAGCTGATGTGTTGCTCGAATCTGTTGATGTGGTCAATAGGATTTTCATGCTCTCCTCCATAGTACGGGGTGTTTTCAAATATCTCCAATAAATATGGCTTGAACTCGAACGATGCATTCGGTGGTAATTCTGGTAATGTGATGGGATCGCCTCCCGTACCCGACGATGGTAAGGAATATGATGCTAAGGTACGGGGTGGAACTTGCTCTCCTTCAGCCATTGGAATTTCGATCGTCTCTGGCTCCCTTTGTTGTCGTCTTCGTCTCGAGCCGGCGTTAGCTTGTCGAATATTACTCTTCGGATTCAGGTTCGGTGGAGTTACAAAAGTTTGGCCTCATCGAGAGCAAGTCCGCATGCACAAAAGGAACAAACTGAAGAATCAAATTTCCAGTAACCAAGGATAACAAAATCTCTAGCAGTGAAATGATCTTGATCTTAAACAACCTAAAGACAAAGAGCTAAGCTAGGTGCGCTTGCTCCCCGGCAACGGCGCCATTTTGTTAGTCGAGTGGTTTGTAAGACCACGGTTTTAACGTTCTTCCACAGGGAGCTAGGGGCCTTAGCTGCAACTAGTTGACTCTAGGTATGGTTTTCGATCATGAAAGAATGATAGAATTTAGGGTAAAAACAGCACAAACACACTATGTTCAGTCAAGAAGGTGAAACAATGGGTGTCGGGAGACTTTCGGGATGCAAACGGGAATGAGGAAATGGGTTTCGCAACAAGAGAATAACAAGAAAGGGAAATCAAATGGTAATTCCGTTAGAAAATACCCACCGGGCTTCCTCTTTCAAGGATAGTCCGGATTAACTTCCCCAAAATCCATCGACAGACCCGGGAAAGTTAATAGAACAGAATTTCCTAGTTAGTTTCTATTCGCTTTCGCGAACTAGAATACTAACTATCCTAATTCCTACCTTCCAACAAGCATTGGATGTATTCGGGATGCTTTCGCACCCAAATACATCCCACTTGAGGGAAGGATAGGATTAGGAAGTTGATTTCCTAACTAGTTACTCACTAATATTGCTAACCCAAACCTAATCACCCATTCACACCCTTAATATCTCCCTAACCCATTAAGGTTCTAGCCACTAAACATCCTAACTATCATGATAATAACATCAACAACTTCATTCATGCTTAAAAGAGTTAACAAGATGACAATAAACATTCAACAATACCAACAATATCAATGATAACAAAAACAGAGATTAGTAAATAAGCAATAAATTGGAGAGGGAAAGGTTAAGAAATGCTCATTGATTGTGATGACAAGGGAGAAAACTTCATAATAATAAAGCTCCAATGCTCCAAAGTTCAGAATAATCTTCAAACTTGCAATAATAATCAAGTGAACCCAATATAAGAACCAATAATCTCAGCAAAGCTCTTCCTTAATCACTCTAATCTAAGGCTTAAAATGTGATAAAGAGTACTAAAGTTTCATAAAAGATAGATAAAAGTTGCTGTCTAGATTCTCTTTAGCTAAAAAGACCTAAATACCTTAAATAGTAATCAAGGTTGTTACTCAAAACTCATCATTTTACACAATAGACAAATCTGTTCCGCAGGGGACCGTGGGCATGGTCAAGGTGACCGTGGTCACGGTCCTGCGTAAGGCAGGCGATTTCTTCTCTTCACATTCGCATCGCCGTGGGCACGGTCCCTATGCACCGTGGTCACGGTCTAGGCGAATAGGGCTGACAACTTTTCGCTCCTTCGCATGGCCGTGGCTACGGTCAAAGGAGACCGTGGCCACGATCTAGTTCAGCCAGCTTCTTCCTTAGGCAGGGTAGGATCCCACTGTGGCTACGGTCAAACTGACCGTGACCACGGTCTATCTCGGGCGGCAACGTCTCTTCCCTTGGTCATGGTTCAATCATACCGTGGCTACGGTCAAGGTGATCGTGGCCACGGTCTCTCTCGGCCAAATGTTTCCTTCAGAGTACTCTTCAGTCGTTGCTTCCGCTTCCGCTGCCTTTCGACATGACCGGCCCTTCTAATCCGCTGCCTTTGGCACGACCAGGGACCGGGGAATCTTAGGGAATCTCGGGATTCCCAAGATTGGTGCAAAATTGGCCCATTTAGAATCGTCTTGAGTGAAACCCTTCGGAAACTACAAAAGTAACTAAAATGCATTAAAAGTTATTAAAACAAACTACGAAACAAGTCAAAAGCCTAAGGATTTAGGCGGTATATAGACACGAAGTCGGGTCTAAACAGGCATAGACATTACCTGAACAACTTCTCCTTACTGCAATCACTTACACACGGGAGCTAACTATCGCGTCGTCTCGCTCGGACCTAGAATTCGAATATAAACTTCTAAAATCAAAACTCGATCTCTACGATAATTAGTTAGGCATGAATGACACCCTACCCCCAACCTTATCACTCTCTCATTAGTTAGTAATTTATGTAACGAGCATAACTATCACGAACATCACAACACACATTTTCTAAAGGTAAACTAATAAGATCGAAACAATACATTTAAAACCATAACCCGATACTAATGCTTGAATAATAATACAAAAACTTGTTAATAATATGAAAACTTAGTAATAACTTGGAATTTAATAATTGTAATATGAAACTTAATAATACTTATGAAAACTTAATCATAGCAATACTATGAAAATAGCCATATGAAAACTTACTAGCACCATAAAACTTAACATCATTCTATGAAACTTGGTACTAATAATAATATACTCATAGATGATAATATGGAAAACTTATCAATAATGTGACCTTAAAATATAGAATGAACACATAGTAACCATATGGAACATAATAACATCTCGAAACTTAATACTTAATATTAGTAATAATATGTATACTTTGTAATAACTTGAAAAATATTAATAATACGAAATGCTACTAGTAACACCAAACTTAATAATATTATTATGAAAATTTGATAATAATTATATGAAAAACTTAGTAACAAAAGTAAATAGGAAACTTAATAATATTAGTAATAAGAAATACTCACTAATAACTTTAACTCCATAATAATGTCATGAACTTACTAGTATAATTAAAAAAAAACTTGGTACTATCATAAAATGAAATACTTATTATCAACATGAAACTTAGTATTAATAATATAGAAACATTATAAAAAAACCATAGATTAATATTATAAACTTAATAAGCACATGAACACTTAATAATAATACAACCCAAAAATATAGAGAGAGAAAAAGAGAGTTAGAGTTTATACTATCAACTTCCAAGGGAGGGTGGTGCTCGGGCGGTACTGGCGGTCGACGTCCGGTGGCTGGGCAGTGGCAGCAGGTCTCCGGCATCGGAAGGAGCGCGACAATGGCGGCGGACAGAAGCGGCGGAATCCCGAAGGAAAACAAAGGGGTCGGTTGCTCTTCTTGTCTCGGCTGGGCGTCGTCGGTGATGATCGTCGGTGCTGGGATGAAGGTCGCCGTAGTTGGGGCGGTCCGACAGAGGTGTGGCGTTCGTCGGAAGTGGCGGTGTCGACGATCAGAGTTCATGGTTAGGGCAAAACAAAAAGGGGTTCGGGGTGATGCTCTGAGGTGTTTCTGGGCGGCGATGACAGCTGGAATTGGTAGAGCGGCGGACAGAAATGGTGGGGTGGTGGTCGCCGGTGCAATGCGGGTGGAAGGAGGGTGGTGCGTGGTGGTGCAAGATGGTGGTGTGGGTGGTGCGTCGGGTGCAGTGGGAGGGCTAGGGGTCGGTTTTTGGCATCGATTGGCGGAGGAAAAGAGCGGTGGTTGGTGCTGCGGTGGTCAAAAAAAGATGGAGGTGGTGGTTTCCGATGAAATGGGGGAGGAAGGAGGGTGGTAGGAGGTGGTTGGTGCGGTGGTGCTTGGCGTCGGGGTTGCGCGGCGAGGAAGAAGAAGGAAGAGAATAGGGGGAGGAAAGAGAAAATAAAATATGGGGGTTTGCGGCTGATGGATAAGATTAGAGTATTATAAAAAGGGTAGGGGTCTGAAATAGGGTATTTATAGAGGGAGAAATTAGGGTAAAATTAGTACAAATTAAACCTAGGTGTTAGTAACACCCTTCCAAAATTAATCTTTGCCTAAAACTACACTTTTCCTTGAACAGTTTTTACAAACTTATCCCTATTAATTTTAACCGATACCCAAAAAGTCTCTAACTGATATTTTTAAGACTTTAAAAATTCTAACGAATTCACTCGCGATCCTAAAAGCTCCGTGTGATAACAACTCATATAAACAAACGGAAAGTAATGCACGTCAGGAATTTTAGCAGTAGCAATAATCGAATTTTTTCGGGGTTTTACATCATTACCCCCTTAAAAGAAGTTTCGTCCTCGAAACTTAAACTGAGGTCCTCCATCAAACAACGCTTACTTATACCCTAGCAAGAAGCTCTCGTACATTGTTCTATCATTAATGCATCTCCTAGTGGTAAGCATGAATCCTGACACTACAGAGGTTCACACGCTAATTCGAAGAACAATTCGTTGTTTCCAATCCATGGTAACTTATGATAATTTTCCAAGAGTTGCTTACAATCCTTCTCACCTTTATAACTTGTAATCAAGCCTTAACCCAGCTTTACCTTAACCATCTTCATCATCGACTTTCTAACTGTAAAATAATTTCATTAGAAATATACACCACAAATACTAACTACCCGCACCTAAGATATTATAAGTCCCCCGTATTTCCCACTAATAACAATCCACTTCTTCCAGGCCTAAGATAGCATAAAATATTGGTACTTTCTCAACAGTTTCCATACATAGGCCCAAGATAATAGCCTATAGTGGTAATTCGGTAGCCAATGTCATACAGAACCTCAAGTAATGTCAAAGTGTCCAGTATTCCTTTAACTCAATTGTAAGGCTCTCCTTCCTTCCTATCATCAATGTCACAATGATGCCAAACATTTCAAGATTATTTTAGAACCACACACATTCAAGTGACATGACTTCTTTAAGAAATCTTTATTAACCATATGAGAAAGAGGAGTTCTCGCAGATAGTCCCACACATCAAAATACTAACTCGATGCCTCAAAATTCCAATAAACCTCAACATTTTCTACTATGAAAAGCCCAAAAAGCTAAGCTCTATTACCTAAACTAGGAGGAACTCCAACTGTTAGGGTAAGATACATAAGACACAAAGGAAGAGTAAAACAATAATGGAAACAGCTAAGCAAGGACTTGAGTATTTGGAGCTACATGACCTCAGGGCCTACCCGAAAGGAAAACAATCACGAGTTCTTGAGATGGCTATAAACGTTAAGGCAGACATTTAACTTTGAAAAGGACTCACTTATAATAACCCAAGACGTGCTCAACGCTACATCTTGTTTGCAATTCGTATTTAACCCCAAAGCACTTAATCACGCCCAAGAGACTTCTTATTTAACTTACACTTGCATATTATTATCCTCTCAACCCATCAAAAGGAGTTTCGTCCTTGAAACTCGAATATCGAGACACAATAATATTTAACGCCTAAACATGAATTAGACTTAAACCTACTATTTCCTTAAGAGTACTTATTTAACTTCAATAGTCCCTAAAATCTGACTATACCCACTGCAGCTTAAGGGATTTCATGTACTTACCCCATCAAAATCATTATTAATCACTAAATCCGTCCTAAAACCACTGATTTTGATACAGATCAGTCTGTCACATGTTACAAGCACAAAAGTATAAGACTCACGGTTAGATGACGACCTTCCTTGATACATCTAATCATTTACTTCTCTTAACAGTAATCGGTGTAATTCACATATAAATACCTAAAACATGATCAAGCACTTTGCATAGCTCATCAAATATATATATCCTAGGCACCTAATATCCATTTAATATAATTTATCCCCTAATAATAGTTCTTGATAACAAGAGTTACCAATAACAGAGTTGATTAACCGCAGGAAAGAAATTTCAATAATAAACATACGATATTTAAGCGAACTCAATTAAATGATACTCCACAAACATAATCAGGTACAAATCCAACAGATTGCTCAACCGCGAACAGGTTTTCTCAATAACATTCATACAATCCAAATCAAATGATACTCAGACAGAACTTAGTCAGCAGAGATTCAAGCAATGTTGTGCGCATCAACCTCTTGCAGATTTCCTCATGGGTTATACCCACTTCACAGATGATCGAATTTATTCATTTGCACTTTCATCATTAAAAGGTATGTCATCAAAACTGGACAATCAAGTACACAAACTCACAGGTATGAATATATCAGTATGTAAGTTAATACAGATGAGACCTTGAATTGTAAAATACAACATAAAACTTACATCCAACGTTTAAGATAAGAAGAGAATAAAATCAAATAGTTACAGATCAAATTGATCTCATCCCGGAGTGACCGATACTACAAGAAAGTATCATTTTGCATTCTTAACTATCTAATCATTTCGTCACCTTCGCATCATTCAGATACTATATGCACTAATCCAAATTCAAAAGCAACGCTCACTCAACAATTACACAACCATTTTTTTCCCTTTACACAACTCACCAAATTAATTGATTCATTGGCCCCAGTAATACAACTCAAGGTCCTAATGAGTACATTAACTCACAATTTCTGCTTAACTTCACTTTACCTTAAAAGTACTCATCTAATAGCAATACTTCAAAAAAAAAAACAATGTGAACCCAACTTTACTAGAGGTCTTCAACGAAACCTGACACTTAATAAATAGGTTCAACTTAAGATCACGTCCAAAACCTCCATCTAAACTTAGCAACAGGTACCCTCAACCTTTACATAAATAATTTAATTTTTTTTTTTTGCACAATTACTCCCTTTCCTTGCTTCAAAATACCTTCGTGCTACAGCTTGAAATCCCTATAAATGTCATATCTCAAAATCATGTTTAGCTCAGCCTCACCGCAAAAGTATTCACCGAACCTTGATACTTTAAAACCAAAAATTTGGTTCATCCCTACTTAAAATTTCCAAATCGCCATTCAAAGGTCAAATTGTACATATGATCCTCTACAAAATCTCTATCTCACCTTCTTATCTCAAAACCAATTTCTTTTCCTTAAGAGTGATCCTTTAAAGCCAAGATCTCAATCAAAACTATGCACAATCCCTATATTATTTAGAGGCCCTTCAACCAATCTCAATTTTACTTAAAACCCAAAACCAAGTTGAACTTATAATTACCTACATGATCGCGAATTATTCTACTTTAAAATCAATCTTTAACCCCAATTATTTCTTTAAAAGTGTTACTTTAGACTTGGAATCTCGATAGAGCTATGCATAATCTAAATTGTTACCTCGAGACCATCTTCTTATCCCCCAATACAAAAGGATCCAACTCTGAAACCCACTTCAACTTAGATGTCCTCCCACGCACTCTCTCTGTCCCCTATTCAAGATCAATTCCCAATTTCATCCCGAGATCACACATGTCATGACCACCAATTACACCATCTATTTCTTGCTCAAAATAATTAGAGACAATCATGCTACGCCACCTCCTTATGTTCCTCATTATTCCCTATTCTCGGTTAACCTAAATCACCCTAGTTCATACGATAATACCCAAAAGGCATAATTTCGAGCTTCATCCAATCAAGCCAAATACATAGGAAGAACAATATCCTAGGGCTTCACCACATAATAATTGCAACTAAATAACATTATACTCACTCCAATAATATTAGCTTCCTGCATAACATTTTACAATGCAGACAGAATAATTTAAGTCACATGCTGAACATAAACACATTAGTATAAACAAGATGAATTAATCAAAACGATGCAACCCATCCCACCTACTCTCACACTCCGATCTTAGCTTCCTAAGTTCTAACTAAACCTAATAGAAACTTAGAGCTACTAGGTCGTAACCCAGAGCTCTGATACCATTCTGTAACGCCCCATAAATTTAATTATGAAAAACGTCAAAGTCAAACTAACGTTAACAGCGGAAGACGAGTTTTTTTTCCTCTTTTTATTTGGGCGTTACTGCCGTATCCCCGAAGGAATACAATGCAAGAAAGATGAAACTAACAACTAATCATCATTTACTTCAATTTACAAATGGAAGAAACTTGAATTTTTGAGACAACACATACTAAACATTTACTGACTTCAATTCTAAAAACACAAACAAAGTTATATTCTCAAATCTTCTAACTTCAAGACTAACGTCCTCACTTCTAATTCCCGTTCCCATCACAGAACTCTTCACCTGAAAACAAAACATTTAAACACATGAGGGGGGAAACCTCAATAATGTCTAACCCTATCAGGTAAAAACATTATACAATTCATTTTAACACATTTTGAGGGAAGGGGAAACAGTTCAAACATTTCGAAAACATTAATTCCAATCAATCTTACCGTTCCATGTTTAAGTGTGGGTGGGGCTTCCGTATTGCCCCTCGGAGTCCAAAGACTCGCAAAATATTCATATTCCTTTCCAAACAAACATCTCCCACAATTCTCATTCATACCACTTCCACAATCATTTTCCATTCCGGATGGCCATCGCACATCTACACAACAAACCTACCAGGCGTAACCTGGTCTCTTGACAGTCTCCCTCACAGGTGTCTACCTGGTCTTGGGGAGTACTGCCCGAACCCGCATTATACTCATAGTCATTTAATTAGTCAGGTTTGCATGTCCATCTCTTTCCAGTAACAAATCAACATTTCAAACATCAAAACTCCTAACCAAGCTTCCAAAATCAAACACTTCCAAAACAGAACCAAAGAGCTGACTAAAATTTTACTGAAAAGAACAATACTCTTCACAATCACAAACAGTACAGATTTTCATTCAAAGTCCCCTTACTGGGATGCTGTTCAACAAAACCAATTAAAATTCTTTAAGGGCATCCGCAGGGAATTAGGTCATAGACATTGCCTGAACAACTTCTCTTTATTGCAATCACTTACACACGGGAGCTAACTATCGCGTCGTCTCGCTCGGACCTAGAATTCGAATATAAACTTCTAAAATTAAAACTCAATCTCTACGATAAGTTGTTACGCACGAATGATACCCTACCCCCAACCTTATCACTCTCTCATTAGTTAGTAATCTATGTAACGTGCATAACTGTCATGAACATCACAACAAACCTTTTCTAAAGGTAAACTAATAAGATCGAAACAATACATTTAAAACCATAACTCGATACTAATGCCTGAATAATAATACAAAAACTTGATAATAATATGAAAACTTAGTAATAACTTGGAATTTAATAATTGTAATATGAAACTTAATAATACCTATGAAAACTTAATCTTAGCAATACTATGAATATAGCCATATGTAAACTTACTAGCACCATAAAACTTAACATCATTCTATGAAACTTGGTACTAATAATAATATACTCATAGATGATAATATGGAAAACTTATCAATAATGTGACCTTAAAATATAGTATAAACACTTAGTAACCATATGGAACATAATAACATCTCGAAACTTAATACTTAATATTAGTAATAATATGAATACTTTATAATAACTTAAAAAATATTAATAATACGAAATGCTACTAGTAACACCAAACTTATTAATATTATTATGAAAATTTGATAATAATTATATGAAAAACTTAGTAACAAAAGTAAGTAGGAATCTTAATAATTTTAGTAATAAGAAATACTCACTAATAACTTTAACTCCATAATAATGTCATGAACTTACTAGAATAATAAAAATAACTTGGTATTATCATAAAATGAAATGCTTATTATCAACATGGAACGTAGTATTAATAATATAGAAATATTATAAAAAACCTTAGATTAATATTATAAACTTAATAAGCACATGAACACTTAATAATAATACAACCCAAAAATATAGAGACAGACAAGGAGAGTTAGAGTTTATACTATCAACAGCCAAGGGAGGGTGGTGCTCGGGAGGTGCTGGCGGTCGACATCCGGTGGCTGGGCAGTGGCAGCAGGTCTCCGGTGTCGGAAGGAGCGCGACAACGGCGGCGGACAACAGCAGCGGAATCCCGAAGGGAAAACAGAGGGGTTGGTTGCTCTTCTGGTCTCGGTTGGGCGTCGTCGATGATGATCGTCGGTGCTGGGATGAAGGCCGCCGGAGTTGGGGCGGTCCGACTAAGGTGCGGCGGTCGTCGGAAGTGGTGGCGTCGACGATCAGAGTTCACGGTTAGGGCAAAACAAAAAGGGGTTCGGGGTGATGCTCTAAGGTCTTTCTATGCAGCGATGACAGCCGGAAATGGAAGGGCGACGGTCGGAAATGGTGGGGTGGTGGTCGCCAGTGCAATGCGGGTGGAAGGAGGGTGGTGCGAGGTGGTGCAAGGTGGTGGTGTGGGTGGTGCGTCGGGTGCAGTGGGAGGGCTGGGGGTCGGTTTTTGGCGTCGATTGGCGGAGGAAAAGAGCGGTGGTCGGCGCTGCGGTGGTCAAAAAAGAGGGAGGTGGTGGTTTCCGTTGAAATGGGGGAGGAAGGAGGGTGGTAGGAGGTGGTTGGTGTGGTGGTGCTTAGCGTCGGGGTTGCGCAGCGAGGAAGAAGAAGGAAGAGAATAAGGGGGAGGAGAGAGAAAGGAGAGAGAAAATAAAATATGGGGGTTTGTGGCTGATGGATAAAATTAGGGTATTATAAAAAGGGTAGGGGTCTCAAATAGGGTATTTATAGAGGGAGAAATTAGGGTAAAATTAGTACAAATTAAACCTAGGTGTTAGTAACACCCTTCCAAAATTAATCTTTTCCTAAAACAACATCTTTCCTTAAATAGTTTTCACAAACTGATTCCAATTAATTTTAACCGATACCCAAAAAGTCTCTAACTGATATTTTTAAGACTCTAAAAATTCTAACGAATTCACTCGCGATCCTAAAAGCTCCGTGTGATAACAACTCATATAAACAAACGGAAAGTAACGCACGTCAGGAATTTTAGCGGTAATAATAATCGAATTTTTCGGGGTTTTACATGTTTTGTTTAGTTTTATTATTATTTACTGCTTTTTCTCAATTTGAAAACCAAATCAAACCAATTTCCGATAACCTGACACACCATCCCTGTAGATTCGACAACCTTACTCTTTTACCTCAAATTTCTACGACCGAACAATGGGTGGTGGCACAAGTGCCTTACTAGTTTTTGGAGAGAAACAACTTCAGTTATCATTGAAATTAGGCAAAAATTTTCAAATTTTTATCGATTAGGATTAGCCTATCCGGAACACCTTCGATGATGATTTGTAAACCGATTAGACTTTCAGTTTGTCTTGCTTCACCTTGAAAAGTTTGGTTGAGAAGTTAAAAGTTTTTGAAAATGAATTTACAAATCTTCTGATTTTGAGTCAAGTAATGAATAGTGTGTTTAACTACTTTGACTATCTTAGTAAGTGTAAATATGCATGCCGCAAACCTTTGGGCTAGGTTTAGTTGAATGAGCCCTATCCCGTGAGTCCACATAGCTTAAAAGTATGAATTGATCACTTTTATCAATTCTTTTATTTCCTGAGTGACTCCACCACTAGTTGCACCTCTAGAACTTGTTTTGCATCTTGCTTGAGACTGCATCTTGCATTACATATTGTGACAATATGATTGAGGCATTCTTTTCTTTATTAATTAAACTACATAGCCAAATAGCCTTCCTAACAATATTATTACTGTTCTTTAGCCCCGCCTAGCCTTTGATTACCTTTCTTTTTGTGATGAAACTCTGACAATACAAGCCATGACCTTTATTAATTCCTACCCTTTGCCTTGCTTGGATGTGTGAGAATTCATTATTTCAGGAGCGAAAATTGGTTCGGTGTTGCTGTGAATGAAGTTGAGATACTTGGGGTGTAGTTTTGATTTAATTGGGACACATTACATATCCCAATTATTATAAGTTAGTCAAATGGTTACGTGTTTCTTTTGATATATTGAGGTCGAAGCTAAGTTTATATATTCGTGTTTCTTCTCCCTTGATCACCAACTAAAAAAAATTTAAAAAAAATCAAATGAAAAGGGTGATTAATGGAGACTCAATTAAAAGTTCTTAAAGCTTTTACCCGGTTGTAAAGTTTGATAAGGTGTTTTGTTCTTAATGATGGAGAAAATTGAGTTCCTTGCATAATTAAGCAAGAAGGTGAGATTGAGAGCAATTCTTTATTGAAAATCAATCCAACCATGGCTCTTTAACTCCTCATACCCAAATATTACCACTCCTTTCCCCTAACCTAAGCCTCATTAAAACCCTAAAAGGTCCTCTTGATTGTCACTTGTGTATTTGCATACTAGCAGTGGAGTGCGAGATTCTTACCAAGCCTATGGTAGGTTGTTTCTTTTGATCTGAGTATGAGAAAAACCGACATACACATTCAAATTTGAGTGTTTGAGCGTTCAATTTTTATCCTAAAGTGAGGTTTGCTCTTTCGACTGGCCTACGTCCATAACCAACCGCGTATATTTGCATTCATCTCAAGTTTGTTGGCGGTTTTTCGCATCAAAAGTACTTGCTCTCTCTACTTAATTTTGAAAACTTCATTTTATCTATTTCACACTGATTTTGTTCTTTTCCAGGTTTATCTTGGTATTTGCTTGATGGATTGATGTGTTTGATTGGTTAGCCTGAGGGGGTGTTTAATTGTATTTGTAACCCTTTTTATTTCTTTTATTTCTTCTTTTTCCTTTTTCTTTCTTGAGTCTTTTTCTTTTTAATCTGAGTCTACTTTTTCCTTTCTTTTTCTTAGGCTTTTTTTGGGTATAGTTGCTATAAACCCTCACGAGACCTTCCTCGTCCACTTGGGCTGCCAAGGGGATTAAAGGGCTTGTTGCATACGCTAAATGCAACCGTGATTCCTACGAAAGTGAGTAGGATAGTTAGTTTTATTTTCTTTCTTGTTTTAGTTTGCTCGGGGCGAGCAAACCTTTGTGTGGGAGTGTTGATCAGACTCATTTTGAGCCGAATTAAGACCATAAATTGAGTATTTTTGGTTGCGATTTCTTCACTTGATTGGAAAATTAGTGTGATTTACAGGTCTTAATACAAATTCATGGAGAAGTGAAGAAAGGAAGGGAAAAGATTGAAAAAATGGCGAAAAAGAGCGAGCAGCAGCAAAAACGCTGTGAGCATCTTTTAAACGCTGGCAGCACTTGAATCAGAGACAAGCAAATGGCGTTCAAGCAAAACACTACCAGCGTTTAGTTCATATATAAGCGTAGCGTAGCAAAATGCTGCCCGCGTTTAGCTTCACAAACAAAAAAGGCGGAAGACAGAAACGCTTGCAGCGTTTTCCAATCTCCGCGTATAAAAAGACCTAGCCGCCGCGATGAGGAATTAGTTATTATCATAGATACTTTTTTTATTTTTACTCGTTATTAGCATTATTGTTCTAGGGTTTAGTTTTCATTGTTTTGCCTTGCTTTTGCCTACCGTTATTCTTCGATTCTAATTCACTCTTTCAATCTTTAATCCAATTCAAGTTTTTAATTCTCGTTCTTCTCGCTTTTTCTTTCTAGTCTTGTCACTTTGAATTATTGGTATTCGTTCACAACCAAATTCACTTTTTAGTGAAAGAGGAGGATTAAGGGTTCACAAATTCTCCTTTTAGGTGAAGATTTGGGGGATTCTTAGTAATCCGAATCACAACTTTTGTTTGTTCGGGAGAGTTTGTGATGCTAGCAAGGGGAGGTAGAGTGAAGAGAAGACTGTCGGTATACTCTTTTCCCTTAATTTCATCGAATCTTTTAATTTTGGTAGTTAATTCATTATTTCGCATTGCCAGTAGTATAATTTTCTTCATTGCAATTTAGATTGTTATTTATTGCTTTCTTGAGTATGAGTTCTTTGTTAGTTTTAGTTTTTTTCGTTCTTGTTAAATTAGGTTAAATTTTAATTCTTGATTAGTGTTTGCTTTAGTAATTACTGTTTTCAATTCCTGTTTAGTGTAGTTTTATTATTATTTACTGCTTTTTCGCAATTTGAAAACCAAATCAAACCAATTTCCTATAACCTGACACACCATCCATGTGGATTCGACAACCTTACTCTTTTACCCTAAATTTCTACGAACGAACAGCCCTCTTGAGATAGCACAACTCCAATACCAAATCCAGAAGCATCACACTCAACTTGAAACATCTTATCAAAGCTTGGTAGGGCTAACACAAGGGCGGTGCAAAGCTTCTCCTTGATAGTTTCGAACGCTTATTGGGTTGTTGGAGTCTATGAGAACTCTTTTGAGTTCAATTGCTCGGTCATGCGAGCTAGAATAGCATTGAAATTCTTCACAAACCTCCTATAGAAAGAGGCCAACCCGTGGAAACTTCGAACATAATGAGTATTGGTAGGAGTAGGCCACTCCACGCCAACGTTAACCATCTCTTCATCAACTTGGATCTCATCAGCCGAGAGTACATAGCCAAAAAGACTACATTGTTGGTGAATAAGTGACACTTAGATAGATTGCCGAACTACTTCTCGTCAGCTAGAATCTCCAAAACTGATTGGAGGTGAAAGACATGATCTTCCGCACTCTTGCTATACACAAGTATGTCATCAAAGTAGACAACAACACACTTGCCAATAAGGGGCTTCAAATCCTGATTCATCGATCTCATAAAAGTAGTGGGAGCCTTAGTTAGACCAAAAGGCATGACTAACCATTCATAGAGGCCTCCCTTGGTTTTGAAAGTTCTTTTCCATTCGTCCCCTTCTTGAATTCGAATTTGATAATTCCCACTTCTTAAATCAATCATTGAAAAGACTTGGGCACCATAGAGCTTATCCAATAGATCTTCAAGTCTAGGAATAGGAAACCTGCACTTGATAGTAATATTGTTGATAGCTCTACAATCAATACACATGCGTTGGCTTCCATCCTTCTTAGGGACCAATAATGCAGGGACGACGCATGGACTGAGACTTTTTATGATCATACTCTTTGCTAGTAGCTCATCAACTTACCTTTGAACCTCTTGAGTATCACTAGGGTTCATACGGTATGCAGGCTTGTTGGGTAAGACCGATCCAGGGATGAGATCAATCTTATGCTGGATATCTCTTTTGGGGGGCAAGCCTAGGGTCATCTCTTCTGGGAACACATGAGAGTATTGTTCCAAAAGAGGGGTGACGAGAGGATGGCTTTTTATGGGGCTAGGGTTTTCGTGGGTAGGATTTTCGTGGCTAGGTTTTTGTAGCTAGGGTTTGTGTTTAGGTCTAAGAGAATGATCTCCTTATGCTCACTAAACTCATGATGTTCAGTGGTCATAAAAGTGATGAGATTGGGATCACTCTCCGTGGGTAGGGACGGTTTAGATGATTTTAGTGGAGCTAGGGTTATCTTCTTATTTTGGATCACAAGAGTATAAGTATTAGCTCTCCCATCATGCAACACACTCCTGTCAAATAACCACGGTCTTCCAAGCAAAAGATGACAGGCATCCATAGGAATTACATCACACTATAAGGAATCTTGATACGACTTTCCAATAGAAAAGCTTACCAAACAACGTTGATTCACTTGCAAGCCTTTGCCCTGATTGAGCCATTGTATGGTGTATGGCGTGGGGTGAGGGCTTGTTTGGAGCTAAAGCTTATTCACCATAGTAAGAGAAGTTGCATTAGTACAACTTCCACCATCAATAATCAAAGAACAACCTTTCCCCTTGATAGTGCATCGAGAATGGAAGATGGCTTCTCGTTGTTATTGATCTTTAGAACGAGAGAGCTACTAAGAACTCTCCTCACGACCAACATCTCTCCTTCATCTAGCTCCTCCATGAACTCCTCCATAGAGTCTCCATGATCAGTGTGTACCTCCTCATCTATATCTTCCGGTCCAGGTTCAAAGATAGCATTTTGATACTCCATGAGGGTAACTACTCTCTTGTTAAGGCATTCAGAGGCTATATGGCCAAGACTTTGGCACCTCAAGCTCCTCCTCCTATCCATGGGCGTGGCTTAATTAGGTTTTAGGACGGTTTGGGGCTGATTTTGTGGTGTTTTTGTAGGCGGCGTTTTGGGAGGATTAGGGTTCTTTTGTGGACTGTAGGGTTGAGGTGAGTATGGGGTTCTAGGATTTCTGCTCGCCATCTCCTTTCCCCTTCACTTTCATTGCTACTCAACTTTGTTAGCCAAAGTACTCAATTCATCAAGTGTAGTATAGGGTTCAAGCTCCAAAACATACCTTATACTTTCATTCAATCCAGCTAGGTACCTCACAAGAGTTTGAGGTTTATCCTCCTTCAGATCACACCTCCATAGTAGGTGTTCCAACTCCTTAGTGTACTCCTCGACGCTTTTAGCTCCTTGGATGAGTTATTGAGGCTTAAAGTAGTTGTCTTTGAAGTAGCTTGTAGGATGAAACTTAGAGTGAAATTTCTTCTTCATCTTCTCCCATATTCGAATCTTTTCTTTCCCAACATGCTATCTTTTCTTCTGTAGGTTAGTCCACCAAATACTAGCATGTTTTCGCAGTTTAAGAGCAATATACTTGACTTTCTTTTCATCAGGAATGTCTTTCAGATCAAATACTCTCTCCACAGTTTGAATCCAATCAAGAAAAACATCAGGATCAAGATTACGTTCAAATTCAGGAATATCAACTTTGAAATCAAGTTTCTCTTCTCTTGGCTCACGTCTAGGGGGTTGACGAGGCCTAGGATGGCTCATGGCCACCTCTTCTCCACTTTCATCTTCTCCTGAATCTCTAACCTCATATTGTTGCAGATGCATGTATCGTTCAAGTTCTTTTGTAAGGTATGCCACCTTACCCTCCAATTCATCACGAGTGGGTTTAGGGTTGCCTCCACTCCCACTAGCCATGAGGATGAACGTGTGTTTAGGGTTTAGAGGGAATGTGTTTAGGGTTTTGGGAATGTGTTTGGGACGTAGGGTTTGGGTTGCACTGAGGGAAACCTAAGCTCTGATACCAATTTTTATGTATAAATAGATTAAAGGCTAGGGATTGATCAATTACACATCAATAGAACGACGTGCAACCAATCTTGGGGCAAGAGTTTTTCGAAAATAGCCTTAGGGTTTGTATGATATCTAACTAAGGATAGATAGATAAGGAATAGTTCAAGGGAATTGAACTTGATACAGAAACACCACAAGACAATCCCTAGGGCCTCTTGTTCTTCTACCTAGTTACCTAAACACCTTGTAGGTTTAGGAACAAGCTCTACCCCACCACTTGAATGGCCAATTCAAGATACAATTGTAGAAAAGAAAGAGAAAACTCTCAAGGGTGAGTAAGAAACTCAATTTGTATTCATAGCTCGCAAATTGTGTGTTTTGGATGACACACATACATCCCTATTTATACTAGACTAACTCCTAATCCTACTAGGACAAAGTACTTGATGCCTAAGCAACCATATCCATCTAGGATTTGGCTTTCCTAATCCTAATTGGATTAGTTATAAAATTAGCCATCCAAGACTAGGATTCTCTAGATTATCATCCAAGCAACACCTCCTAGACGTCCTCCTACTCCTTCTAGACTATTCTAGACTCTTCTAACTTGATGTCTAAGCTTTTAGATATTACTTGGCATCACAAACAGCTAATAATAATAAAAATACAATAACAAACTTGCTACTAATAAGGAAAACGTCAAAAATGTGAACTTCTCTTGGAAGTGCCAAAACTGTGAACTTCATCTTGGAAATGCCAATACTGTGAACTTCTTATTGGACGTGTACTTGCGCCTCCATTAGGTTGTTTGGACATCCTCTTGGATGATTGAGCATACATGTATTAGACTTTGGGCCTCCTTGATGGATCCTTCTTCTAAGACCCTCTCTACTTCCTTGTAAACAAGTTGGACCTCCTTAGTTAGGCTTGGTGGGCTAGGCGTGGATGGTTCTCCATCAATAAGTCTTTGAGATACTTCCCTTAAAAGTGTAGCAATTTTGTCGCTGTCACAAGAAAACCTCTCGGAGGTCTTTGGAGGAATGTAGTGTGAGGTCGTCGGAGCGAATCTTATATGAGGAGTAGCAGTTGAATCCTTTGAGGGCCTTACACCTGCAGAGGGAGTTTTACAAAATTGTTTTGTTATTTTTATTAATGAGTTCTATATCAATTACAACTATTACTCTCTCTTTGTTTTAAAAAAATTAAAAAGTTATGTTAACAACACTTTTATGTGTGCGGGAATCATATCTTGCTATACATGTAAGAGTTTGCATAATGTAAAATGACAACACATGATATGTGGGATTAACAATAACGCCGCACAGTTATAAGTGTGGGAATTGGATCTTTGCCGACATTTTTGTAAGTGTGGGGAACATTTCCAAACACTTATCGTCCCTACATTTCCAATAAGTGATTCAAGATATAGTTGGCTGCATTGATGATTTCTGCCCAAAGGAACTTGGTTGGGTTGTTGTCACAGATGATGGTTCTCGCCATTTTGCTGATGAGTTCTGGGGGCGGAAAAGTTGTGAGTTATAACCATTTCGGCACAAAATGACCCGGACATTTCTTTATTGTCGAACTCCATTCCATCATCAGTCCTTATGGATTTGATTGAATCCCCAGTGAGGACCTTGAGTTGCTTGTATAACTTGAGTGCTCTACAAAGGCATCTATTTTGCTTTTCAAGAAGGATACCTAGGTAGATCTAGAAAAATCATCTATAATGACAAAAATGTATGAGCTATCACTAAGACTTTTGTATGGGATAGGGCCATAGAGATCCATGTGGAGGAGATCAAGACATTTCGTGTTGGTTACAGATTTGATAGGTTTAAAAGAGGATTTGGTATGTTTACCTCAAGCACATACATCACAAACCCTATTTTCTCAATGTTTTAAGATAGGAGAACCCTAACTAGGTCAGATTTACTTAATTTATGCAATGTTCTCATGTTGACATAACCTAGACGCCGATGCCACAGCCAGGCTTCCTCGGATCCTGTCTTGAGGCAAGTGAGGTCCTTGTTTATAGGATCACTTAAATCTATACCATAGACATTATCCATGTGATGACCTTGCAAAATGACTTGATGAGATTCATATGACTCGACAACGCATGCATGTTTATCAAAGTAGACTCTATTACCTTTATCACAAAACTAGGATATGCTAAGCAAATTATATTCAAGACCTTCTACAAGATATATATTGTCCAGAGAGTGCATGATATCCTTACTGACCTTCCTAATTCCAAGGATCTTGCCTTTAATTTTGTCTTCAAAGGTTATCGGCCCGTCTTGCTGGTTTTTAGGTCGCAGAACTTGGTTAGATCTCTAGTCATGTGTTTGGAACATCCACTATCCAAATATCATAGGTTACTGTGAGTTTTGGAGCATACCAATAGCAGAGGAAATTATACCTTTGGGACCCAGATTTTTGCAATACGTGTGGGTCTGGTTTGGGTGGGAGATTCTTTAGGTGAGGAGGTCGGCTCAGGCCTTGAGCTTTGCTTATATCGATGTTTAAGGAGAGGTCCTTTACGTGTGCTCTGAGAGGAGGAACATTTGGTGTGGGCAGGAGAGGTCCTTTGTTGGTATAAGGATAGGTTCTTGTAACGACGTCTTCTGTGAATTTGGTAATGTCCTTGATGTCTGAGGACATTTATGGTGATGTCCTCTGAGAGGAAGAAAAATTTGGTGTGGGCTGGAGAGGTCCTTTGTTGGTATAAGGATGGGTTATTGTGACGGCGTCATTTGTCAGTTTGGTAATGTCCTTATAATATCCTTTAATTTCTACAGTTAATCTAATGTTCTCAGCCACTAGTTGACCATTTCTAGCATTTAGGCTTTCTATGGTTCGGTTAAGGTGACTGGCATGCTTTGTGAGGTGCTTGACTTTTTCAATTGGAGACATAATAGAATAAGTGAAAAGCTTAAGAAATTTGTGGGCAAGATGAGATTTGGATAGAGTGAGGAGATTATCTTGGGTTACCTCGTCATTGGATGAGGTTGGGTCTTGGTCCTCACTTGAGCTTGCCATTAGGCAAACGTTAGCTATTTCCTCAACTTCATTGTTGCTGTCACTCGAGTCGCTGTCACTCCATGTTGCCAGCAGAGCCCTTCGATTTTGTCTTTTGGCCATGTTGTTTTTCTTGTCTTTGTTTTTTCTAGTATATGGGTAGTCCTTCACCAGATGATCTATGCAGCCATATCCAAAGCAAGTAAATGGTTCAGTATCTTCTTTAGTAGAGGACTAACCTTTGGGCTTTGCCTTTTGTTTGAAGTGTTTTTTTTTATGTAAGCGCTGAAGGTGGAGTTCTTCTTGTAGACCTTCTTGAACCTTTCAGCCAGCATTGCCAATGTGTCCTCTTCATCATCCACAGATTCACTGTCTGTCTCTTGAATTACCTTCAGTACAATTCCTTTCTGTTTAGATGTATCCTACAACTAAATTTCATGATCCAATAATTTCCCAACGAGTTCTTCTAGTTAAACTGTTTTAAAATTTTGAGCCTCCTCGATGGTAGTAACCTTCGGGTCCTGGGAAGACATCTGAGGACTTTTCTAACCCATTCCTCATTTGTGTAGGTCTTTCCCAAGGATTTGAGGTGGTTAATATTGCTGAACTTTTTAAACATCTCTTCGATAGTTCATTTTCCTCCATTTTGAAGGGGCTTCATATTTTTGCACGAGGATGTCCACCTTGGTATCTTTGAATTGGTTGGTTCCTTCATAAGTTGTTACTAGGTTGTCACATACCTGCTTTACTATTTCACGGATAGACACACATTCAAATTCAATTGAATTTAAGCTGTAGAAGATTAAATTTAAGGCAAGACTGTTTTTCTTTAAGAGATCTTTCTCTTCATCAGCTAGTTCAGATCTATCTTTTGAAACTGTCTCTCCATCGCTATCCTTTTTAGTGGGAGTTGGTAGCTTCCTTTTGTAACAATGCTCTAAAGATCTTCGTCTTGATCTTTGATGAAAACTTCCATCTGTCTCTTCCAGTTTCTGTAATTTTAACCGATAAGCAATGGTGGTCTAGTCCATGATCCTCCTTGTGCTGTTTCACTAGTGGTAATTCCTGCCTTGATCTTTTTCACAAAGTGGATAAGCTCATTATTTAGTGGACCTACTTTGATACCACTTGAAAGAACCCTAGAAGGGGCTGGGGGAGGGGGGGATGAACAGGGTTAATGAAATTTTTTTCACTTAACACACAAAGGACGTTAGATAATTAACATAACTAGAATGAATAACTAATACTTTTCTATTGAATTGAAACTTGAGTACACAAAGAGATAGAGGAGGTTAGGAAGCTCAACAGAATCGAGGTTGTGAGGACCTGAATGACGGCTTATAAGAGGAGGAACTTTATCACAGTTCTTAATGGTCAACCTCACCAAAGAATTGATAATGCTACAACTCACTAATGATTAAATCGCTAGTTCTTCAATTACTAACTTATGATGTTTTCACCATAATACACTCTAGTTATAAAAATTCTCACCACTAAACATAGGTGGCTACTCTCAGAAAATTTCTCCCCTTTAAATTTTCTACACTTCAATTTCACTTTCTTGGAATTGTTAATCTTCTAGAAGGACAACAAAGCCTTTTTATAATCGTCATCTTTAGATTTGCAACGGCTCCAAGGGCTTTCCTTACTTCCAGGATCCTTTCCTTAGCTGGATGATTCTATATCTTCATATTCTTAGAATTTATTTCTTTTGCATATTCTTCCAATTCCTGCGATGGCAAGTATGAGGATTATACTATGATGTTGAAGAAATTATAGATGGAAGGATATAAGATTCATGCAGTTCCCTTATTTAGTCAGCAATTTTGTTTTTTCAATTAAAACGCCTTCTAGAGGTCCTCTGTGGTGGTTCCGTTGAGAACGGCGCATGATGGAGAGCATCAGATCTGTGGGTTCATTCTACACCTTCAATTGCTAACACCTAGTACAGGGGCATGTGCTCCATCAAGGTTCCAAACAAAATTTTCAATTTGGGTTAGCTCCATTATTCAAAGTTGTTCGTTCAAGGACATCTTCCTCATGCTTGGGAATATTCTTCTTATCTATGGGATGCAAATATAACAAACACTATTAAATAGTTCAGATATCATTATTCAACTTTTAGTTTATCGCTCCTTCAAAAAGGAATTTAATTTATCGCTAATTATTTTAGTTACCTTTCACTTTAGTTTGAAGTACCAACATCCTTATTTTTAACGAAAATTTTTACATAGTCCCGCGGGACTATGCATCTCGTGCCTCATCCCGCTATACATCAGCGATGACATCAGCTTTTTCGTTTTTTCATCTTACATGTAACGACTAATAAACTTTTGTTGCAAACAGAAATTGTGGTCGTGCATGTGGCTTAGTGGTAGGGTTCATTGACCATGACTGTGAGGCGAGTGGATCAATTCTGCTTGGCTTTAAATTTTTAAAATTTAATGAAGTTCTTCTTTATATTTCCCATTTTTTCTCCGTTTACTTTTGCTTATCTACTTTTTAGAAATTTTCGAGCCATTTTTTTTTTGAATTGGAAATTTATATTGCTTCAATGATTTTTTTTTTCAACCCGTACATTCTTTTTTATTCTTTTTTCTAATATAATTTTCCATTTTTCTTCACTTTCTCTTTTTCTGTAATTTTACATTTTAAAATTAATTTTCATTTTCGAATATCTTGTTTTATTTTCCACACTAAATATTATACTATTACACACTACACACAATTTTTGTGCACACTAATTACTATACTATTACACACTAAATATAATACGTTTGCACACCAAGTATATATAATAAGCTTGCATACCAAATATAATATTATTAGACACCTACTATAATATTCACACACTAAATATAATATGTTTGCACACAAAATATTTACATACACTAAACATGGTATTTATGTACACACTAAATGTAATACTTCTGTAGTATAATACTATTGCACACCAAATATAATACTATTGCACACTAACTGTAATATTTATGTGCACTAAATATAACACATTTTGCACCCTAAAGTTAATAGTAGATATGGCGTGCATCGACCGATATCATAGTGGATGTATAACAATATAATATTTAGGATGCAAATATATAGCATGGAACTTAATATATAGTGTGTGATGTTAAATATATAATTTAGATAGTAAATATGTCTTTAGTATTTATTTTACCCAGATTAAAAGAAAAAAAATAAAGATATAAGACAATGGTAAAAATAATAAAACAAATAATGACTAAAAAAGAGGGAAAAAGTAAATGCCAAAAATTGAACTTAAGATAATGATGATTGAATAAAAGGAAAAGGCAAACACACAAATATAGCACTCCAACATTTGAACCCGACTTGCAGCACAGATAAAGACCACATGCCACTAAGCTGCAACAATTACATGTAAATAGAGAACCCTACGTTTATAAAAATGGTATAAGGTCCGTATTTTTAAACCCCACCGTTCATTGTCTTCTCTTGAGCTGCCTTTAGAAATTAGAATGAAACAAAAAAAGTTGATTTTTTTTTTCCCCCAATATTTTGGCCAGAACAATTCATGGCATATGCATTATTTTCTACTTCCTATACATAGCGTACATCACGTGAGGGTGACTAGGCCTCCTCCTTGCATTTTAATTAGGTTCAAACTCCAAAGAAATTGGATGGCTCTTCAGCATTGCTAAAGCTTGTTATATGAATAGATTTAACCATATGATTTTATTAAAATTTTCTGCAATTAATGTTCACTTTTTCTGTATTAATTTTCACATATTTGACTGTTATAGTCTTTAATATTATTTTTTGATTAATAATTTTTTGTATAATATTATATTAATAATTGTAATATTACACTTTGATGATAGTATTTTTTAATACAAATCTAATAGTGGTAATCTTATATAACAAATCATTGTATATATTGAGAAACATATAGTTAGAAATGTTTAACTAGAAAATTTTCAAAGAAGACAATAAAAACTGTTATAAGACAATAAAAACTAATATTCATTCTTACTCAGTTTATTATGAATTGTTGATGATTTCGTCAATAAAATAATATAAAATACATATGCATAATATTAGACTGAAGCCTATAGCTAGGAACTATTTAAAAGTTTGGCCAAAATTCATTTGGTTGCGAAAATTATTTCATATGTGGAAAGTTTGGTAAGCGGATAGAAATTTTCTGTATTTGGTTGTGTTTAATAGATGAAATAATTTTGTATGAAAATGAAAAACTTCTTTTCAAAGTGGAGATAGAAAAGTATTTCCTACAAGAATTTTCCCAGAGGTAAAATCTTTTAAAATTCTATTAAACACGCCCTAAAAAGTATATAAAAAGGAAAATCATAAATGTGACCCTAGTTTTCTTAAAAGTTGTATACATGCATGAATGAGGAAATAAGTTCACATGGATATGTACTTAACTAGAACGAACACTAGTTAGTGGTTGGTAAGCTCTGCAAGACTGCAACACTTAGCTGTCCTTGCATGGCCACGTACAGGCCACCTTGGCCCAAACATTGTAGTATTGTAGTTCTCTTATTCCCATGCAAATCTATATTTGAGGTTATTATTTTTCTTTTTATATATTAGAATTCCTTATTACTTGAATAACTTATCGTTATTCTTAAAAAAATATAATTCCCATGCATGGTCCCATCTGGTACACAAAGCTTCCTTCATATATATACCTGCAAGCTCTATGTCCATTTCCATGCATTGCCTCTTTGTGCCTCATACTTCATAGAGTCCATCTCTCTCTTTTTCTTATACCAAATGTCGATGATCAAGTTTGTGGTTTTGTTAGTTCTCATCCTCCTCGCTCACGACACTGTCCACGTGGAGGGGAGGAGAATTCCCACGAGAACTAATCCTCATCTCCCTACGAACTCTGGTATAAGCTTTATTATTAATAATAACAACATCGTTAATTCGAAGCACGATGAGAAAAACCCTAAACATTTGCTCAAGGCTTATCATCAGGAGCTCACAGCTGCTGACATGGCGGATGTCGATTCCTTCCGCCCTACGGCTCCTGGACGTAGTCCTGGTGCTGGCCATTAGCATCAAATTACTCAAGTAATCTAGCTCTCCCTCTAGGATTAGCTAGCTAGTCAGTTTAGTTAGTTTCTTTATGTGTTATTTTACTCCTCTCTTTTTTTTTCATGCTGCTGTATATTATTATTATTAGTTAGTCTTTTTATTTGAGGCACTATGTAACATTCATCGATCATGCTTTGACGTTAACAAATATCTAAATTCGCATATGTCCCCTTAAGCACAGCCGGTCCAAGGTAATACTTAGGGTTTTTTTGCATTTTGAACCCCGAACTTTAGGGGTATTTATTTCCTGAACTCTTAGTTTTCAACATTAATTTTTTGGACCCTAAAGTTTGTAAGTTGAAAAAAAAAAGTTTGTTTCCCGTTTTTCTTTTTCTTTCCATGTTCGAATTTTTTGTAGTCTAAGGTTAAAACTGATATTAAAGTTATATTAAACCTCTCTTATTCATGTTGTAGTTATTTAAACCTCTGTACTCAGGGGTCTAAGTAGCCCCGACATGAATAAAAGAAGTGTATTATAGCTTCAGTATCAGTTTTAATCATATTTTTGAAGTTTGACGTCAATTGGGAGATAAATTCAAACATGGGAGGAAAACAAAGAATGAGACCAGGGTCTTTTTCTTCAACCCACAAACTTTAAGGTCATTTTTTATTCAGCCTACAAACTTTAGGGTCTAAAAAATTAATGTTGAAAACCAAAGGTTCAGAAAATAAATAACCCTAAAGTTCGTGGTCCAAAACGCAAAAAAACTCGTTATACTTATGTGCAAAATTGCAACTTTACTGTTTCATTTACTTTATTATACTAAATGGTCATAAGTAAAGATAAAATATATGTGTCATGTAATTACTATTAGTTTTATTTTTTTTTGAAAATATTAACTTTTTAAGAACTATTAGTTTTAAATAAATCTTTCATAAAAAAAAAGAAACATTTTAGATGGGATTTAAATAAAACTTGTATTAGTAAAAAAGACAATTTACTATACTATCAGAATGTTACAAATATTGAATTTATGTGTAGTGTTATACAACTTGATAATTTGAATGTTTAACTATTTTAGAATTATGCATAACATTTTTTATGGTTCTGGCTCCTTAACAGAATAATGTTGTCCCGCGTCTGGCCCTCGATTTTTTAAGGAAAAAATGTCTTAGTTTAAGGGCCCAACTGAGAAGATTGACAGTAATATTAAAAGGCTCAACATATTATCTGAATAAAATAAGCAAAGAAGGTTATCCGAAAAAAATGATAAGGTGAAAAAAATGGGTCCATATCTCACTTTGTCAAAAACAAGAAAGACAACGTTTTTTGAAAATGTCTATATTGATAAGGAAAATGTTAATGATATATTTCTCACTAAAGTTTCATAAAAGAGCAACGTTTTGTATCAATTTTATGGAAAAAGAATTACTCTTTCGTAGGTACGTATTTTGACTAAATTCTTAGTATAATTGTTTAGTATGAATGTTGATACATTTTTTAAAAATAATAGCCCAAAACTACAAAATGGTCTACTATGTTTTCCAGGGCCCCAAAACTATTAGAACTATGGTTGCCCATAATGTTTATGATTTATAAATCCGACCCAAATATTTCTGAGTTAATATTTACACGCTAAGCTTTAGAACCAATTTTCTTTAGCTACTTTTCTAGTGAATTTAACAACTTTTCTGGTGAATCTGTGTTTTTTGATAAAATTGTTTGTTGTAATGTCTTTAATTTTAACAAACAAAATACATCACAAAACATATATTTACGGACAATTTGCTAAATTTACCAAAACAGTAGCTAAATAAATTTGATTCAAATGATTAGGATGGGTAAATATTAACTCAAAAATCTCAAGTTGGATTTATAAATATCATAAACCTAAAGGGGTATCCGTAAAATTTCATATATATATATATATGTATACTGCCTGAGATTTTCATATAGAGTACGTGATCTATGTTTGTGTAACATGAACATACATTTACTTGTTACAAAACTCATGAAAACACCTATTGGCTACCTGCTCATAAATGTCACACTTGATTTCCTATTTAGTACTCTTCTCAATTTTATTATTCAAATCGAAAACTTTCTTAGCAATGTAGACGCGTATTTAATAGTCTTCAAGAATCTTGTATCTTCCTTCGTTTTGACACAAGATCACCTTGATTTGCAATGTCAACAGATTATTTTCCTATTTATGAAAGATGATTTGATTCCTTTCCAAGAATAGTCCTTGCGTTGATTTCCAGCATATAATAGATAATCCAATTAGTATGATTGATTAGAGGCAGGAGATCACAGTAGAGAATAAGGTACGAAATCTTCAATTTCCATGTGCTCGAATTTTCGCTTTCATAACAAAACTAGTTTATGGTCCTCGGTATGAAGATAGGCAATGTCCTTGCATTCATTCTATCATAAGGTCTTTGTAATAGTACAAGGATTCTACACTCTCCCCCTTATTGTTAGAAAGGAAAAATTCTGATAGAACAATCAGGCATTAAGGTGATTCACTATAGATTACTAACATCCAAAAGGTATGGTAAATGAGTTGGGTACATACTGAAATTATCAAGGGTTATCTCCCCCTTTATGCCTTTCTTGCAAAAACGAAACAGGAGAAAAATGTTTGGCAAAAGAAGTTAAAAAAATGTTCGAGCGAAAAAAATAGAAAAAAATAAAAAGATTTGATAGGCAAGATAACATAGGGCACAACAAGGGAATTGCCAACGCGGTCACAGAAGAGGACTATTTTGCTACAGAAATCAGGGTAATCGAGGGCATGGCAGTCTCGTGAAGATTGGCCTACTCCTTGGTGGACGAGACAATAACGTTGAGGTCAGCGACAACATCCACCAAAGTAACATTAGTGGCATGGGCCAAGCAGAGTCTGTTTTTCTGCCCGAAGAAGTTGGACCTCGACTAGGATCATGGCAATCTACTTCTATAATTCGTCGGCAGTGTCCCTGATGAGTGAAGGATGAAGCCTTAGACATCTTGATCTCATCAAAGCCAACCCACGAGCCATCACTATGCACCTTATACCCAAGGTTCTCAAGAGTGGCGAGATTAATCACACGGACGAAGATGTTGGTCTTCTCGTCTAGAGGGAGAGAGATATATATATATATGTGAAAGGCTTTGAACATTTTGTTGAGGATGTTGCAGCAGAGTAGGGGCCAGAATTGGTGGTGTCGGCTTTGGCATAAGTGATGAAGCACAAGTTCATCAAGGTCAGCGTGGCACCCATCGAATATGTTTGGGAGAAAGGTGGTAGGGACTACATTGATGATCACTTTAGAAGTCCCATAAGGGAAGATACTGTATACAAGATGTAGTATAGAAAGCGAGGTTCAAGAGAAGGGTTGTGTATTAGGGGTGTTTGTTTTCGGAGGGGCAACCAAACTTTGTGAGGTGATCTTGACGTGGGTTAGAGTTGATTTGGAGGGGTGGTTTGGCTGGGTCTAGGGATAAGTGCAGAGTATGTTCGAGGGCTATGGGCTTAAGATGGATGTCTCGACCAAGAACAACTATTTTGAAGGCTAGTTTGGACGGATTTTTGGTCAAGTCTTCGAAGTTTGCAAAACACTGGTGGAGAAGGGTAGGCTAGATGAAGCCATCACATTCCAAGAATGCTTGACAACCGAATTTGGAAAAGGTAGATAGAAAGGTGATGTTCCTATCCCTAAGGCCCTCAGTGTCAACACGCTAACAACATAGAAGAAAGCGTTTCTGAAGGAGACAAGTCGTTTTTTCGCAATGTCCTAGGAAACGAACTCAGGAATATCGGGGTTCTGAAGAAGGGTGATGGCCCCAAAAGAGGAGGCATGAGAATGGGTAGGCTTAGGGGAGGAAGCAGGAGACTTTCTTGACTGTAGTTGCTTGGTGATTGCAGCAGAGGTAGGCAGAGCAGGAAGTCAGGAAGTGGATAGTTTCGTCATGGTAAAAAGAGAGTTGGGAAAAGAGAGAAGTGGGGTTCGAAAGAGAGGGTGAAAAAGACAGTATGACTAAAAGATGGTGGGGACAATGAAAGGGATGGTGCAGGTGTTGAATAAAGAGAGATGGATAAGAAGGGAAGATGATGTGGACAAGTTACTAGGCGAGATTGGTGGTTGAGAAGGTGAGAGAAAAAGAGAGGGCGATGATGGTACTAATGCCAAAAGAAGTGTAGGAGAATGATTCCTTCGTTGAGAGGTGAGAGAGAGAGTGAAGACATTATTAATGTTGCATGGCTAAGGCGTTATAAAGGTAATGAGTAGGAGTCAGAGATGGTCAGAGAAAGGAGAGGGTTTTAAGAAGGAGAGAGGGAAAGAGAGTGAGAAAAGGGAAAGATCCTTGAGGATAAAGGAAAATTTTGAAAAGATTCGAATTTTTTTTAGAAGGGATGTTCTGGAGTAGTTATTGGTTAACTGTCCAAAATCATTCGTCTCCTAAAGTGTAAATAAGAGAGACCAATTTAAGAAGCCTTAACTATGCAGTCGAGGTCCTTGTTACAATGTCTTTTGTATATATATTGGATAGAAAGCAAGTTATAATGATGACGTTACCACTCTCCCCCTCAGTGGCTACTGGAGCTACTAAGGAGCTCCCCCTCAACTTATGCCTCGAGTTGAAGCATGCTAAGTTCCCTTCTAATAAGATTAAATTGTTCTTCTACCAAGGGTTTGGTAAATATATTAGCCATTTGGAGGTGGTTAAAATGAAATCCAGACTGATGTCTCCTTTCTCAACATGGTCTCTGATGAAGTGGGTGCAAACCTCAATGTTTTTTATTCTCGATTGTTGAACTAGATTTTTAGTGTTTTTTTAGCAATTCGATTGTCCCATTTTGTGGGAACCTTGGTCTACTAAAAGCCAAGGTCCTTCATTTGTTGCATTATCCAAAATATCTATGCATAGAAAGTGCTTGCAGCAACATACTCACCTTCAATTATGGACAGGGCTACAGAGGTCTGCTTCTTAGACTACTAAGATACAAGGGAAGAGCCAAAAAATTTGGCATCCTCTGGATGTTGTAGACCCTGAAAAATCGACGATTGTTTGTGCGATGCTACTTGGTATGATTGGGAGCCGACTAAGATTGCTTAATCCTTAAAAAAGGATACCTTTGTTTTTAGAAGAAAATCTTTTGATTGTTTAAGTATCTTAAGCTTGTAAATTTATTTAGGGACAATTACCTCGGCTTGAAATATTAATTTATACCTACCTCGAGTTGTCTACCAGGCCATAATTGGGATAAAGATTACTAGACTGACCTAGTAGGCCAAACTACTATATTAGGATCAGGCCTAAGGCCATTTCGGCCCAGTCGTTAGAAAAATAGGCCAGAAATTAGCCATCTAGTCTTGCTAAATTTCTGGACCATTTTTGGTCTCTTGGCTTTTGGGTTCCAACCCCGCGATATGATGGGTGTTGTTTTCATTACCGAAACAAAAGTGAAAATAAAGAAAAATGAATTATGCAAGTTATCATAAAAATAAAGGAGTCTCTAGTTGATTGTAGGGAAATCAACGAGCTTAAAGACAATGAAAACTCCGAATTTCGAACCCAAATTTTGAGCCCAGGGGTAAAGTTACGAGTCCAATAGTTAGAAAACTCTTGGACTCACCTGATTGAAAATAGACTCTACTAGAATGGATCTTGTAATGAAACGAGTAGGGAGATGTTTAAAGAGTTCTACAAGATTACATTCATGTCTTGTAAATGTAACGGTTTCTTTATAAAAGTTAATGCACAAATGTACCATTGAGAATGGAGTACATTGTTTACAAAATAATGAAAAAATAACAAAGGATCTAGCCTCATTTGACACAAAGTATGCAAATGAGAGAGGTGGGATAAGATAACACTGACGTCAATACGTCAGGATTCTTTTGTAGCTCAAAAAGCGATAGTATAATGGCTTATTTTTGGGAGTAAAAAGGGAGTATGTGGGAGTATTCTCTTAGGAGTTCTGGATGAACTTGTTTTAGCCGAATGCCTTGGTATTTATAGGGGAGAACTGGTGTGGATGAAGATGGAAGGAAAAGACAAGATCCCCCATTCAAGCTCCAATCCCCTTAAAAAAGTCGTTTGGCCTCAAGACCTGCATGTAGATGATCACGTAAACGCATGCGTAAAGGGATTAGGTTGACTCGGTGAGGGACATGGATTGCTGACGTGGTAGATAGCTAAAATCGTCTGGCCTTGCTTGCATTTCCCCCACACAGATTGATGATGTGACGGATTGGTGAGGTTGCCTAAAAGGTGAGTAAAGTTAGGTGCCTTTCTTCATTTTCTAGCCCATCCACTCTTCCTTTCAGGCTTGTTGTTTCTAGGCTTAGCTACATAGAATTGAAGCAAGGCTAGGTGGCCTTGCTTTATTTTTAGCCTATTTTTAGCTACTTTTGGTTCTTGCCTTGCTTCGAGCCCAATCTTATGATGAGGTATGTGCGTTGCTCCCGGCTATACTTGTGCACTCATCCCGGTAGAATATTTGGTTTCTATAAAGAGCCCCTACTTTGATCGAGTCTGACAAGGACGAAGGTCAAAGTAGCCTGATGTGTTGATTGCCATTTCTTGAAGGCACGACAACTTAACGCATCATCATACTCCGAATGCCCAAAGATAGGTTCGTGGATGTCATTGCTTTTTTACTAGCACCTTGACGTACCATTGTACTGTGAACGCCCAATGATGGACGCGTAGATGTCCTTGGTCTTTTGTTAACAATTCTTGACGTATCATTGTACCCTGAATGCGCAATGATGAGCGTGTGGATGTCATTGCTCTTTTACTGGAAACTACATGTATCATTGTACTATCAATGCCAATGATAGGCGCGTACTAATTTTCTTGTCTATCCCAATGTCAGTTTCTGTCTTTCTCGATGTCGATGGTTATTAGTTTCGGAGTTTTAAGAAAAGGTTTAATTAGGGAATTAAATTGTTTAATTAGGTTTTGGTGTTAGTTAAAGTGTAATTTGGGACTTAGTTAGTTAGAAAGGTAAATCGGGTGTCCTTGACCTTAGCTCACTGTTTTGGGGTCCAAGTTAGAGTCTTGGGATCGGTTGGTTAGAGTTTAGATCGGAAATACCAACTAAAAATGAATCGGGAATGGGACATATGCGGTGGGTTGTAAAAGAGAGGTCGCCATAAACTGTGTAGTCATCTTTTGAACTAACCATTCTAGATGAAAGTCCCTTAAGATGTTAGCTTTCATAGAAATTTGACGGATCAGGCTTTCAAAGTGTATAAATCTAGTTATGACGTAATTACCTGACCTATGTCTATGAAAACTGTAATTGAAAAAACAAGGCGAATGCACAAATAAACCAAACTAAGCTAACCAATCTGCAACACTATTTCCTTCACGAAGGGCACACTTTAATTATAGAAAATTATTCTATTTTAGGCACGAGCTCGTTCGCGTCGTTTTAGGGAGCTCAAGTGTCTTCGTGGAAGTGAAGTGAAGATATCCACGTAATGTCTATGCCCCAATCCTCACTGGGATGCACTTTAAGTGTTTTTGTTGATTTCTAATTTGTTTTGAAATTTGCATCGTACAGGAGACTGTATACGGAAAATTTAGACCGTTTGTTTTTATTATCATTTGTAGTTGTTGATTTATGATTTGAGGAAATTGAGATGGTCTTTTGTAAGTGGTTTTATTGGTGATTTTGATAACCTGGGTTGGGTTTGTGTTGAGATCTGTGAACTGAGAATGTATAAGATACTAATAATTCAAAGTGGAACATTAAGCAGATTGGGGATAACCCAGAGATCGTATTCTGCAGGGTTGTGGACCAAGTAATCATGGGATGCCCTGATATAGTTTTGATAGTTCTGGCGTAGCCTGTGGTAGGTGGATCTATGAGTGGATTTACGAGCCCGGTTTTATCGTTCTTTCTCAGGGACTTAATGGCCTAACCTATGTTCTGGTTTGAAGGTGGGTAAAGATCATAGGGAAACACAGAGATTGACAGGGTTTCTAACTTATCAAAACACAAACAACCAAACAAGGGTTTTAAATCAGATAACACCAAGATGGGCTTCAAGGGTTTTAGGAGGCTAAAGGGATCATATGAATGGGTTTCGCAGCTAGGAAGTAAGAAGATGGAGGAAATCATATGGGAATTTTGCTGGAATAAGTCCACTGGAATCCCTCTCATGAGGGTATTCCAGATTGACTACCCCGAGATCCACCGTGGATCCTTGTGGTTGATCGTGCAGCCTTCCCTAGTTAGCCCCATGCTCACTCTCGTGAGTGATGGATCTATCTATCCCTTCCTTACCTTTCCTAGCAAATGTATAAGGGAATTTAGTCCTTAATCCACTTACTTGGAGGAAAGAGTGAGGAGGGAATCAGATTTCCTTACTAATAATTACCTCTTAAATTTCTGACCCATCACTAATCACCTATCAATAACCTTAATCACTCCCTAACCCATGAGGATTCTAGCCACTAATCATGCTTATCATTATTCCAACAAAAATAATCTCAACCTTAAACATGATTCATATCACAATGAAAGAAAAACATAAACAATGCAACTAAACGATGATCTAAGGCACACAAACTAGTAAATAATCAATAATCAAGCACAAATTAGAGTAAGAAGAAAAGAAATCACCTAATAATGATGAGGGATATTGACAGTGGTAAAGAGAGATGATAAACTCAATAATATCTCAATTGATTCGACTTCAATCATTCAATACAACCAAAATCACCCAAAACGAAGATGATTCTAACAAATTTTTGCAATGAGTCTTCAATAGGATTTAGAACTCTCTAGAAACAAATGAAAGGCTCTCTGAAAAACTAATTCCTTCAAATAATATCAAAAAAGTCTATTTATACTAGGCAAATAAAATGACGAAAACGCACCTGTTTCAGCTAAACAACGCCTAAAAACAGGGTCGTCGCGGGTGCGACGACACCTGTTACGGGCGCGACCAATATGGAGAGCGAACAGGGAGATTTTGGAAGTGCACGGGATCGCAGGCGTGACGTCCAGGTCGCGGGTGTGGCCAAGTAGGGCGAACTCCTTTTGAGTTTTTCTCCGTGAAAAACGTCGCGGGTGCCACCCCTAACGTCACAGGTGGCACGACCTTCGCGTCCCTTCCTCTTTTCTTCCACATCAGGCTTAACGCCCCTACAAATCTGTAGTGGGGGATACCAAAGTGCTCGACGAGGAAGGCCTTGCCGCTCCCGCTACATGGGTAGTAGTAGGTGCGACGACCTTGATTTTCTTCTTTTAAGAAGGTTCACCATCCCGGCTCAATTACTCATCATTCCTTGGCCTAGCTTGGCTCGGGAGTCCTCTCGAGATCCCCCAGTTAGCCCTTAAATGGCTCCTTTGCCTTGTTTTATTCTTCAAACTTTAGAAACCTACAAAACAACTAACAAGCATGTAAAACACTAGAAATAACCTGGGATCGAACGAAAACTACAAGCTCGGGAGTGTAATTTAGGCCTAAAAATTTGCCTAAACCGCCGACTACACAAACCCATATGGTACACTCCCTAAAGTCCGATGGGACTTTAAGTCGATGACTCCTATGTGTGGATATATTAATGCATGTACATCCTCCTCATGAGCACCCAAGAGCATATAAATACTGCCTAAACTCGAAGCCAAAGACACGACATCATTCCCTCATGCACTCACTCATTCATTCTAGTCTCTTTACACTCTTTATTCTCTCATTCATTCACTCGCTCACTCACTCACTCCATTATCTTCTAATCTCAATTCTACTACCTTCCATTCCTAATCTCTACACCATTCTTGCTATCATTCTCCCCATTCCTTTACTCTCTTAAACTCCAAACACCTATCCCTACGTAAACCCTCCATAAATCCTCACAAAAAGACCATAAAACACCACCAAAAATCCAACAAAAGAGCCCTCTTTTTACCCTTTTTTAACCCCTTTGCCTATCCGAAACTTTGGTTCGATATGACATTTTTTAAACGAGTGCTCAAGGATTCACAACAAGCATCTTCAAGGGTGAAATTCAAGCATTGGAGGAAGGCTAGTTAAGGTTCCTCCTAAAAACATCATGTAGGTACTTTGAGTGTTTCTTTGATAATGTAAAGTGTGTATATGTTGTAATTCTTTCATTCTTTTGCATATTTAATGAAATAATCATGTAAAGGTTCAATCTATCTTCCATCCAAACTTTCTTAAAAGCACATTTTACAAACTTTTAGTTGTGGACAGTTTTCCTTGCCGTTCGGGCTTCTGTACGTCCACGTGGATTGGAGTGTGATTTAGCGATTTGTGCTGGGGTTTAACCTTTGAAAACTCTTTAAGGAATTAATCGCACATTTCATGAATAATACTTTGTAAAATCACTTTCCCTTTACTTATGCATTTTATGAGACCTTGAATTAAACCTTTAAGAGTGAACATCCACTTGTTCCAAACTCTTCTAAATTTAATCCAATTTGCTAATTTATATGTTAGACTCGAAAGAGAGGGATTTATGCAAATATTATTTAGAAATATAAGAAGAAAACCCTAAAGTTGCATAGGTACATTATAAAACCATGTTAACCATAGTTTATGCAATCTCCGATTTGTTTTAGTTCGAAATGGGAGTCGCCACCCGACTTTTTAAGGGAAAAGCCAAGACAAAACCAAAAAAGAAAAGACTCTGCGTGCGAAACCCAAGAATGGATTCGGGGGTAAGGCTACGAACTCGTAAAGTAAAGACTTTAAGAGTCCACCTCTTACAAAAGGAAAGACTCTACTAAAAGCTTAAAGATGTGCTTTTGATAACACTCGGAAGGGAAATGGATAAATGCCTTATAAAATTATTTCATTGAATCATGCAACAAGGATGGTACAATATAAACGATACAAACATACACAATTATTTATAAGAAAGAAAGAACACTTAAAGCTTACATTGCAACTTTGTTTTGGGGAAAGCTTTGCCTAGCCTCTTGGTGCTTAAAGAATCCTCTTCAATGCCTTAGAAACCTCCTCTCAAAGTGCCAAGATGGATCAAAAGAATGATGGAAAAGATGGTAGAAAAGAAAGGATAAAGATAGGGTAAAGGAGGATGATAAAAGAGCTTCTTTTGTGGTTTTGAATGTGTTTAGGCTAGAGTTCTTTGTGGAGTTTGGGATGGATTTAAGATGGGATATGTATTCAGGCTTTTTGTGATGATAGAAAGATGAGGATTATGGTGGTATGAAAGGTGATGGAGGATAATAAGGATGATAGTAGAATGATGATAAGAGAGGTGATATGTGAGTGTAAGAAGTAGAGAGAAGTTGAGATTAGAGAGATTAGAGAATGAGTAGAAGGAAAACAAATGAGTGAATTGGTGAGTGAAATGAGTGTTGAGAGGGGTAGTATTTATAGGAGGAGGAGGAGGTAGTAAGCATGCATGCATATACACTCACCTCGTAGTCTCCGATCAATCAGCACAGCTTGCAAGGCAGCTAGGGGGGAGGATGTCCACTATGGACGGGAGCATGTGGTCGATTGACCACGTGTTCATGTAAATTAGCCCACGCTAAATTCCCCAAGCCTAATCAAGAAGGCCCAGTGGAAACTCCAATCTACAGATAGGGTCATTCATCGAAAGACCCAGTCAATCCAGGCCCAGCAAAGAAGATTCAATTCAGCTACATAGAAATCAAGTGGGCTAAAGAAGGAAGATACAAGGTAGAAGTCCGAAGGCCCACTCACATGGTGTGCCTCTTATTTCAAGAGGATGTCCAAACATCCTAAAGTGAATCAAAGCCCACAAAAATCTCGTCCAAATAGGCCAATTACACGTCCAAGGCTCAAACTGCAGAAGCAAAGTTCAAATTGAATTTCACAGTTTTGATCTTTTGGATGTAACTTTATTATTATTAGCTTTTAATTATTTTTAGTGTGATTTATATTATTTCCATAGTATTTTGAGTCTTGTAAGATTCCAAGTAAGTTATAAACTTGAGCATCAAGTCATAGGAGTCTTGATTAGTCTAGAATATTCTCAAATGTTTTAGAATGTTCTAGAAGGTCTAGTGTGTGTGTGTTAGGTGTGTGATAGGATACCTTAGGCGCCAATTTTGGTTGTTAATAAGGTTGACTTATTTTGTAACTAATCCATATTGGATTAGGAAAGCCAATTTCTATTAGGATAAGGTTATTATAACTAACTCCCCTTAGGATAAGGAGTCCTAATCCAAGGAGGAGATAGTTAGTTAGGCGTGTAGTATCAGTATTCCTTAGCTTACACGCCAAGTAGGAGTCTTCCAGTCCATATAGGACTGTAGTAGTATAAATAGCTAGGCTTGTAGCCTTTCAAAGGCACCTCAGTTTATCAACCATGAATAGAATCAAGCTTTTAGCTTACCTGATGTATTTTGGCTCACACCAAATACATCCCAAGAGGCCCAGAGCAATTTCAAGGATGAGAAGCGAGTCATGGAGGAAAGAATGAGCATAGAGGCCCATAGGCCTATTCATATTGTGTGCTCTTCAGGGCAAGAGGATGTTCAAACATCCTAATGACTGAAAAGGCCACGCCAACAAGCCCAAGTCAAGCCCAAAGTCACGTCCAAGAGAAGCTCACATTTGATTAGTTCAATTTTGAATTTCATATTTAAATCTTTTGGATGTAACTTTATTTTTATTACCTTTATTGTTTTTGGTGTGATGTATATTATCTTTTAGTTTTTAGAATAATGTAAGATGCCAAGTACATTATAAACTTGAGCATCAAGTCATAGGAAGTCTAGTAGGAGTCTATATAAATCTAGAATATTCTAAGGTGTTCTAGAATATTCTAGAAAGTGTGTGTGTGACTTGTGGTAGAAGAAATAGGCGCCAATTTTGATTACTAAATCCTATATAAGATTGGCTATCTTCTAACTAATCCATATTGGATTAGGAAGCCAATTGCAATTAGGATAAGGTTGTTGTAACCAACTCTCCTTTGGATAAGGAGTCCTAATCCAAGAGGAGGTTGGAGTAATAGGTGTCAAGTATTAGGTTTCTTGGCTTGCACACCAAGCTAGGGTATCCTAAGTCTTAAGATTGAGTCTATTATAAATAGCTAGGCTTGTAGCCTCTCAAAAGCACCCAACTTTGAATTATGAAAATATCCAAGCTTTTAGCTTACCCCTTGAGTGTTTCGTGAGAACCTCGTCCAATCTTCTCTATTGTATCTTGGTTTGGCAACCAAGTGGTTAGGAGGAGCTTAATCCTAAACCTAGAAGGTGTTTCTGTAACTAGGTTGAAGATTAAGTTAGCCCTAGGGTTTCTTCTTGTGGTGTTTTTGTATCAAGATAAACCCCTTGAACTATCTTGTTATTATCTTTCTGTCAATACAGTTAAGATAATTTCTTTCCTTATCTTTCTATAAATATAGAAGGTAAAACCCTACTCTCATACCCTCCCCAACCCAACGTCACTCTCCCCCTCTCTTTCACCCTTCTTTCGTCCATCCCCTCTCCCTATCTCTCCATAACAAACTCCCAGCAACCTTTTCTCTCTCATCCAACAAACTCCCTCCATCAATCAATAATCTCCCCACCTCCACAAAGGCCTCACGCCATTCCCAAATACTCCCTCCTAATTTTTGTCCTTCCCTCTCCACAACCCTCAATCAAGATTCCCTCTTTCCCTATTCAAGAATCAATCTTTATTGTTTCTTGAATCTACAAAAGTCCTCACGACAAAACAACCAAATCTCTCAAACCCTCCTATTTCTCACGTGAACCATCCCCACACTACCCTAATTTCACGTGAAGTCTCCTACTTTTCAGATTGGTTGCACGTCTTCTTGATTTGTAGTTGATCAAGGTTCAATCTTTGATCCCATTATACATCATTACCCCTTGAGTGTTTCGTGAAAAACCTCGTTGAATCTCTTCTATTGTATCTTGGTTTAGCAACAAGTGGTTAGGAAGAGCTTGATCCTAAACCTAGAAGGTGTTTCTGTAACTAGGTTGAAGGTCAAGTTAGTCCTAGGGTTTCTTTCTTGTGGTGTTTCTGTATCAAGATAGATCCCTTGAACTATATTGCTACTTTATCTTTCTATTTTCATAGTTAGATACTATCAAACCCTAAGGAACTCTCAATGTCTCTCTCTCCCTCACAAACCACACCAACTCTCTGTCTCTCCCCCTCTCTTTCGTCCACTCTCTCTTTCTCTCACAAAAAAACCCTAACAAACTCCTTCTCTCTCCATAACAAATTCTCTCTCTCTGCATAACAAACTCTCTCTCTCTCCTCTCACAAAGGCCTCACGCCAAAATAACCTCCCATCTCCCTCTTATTCTCACGTCACCTCCTCTCTTTCCTCTTCAAGAAACAATCTTTCTTGTTTCTTGAATCCACAAAAGACCTTACTTCATAAACAACCTCCATAGATCCTGGTATTCACGTGAATCTCCCTTTTCTTTCCTCCATTATCACGTGAAGCATCCCCATTCCCTAGTTTGGTTGCACGTGTACTGATTATTATCGGATCAAGATTCATTCTTTTGATCCTATAATACATCAAAAGTGGTATCAGAGCTCTAGGTTTTCCTCGAGTGCAACCCTGAACTCCACAAAGTTAACCCAAACACATAACCTTCAAATTCAACACCTAACATTCATATCCAAACACATTCCCTTCCCTACCTACGTGACCCTGGACGTTCAAACATTGTCATGGCTCACAAATTGTTCATTATTGTAACACCCCCAGGTTACTAACCACTAGATTAATCTAATGACTCACCTAACTCAATGATTAGCAGCGGATAAACACTTGAGAGAATTACCGCCGTCCACGGAAGTGGACAAGGCTAAGACTAAACCCCAAAAAAAAATCAACCATAAAACCAACTTCAATCATGCATCAGCATAACTTAACTTAACCACCTCAAAATAACATAAAACAACCCACAAGAAATTATACAAGCGATTAAATCACAATTTCTTTTAAATCCTTCATGAAGAGCCTCTAACCACCTTCAGATTCCTTAAGGTGCTCTAGGGTTTCGTCCTCCTGGGGCTTTTCCATTCTCCTTTGCCGAGATTCCTAAAACGAAAACATAAAACTTCGAAATGTGAGTTAAACTCAGTACATATACTCCTAACATGCAAGAAACTTTTCGTAATTTATTTTAGTTATTTAGCGCGGTTCCCAAATCGTTCAAAACGAAGTAATAACAGTTTAACAAAAAAAAGTTGCATAACTTACATAGCTTGACCATAACTTAACTTGAACATGATGAAATATAATTGAACCTGTACTTAAATCACAACTTAAACGAAAACACTTATGAGTTCTTCCTTTGAAAGATAATTGAATAACCATAAACTTATTTGAAATCAACTTACATCCCAGTAATTTGAAAAACTTAAGCTACTAAAAACATGGTATATCATACCACTTGATGCGTGACACAAACTTGCAACACATGACTTAGAAGGTAACAAATAAATTACGTCATAAAACATGAGTTAAAACATATACCCAACACATAGCATAAACGGTTACTTCACACCAATCATAAAGTGTGACTTATAACGTGTTGTAAAATATACTTAAAAAAACCATAAACAAGTCCTAGGAGACTTAAACCCTTAACTTAAACCCTTGAAGTACTTAGTTACTAATAAATTAGTTGCCATATTATTATCCTGAAGGTCCTCTACTTGCAATCATCGGCTAAGCCTCTGTATGCGCATACCCGGATCGATCGGGAGATCCGGATGGTGGATAATTATCCTATACTGGCCAGGTTTCCATGGTGTTCAACTAAGGCACTTCAGTTATCTTTTCCTTGGGGGCACTAAGGCACGTATATACTTAACTTGGGGTGCACAAAGGCACATAAGCATGTTTTTTTCTTGGTATGCACCTAGGGCACCATAAACGTAGTGTGCACTAAGGCACCATAAACATGGGCGAGGCCTTTATTAATTCCTAAAACTTGAAAACTTAAACCTTGATACCTTGACCTTGTATTCTTAATAAAGCTAGTTCCTTAAACTACCCTTTTCCAATCATAACTTAAAGAGATAACCTCGTAATCTCCTTGAATAAGACTTGTACTTATAAAAGAGAATTTATTCATGAAACGACTCACCCAACCAAAAAGAGAATTATCGTAAAGTTTCTAACATAAAGGATACGCCACATAAATACTTAGAAATAACTGTGATATTATCCTGATAATTCGACCTTAATTACTTAAAAATCCATGAAAACTTGCATATATTTTGAACATAAATCATGATACTTTACATATAAACATGGATAATATAAAATAAATTTAGAACTTAACATAAATGATTAATTCATGATATTATTCATAAATGCTCAGGCAATATACGTATTTGAAGACTTAAGAACACGTACGGAACGAGCAGGGACTTGAACAGTGGTGCAACGATCTCTTGGGGGGGGGGACTTTACATGAAACGAAAATCATAAATTAGGACTTAACCTAGGTGGTAGCATAGGAGAAAACTTAGTGAATTTTCTAAGAATAACAATAATGAACTCGACTTTTAAGGCGTACTTGTAAGATCATAACTTATTCCTCAAGTATCGGATCATGTCATAAGAGGACTTTTTGGAAAGGTTAGAACATAACTCCAACTTTGTAGTTGGTCAGGAAGGCTAGAAACGTGGCTAAGGAGGGTAAAAACTAACATCTTCACAAGCTGCCCGGAATAATAACCATTTAAACCTCAATTATTCGAAAAATCGTAACTCGAGTTCCACTTATCGGTTCAGGGCATGCAAGCTGTCTATGGAAACCTCGTAATATATACCTCAACTTTCATTTTAACTCCAAGTTGATTTGAGCATTGTAAAGGGTCGAATTTCAGCCCATAACAGAAGCAGCCACAAACATTTTCCGGAAAACTAAGACTTTTGCCTCTCACATAAAAGCCCATAACTCTCTCTCCCGGTATCCAATGAATGTATACCACACCTTTCTGGGAAGCACAGCGTCTCCCCTACAACGTTCATTTAGACCACCAATAGATTTGGACATGGAAAAGGGTCCGAATACAGCCATGAACATCAGATCATGAAACTGATTTTCTGGGTAACTCAGATTATTGCCCCATATTCGAAGACTCATAACTTTCATTCCGGACATCGGATAGTTACAAACTTTACCATTTTGGAACGCTTAAAGAATGGCGTAAGACTTTCATGTTGAACATTTGGATCAAAAGGGTCTCTAAACAGACGAAAAACATGCATCTAGGTACTGACCTCAGAACACGTATATAATTGCAGCACTTTACGGTTTTGGTCATAACTCCAACTATACACCTCGAAATCCCGAGATTCAAAAACCGGGAGTTAGCTAACACTTTACTCTACCTATTCATACAATAAAATAGCCCAAAATCACACTTCTCATTTTCTTGAAAAACCATTTAGCAACCAGATTGTAAAACACTCCATAAAAACCACTTGCGTGCTTGATTAATCCCAAGATTTCTCATTAATACTTCTTAAATTACCTTCCCCCATTCTTAAATGTACATTTCCAGAATAAAACACTGTCAAAACCCTCATTCTTGGTCACAAAAGATACATGCAAAGCAAGTTCTTTAAACAATATAACATCCAAGTGATAACCACCATGAAACTAACATCCAAACTCCATCAACTCACTAAAAATGGCCATTCCAACTCAATTTACTTACATGCAAACAAACTCGAATCAAGAATCTAATCATTCACAGTGGGTTTATCTTTGTAAGCTTCATGCATAGTTTAATCTAACAAGATAACACTTATTTCAAGTCATAAAACACAAATTTCTTCACATACTCACCACTTATCCTCTTGATTGTGTTGCTTCCACCATAACCTCCACTTGAAGACTTTAAACTCTTGATTTACTTCTGGAAGAACATAAAAAGAGGCAAAAAGAACTCATAATATAATCTTAATAATTCCTTAAAAGAGAAGAGGGAAAGATGGAGTGTGATACCACTTGAAATGGAAGTAAAGAGGAAGAAGTATGATGATTGATGGTGCGGCGGAGGTGACCGAGTGCTGGCCGGAAGATCGCCGGCGACGGCGGGTGGGGACGACGGCTCGCCGGAACTGGGCAGAGGGAAGGCAGAGGGGTTGGAGTTGGATGGGCATGAGAGAGAAAAACCAAGAGATGAGAGGGAGTGAGAGTTTAAGAGAGATAATTTCAAAAAAATGATAACTCATCATCCTAAAGCCATATATATTTGCACTATGAGCCCAAAATCCACACTCTTCTTCTCCCTTGGTCGGCCAACATGAGGCCTACTAAATAAATTTCCATCAATTTTAATCCTCATTCTACTCTTTATACCTCCTCTTACCCAAATTACTTAAATTATTAAACCGTAAAAATAATATCGGAAACCCAAATAGATATATCCAACACCTCCATAAAAAAAATTCCTCATATTTATAAACTTGAATTAATTCGAAAAATAAGAAGGACCCGGTACATCGGTCTCGGTAAAAGGATTCATGTACGATCCGAATCACCGAAAAAATTATCGGTAGCGATTCCTCAAGAAAAGAAAATTAAACTAATTTGTTGACGATCGTTGCAATGTTTAAGTCCTACAAAACACCCACTTGGTTAGGAAAACAAAATTTTGGAACACGCGCTTTAATTACTCATGGTTTATCGTTATCCTTGATTACTTAAACTAATAAGTACTTATTAAGGAGCGATTTTCTTCGGGTTGTTACATGTTACTCCCATTAAAAGAAGTTTCGTCCCCGAAACGTGAAAATACTACCCTCTTATCTTCGATGTCTTGCCCTAAAACAAAAGGGGGTACTTATTTCGCATGTTCCTTTCGAATTCCCATGTAGCTTTCGTCGCGGGGTGAGTAGTCCAAAGGACTTTCACTAAAGGGATCTTTTTGGAGCGTAAAAGCTTGTCCCCCCGTCTAGACTCTGAATCAACACTTCTTCATAGAATGGATTCTCCGCGGTAGCCACTAGCTTGGGTTCAACTACATGGTTTGGGTCCGGTTTAAACATTCGCAACTGAGAAAACGGAACACCTCATGAATAGGTTCTAACTTTGCAGGCAATTCAAGCCTATAAGCAACCCGTTGATCTTTTCAACAATCCAATAAGGCCTAATATTATGAGGATCTAACTTCCCTTTTACATTGAATCCACGCACACCTTTAGTGGGTGAAACCTTGAGGAACACCTTACTTCCTGACCGAAATGTTAAGGGTTTCCTGCTATAGTTGGTATAACCTTTCCGCCGGCTCTAGGCGGTCTTGATGTGCTACTAGATGACCCGTACATTATCCATCATATCCTGCATCATATCGGGACCCACTACTGGGGCTCCGCCTAATTCATTTCAACATAAAGGGGATTTGCGTTTACGACCGTAAAGGGCTTCAAAAGGCGTCATCTGAATCGTAGCTTTGTAACTATGTTGTAGGAGACTTTCACTAGTGGTAAGAACTCTTTCCAACCTCTCCTGAAAATCCAGGGCGCATGCCCGAATCATGTGTTCCATTATCTCATTTATTTTTCTCTACTTGGCCTTCTGTTTCTGGATGGTACGAGCTACTGAAACTCAACGTGGTGTCTCGGTCAGAGATTATGTCTTTAGGAATGTCGTGTAAACTTACCACTTCCTTTACATAACTATTTGCTAATTTATCGACCTTTCGACTCTCATTGATTAGAATGAAATGGCCAGATTTGGTCAATCAGTCTACCATTACTCATGTCGCATTCTTATTGATGACCGTCAATGAAAAACCCATGATAAAATCCATAGAGATTGAGTCCCTTTTTGCATATAGGGACCCCCAATGGCTTTAGTTCACCTGTAGGCCGTTGATGCTCTACTCTCACCCTTTGGCATACGAGGCACTTTATCCATAAAGTTGGCGATGTCTTTCTTCTTACCAGGTCACCAGAACTTTGCTTTTATATCCCGGTACATCGTAGTACCTCCTGGGTGGACTGAGTATGGGCATTGTGCCCTCCGTGTAGAATCCCCTCTTGTAGACCTTGTCCCGCAGGCACACATAAATAATTTTGAAATCTTAAGGTTCCATTGTCATGAACCAAAAACTCTGGCATTTTTCCTTGTTCTTTTCCTGCACGAATACTCTTTAAATGACCATCATTCATCTGTTCTCCCTTGATTTCAACTAAAATGGGGGTTTGTACCTGAGGTTCGGCCAACTGTGCCCTTACATAATCTAGTAGGACTACTTTAATCCCTGCTTTCTGAATCTTCTGACTGGGCCTTGATTTGTCCCTCTTCGGTGCATCAGTGTCATGCTGATTTTTCCTACTCAGGGCATCAACTATTAAATTTGCCTTTCTTAGATGGTACTGAATGTCTAAGTCATAATCCTTGATGAGCTCCACTCATCTTAGTTTCCTTAAGCTTAACTCTTCCTGAGTAGATATGTACCTGAGACTTTGATGATATGTAAAGACTTTGGTAGAAACACCATATAATTAATGCCTTCAGATCTTCAAGGTAGAACTACTGTCGTTAATCCTAGATCATGTGCAGGGTAATTCAGTTCATATCGCTTCAACTGTCGGGAGACATAAGTTATGATCTTGCCATCTTGCATCAAGACACATCATAATCCTCGCTTGGTCGCGTTGCTATATATGACCTATTCTTTACCTTCCACTTGCAGGGCCAAGATTGGGGCCGATGTGAGTTTCTTTTTGAGTTCTTGAAATTATTTCTTATTACTTTCTAATCACTTAAACTTGATAGTCTTTTTCATCAGACTAATCAACGACAAGGCAATCTTAGAAAAATCTTGTAGGAAACGCCTGTAACAACCTGCTATACCTAAAAAGCTCCATACTTTGGTAATGGTTTGGGGGGGGGGGGTCTAGCCTAGTTCATGACAATTCAACCTTTTGAGGATCAACTTTGATCCCTCCTTTAGTCACCAGATGCCCAAAGAAGGCTAATTCTTCCAACAAAAATTCACACTTCCTTAGCTTGACTGGTGTTATCTAGACCGTAGATCAAATATAACTGATGTTCTCCCAACGTTTGCAGCACTATTCTCAAATGTTGTTCATGCTCTTCTCAAGTCTTTGCGTAAATCAAAAATATCGTCAGTAGAGACTACTACACATTATTAAAAAAATGGCCCGAACTCGATTCGTAAAAACCACGAACACTGTCGATACATTAATAATCCCAAATGACATTACTATAAACTTGTAGGCCCATAACGGGTCCTAAAAACTGTCTTAGGCATATATTTGATGCATAATGAGACCAAGGGATGATCTCATCACACAATACCTAAGGATCTTTAAAAACGAAGATAGGAATCTCCTTTCTCAAAGTTCCAAAGAACCAAAAACGGAATAGAAATGGATGAAAAGGATGAAAAGAACTATGAAAGATGATTACCAAATGGATGGAAATAATGAACAAATGGACAAACGAATGATGAATGATGATGAACGAATCAAGCTTGGACGTGTTTGATGAAGAACAAACGCTTCTTGTTGAATGCTTGATGAATTCTTGTTGAATTCTTGATGAATAACACGAAATGGATGATAAATGGATGAATGACGACGGATAGATGATGGCTTTTGAAGACTCTTGGAAGGATATAGCCACACCACCTTCAAGAGACCTTCAATTCCTTCCTTTCACCTTCAAGGATGCCACCCTTGAATAGAAGAAGGGGATAACTTCGAACTCCTCAAGAGAAACGAAACTAGCACAAAAGCTAGAGAGAAAACAACACCATGTGTTTACTTTGTATTTGATATATGAATGAATGAGATTACAAGAGGCCTAAGGGGGGTATTTATAGTAATCCTAGCCCTCCCTAAACGTGCACAAATCAAGAAATAGGCCCCTTGAGGCTTACATCATCTATTCTAATGATTACATCATAAAGAAAACATTGAACTAAACTAGGTTTCAAATGATGATAACTCCTTGGATTCTCATCCAAACTTAAAGATTCTTGAACCATATGAAAGCTCTTGGGATGTAGAATAATCCTCTCTAGGATGACTTCTATGATAGCTTCATGGTCCTTGAATTAAGGAGCAAAAGTATACGACCACATGAGTTGATCCTTCCAAGTAGAGAGATATATGAGAGACTTGAGCTCTTCTTCCTTCTAGGTGAGTATTAGATGTCTCCATGGTTGACCCGATGCATAAGGCCATCAATTATGCATCATACACCCGGTTGAAAAAGTTTGCCCTCAAACTTTGGAAGATCAACTCACTTGCCTTCTTCACAAAGACTTTCTTTTGAAAGCTTTGAAGTCATCGTAGATTCCTTTGATGAACTTCCTAAACTTTCTTCCGATGATTTCTAACACCATAAGACTTGGACTTGCATTTCTTCACCGTGAACGTGGGTTGTTCACGTTGCTTCACTCTCCAAGTCTATTCTTACCACTTTACCCTTGTCATTTAGCATGAAACAATGTACCTTGATGACTTGGGCTATTTCATCCTTTCGATTCTCGCCTTTCAACCAAGTGATCTAAGTAGATAGCTCTTGGATGCTCATGGAAGATATGCTTCATAGGAAGATTCAAAATGTGATGGATACTTGGATCCGCTTTCATTCTTCTCCAAATGTATAAGAATAGGATCCTTATACTCTTTATTCCTCGATACTCCTTCTTCATCGACACAAGATGGCTTTCTTCCTTCTTAGGCCGTGGTATAAGATGGAAGTAGAGATGCATCAAGAGGCATGATATTCCTATCAAGCAACTTTGGTCCTTCCAACAAAGTATGACAAGAATCCATAGAAGTAATTTTGCAACATAACGAATCTTTGCAAATTTTGTAAAAGCAAAGACTTACTAAACTTCTTGGATTGAAATGAATGAACTTGTCATAGCTTAACCCTTGCGTATGGACAACAATATTTCCATAGGAGGCACAACTCTCCTTTTCTTGGTTCAACGAACATACTTCTCCTTTGTTGGTATAATGAGAGATCTTGCACTCTCTTTGTGGATGTTCATACGCCACACTTGCTTTTTTGTCACAAGCCATTTTTCCATATGCTCCTCTTCTACTTTTTCTTCCTCTTTATTCTCCTCCTCATGCGACATTCCCAATTTCTTCTTCCTTTTCCTCCTCAAATGGTTTGTTATCATGTGTTTGGTACTCAACCAAAGACACATCTTTCTTCTTGTTAGGACACTCCAAATCAATGTGACCTAAACTTTGGCAATGACAACATCTCCTTTGTCTTTCAACATCGAGAGCTAAAGAACTTAACTCTTCCAAGTTTGTGATAAGTTGATTTACAACAACACTTTAATGTAATCATTAAGACCAAGAGAGTAGTATACCAAAATGTGTGGATCGTCCTCCTTAAGGCCATTCTTCCATAATTGCCACTTGAACTCTATTGTATATTCAAGTACATCCATGCTCCCTTGCTTAATTCCTTCAAGATTGTTGATGGAGTCACCTTTGTAATCGGATGGCAAGAAATCTTCTTGAACTTTCTTCCCATTCTTTTTGTTGGAATGTTTACTCCGTGCATAAGGTGCTTCATATTCAACCTTAGAAGAGTGAACCACACGTGATCTTGTGCTTCTTGACCCTTTGGAAGAATCCCACATTCTTCCATTTGCTTGGCAAGATCATCGATTTGTTGCTTCAAGTATTGTAGCTCACGTTGGGAATTCTTGCTGACCTTTGCAATCCATTAGAACCTATCTTGATTCAAAAGATCACAAGAAACTCATGGTAGGATGGTTAGCATAGAAGGGACGTGAGGGGGAATTGGTTGGATTTGTGTTTGCGCTCACGGGTTCTTTGTGGAGTTTAGGATTCTTTATGAGTTCTTGATGAGTTCTTGATGGGTTCTTGATGAGTTCTTGGAAGAACTTATGGGTGGCGTGTGATGGAGAGATGATGGGGGATGAAATTTGTGATGGAAGGGGTGATGGGGAACGTGTGGGAGAGGGAAAGATTGTAAAAAGATTGTTTCAAGAACTAAGAGATTTCAAACTCCTAAGCTCTGATACCAAATTTGATGCATAATGAGACCAAGGGATGATCTCATCACACAATACCTAAGGATCTTTAAAAACGAAGATAGGAATCTCCTTTCTCAAAGTTCCAAAGAACCAAAAATGGAATAGAAATGGATGAAAAGGATGAAAAGAACTATGAAAGATGATTACCAAATGGATGGAAATAATGAACAAATGGACAAACGAATGATGAATGATGATGAACGAATCAAGCTTGGACGTGTTTGATGAAGAACAAACGCTTCTTGTTGAATGCTTGATGAATTCTTGTTGAATTCTTGATGAATAACACGAAATGGATGATAAATGGATGAATGACGACAGATAGATGATGGCTTTTGAAGACTCTTGGAAGGATATAGCCACACCACCTTCAAGAGACCTTCAATTCCTTCCTTTCACCTTCAAGGATGCCACCCTTGAATAGAAGAAGGATAACTTGAAACTCCTCAAGAGAAACGAAACTAGCACAAAAGCTAGAGAAAACAACACCATGTGTTTACTTTGTATTTGATATATGAATGAATGAGATTACAAGAGGCCTAAGGGGGGTATTTATAGTAATCCTAGCCCTCCCTAAACGTGCACAAATCAAGAAATAGGCCCCTTGAGGCTTACATCATCTATTCTAATGATTACATCATAAAGAAAACATTGAACTAAACTAGATTTCAAATGATGATAACTCCTTGGATTCTCATCCAAACTTAAAGATTCTTGAACCATATGAAAGCTCTTGGGATGTAGAATAATCCTCTCTAGGATGACTTCTATGATAGCTTCATGGTCCTTGAATTAAGGAGCAAAAGTATACGACCACATGAGTTGATCCCTTCCAAGTAGAGAGATATATGAGAGACTTGAGCTCTTCTTCCTTCTAGGTGAGTATTAGATGTCTCCATGGTTGACCCTGATGCATAAGGCCATCAATTATGCATCAATATTCCAGTCTTATCCTTAACTGGTGTTATCTAGACCGTAGATCAATTTTGGAGAGTACGCCTACCCTTTGCAACTGGTCAAATAAATCATCAATGCGGGGCAGTGGATACTTGTTCTTGACAGTAACCTTGTTTAGCTCCCGGTAATTGGTACACAGCCTCAGGCTGCCATCCTTCTTCTTAACAAACAAAACTGGTGCTCCCTATGGAGAAACACTTGGCCTTATAATCCCTAACTGAACCAACTTATCCAGTTGGGTCTTGAGCTCTTTCAACTCAACGGGTGCCATTCGATAAGGCGCCTTTGTTATTGATTGCATACCTGGTACTAGCTTTATTTCAAAATCGATTTCCCTCCTCGGGGGTAGGCTAGTTAGCTCTTCGGGAAAAACATCTGGAAAAATCTCTTATTACGAGAATATTTTCGATTTTCAGCTCCTCTGGCTTACTTCCCATCACATAACACAAATATCCTTCAGCTCCATGGCTTATAAGTCTTCTTGCGTTCATCAAAGAGGAAATCTTACGATTGAGCCTTCCTAATTCACCCTTGAAATGAACTTTACCTCCTAACTGACTTTTCAACACAACAATCCCTTCATCGCATTTTATCTGGGCTCCATGCTTGGCTAACTAATCCATGCTTAAGGTAACATCAAATTCAGCTATACCTATGACAATAAGGTCTACCGGGAAGATTTCTTCAGATATTTTGAGCGGTACATTCCGGAGTGCCCTTTCACATGCTATAACTTGACCATTTGGTAGTCGTATTTGATACGCTACTACTTGTTCATGATTTTGTAAGCCTAGCTCATAACTAACACGCACGGAAATAAACAAATGCTATGCACCAGATTCAAATAAAGCATAAACAAATCTTGCATTGATTAACAGAGTTCCAGTGGCCACAATACCCAAAATGGCCGCTTCCATAACCAAATAGAAGGTCCCGACGGTTATCCATTTCCCCTTCGGTACCTCAAGGATCTCAATATCTTTTCCATACCTCAGATCCAGTCTTCTAATTCCACAAGGTTAAATTCTCCTGCATATGTTCTAGGGTTTCTCTTAGCTACCCCATCAGCATGGTCATCATTCTTAACAATATTACTTCCTTCCACACTGGGATTTGGAATTCTCTGTAAAAGTTCCTATAGCACTTGTTTAGAACTTGAGATGGTAGGGGTTAGGCCGGGGTATCATGTTCGCTGAGGATCCTGACAAGGGTTGACTTGGGGAGCCCCTTGGGATCCCATTAGCTGTAAGTTCTGCCCTCGGGAATCGGCAGTTGCTTTACCATGTTGGAAGGGTGGTCGTTGTTGGATACGTACGACATGCTACATTATAACCATAAAATTTTAGTTTAAAACTCAATCATTCCACCTCTTTTACACTTTATGCATTACAAAAAATAAAACTTAGGCAATCCTTTCGTAACCATACTCCTTGTCCCTTGTTATCCTCACATAATTTAATCACAGTCCATGTTCCCAAAGCTTATTAATCCTCCTCTTGTGTAACAGCCCAGATTTTTTAGTATTGGTATTAGTTTAGTGTGATGGGGAAAAGGAATAGGAAAAAGGGAAAAGAAAAAGTAAAAAGGAAAAAGAATAGGAAAAAGGAGATAAAAGAAAAACAATTAGGGGAGGGGGATGTGTTTTGTTTGCACGGATAATATCACACACTCACACCTATTTTAGAGAGAGAAAGAGAAATGGAGAGAAAGAAGGGAGAGCTACTGACAGTCTGGTTTTTTGTTCCGATCGATGACCAAACGACCTCCGATCAACTTCAAATTTTAATATGTTGTTCCTGACACCGTCCTTTTCATATTCAATGGTGTGATTGTCGTTTTGATCACGCTAGCTCGAGTTATAGCCCAGAATCATAGACCTACGGATTGTGTTGTTTCACTTATTTTTGTGAATATTTCTTATCTTTTCTTTGATAAAATTGATAGGGGAAGATTTTGATTATGATTTATACTCGAATTTGGGATTGAATTCATGAATTTGAGTTGTTTTTAGGGTTTAAAAGATTAGAAAACCCTAATTAGAGTTGTTAGAGACCAACCTTTGATTTGCATGTGTAGGATTGTTAAAGTATATGAATTTGATGAAGTTTGATGTTTTGGTTGTGAATCTAAATTTGCATGTAGTGGATTATGGTTGTTTCTTGAATTGTAGGGTTTAGAGAACAAAGTTTCTGGATGAAAATTAGTAGAAAAATTCGTATGCACAGGGACTGGGTTACTGTTTGATTTATTGTGATTTATTGGCTTATCAAAATTGAACGAAATGTTTACTGTAGGTTCAAGATGTTATTAAAAAGTGTGTGGTAAATTTTCATGAATTTTTAAGTTGTATTCTGTGAGATATAATATTTAGAGTGAAACTACCCTGTTTTTCAGTTCAAATTAGATGAAATTGTGGGATTTTTCATGAATTATGTATTTAGCTTTCATGTCTCTAAATTTTACTGTATATTCTTTATGGTATATAGCATGTGTGTTTAAAATTTCAAGAATTTAGGATGTTTATTTTGAGAGTTATGGAGTTTTGAACGTATATGCTTATTTGGTGTAATTAAACTAAGTTTGGGGGAATGAGATTTGTGTCTTGCTTTGGGCTATTGCTTATGTGTCGTTCTAGGACTATGGCCATAGTAGTGTGTAGAGCGGTTTTGTAAGACCTCGGTATTGTCGTTCTCTCTCAGGGAGCTGGCGGCCTTGGTCATAGAATCTAGGTCAACAGTCGGGATGAGATTGCTAAGGTAAGGTATTTGGTTGAAAGGGTCACAATGCAAGAAACAAAGCTAAGGTCGGTCAAAGAATGGAAAATGGGCTTCGGAGGTTTTCAGGATGCAAACGGGAACAAGGAGATAAGTTTCGCAACAAGAAAGCAACAAGGAAGGAAGTCGAGTGGCAATTCCGTTAGAAAATACCCACCGGGCTTCCTCTTTCGAAGATAGTCCGGATTAACTTCCCCAAAGTCCACTACGGACCCGGAGGGTTGAAGAAACAGAATTCCCTAGTTAGCCTCTTATTCATTTTCATGAGTAAAGGGCTAACTATCCCAATTCCAACCTTCCAACTAAAGTGTTTGATGTGTTCGGGAGCTTTCGGACCCAAATACATCCCACTTGAGGGAAGGATTGGAGTGGGAAGAGTGATTTCCCAACTAATTACTCACTAAAATTGCTAACCCATGCCTAATTACCCATTCACACCCTTAATTACCCCCTAACCCATAGGGTTTCTAGCCACTAATCATGATACTAACTAAGCTAACAACATCCAAACCAAACCTAAACATGATTTCTAACATCAAACAACCATAAACAAGCAAGATAATCAAATAGCAAGCAAAGAAATTAAAGAACAAGGAAAGTAATTAGCAAAGCAATTAATAAAAGAGTTAAGGGAAGAGAATACTTATCAAAATGTTGTAGATGAACAAGAGAAAACAATAAAAGATGATCCAATAATCTTTCATTTGTTTGAATCTCCAAATCTTCACAAACACCACAAACCCTAGGTTAATCTCTCACTAAACTCTCTCTAAAATCAACTAATTACAAGCTGGAAAAATTTCTAAGTCTATCCCCTCGACGTTCCTCTCCATCTCAGCTAAGGAGTCTATTTATACAAAGCATAAAAACCTCTGCAAAACGCAGCACAAAAGGCCGATATCACGTGTAGGACATAGGGAGACCGTGGGTGCGGTCCCAGCGAAAAAGGTCGGGCGATTTCGAGCTTCGAGAGACCGTAGGTACGGTCTGGGAGACCGTAGGTACAGTCTTGGAGACCGTAGCTACGGTCCCCATCGGGAGCAGGAGGTCGTGGGCGCTACCGTCTTCTACTGGCAATTCACGGTCGGCTGTGAGCACAGCAGCAGGGGGGTCGCGGGCGCTACGAATATTGTAGCGGGTGCTACGCCAAGGGTATTGGGCGCTACCCTGCTCTTTTCACCCCTTTGTTTCTTCCTTCTTTCCAAGGTATATAACACCCGTTTCGAGGGTCATAGCGGGTGTTACCTCACTAATTGACACCAAAGGTGGGGAAAGTGGTCCCGGAACAACTCCGCCTCGGCTTTCGGTCCAGCTCGGCTCGGGAAATCACCAAAAATGCTTTAAAAAGGCCGTTTTTGCTACGTTTTGAGTAAAAACTTCAAAATTTACAAAATAACCAAAAACCTATTAAAAGTTATTAAATTAAACCACGAAACAAGTCAAAAGCCTAAGGATTTAGGCAGTATTTAGACACAAAATTGGGTCTAAACACCCCCCCACATTTAAACTTTTGCTCGTCCCGAGCAAAACAAAACAAAAACAAATAAGAAAAACTAAACACCAACTCCTATGTCGTGGGAGGAAACGGGTGCATTTAGCATATGCACCAAGCCCTTTGAACCCCCCGGCAGCCCGGGTGGACGAGATGGACTCGTGAGGGTTTGTAGCGGCTGTACCCACAAAAGCCAAAGAAAAAGGAGAGAGGGAAAGTGAAAACAAAACTGAAGAAGACAAAAGGAAAGAGAAATAAAAGCTTCGCTTCAAAGGATCTCGAAATCTAAATCAGGAAAACGTTATTAAACCTCCAAAAGGAACAGTTATGAGCGTCTCTCAAGCACTATCCCAAGCAAAAGTCAGTCTTTGAGATTTTCGATTTCCTACATCTAGTGTCAAGCAAAACCCCATGCACATAAGTGCTAGTGGGTTCCAACCGAATCCAAAAGACTCCAAGGATTCATGCCCGAGCTCAAAAACAACGAAACAAATAAGCAACGAGTTTCCCTTCCTCACATTTGGTCGCCCTTGGCTTGGTGAGGGCCATAGGTGATGCAAGGATAGGCCCCACACTTTAAGAAGCACAAACTTTTTTTTTTCTTTTTGGTTGGTTTTACAAAAGAAATTGCTTTTTTTACTTTTCTCTTTTGTTTTTCTTTTGAAAAGTCGGTATTAGCCTTACTTTCGGGAATTGGACGGCCCAAATATGGGGTTTACCCTCCCAACACAGTCTTTTCCATACACACCTCCGTCGAGAATTTGATATAGGAGGAGCTTAAGGGGTAATAGCGTCGTACCGCTAATACCGGGCCCGTGTAGGTTGGCTAAGTGTATGGTGGTTACTGTCATTCAGCGACACGCCCCACTTAATCCGGTTATTGTAGCTTTTGCTTTCTTTTTCTTTCTTTTTGACTTTGCTTTTGCTTTTATTAAACAGGAAAAAGAACAAGCTCGGACACAAACCCCTAGAATCTCCCGACTTCAACCAGAACGTGAAAGGAATCCGGGGGTTTCACTAGACACTTGATGAAGGACATCTAATGTAATAAGTCATGACTAGTACCCGAGACGGAGTCGAAAACGCTCAGACCGGTTTCATTTAAAGAAGTTTAAGAACGACTTCTCAATTTCGACAACAAGACCCAAGAAATAAAGCAAAAACGAAAATGAAAGAAAACTTTTAAGGTTTTCACTCCCTTTTTTCTCCTTTTTCATACAAAAGTTTTCAAATTTTAGGCAAAAACTAGAAAACAAAAACAAAAATGCTTGGTGATCTACCATTGAAACAGAATATCTCCCCCCCCCACACTTAAAACGCCACTATGTCCTCATTGTGGGAACGTGTCACATGAAAATGGTAGAGAACCTACAAAAACAAACAAACAAGAACAACTAGCAAATAAAAGTGGTGGCGACCCGAGCCCGCACGGCTCCAACAGCAATATAATCCCAACACAAACACTCAAAGGGGCTCGCCACCCAAAAGAAAAATCAAGCATGCAACAAGGATCAATATATGTACACATTCAAAGAGTGCGGAAAGAGGTTACCTCGGGGTCTTCAAATAATAACGAACCCAATCCGCGATCCAAGAAAACGTCACACTTTGGTTAGGAATAAACAAGAAAAACATAATAAGTGTGAGTGTTCGCATGCATAAAAGAAAAAGAACAAAACAAAAATAAAAATAAGACACTAGGGACTATAAACTAAGGAAAAGCGAAAAATATTTACAATATATACATTGACTCTAGCTGACCTCAACCCCGAATCTCACTAGCTTGAGGCAGGAATTGAAGGTGAAACATCTCTCATGACTGGCCTAACTAATGATGAAGCAATGACATGAAATAAACCCGCGCGGGTTTTGTTGTTGCTGCGGGCCTGAGGCGTGGCCCTTTTTTTTTTGAATAAAAACCCATGCGGGTTTTATCGTCACTAGGCCGGGTTGCTTGGGCTATTTGTTTATTTTACGGGTCGTGGCTGTGAGCCTAGTGCCTGTGCTGGGTCCTGCTTGAGACGTAGTCTTTGATGCCAAGATTCCACTGATGGTCCTGGACAGATTGGGTCCGGTGTTAGCGTGCTTAGGATTGGGGCAAGGTCTATCGAACCTCTCTTATACACATTTCGAAGCGGCCATCCATGATCCCAACTTCCAAAATTTGCGTGGAGAACAACGTCGCTTTATCTTCTTGGCTTACATTATTTCCGCCACCCTTTTCACCAACCGTGGGGACAATATCACCCTGACATGGTTTCAGAATCTTCTGGACCTGAATAATGTTCGGAACCTAAAGTGGGGTAAAGCGGCTAATGCGAACTTCATTCTCTGGCTTCACCGCAGTGTCAGACTTTCACTAGATGATGATTCAGTTTACCTCCATGAAATCATACTCGCTACCAATATGGCCCTGCTTTGTGGAAGGTGCTCGAGGTATGTGCCCGAGACTCTTCTTTTTGTAGTACTGGTTGTCTTTTGCTCTTTCTTTGACCTTATGTTCATGCAGTCGTAGGTGTACGAGTACATTCTGCCTTTAGGTATTCGCTCAAAGAAAGATAAGACGGTCCCGGCTGCTGAACGCTGGACTACTGAGGCCATTCGTGGGAAGAAATTCCAACCAAGCAGTCTCGACCATATTCATCTTGTGCTGGATGACCTTACACCGGTATTTCTTTATGCCTGACATCTTTCTTTTATTTTCCTCCATTCTTGAAATGAGTCTCTTTCTTTCTTAGGATCAAGTGAATTGGCGTCCTTGGGTTGAGTTTAACTTGGGTGGGCTGCCCACCCCTTTGCAATCGGTGGAACATGATACTCACCTCTGCATTCTGATAGAGGGACCCTCGGTCTTCGTGTGGTACTTAGGAGAGAGTGCTTCGAGGCAAATCCTGGGGGGATATCCCGGGCTTATACCGTAGGATCCTCCGGAGCATATGTTCGAGCCATGGCGTGTCGACTCGGGTGTTCTGAGAGATCTAATTCGTGGTCATGACTTTGACAACTTTGTGCATGACGTTCTGCAGGAGCAGTTCAATCAGGAATTCCAGCGTTATCTGAGCCGTTTGGCTCCCGGGTGGTGTGTATCTTCTTTCCTTATCTCTGTCATGTTTTGGCTGAACCTTGACCATAAAGTTTACAGGTGGGGCCTTATGCTAAGGCCGCTGAGGTGGAGCTCCCACCAGTGAGGAGAAAGATTGGCGGCTTCTTGGATGTGGAAAACAGCAGCAAATGTTCTACACTCCAAGCATTCGATCGGAAACCGGTTATTCTTCATTTCATGTTGCTTTCTTTTTATCCCACATGTCACTTATGCATGTATAATCTTAGTCTCATTATTTTTCAGCCAAGATGGGCTTTCCTCAACCAACTGACTAAGGAGTGGAGCACTATGAGGAAGCATATTGACGGGGCATTCACCGACTCAGGTAGATATCGCGACAATACCGTCGGAAGGGCTGACATGGAGGCCGACGCAGAGTCTGTTCCCCGGGATCCACCTCGACGTTCTACTGCAGGAGCCCCTCAAACCGAGCCCCCACGCCGTTCTTCGGTAGGGGAATATTCTTCTCGAGGCCAACCGTGGTGGATCCTCTCGTCCTCCCCTAGCAGTTTTGCCGGAAGAAAGTGGCAAAGGCATTATGATCGAGGACATGGCTTAGATGTCCTTGGAGGAGCCGCTTCGTCAGGGGGTCGTATCACAGTGTTGGGTATGGTGGTGATACCCAGCCCCATTCCTATTGGGTGGAAGATGCTTCAGAGTCAAGCGCCACCTACCGACCCTCTCATTCTCATCGTACCCCAACTTCAGTGTGCTCCGTTCGCCGTGGTCGGGAGATAGTGGTGAGGGACCATGATTCAGGTGCATCCGAAGGGTATCCTAGAAGTCAGGCCCTAGCAGATGACGCTACTTCACGTCCTGCACCTTACGATGCTTCCTCTTTTGGCTCTGGTTCTCATTCTGCTGGACGGCCTGTTCCGACTCCTGGGATGGGTCCTTCATGGCCTACGGGTATGCAAGAGTGGTCTGCACCTCAACAATCTTGGCTGGGAGGATCTACTTCTTCTGGTTGGCCAGCCCCCGGTTATGGAATTGGTCCTGTATGGCCTACCCTTTCTGTCGAGTGGCATGTTTCTGACCATTCATGGCTAGCCGCTTCACAGAAGCATTCCATATAGTCCCCATCGAGTGTACATCCTTCTAGAATCCCCTTATCCGAGCCATCGCCTCCTGCGTAGACTACTCCTGGTCCCGACTACTATGCTTGGAACACCTATTTTGGCACGGCTGGCACATCTAATGATGGGACTTCACATGCTGGTAATAATCCGGTTGAAGATAGCGGCGATTCGGGCTCCTTATGGTGACCAGACTGATGCCAAGCAAGACTCTATGGATTTTAAACATTTATATGCAAGACTATTTTGTTCTTTTTTTTTATTATTTTAATGCAAGACTCTTTATGAATTTTATTTTTATTTTATATGTAAGACTCGGTGAATGCACAACTTTATTTTTATTAATGCATGTTGTAATGATTTTCTACATGACGGCATTAATCCCAAATTAATCCCGCTTCCCCAAAAAGAAAAGAAAATAAAAGAAAACATAAAACTTAAGTGTCAAAGTAAACACGAGCAAAAATGTCAGAACCAAGCATCACTGGGTTAATGACAAGACCCAAAACATAAAAAATACGTGAACGGGCCGATTTAATTCACAAGGCCCAACTAAAATCAGAAAACAGGTGGGCTGATCGTTGAAGTCGGGCCCAATTCACAATAAAACCCCCGCGGGTTTTCTCTTCAACACGTATTGGGCCTTGACTTGGCCAGGCGCGCGCGTGGGTCTGGGAGTATCAAAACCCGCGCGGGTTTTGATTTTTTTATTTATTTTTTTTTGCTAGCCGTTGTGGATGGCATAAATCATGGGATTTGAATGCAACGGCTACATGATCACTTGCTGGCTACTTTTCTCACTTTGATCATGGATGGAGGTGTATAAATACCTCATCTTGTGCATATGATCATTACTCATCATCTTCACTCTAAAGTCTTCACCAAATATTCTCCAAAAGCACAAAAAAGAAAATCCTCCAAATGGCCTTTGAGAAAAAATTAAACTTGCTACTTGGATGAGCACCTTATCCAAGAAAGAGAAGAAAGAACTCGGAAGGTACAAGTTGACGAGCTTGTTGAGCCTTCGACAAGTGAGGGTCTACCACGACTTTCTCCGAGCGACGGAGACCTTTTAGGACCCGAAGATGCATGTTTTTCGGTTCACTTTGAAGGAGTTATGTCCTCTTCCGGAGGAGTGGTCGTCAATCTTAGGGACGAATCATTTTGCCCGACCGACGTCACCTACAACACCAACTAACATCCCCAAGCAATACAAAGAGCTGTTATGTCTTCCCTCTCGGGTCATTGGAAGTGCAATATTTAGCGAAAAGGTAAACTTTCAAACCATAATTGAATATTTCCAATCTCCCGATACCTTGGAATATGGCCCAGTGAACGAGTGCGAGCGCTCGTATTATGTCTCCTCGGCGAGTTTTGCTTCTACCACGGTTGCAAGAGGACTGGACCGGCAAACTTGATTCAAATTGTTGAAGACATGTCCAGGGGCTACAATCCCGTACCACTAATGCTAGCGGAGACCATGATGGGCTTGGACGATCCGAATCCAGAACATGAATTTCGGGGAAGCCCCCTGCTATTTCAGGTATTTCACTCTTCTTTCTCTCTTCTATTTTGTTTCTGCCTCTACTGCCTGTAAAACCCGCGCGGGTTTTACACATTTTTTTTTCTTTTTTTATCGTTAATGTGGGATAATTGGCATGCAATCTTACCCTGGCTAACTTTATGGACAGATCTGGTCGACGGAACATTTAGGCCTCATCGAAGAACCCCGAACTTCTTCGGCATTGGCGAACTACTGTCAGAGGAAGAGGAAGTACACCGATCTCCGTTCGGTAATGGAATGGATCACATTCCTAGAGGAACCTCGTGACATCACGTGGTGGATGGAACGATTGCGCTTTTCCGAGTATGTGACTCATGATTCTCGTAACGCCTATGTGTGCCTTGCCGGTTTGACGCACACGACCTTTTATTTTCCGGTGCGGGTGAGGCGGCAAATGTGCTGCAAACAAAATATCCTCGAGCAGTTGTGTGAAGTTCACGAGCAAATGTGACAGATCTAAAACTAATAGGTGTCTGTGTACCGCAAGTGTACGGGTCTGTGTAGTAATAAAAATATCGTTCTCTCTCAGGGACTTGTGCTCATCTACGCACTAAAATAGTTCACTACAAAGGATGCTAGGTCGATCAAAAGGTTGTGTTAACGGTTCAAATAATTAACTAAGGAAGTAGGAAATTAAAGGATTTAACCAAGTAATTAAAAGCGTTCACGGGAGTCCACTCTAGTCAATCAATCAAATTAAGTGGTGATTCTAGTTCTAGATAATTTTAGTAGTGTCGGGGTCTATAATCTTTCTAAGCCTTATCACTTCGATCTTTCGATCCTAGGTGAGTTACAGTGATTAACCTATCATTAATTCTAACTATTTAATCTAATCAAAGATAAGAATTGATAATAAATTGACCCTAGGCAAGAATCATTATGTCTAACTATTTTCTAAACCTATTCAATCTACGCAATCCAATTCAAGACTCAAACTGTCGTTCTGTTGTCGATAATCTAAAACCAAGTACAGGCTCAAACTGCTCACATTGCAAATTACCATGACATACAACACACATGATTTGAGCATCGCATTAAAACCTAAAACTGAAATTACACACTATAAATTAATTGAAGAACATCGAGTTATCCCCTAAACAAGGAATCTCAGCACTCATAAAAATAAAAACTAGGAAAACAATAATAAAATCTGAATAACGAAACATAAAGTAAAAAGAAATTAAACCGAACGTCTGAGTCGTCGAATTCGATCTCTTTGTGTCACTCGATTCGATCTCCTTCTCCTCCTCTTTCGTTCCTAATCTAATAGAACGGCTCCCCGAAGGGAGGATTTATAGACAAAACCCTAAGGCTAAACGACAGAAATAAAACTCTCAATAGTTCCTCATTGTCCAATTGAACGGCGAAGTAGTCCTTTTATAATGCGTGATTAGGGCACGAAACGCGGCCTGCATTTTGGAAATGCTGGCTGCGGTTTGCCCAACAGTGAAAGTCTCCGTGGGAGGGCGCTGGCTGCGCCTGAAAAACGCGGCCTGCGTTTTGGTTCTGCTCGCTTTTTGATGCTTCTGGACGAGGCGCGGGCTGCGTTTCTAAAACACTGCCTACACCTTGTTCTTCCGCTCTAATTAGGTTTGGGCCGTGTGATTTTGGGTCGTTCTCCATCCTTCCTTTCTTTCTCTTCAACATTTTTTTTTATTTTCCATGATTTTTGCTATTTCTTCTCCAATTATTCATGCTTATTGATATAATTCCACTAATTCCTGTAAAACATACCAAACTCGTGAACAAGTGTATAAATCACGGAAATTGACATAAAAATACGAGATATCGGATACAAAAAGTATGAAAATGACATGTTTTGAGCCCTAAAAACTCTATATAAAAATGACTTATCAAATCCCCCCATACTTAGCTCTTGCTTGTCCCCAAGTAAGTCTGAATTAGAAACAGGAGGATTAGGGCTCAAACAGGAAAAACAGAACCTAAGGAGAAAAAGATTCGGAAAGAGTTTGCGATAGGATTACAAAAACAAAATCTTAACACCCCCTTAGGCTAACCATTCTAACACAACAATTCAACAAGCAAGCACAAAGATGAGCCTGGACAAGATCAAAACTCGGTTAAAAGAGAAATGAAGAAATTTTCTAAACCAAAGAGGAGAGAACAAGTACTTCAGAAGCATAAATCTGCCAACAGTCTCATGAATAATGCAATTATGCGCGGTTGGTTATGGACGTAAGTTAGCCAAAAAGAGCAAACCTCAAATAGGAAAGAATAAAAACACTCAGTCACTCAAATTTTAATATGTATCTGGGTTTTTCTCATACTCAGACCAATAGAAACAAACTACCACAAGCTTGGTAAGAACCTCGCTCTCCACTATTGGAATGCAATGCACAAGGGACAATCAAAAGGACTTTTCCGGGTTGTAACGGGGCTTAGGTTAAGGGTAAGGAGTGGTAAAATTTTGGAATGAGGACTTAAGAGTTGGATTGATTTTCAATGAGTATAACACTCTAAACTCTCCTTCTTGCTTAATGTATGCAAGGAATTTCACCTTTCTCCCTCAACAATATCAAAATCTCCACTGAATACAACCAGGTCAAAGTTTTCAGAACTTTAAATTGAATCTCCCTAATCTCCCTTTTCTTTTTGGAACTCTTTTTCTCTTTTTTTTATTATTTTTTTACTTCCTTTTTTTTTCTTTTTGGTGGGTGATTGGGGAGAAGAAAACTATGGATTTATAACTTCGACCTCGATATAATATATGAACAACATAACCAAACACCAATTATTTAAGAGGTGGGACTTTCAGTTTCTCTCAATCTGAATCATTAGCACAATCTCTCCCAAACTTCATATTTTGCTCCAAAACACACCGAACCAATTGTTCCTTCCAAAAAACGATAAACTCTCATTCAACCAAGTAAGGCAAAGGGATACTGAATATCAAAGGCCAAGGCTTGTATTGTCAGGGTTCAATCATGAAAGAAGGATAAACAAAGGCTAGGCGGGGCAAAAAGAACAGTAAATATAATGTAAGGAAGGCTATTTGGCTATGTAGTTTAACAGAATAAAATGAATGCCTTAATCACTTTGTCACAGCGTGCAATTCAAATATGTAGTCTCAAGCAAGATCCAAAACAAGTTCTAGAGATGCAACTAATGGGTGAATCACTGAGGGAATCATGGAATTGATAAAAGTGATCAATTCGAAATTTTAGGCAATGTGGACTCACGGGATGGGGCTCGATCAACTAAACTTAGCCCAAAGATTTGCAGCACGCACATTTATACTTTCTAAGATAGTCAAAGCAGTCAAATACAACTTTCGCAACTTGTCTCAAAATCAGAAGATTTGAAGGAAAAGGTTTCAAAAACTTTTGAGATCTCATCGAGACTTTTCTAAGCGAAGCAAGTTAAACTGAAACTAAGAAGGGTTTACAAATCATCACCGAAGGTGTTTCCGGTTTTAATCCTAGTCCTATCCTATATTTTTTTTTTGGTTTTTCTAGTCTTTTCTAGATTTTTTTGGTCTTTTTCTAATTTCTGATTTTTTCGGGTTTTTGAGTTAAGTGAATGCAAAAGAAAGAAAAAGAAACAAACTAAGAAAAGAAATAAAGGAAAAATCTACATGCTATTAACTAATGCAATCTAGGTGAATGCAATACTAAAACTAGAAAGAAACTAGGAAAAGAAAACTAAAAACAATTAAAGAAACACACAAACTAAAAACTCAACAAAAGAAAACACACTAAAAGTAAGAAAAATCAAACTAGAAAAAAACTAAAGACAAGAAAATCACTCTAAAAACTGAAAAATAAGCATGAAACAAGAAAAAGAAAAATGAAAATAAAAGAAAAATAAAACGAAAAACAGAGAAATAAGGAATATTCACAAAATATTCAAGCCCCCCATGCTTAAATGTTGCATTGTCCTCAATGCAAAAGACAACGATGAAGGGTAAGAGCAAGTAAAGGATTAAGGATCCTCGGTCGGTGGGAAGGGTTGGTATGGCTTGGTCCTGGTGGCGCTTGTCGCGTTTGGGGAGAGGAGTCGAGGGGTTGGGGAAAAAACAAGGAGGGTCTTCTTTGTTTTGAAAGAAAGGAAAGGGCTAGACAAAATTAAATGGGGTGGGGAAATTTTCTGGGCAAAAAGGCAAAACGCAGCCTGCGTTTTTAAAACGCGGCCTGCGTTTTGTAAAAAGGAATTACCTGGGCGTTCTGGACGAGGCGCAGCTAGCGCCTGGAAAACGCTAGCTGCGTTTTCCTACCTATTGCAAGTAATTTGATTTTTGCAACTTTTTGCTTGTTTTCTCCTTTCGTCTTTGTTTGGTCCTTATTTTCCCTACAATTTGACCTACCAAAGTTCCCTACACACATCTACCAACACAAAAATTATTATGTTAGAGATAATAATTTCAATAAATAACCAAAAACTTGACTAAAAATTTAAGGAATCTAATTATCAAAGAGAAATTCAGAAACGAAAATGAAATTTAGCAAAATCGAATGGAAATTAAAAAAAACTCTAGAAAATTAAAATAGACTCGGTTAGTAAGTGAGGATCGGGGTCTTCGTTCCGGATGACGTCAAAGCCCTTAGTAGCTTGTCAAACTCTCCTTCATGCGGTTTGCAAGCTGACGGGTTAGAGATCAACTGAAAACTCATAAAATAAAACATTAGTAAAGTTCTCAGTAATAAATCAAATTCACTAGAAAAATCAAAAGATTCAAAATATTTGGTCCACGGAATTTTTCTAGGATAGTCCTCTAGGTATATATGATAAGGATCAAGGTAGGGCTCATGACTTCTAGACTTACCTAAGGACAACTTATTAAAAGTATCATAGGTTTCACAAAAATTAACCTCATATCCCATGTTAACATGATCATCTAAGGTCTTTTGATCAGGTATGGGTTTCTCAAGGATTTCAGTTGAAACCGAAGGTGGTAAACAAGGAATAGGATCATCGAGAAAATAATCAAATAAATCATCGGAATCAAAGGGTACAAGGTAAGTAAGATTCTCGTTTGGAAAATTTACCTCGTTAATAAATTCATCGCTAGATTCCTCATGAACAAAATCAACTGACTCATTATGAAAATCATCTTTGTCCCTAGTATCTAACCCAATAGAATCGCTCACCTCATACTCCATCGTATCATCGAGTTTTGCTTTGGCTAGATGTGCCTTGACTAGCCTTTGAGGAAACGGTATGGGCGCTATATAGACTCTTTGGTTAGTTATTGGTGGGTCACCTTGTTCTATCTTATCTCCGTGGATAGCCATATCTACTGAAGGTTCTTTTTCAGGTTCAAGCTCTCTACTCTCAGGTTGGCTTCTCTTGGGTTCATCTAATTGTTTTCTGCTCCTAAGAGTCAAAGCATTATATTGTTCTATTGTATTCATAGTAGAAGAGTTAGGGGAGGTGTCCTGGTCAGTTAATTGAGTCTCTAGACTTTTATTTTGATAGGTCAGGACCTCTATCTTTTCCAAAAGATTCTTAATAATCTCTTTATGTTCCTGCTGGCTTGACACAAGACTTTTCACTATAGATTCTAAGTTCGAGTTTCGATTAACATAATGGACTTGTTCAGTTTGGTCGTTACAGGCTATTCCCGTAGGACATGCTAAAATCTCATGCTTGGTCGAGTTACATGGTGAAAGTGATGGTGTACGTGAGTCCATATGGTCTATTTTTTCAACCAAAGTATCAAGTTTAGCAGTTAATAAAGAAACCGCATCAATACTTTGCTTACCTCCCGCACTATGGCGGGGTTCCAACCATTGACGTGAATTGTTCGACAAATTCTTGATCAAGTCCGTGATCTCAGGTATAGTCTTGTTCATAATATCTCCTCCAGCTGCTGAGAGTATGCTTTCTCTCGTCGACTTGTTTACTCCGTTCAAAACTGACTGTATTGGAACCCAAGGTTCGAATCTGTGTTGAGGACATTGGCGAAGAAGGTCCTTGAATCTATCCCAAACTTCATAGAGTGGCTCGTCAGGTTCATGGGTGAACGTCGAAATCCGGTTCCTCAAGCTAGTAAGCTTGCTGAGAGGAAAATATCTTGCCAATAACGTGCTGGCGAGTTCGCTGAACGTGGTGATTGAGTTGGGAGGGAGCGAGTCAAGCCACTCCCATGCTTTGCCTTCTAAAGAAAACGGGAAGAGCCTCAGTTTGATAGCATCTTCCGAGACGTTGTTGGTCTTGAAGGTATCACAGGCTTGGTTGAAGAGGCGTAGGTGACGGTTTGGATCTTCGCTTGGATGTCCATGGAAAGGTTCCTTGGATACTAAGTTGATTAGCGATTCCCGCAGTTCGAAGTCATCAGCTGCAATGGCGGGGACTACGATTGCATACTAGGGTTTAGTGGGTGTCATGTACTGGCATAGTGTTTGCGGTTGATTGGTCATCTCTTCCACTTCGCACCTAGCTTCTTGTTCTTGTTCTTGTTCTTTCTCCAGTTCTTTGCTTTTTGCTTCTTTCTCGTAGGATTTGTCCAGTCTCGGGATCGAATCTGAATGAGAAATCTTTTTATGTAAACCTGAAAAAGTACAAAAACAAGAATACCAAGCATAATCAAAAGTGATAATAAAGAAGATAAAGAAAATATATTGAGGAAAATCAAGAAAATCAAGAATTGCCATATTTTTGGATTTTAGAAATTTTTTAATTTTTATTTGATTTTTAGGGTTTAAAGAAAAGGAATAAAAACCTAGTCAACCAGAGTGCGTTCGTCTAATGGCAGTTGGGGAAACAAGTCCCCGGCAACAGCGCCAAAAACTTGACAGACCTAAAACTAATTGGTGTCTGTGTACCGCAAGTGTACGGGTCTGTGTAGTAATGAAAATATCGTTCTCTCTAAGGGACTTGTGTTCAACTACGCATTAAACTAGTTCACTACAAAGGATGCTATGTCGATCAAAAGGTTGTGGTAATGGTTCAAATAATTAACTAAGGAAACAGGAAATTAAAGGATTTAACCAAGTAATTAAATGCGTTCAGCGGAGTCCACTCTAGTCAATCAATCAAATTAAGCGGTGATTCTAGCTCTAAGTAATTTTAGTAGTGTCGGGGTCTATAATCTTTTTAAGCCCTATCACTTCGATCTTTCGATCCTAGGTGAGTTACAGTGATTAACCTATCATTATTTCTAACTATTTAATCTGATCAAAGATTAGAACTGATTATAAATTGACCCTAGGCAAGAATCATTATGTCTAACTATTTTCTAAACCTATTCAATCTACGCAATCCAATTCAAGACTCAAACTGTCGTTCTGTTGTCGAGAATCTAAAACCAAGTACAGGCTCAAGCTGTCGTTCTGTTGCCAAATTACCATGACATACAATACCCTCAGATTAAACGATTGCATTAAAACCTAAAACTGAAATTACACACTATAAATTAATTGAAGAACATCGAGTTTATCCCCTAAATAAGGAATCTAAGCACTCATAATAATAAAAACTAGGAAAACAATAATAAAATCTGAATAACGAAACATAAAGTGAATAGAAATTAAATCGAACGTTCGAGTCGTCGAATTCGATCTCTTCGTGTCACTCGATTCGATCTCCTTCTCCTCCTCTTTCGTTCCTAATCTACTAGAACGGCTCCCTGAAGGGAGGAATTACAGAGAAAACCCTAAGGCTAAATGGCGGAAATAAAACTCTCAATAGTTCCTCATTGTCCAATTGAACGGCGAAGTAGTCCTTTGATAATGCACGATTAGGGCACAAAACGCGGCCTGCGTTTTGGAAATGCTGGCTGCATTTTTCCCAAAGGTGAAAGTCTCCGTGAGAGGGCGCTGGTTGCGCTTGAAAAATGCGGCCTGCGTTTTGGTTCTACTTGCTTTTTGATGCTTCTAGACGAGGCGCGGGCTGCGTTTCTAAAACACTGCCTACGCCTTGTTCTTCCGCCCTAATTGGGTTTGGGCCGTGTGATTTTGGGCCGTTCTCAATCCATCCTTTCTTTCTCTTCAACATCTTTTTTATTTTCCATGATTTTTACTATTTCTTCTCCAATTCTTCATTCTTTTTGATATAATTGCACCAATTCCTGTAAAACATACCAAACTCGCGAACAAGTGTATAAATCACGGAAATTGACATAAAAATACGAGATATCGGATACAAAAAGTATGAAACTAATATGTTTTGAGCCCTAAAAAATCTATATAAAAATGACTTATCAAAATGAAGCTTCGTAACTCGGTGATAGAGTCATGGCTAAAATATTGGGAAAGAAGGCCAACTCTTACTGCTCTTCCAAAGGCGCAGGTATCCTAAGGTTTGCTGATGCCGGCTACCACGGATGGCTAATTGCAGCTATTGAATCTCGCCGTGCTGGAGAGGCGAAAAGAGGACAAGCATCTGCGAAGAAATGATTGGGTCCTGTAGACACCGGAATTTGTACCGGCATAATCTCGACTCATCAAAATAAGCAAATCACTTGGGCCAAATAATAAACGGGTCATTGAGCCCAGAAAAGTCAACAACTTCAGCCCAAGCAGTCAAACGGGCCGCATGAGTTCGCTAAAACCCCTTGGGTTTTAATTCAAAGTCTCCCTGGGTTTTAATATTCAAAGGACGGCCCACAAAGAAACAAGCCCAAACGCGCGCCCCAGCCCAGAGAGCTCAAAACCCGCCTAGGTTTTTAGTAGAGCAGCGCACGTCCTCGTTTTGCTCCACGTCACCAATCCGCGTGATGGCTGATTCAAAACCTGCCTAAGTTTTGAGGTAGTTGGCGCCAAAATCTGTATGCATGCAATTGAATCCCTTAATCTTTGCCCCACGTGCTTGACTTCCCCTTGACCACCCAAAACCCGCCTAGGTTTTGGTCTTAGAATGACTTGATTTGTGGGATATGATCCCTCCATTTTCCTCCAAATCCTTCACCCTTTCACCTATAAGTAACCTCTCCATTTCACCTTCATTGGACCAACTATCAACAATAAATTACTATCCATAATTACTCTCATCTACTATCTCTATATTATACTTCTTTTCATCATTCATTCTCATCTCTAATCCCCTCATAATCATACTTATCACATCCATATCATCACCCATATACTACCTTTCTAAAACCACTGACACTATTTCATCCAAACCCCAACTCAAGGCCAAGTCAAGGGATCAATTCGTCGCGTCCGCCACCTTAAAGCAAGGTTCGATTCCATTGTTCATATTTTTATATTTATTCATGTAGTTAACTCTTTAATTCCATTACTTGCGCACATTTTGTGAAGTAAAAACTACATTTTTATATTGCATGTTCGAATAATAATTCCGCGAAATTAATCCAAACTTCTCCCGCTCTCATTCTTTCAATGTCGATTTTAGTAGAGTCTGTTTTATAACAGGCGGACCCGAGAGTTCTTATAACTAATTCGTAACCTTATCCCCGAATTTAGAAATCAGGTTCATAGACCGGAGTCTTTCATTTCTCATTTTATGGTTTTTCGGTTTCCTTAAATCGGCTGGCGACTCTTTAAACATTTTACAAATTCGTTAATTATTTAAAGTACTCGATTTCTTACACAAACATAATTTAAGAAAATAATTTAGTCCATGCCCGATACTAATTCTAGGCTAGGTCCGAGGAGAAATGGGTCAGAAATTAGTAAAACCTAGGCGGGTTTTACTAATTTCTACCCACTTTCTCTCTGGGCCTGGAGGCGAGAGGTCTAGCCCAGGGCTCGTTAAAACCTAGGCGGGTTTCAACGAGCTCTGGTGGCCCGCTTGCTTCTTGGGCCCGGATTTATAAATGAGTTGGGTTTAAATTATTGTTAAATTGTTTTGTGTAATCTCGGATGATTTAAAATGGATTTGTAAATAAATAAAGTTTCATCACCCCGGAAACGTATTTCGAAAATAAATACATCCTTATTTAAGGATTAAGCAACCTTAGTTGGCTCCCGATCATTAAGCAGCGCATCCGAGAACTGACACCCCTAAACGGGGGGCGATTTTCCGGGTCCTACAGATTGGCGGCTCCACTGGGAACTTAAACTTAAAAACAGGGTAAAACTTGAAAAAATCGAATTGATTTGAAAGTGTAAAATGGGAGAAAATTTATTTCGCAACTTTATTATTCTTTTAGGCATCCTTTTGCATACCGGGCCACTAATCGGGTCTTTTGACACGTTAGCACAAAGGCGACGGTTTAGGATAACTAGGATTTCCCTTGAGAGCGGGAGGCCACTACTATGGGGATGAACTCTACATCGCTAAGCATTTGGTCACTCCTCTCCTCGTGTTACACTCAAAAGAGCTTCCTTGAAGTTCTTTGAGCCATACCTCAACTTCTTACCTTAGGGTATGATGAACTGAGGCAAGAACACGCGGTAGGCCATGTAATCCAACCAAAAAAATCCATGAATTTAGAGCCTTGGTTTAGGATACCCTTTCATGTGTATGCTATGTGCTTTGTGTACCCCTTCCCCTTTCCTGTGAATTTAGAGCCTTGGTTTAGGATACCCTTTCATGAATTTAGAGCCTTGGTTGACCCTAATTTGGAGGTTTTATTCTAGTCCATATAAAATTCATTGGGTTGAGAAAATGATTATTTATTAATTAATATAATTAATCCAAAGGCATTATGGTTAGCCCAAATGGAAGGGCCCATTTATGTTTAAAAGTTGATTATCTTAATTAATAAATAAAAATTGACTCACCTTTGATGATACTATATGACACTTTACGAAATTCTCTTAACAAAGGTCCAAAAAAATTAATTAAAAGTCCAACAAAGTTAATGGATAGCGTCTTAGGCTGTATAATGGTCACTAGGCTTGAGTAAATAGATTTGTTGATTTAATTAATAAATCCATCATATTTATGGTCAGCCCGTTGTTAGGCCCAACCATATAGGATTTATCAATTGAGCCCATAAATTAATTATGACTCGCTTATTGTTGACTCTATCCAGTCCTTTACAATATCCATTTTCCTCGAGTAAAAATAAAAAACAAAAGGGAAGGTTTAGAAAAAAAAAGTGGGTCGTCGGTCTTGTCGAGCATCATTCTAATCCGCATAGTAGCCAATATGGTTTGAGCTGTCTGAGTTGTTGGGCCTAATTACGGATTCTCCTTAAAACGGTCGGCTCGGGAAATTGGGCCCATCCGAATTGAGAAACACTGACTAAAGCCTGTCAACTTATGATCCGCTCACCGTGTTTGACTTTATTCGGCCCTTTATAATGCTCTATTTTTAGGTCCATGTAGAGTTAGGTCATGCATTTTCGAAAAGTGGGTGAGTCCTTTTTGTCAACATATATGTGTCGAGTCAGTTAGGATCATATAGATCATCTAGGTCATACATGCATCGGGTAGAACGTGCCGGAGTATGTCATCGAGTGTCCTAACTTTGAATTTGCATGCAGGCATCATTGGTGATCGACTCCGAGCCCGCATTCGAGATCCACGAACCGGTCGTTTGATTCCGAACCCTCGCTACGATCTATCCGCAACCAGTGACTGCATCATGTCTGGAGAACAATTCCAAGAGGTCCCGATTCAAAGCGCCGAAGCCAACATGATGAAGCGTTTGGATGACCTTTACATCAAAATGCAAGGTCTGGTATTCACCAATACCTTAGAACAGGAGCAGAAGATGAGCAAAAGGCTGAATGAACAACAACAAGTGATGGATGGTGTGCTGCAAGCCATCACTAAGATTAATACCAAGTTGGGGTTGAATCTTGAAGAAGACGATGAAGAGATGCAGGGATATGAATCCGAACCTGAAATCATTAAGACATCCTCAGATTCTGGAGGAATTGGGATATCCAAGGCAAAGATTAGTACCCTAGAGGCATCTAAATCCACAAAGGACCTGCTATTAAGGCCCTTGAACAGAAGTTGGAAAGTCTTACTAAAGCAATGAGCATTGTGCCGGCCTTTGCTGACAAGTACCTGGAAGTGCCATTGCCTGTTCAACAAATTCTGAAGATAGCTGATAAAGTTGAGGTACCGAACATCAGGTTCAAACCCTCCAAGAATCCTGTTCACCACGTCGAAGAGTTCATGAGGCTGGCACCACTAAACCAGATCGATGTCGGTTTATACTCTATTGTCTTCCCATCCACCCTAGATGGCGAAGCCAAGGTATGGTATCATGCTTTACAACCCCAAATGTAGGCTGATTGAAGATAATTGTTCAAAGCCTTTATTAATCACTATAGTCGCATCCAGAAGAAGCAAGCTACGGTGGATGACTTGACCACCATGAAGCAAAGGGATGACGAATCCTTCATGGATTATTTTGAGCGATTGCATACCAAACTGTCTCACATCAATATTGCGACAATTCCTCTCCGTCTGCAGTTATCTACTTTCAAGTAGGGACTGAAAGGTAGCTTATCCAAGCACCTGGGATACCACGTCATTAAGGATTTGACTACTTGAAGGACATTTATGTCCGACTGGAGGCGATGCATAATGATAAGACCACTTCGCCTGGATGGAAGGGGTCTAGTTCCAACAGAAGGGCTACTAGTATGCCTAGCCACCCTCCTAAGATTATGGAAACTAACTCTATCCAGCGCAAGGGGCCTATCATACCGAGATATGAGACCTACACGCCACTAGACGTCTCTTACTCACAAGTTCTTGATCGGTTGGTCAAGAAAGATTTTTTGGTTCTGCCTTTGCCAAAGGAAGAGTCGGTGATTAAAGAAAAGAATTGGGATGTTTACTAATTTTGCCGTTATCATCGTTGCCGAGGACATGATACTGAGAAATGCTGGTCTCTTAAGAATAAGATAGAGGACATGATAAGGGATGGGACGCTTCCCAGAAACCTAACAATCAAAGCAACCCGATGCCCGAGCATATAAATGCTATCTTCTATGGAGATTTCAGCTTCGATCCTTCCGCTTTAATTGTTGACACGGGCCAACCTGTCCCCGAAGTATTTGGTCTTCATGACCATTTATCCATCCACGACATTTGGGACAGTGATGGCGATGATAAACAAGAACACTCCAAGACCGAATGGATGGAGGCGGATGAGCCAACGTCGGGTGATGTGGCATTCCTCATTCGATCAGGCCGCCATAACAACAAGAAGACCACCACCCCAGTGGCTGTTTCTAATCCTACGCCGATGGAATGATGACGATCGTATCCCTCCCGAAGATCCTCTTCTCACACAACTTAAGAAAACCAGAGCTGAAGTAACCATCTGGCAGCTGATATGCACGTCGTATGCACATAGGCAAAAGATGATGGATGCTCTTACTGCATTAACAGTACCTCCCACGACGACTCCTGAATCCTTGGTTGCTCATGTGGTGACCCAACAAGAGGCCATTACCTTTGGAGTTGAAGATCTGCCTCAGGGAGGAGCGTCCCACAACAAGGCACTATATCTTACAATACAATGTTCCAATAAGACTATCCCGCTGGTCATGGTCGACAATGGCCCAGCTGTGAACATGTGCCCTTGGAGGACGACACAGAAATTGGGAGTCCAACTGATGTAAATTTGGTCCTAAATATACATCATGGGAGCCAAATGCTTGATTTCATACAAAAGGAGCTTCAATCACTCATATATATCACACGTCCAAATAGCTTCATCAAGGGTGGTTTGGTAATTTGCTCAATAACTCAAGATCCGTGAAGATGTTGTCAAAGTCATCCTAGCACCAAATGATCTACATCAAAGGAGCTTCACAATGGCTTTTGAATCTTGGAATTTGGACAAGAAACGAGCAAGTTATCATAGTTTTAATCTAGCTTATATATATTTATATCTTTATGATATACTTGTTTAGGATGATGTAAGCTAGATGCACCCTATTTTCTTGATTGTACATGCCTAAGGGGCCTTGAGTTAGTATAAATAGACCCCTTAGGGTGCTTTGTAATTCATTCATTCATAATACAAATACAAATCAAATTCAATATGATGTTGTTTTCTCTCTAGCTTTTGTGCTAGTTTTGTTTCTCTTAAAGGCGATTCGTCTACTTCTAGCCTTGGGTTGGCATCCTTGGTGGTGATAGGTAGAATTGAAGAGTTCTTGTAGGTGTGTCTCTATATCCTTGAAGATTCTTCTCGCCATTATCAAAGTTCCATCCATTCATACATTCAATTCATTCATTCGTTCGTCCATTTCAATCATCCAAACCATCCATTCATTCATTCTTTCATTCAAACTTAAAGAACCATATAAAAGATCCTAGTCTTTTGTATAATTTGATCATTCTTGGTCTCATTATACATCAAAATTGGTATCAGAGCCTAGGATATTGAATCTTGTGGTTCTTGATATCATCTTTTACAATCTTTTTCATCACAAATCCATTCCCCATCATCTCCCACATTCTCGTCCATCATTAGCTCCATAAAGAACCCCCTAAACCCAAACACAATCTAGCCTAAACACATCCAAATTCTCGTCCCTTCACCCTTACCCAAACCGTGAGTTTCTTTTTGATCTTTTTGAAACAAGATTGATGGCTAGTGGAAGTACTCCAACGGATCCACCCACGACTTCCCAAGAAGATGTAGAATTCATGAAACAAAAGATCGTTTACCTCACCAATAAATTGAAGAAGTATATGCATCTTCAACATAGAGAGATGCGTGATGATTCCTTTGTTAGGAAACCTCAAGAAGATGAGGAGGATGCTCAAAGTGAACGAAGTGTACGTCCAAGGAGGGAGGAACGTTTTGACTTCAAAGTGGAAATCCCCGAATTTGATGGTAATCTTGATCCCGAAAACTTCTTAGATTGGATGCAAACTGTTGAACGTGTTTTTGATCTTAAAGAAGTTCATGATGAGAAGAAAGTGAAGTATGTGGCTCTTAAGTTGCGAAAACATGCGTCCATTTGGTGGACTAATTTGCAAAAGAAGAGGCAAACTAATGGGAAGGACAAGATCAAAACGTGGATTAAGATGAAGAAAAACTTGCAAGAAAAGTTCCTACCACCAAGTTATCTCCAAGATAACTACTACAAATTGCAACGTTTGGTTCAAGGAAGCAAAAGTGTTGAGGAGTACACAAAGGAATTTGAACATCTCCTTTGGCGTTGTGATCTCCAAGAAGATGAACCACAAATTTTGGTACGTTTCTTATATGGTCTTAATGATTGGATACGCAATATTGTTGAGTTACATTCTTACCAATCTTTGGATGAGTTGAGTTCTTTGGCTTTAAAGGTAGAAAGGCAAAGAAAAGAAAGAGGAAAAGAGACCATAAAGTATCAAACATCCTACAAACCCCGACAAAACTCACGTGCTTACATTCCACAACAAAAACCCACATTTCCCACAAAACAACCAAACACAAAAGCACAACAAAATCAACCTCCATCCATTCCCAAACCCCACGTCCAAGACCCAAAACCCTTAGCCCCAAGAAGGTGTTTTCGTTGTCAAGGCTTAGGACATTATGCCTCGGAGTGTCCTAATAAAAGAGTTGTCTATTTGGTGGAATATCAAAGTGCTTTGTATGTTGAGCCGGAGTATCATGAAAGTGAGAATGAAGAAGAGGAAAATGGCACTATTGACGTGAATGAGGAAGAAGTAGAGGAGGCGGATGAACGTGAAATGCTAGTAGTAAGAAGGGCCTTAAGTGTTGCTTGTACTCCAAATGAGTAAGAACAAAGAGAAAACATCTTTCATACAAGGTGTACCATTCAAGGCAAGGTGTGTTATTTAATCATTGATGGAGGAAGTTGCACTAATGCCGCTTCAACAACCATGGTGAATAAGCTACAATTGGAGGTTAGTCCACACCCATCCCCCTACACAATTCAATGGCTAAGTCATGGGAAGGGAATTCATGTGGTTCACCGTGTGCTAGTAAGTCTTTCCACTGGTAAAAACCACAAAGATTCTATTTGGTGTGATGTAATTCCAATGGATGCTTGCCATATTTTGCTTAGGAGACCTTGGCTTTTTGATAGGCATGTCACGCATGATGGGAGATTGAACACCTACACGTTTGTTCTCAACAAAAAGAAGATCACATTGGCTCCTCTCTCACCATCATCGATAATACCTCCCCAACAACAACCACAAAAGGAGGAGACTAACATTGTGACATTCATGAAGGCCGAATATCATAAGTTTCAAGAGCATAAAGATCTTATTCTAGCTAACTTGGAGGAAGAGGAAGCATCCCCAACACATGAGCATGTACGCCTTACACCTCTTTTGGAATGTTTCAAACATTTGTTCCCAAAAGAGATGTCGAATGGATTGCCTCCAAGAAGAGATATTGAGCACAAAATTGATCTTGTTCCGGGTTCTATGCTCTCCAACAAGCCGGCCTATCGTATGAACCCAAAAGATGCTCAAGAAGTTCAAAGGCAAGTAGATGATCTTTTATCCAAAGGCTTGGTTCGTGAAAGTTTGAGTCCATGTGCCATCCCTGTTTTACTTGTACCAAAGAAAGATGGATCTCAAAGAATGTGTATGGATTGCCGAGCTATAAATAAGATAACAATCAAGAATAGATTCCCAATCCCACGCCTTGAGGATCTACTTGATGAGTTACATGGGAGTGTTGTGTTTTCCAAGATTGATTTGAGAAGTGTATATCATCAAATAAGGATATATGAAGGAGATGAGTGGAAAACGGCATTCAAGACCAAAGAAGGGTTATATGAGTGGCATGTGATGCCATTTGGTCTTACAAATGCACCATCTACTTTCATGCGTTTAATGAATCATGTATTCAAGCCTCTTATTGGCAAATGTGTTGTAGTTTACTTTGATGATATTCTTGTGTATAGTAGAAGTGAGCATGAGCATGTAAAGCATCTAGAGTTGGTCATGTACATTTTGGAGAAGGAGCAACTCTACGCCAACATGGAGAAGTGCCACTTTTTCTCATCCAAGATCGTGTTCCTTGGATATGTTCTTTGAAAAGATGGCATTCAAGTTGATAAGGAGAAGATGAAAGCTATTCAAGAGTGGCCTACACCTACATCTATTCATGAGGTACGGAGTTTTCATGGTTAAGCTTCGTTTTATAGAAGATTTATAAGGAATTTTAGCTCCACTCTTGCACCTATGACCGAGTTATTGAAAAAGAAGGAGTTTTCATGGAGTAAAGGTGCTAATGAAGCTTTCGAGTTGATTAAGGAGAAATTGTGTCATGCACCTATTCTTGCATTACCTTGTTTTGATAAAGGGTTTGAAGTTGAAGTTGATGCAAGTGGAGTTGGAATTGGAGCCGTGTTATCTCAAGAGGGCCGACCTCTTGCGTTCTTTAGTGAGAAGTTGAATGAAGCCAAAAGGAAGTATAGTACATATGATAAAGAGTTCTATGCAATTATAAGAGCTCTTGAACATTGGCGACACTATCTTCTAAGTGGTGAGTTCATTCTACATAGTGATCATGAAGCTCTTAAGTTCATTCAAGGGCAACATAAGTTGAATCCAAGACACGCCAAATGGGTTGAGTACATGCAAGCATTCCATTTTGTGATTAAACATAAAGCGGGTCATCTTAACGAAGGAGCGGATGCTTTGTCAAGAAGGTACTTACTCACTCATATTCTTGATTCAAGAGTCCTTGGTTTTGAACATATTAAAGAGTTGTATGAGAATGATGAAGATTTCCAGGTTTATGAGCTTTGCAAGAAGCATCCCCACCAACTCTTTCATATTGAGCATGGATTTCTTTTTAAGGGAAATCAACTTTGTATTCCAAAGAGTAGCATTCGTGAATTATTGATCATGCAGGTCCATGGAGGATCTTTGGCGGGTGATTTTGGTATTGAGAAGACATATCTTATGATGAAGGAGCATTATTTCTGGCCTAGCAGGATCAAAGATGTCGAGCATATGGTAAAGAGGTGTAATACTTCCAATGTTTCAAAGGCACATACTTTACCACAAGGCTTATATACTCCTTTGCCCATTCCACATAGTCCATGGGAAGATGTGAGTTTAGACTTTGTTGTTGGTCTACGAAGAACTCAAAGAGGCAAGGATTCTATTATGGTGGTCGTTGATAGGTTTTCAAAGATGGCTCATTTCATTCCATGCCATACCACCTATGATGCTACTAAAGTTGCAAATCTATATTTTGAAGAAGTGGTGAAGTTATATGGTATCCCCAAGACCATGGTAGGTGATAGAGATTCAAAGTTCCTTAGTCATTTTTGGCTAACATTCTGGAAGAAGCTTGGTACAAAATTGAAGTTTAGCACCGCTTGTCATCCACAAACGGATGGACAAACCGAAGTTACAAATCGTACTTTGGGAGCTCTACTTCGAATCTTGGTGAGCAAAGATAAGAAAGGGTGGGATACTCTTTTATGTCACGCTGAATTTGCTTTCAATAGAAGTCCAAGTAAAGCCACGGGGTTGTCACCTTTTCAAGTGGTTTATGGAAGGAACCCTCTCCAACCTATGGATCTTACACCTATTTCTACTTCAACAAACTTTAGTTTTGAAGCTAACAAAAGAGTGGAAGAGATTAAGAAGCTACATGAAGAAGTTCGTGAGAAAATCTTGAAGTATACGCAAGATGTAGCTAGTAGAGTGAATAAATCAAGGAAGAAGGTTGTATTTGAACCAGGAGACCTTGTTTGGATTCACTTGAAGAAAGAAAGATTTCCTTCTAAGAGGAAAGGTAAGCTTGCACCGAGAGGAGATGGTCCTTATGAAGTTTTGGAAAAGATTGGTGACAATGCTTATAAGTTACAACTTGGTGAAGACTATGAAGGGAGTTGTACTTTCAATGTGAGTGATCTTAAGCCCTATTATGGAGATAGAGAAGAACTTCCTAGTTTGAGGACAAACTCTTTTCAACTAGGGGGGAATGATGTAGATTTGGTCCCAAATATACATCATGGGAGCCAAATGCTTCATTTCATACAAAAGGAGCTTCAATCACTCATGTATATCACACGTCCAAATAGCTTCATCAAGGGTGGTTCGATAATTTGCTCAATAACTCAAGATCCGTGAAGATGTTGTGAAAGTCATCCTAGCACCAAATGATCTACATCAAAGGAGTTTCACAATGGCTTTTGAATCTTGGAATTTGGACAAGAAACGAGCAAGTTATCATAGTTTTAATCTAGCTTATGTACATTTGTATCTTTATGATGTCATACTTGTTTAGGATGATGTAAGCTAGATGCACCCTATTTTCTTGATTGTACACGCCTAAGGGGGCCTTCAATTAGTATAAATAGACCCCTTAGGGTGCTTTGTGATTCATTCATTCATAATACAAATACAAATCAAATTCAACATGATGTTGTTTTCTCTCTAGCTTTTGTGCCAGTTTTGTTTCTCTTAAAGGAGATTCGTCTACTTCTAGCCTTGGGTTGCCATCCTTGGTGGTGATAGGTAGAATTGTAGAGTTCTTGAAGGTGGTGTGTCTATATCCTTGAAGATTCTTCTCGCCATTATCAAAGTTCCATCCATTCATAGATTCAATTCATTCATTCGTTCGTCCATTTCAATCGTCCAAACCATCCATTCATTCATTCTTTCATTCAAACTTGAAGAACCACGTAAAAGATCCTAGTCTTTTGTATAATTTGATCATTCTTGGTCTGATTATACATCACCAACAATAGCATTTGGTTCAAAATGGTGTACAGCTCAGGGCTTACGACAATTCTCCTCGAAGGTCGGTCGGGTTAATAACATTGCCCATCACTACAGTCAATATCACTCGGAATGTGGAGTTCGTAGTGCTAGACATTCCAGCCTACTTAAATCTGCTACTAGGGAGGCCATGGCTTCATGAATACAATGCTATAGCATCTACCTTACACCAGAAGGTCAAGATGCTGGTCCAAGGTCATGTTATCACTATCTCAGAAGAATCCATCAATGTTGTCTTTACTCCTAAGCAAGTGACCGTTGAAGTGGAACACAGTTCCATGGACGAGGAACTTCACAACTTTGAACTTGTGGCGACTTTGATCCAAGATGAAGCACCCTTTGACTTCGATCCCTACTCAAATCCCAAAGTGCACGCTATGCTTAAGAGACAAGGTCATTTCCCTGGGATGCCGCTGGGGAAGAACCCGAAAAACAAGATTCCTCCTGTGTTCAAGATATACAAGCAGAAGGGAAGGTTCGACTTAGGATACAAGCCAACTGAGAAGGAAGTTAGACTCGCCAAAATAGCCATAGCTTAGCAGAAGATGTTGGACAATCCTCTTACCTTGCTCCAAATGAAGCCCTATCCCCTCACGCTGAATGGGAAGTTTGTTAGGGAAGGTGATGACTTCCCTTATTATGATTTTCTGAACCATTCTACATGAAGAACAAGGGAGTTCAACTTGCTGGATTAGAAGTCTTCAATAACTGCACCATTAACATGGCTAATGTTTTTATCCTCGCCCGGGACAAACAGCCACCATTGGAATGGACTCATCTCGCTGGGAGTAACATATTTGGCATGTTGTTTGGGCAAGAAGCTGTTAAAGAAGAGTCTGAAGCTAACGCTGTTGTTGCTGCGTTATCCAACCCAACCTTTGACCCAAGTCTCATGATCACAGAAGAAGAAGAAGTCAAAGCGGTCTCATGGGTTGATGTTGAGGAGAATAACTTTGTTCTATCTGTAGGAGAGTGTGTTCCTAAGGGTATAGAGTCAGGTCCTAAGGGTCTAGACTCAAGTGAGTCTGGTCTTGAGTCTGCTGGTGATGTATTCCTTTCTACATTCAATAAGATGAATCGTTCTGGTTACTTTGATTCTTCTTTCCCCTCTTCCCTAAACTGCTGCGCCAATAATAATCTGGAATTCAATGAACCCTTAAAAGAATTTTTTGATGAGCATGAGCATAAAATGGCGGTGTTGGAAGACACCATCACCATAAATGTAGGCACGGAAGAACAACCTCGGGAGTTGAAGTTAGGTAGTTCACTCACAGCAGAAGAACGGTTAGCATTTACAGAGCTTCTCAAAGAGTTTGTGGATGTATTCGCATGGTCCTATGAGGACATGCCAGGGATTGACAGGGAAATTGCGGAGCACACTATACCTTTGCTCCCTAATGCAAAGCCGGTTCGACAAAAGGCTAGGAGGATCAAGCCTGAATGGGCTCAGAAGATTGAAGAAGAAGTGATCAAGCAGCTTAATGCTAAGTTTATTAAAGCAGTCCAATACCCTGAATGGATTGCTAATATCGTCCCAGTGCCCAAGAAAGATTGGAAAGTGCGCATGTTTGTAGACTGTTGAGACCTTAACAAAGCCAGTCCCAAGGATAGTTTCCCATTGCCCCACATTGATGTATTAGTGGATAACACTTGCGGACATGAGCTCTTATCCTTCATGGACGGGTTTGCTAGTATAGGACCCGAAAAATCGCCCCCCGTTTAGGGGATATCGGTTTTCGAATGCGTTACTTAATGATCGGGAGCCGACTAAGATTGCTTAATCCTTAAATAAGGATATTTTTATTTTCGAAATTCATTTTTGGGGTGAAGAAACTTTATTTATTTTACAAATTCTTTTCTATTATTAAAATATCCGAAATTAAACTAAAATAATTTTCTAAGAAATTTAGTACCGGCCCATTATTCCATTTGGGCCCAAGAAGTAGCAAAGGGACCGCCATGGGACCCTAAAACCCGCACAGATTTTATGGTGCCATGGGTCGGGCCCTGTGCAACTTCGACCCAAAGAAAAGAGGGTGAAAATTAATAAAACCCGTGCGGGTTTTATTAATCTTCTGGCCCGTTTTCTCTTGGGTGGCCTTAGATTAATAAAAAAGTGGTACTAAATTATTTATAATTATTTTTGTGCAATTATCATTTATTTTAAATAACAAAAATGATTTGTAAAAGTGATAAAGAGCTGCCAGCCGATTTAAGGAAATCGACAAACCATAAAAGAATAAATAAAATGACTCCGGTCTACGAAACCCGATTCTAAGTCCGGGGGTAAGGTTACGAATTCTAGAATTATAAGAATTATCGAATTCGCCTGTTAGAAAACAGACACTACTAAAATCGACATTAAAATGAAAAAGAGTGGGAAGAAGTTTTAATTAATTTCAGAAGTTTATATTCTCATCATGCAATATAAAAATGGGATTTTTGGTTTACAAAATATGCACAAGTTATGAAAATGGAGTACAAATTACATAATTAAACAATAGTAACGAAAGATGAAATCGAACCTCTTCGATTTAGGAGCCTGAATGCGCCGATCGAAAATCTTGACTTCGCCTTAACTTTGTGAATGGAAAGGTGAGTATGAGGATGATGGAAGGTTAATATATAATGGTAATTTGATGAAAATTCGGTAGAGTAAGGATAATGGTAATATGAGAATGGATATAATAGAGAGAGTTTAAGAGAGTGTAGGTAGGATTATGATGATAGTTGATATGGAATTTAAGTATAATGGTGGTGGTTTATGAGAGTAGTTGATGATTATGCATGGAATGGAAGGGGGTATTTATAGGTGAAGGATGTGGTGATTTAGGAGGGAAATGGAGGGAAAATCATGGGGGACACATCCCCATGATCATGCCATGCAATCACAAAGTCAAGGGTAGGAGTCAAACACATGGGGCTAATATCATGGGAGGTAATCAAGATTTTGGCGTCAAATTCAAAAAGAAAACCCACGCGGGTTTTGTAATACCCAAGCACACGGATCGTTGACGTGGATGGCAAAACGACGCGCTTCATGTAGTATAAAACCCGCGTAGGTTTTGAAGTCACTAGGCCGGGGCCCGCCTTGGGCTTGTCTTGTTGTTGGGCCGCTTCTCCTTTAAAACCCGTGCGGGTTTTGTTTCAGGTTCTGGACCGCCTTGTTTTGTTGTGCCTGTTCCGCTTATTACATTGGCCCAATGATCCATCTTGGCATCCGGCGCAAATGATTTATTGCACTTTTGATAAGTCGAGATTATATCGGTGCAAATCCTGGTGTCTACAGAGAGGCCCCACTTTGATCGAGTCCGAATAGGACGAAGGTCAAAGTAGACTGAAATGCTGACTGCTTGATGTCTGTCTTGATGCTGGCGGTGCTCTTTTATATGGCGATCAAATGATGTTGTTGATGATGATGTCGTCGGTAACTTTTAGGTGGCAACTGTTGGACGACTGATGCTGAGGATGTCGTAAGAGACCTTTAAGTGGCATCCGATGGACAACTGCTGTTGATGATATCGTCGGAATCCTTTAGGTGGCATCCGTTGGACGACTGCTGCTGATGATGTCACTAGAGACCTTTAAGTGGCATCCGTTGGACGATTGCTGTTTGCTAACATCGTCGGAGGCCTTTAAGTGGCATCCGTTGAACGACTGCTGCTGCTAACATTGTTGGAGGCCTTTAAGTGGCATCCGTTGGACGACTGCTGCTGATGATGATGCTCTTTTATGTGGCAACCGGATGATGTATGTTCCCTTTTTAGCGACGACCTGAAAATCATAAGAAAATCAAGTATTAGTTTTATCGACATGTGAGGAGGGTTCAGATTTTTTACCTGAGCTTTGGAAAATCCTGGGCCGCGGTCTTAGGGCCATCGGTTTTGTTTCGTATGACTTGCTTTGAATGGGTCGTGGGGTCTTGGTCCACTGAATTTGGCATTAGCTGGTATAAAACCCGTGCGGGTTTTATAACTATTACCGGGCCGTTGAAAGGCGTTGGGCCGCAAGAATGGGCCTGTAGATCACACAAAACCCGTGCGGGTTTTGGCCCTTTTTCTCTTTTTTTTTTCTTTTTCTTCTCCTCGTGAAGGAAATCAAAGCGGCCCCTCTTTGTGTGGACGAGAATGCGCCACACAGTTGGTCTCCTCTTTGGGTGGCAAAGTGATGACCTTTGGATTTTCGGCGAATGAAACGCATTTGGCATCTCGAGTTTGGTCCTAGAAACAAGCGGTTCGTATCCACTCGATGTTTCTATAAATACCATGTCTCATTGATTTCATTCATTCACATCTTCAACTCCTCCTCATCTCTCTAGCTCCTTTTCTCTCTCTAGAAAAAAATTGCTCTTTGAAGATAGGTGAGTTCTTTAGAAAATGCATCCCGAGGTCATAGAAATCCTCCTCTTCCAAATGCGGCGGCATGGCCCCATGAAGTGTCTTCATGGCGCAACTTCATCCCTGGTGCAAATGCTGACCCTTCGGACCTCATCATTCAATCTTGGAACCATGCTTGGTTCTACCGTTCCCATGGCAAGGTAATTTCCGAGACTTCTTTTTTTTTTGTTTATGCTTATTTTAATATAAAAATGAGCAAGCATGAATTTATTTTTCATGTCTTGTCGATTTTCTTTATTTTAAGCATGCTTTAATTTAATGCGTATGCATGACTTCATGATGGCCTTTTTTTTTAAATTTATGCATTACGACCGATAACCCAATTTGTAAAATGGACCTGAAATGCTCAAACTCGACCCATAATTTAATGAGAACCACCGCAGGTTTTATTTCACTGGACCAATTGACGAGGAAGTGGCCCACTAGCACAATAAAAACCCGGGCAGGTTTTCTGTCTCATGGGCTGCCTAAAAACCAACGGGCCGGAATGTGTGACTCATCAAAGAAATAAAACCTGTGCGGGTTTTAATTCTATTGGGCCGGGACATCCAGGCCACTTTTTTTTTGTTTCTTTTTTCGATTTGTTTATCTTGTAGGCGATGGCTATGAGCCCAGTGTTCGTGCTAGGTCTAGCTAGGGCCCAAAAGATTATGCCTAGGTCCAATGTATTAGATTAGCCCCCGACTTTGATTAGCCCTTCTATTTCTCTTTAGGAGGATAATTTGAAGACTCCTGGCGTCCTAAAAGATCCCCTTAAAGTAGCTGAGTCAATTCCTGGAGACTTTGTCAACAACACTTTGACTGCAGCGGGTCTTATGCCGTTTTGGAAGTGCTTGGTGGCCTGGAGAGGTCGAACATTCCGCGTCATTGGCCGTGCTATAGCCGAAAGGTTTTGGGACACTACCAATTCCTTTCACTTGCCTGTGGGTGAGATGACTGTTACTCTCACAGACTTCGTTATGATCACTGGCCTTCCTTGGGGTAGGCGCGACGTAGTCTTCGACGCCGAGATTGCGCCGATGGTCTTGGATCAATTAGGTCCAGTGTCAGTGCGCTTAGGCCAGGGGAAATGCCTTTCCAACCTCTCTTACGCGCACTTTGAAGCGGCCATACGTGATGCCAACTTTCAAAATTTGCCTGGGGATCAACGCCGTTTTATCTTCCTGGCGTACATTATTTCCGCCACCCTTTTTGCCAATCGTGGGGACAACATCACCTTGATGTGGTTTCGGAATCTTCTGGACCTAAATAATGTCCGGAACCTGAATTGGGGCAAAGCGGCTTATGCGAAGTTCATCCTCTAGGTTCGTGTAACGTGGGTTTTGTACCCCTGTTTTTGTATCGTTCTTCTCGAGGAGCTAGGGGCCTTGGCTAGGACAACTTGACTCTAGGTGAGGTTTAGGATCTCAAGATAACAAGAGGGTTTTTGGTGATAGACAGCGCAACCGAAACGCAAACACAACTAAGGTTCGGTCGATATGGGAAAAATAGGTGTCGAGGACGCAAACGGTAATGAGGACGAGGGTTTCGCAATCAGGAAGTAACAAAATAGTAAAATCAAGTGACAATCCCGTTAGAATAAACCCACCGGATTTCCTTTTTCAAGGACAATCGTGATTAACTTCCTATAAGCCCATCATGGACCCGGAGGGTTAAAGAAACGGGACTCTCTACTTAACGTCCTTCCACTTTCGTGGGTGACCATTAACTATCCCATTTCCTGTCTTCCAATGCAAGTGTTGGATGTTATCAAGTGCTTTCGATCTCGAATACATCCCACTTGAGGAAGAATAGGAATGGGAAATCGATTCCACTACAAATTACCTCCTAAACTTGCTAACCCAATCCAAATCAACCACTCACATCCTTAATTTCTCCCAAACCCAAAAGGGTTCTACCCTCTAATCATCTTAATTAACATTCTAACAACATGAACAACTCTATCATTCATGATTAAAACAGAGAATCTAAGAATCAAAAACAACAATAAAAAAGCAACAAACACCAAGCAATCCAATAACAAAAACAGAGATTGAAATGTAAATAAACAAATTAAAAAGAGTAGGGATTAAGAAATGCTCATTAGATGATGACAATGGAAGGATGATCAAGATTAGGTAACAATCCAAGCTCCAAAATAAGTAGAAATCTTCAGAACTTCAATAGAACTCCAATAAAATCCAGTGCAAATGCAATAAACCAACTCTAATTACCCACTAATTACTAAGAGAACACTCTAGTCTCTCTCGAATTGATAGCTAAAGTGTTGAAAATACAAAGATAACGGCCTCCTCCTTTCTAATCATCCAAGAGGGTAATATATACAAGCCAAAGTAGTTACTAAAAATGCATCACTTCAAATAACTGATTTGCTGAATTCGCAGGAGATCGTAGGTGCGGTCTTACGAGGCACAAGGCGATTTCAGTTTTCTCCTTCACATGACAACAAGTGTAGTCTTCTGGACCGTAGATGCGGTCCTTCTCGGTAACCTGGCTCCCTGCTCAAGTCAAGGCAGCCACCGTTGGTGCTGTCTTCAGGACCGTAGGTGTCGTCTTCCTCGGCTGGATGAAAAATTCTTCTTTGCTTCGCCTTTGACCCGGTCATGACCCGGGGAATCTCGGGATTCCCAAAAAGCTGCAAAATGGTCCTTTTTGCTACGTTTTGAGTAAAAACTCCAAAATCTACAAAATAACCAAAAACGAATTAAAAGTCATGAAATTAAAACATGAAACGGGTCAAAAGCCTAAGAATTAAGGCGCTATTTAGACACAAAATTGGGTCTAAACACCCCCCCCCCCACACTTAAACTTTTGCTCGTCCCGAGCAAAACAAAACAAAAACTACCTAATTAACACAAACTCCTCTGTCGTGGGAGAGAAAGGGGTGCATTTAGCGTATGCACCAAGCCCTTTGAACCCTCCGGCAGCCCGGGTGGACGAGATGGACTCGTGAGGGTTTGTAGCGGTTATACCCACAAAAGCCAAAGAAAAAGGAGAGAGGGAAAGTGATAAGTGCATTATTTGCACTTATTTTTAGGTATTTTAGAAGCATAATCATGTTGATTTTTGGCTAAAAAGGTGTTTAATCTTCCCCATTTCTCTATTTACACTTGGTCTTTGCGTTTTTGGCATTGATTTTCAGGTTTAGGGCCAAAAAGGTGATTTTTGGAGCAAATTTGGTAAGGCCAGGTACACGAGCATCAACTCTGTTGATAAGACGTGGTAAAAATTTCAAAGAACGAGCAGAACAAGAAGGCACAACCACGGCCGGTGCCGTGGTAGCGACCACGGTCGAAGTGGTTTCATGGCGATTATTTTTGCGGAAATAACTGGGGAAAAGAGGGAGAATGCAGTTATCACTTATTCTGGGCAGAAAAGAGAGAATTTTAGAGAGGAATTCTTCACCAAAAACACCTCCATCAAGAATCAATTCGAAGGCATTGAAGATTTGGAATTCGAGAAGAAGCACGCAACACTCTTGTGAAGTTCTTGAGAGAATCCTACGAATTTCTCCCTAGTGTTTGCTTTACTCTTCTCACTTTCTCTTCCTTAATTCTAGAATTGATTACCATGTTTAGAACGTATTTCTTGTTTTCAATGAATACTTGTGAGTAGATTTCATTCTTTCTAGGGTTTTATGAACCATCAATATGGAGTTTGATTAAAAATGTTTTAGTTTGTACTTAAATTCTCAATTGAAACAATAGAAGGTTGCGTTTTTCTTGCTTACGAATGTTCTTAAGGCCTTGGATGTTTGTAATTCAGAAATTAGCCTAAGAAGTACCGAAAGGTGAATTAGGGGAATTTGACCACCAACCCTTCTACCTAGGCCTACGAAAGTTGAAAAAGGAGTAGTAGACTAGGGAATCATTAGATAACCCGACCTTGCTTATACCTTCAATTCGCTTAACTTTGAAAGCGGGCGAAAGTTGTTGATTAGGTTAGTCAGGATAATTCTATTTAGCATTGAAAGGGCGATAGAATTTAGAGGTTATCGATTCTTGATTCGTTTGAGTTACTTTCTAGTGCATGCTTTAATCTGGCTTTCAGACCCTGTTGTTAGGTGAGTAAAACCCTAGAAGTCTTCATCCATAGAATTACCTCTAGTTAATCCTTTCTAGTCCACTTTAGTTCTAGTTAGTTCATTAAAAGTCGTAAAAAATTCATCAACCCGATTAGCTTAGCAATCAAGTAGAGGGATAGCTCACTGAGTTACTAGACGAAGTCCCTGTGGGATCGACCTTGACATTGCTACAATAGTACCGCGCGCTTGGCCATACTGTCAAGTTTTTGGCGCCGTTGCCGGGGACTTTGTCCCTAGTAGCCATTAAGCGAAGACTCTTAGATTGACTAAGCTGTTTTTTTTTATTTTCATTTTCCTTCTTTTTCTTTCCTTTACTTGTGATTGAATGTGTCTCATTTCTTGTTTTGCTAGGTACTCTTGGTGTATGCAAAAATCTCCGGAATATGAGTTCGATCCCGAGATTGAACGCACTTTCCGTTCTTGGAGAAAGAGGCTGCGAACAGAGAAAGCTAGCAAGAAGCAAGAAGAGGAGTCTGCATCACAATCGAAAATGGTCGGTGGAGAAGCACAACCGAAGACATTGGAACAATACATGGCCCCAAATGTCACAGATCCTCTCACGGCCATCTACCCTCCCAACATCGCCAACAATGATTTTGAGCTGAAGAATTCCTTGATTAATCTGGTCAAAGCTTCGCCATTTCGTGGTCACCCTAGTGAGGACCCCAACCGACACCTCCGTATCTTGCGCCAGGCGTGCGATACGTTCAAGGCGAACGGGGCTTCAACGGATGCAATCAAACTGCGATTGTTTCCGTTTTCCTTGGAGGATCGAGCATAGGAGTGGCTAGACTCTCTTCCGGCGAACTCCATCACCACTTTTGATCAGATGGCGAGCGCATTTCTTAACAAATATTTCCCGCCAAGTAAGCTGACAAGCCTCCGCAACCAAATACCTACCTTCGTCCAAGAGCCGGATGAGAACCTGTACGAGGCTTAGGAACGGTTCAAGGATCTACTTCGTCGGTGTCCACATCATGGTCTTGAGCCATGGGTGCCCATCCATGCCTTCTACAATGGAGTGGATGATTAGTTGAGGGCGATGATTCTTGCAGCAGCTGGGGGGAACATCATGAACAAAGCGATCGATGACCTCTATTCTTTGATTGAGCAAATGGCGTCCAACAGTCACCAATGGTCCAAGCCCCGTTCCTCGAGAACGGGAGGTAAGTATGATGTCGATGCCATTTCTGTTTGATGCTAAAATAGATGCTGTGACTCAGAAGATAGACCGTTTGCATGTAAATTCCAAGCCTCCCCTACCGTGTGCTTCTTGTAATTCATTAGAGCATGAGACCTTGTTTTGTCCTGTTGGGTTAGCTAGTCCCGAGACCTCCGACCAGACCAATGATATTGGAAACCCAAGACAGAACTTTGACCCATACTCTAATGTCTACAACCCGGGATTTAGATCTCATCCTAAATTTTCTTATCGGAATAACAATCCCACGGGACCGCACTAACAACAACACCCAAAGACCACCGGTTTCCAAAGACAACAAGTCCACCGAATTTGGCATTAGTGGTATAAAACCCGTGCGGGTTTTATAACTATTACGGCCGTTGAAGGCGTTGGGCGCAAGAATGGGCTGTAGATCACACAAAACCCGTGCGGGTTTTGGCCCTTTCTCTTTTTTTTTCTTTTCTTCTCCTCGTGAAGGAAATCAAAGCGGTCCTCTTTGTGTGGACGAGAATGCGCCACAGTTGGTCTCCTCTTTGGGTTGCAAAGTGATGACCTTTGGATTTTCGGCAAATGAAACGCATTTGGCATCTCGAGTTTGGTCCTAGAAACAAGCGGTTCGTATCCACTCGATGTTTCTATAAATACCATGTCTCATTGATTTCATTCATTCACATCTTCAACTCCTCCTCATCTCTCTAGCTCCTTTTCTCTCTCTAGAAAAAAATTGCTCTTTGAAGATAGGTGAGTTCTTTAGAAAATGCATCCCGAGGTCATAGAAATCCTCCTCTTCCAAATGCGGCGGCATGGCCCCATGAAGTGTCTTCATGGCGCAACTTCATCCCTGGTGCAAATGCTGACCCTTCGGACCTCATCATTCAATCTTGGAACCATGCTTGGTTCTACCGTTCCCATGGCAAGGTAATTTCCGAGACTTCTTTTTTTTTTTGTTTATGCTTATTTTAATATAAAAAAGAGCAAGCATGAATTTATTTTTCATGTCTTGTCGATTTTCTTTATTTTAAGCATGCTTTAATTTAATGCGTATGCATGACTTCATGATGACCTTTTTTTTTAAATTTATGCATTACGACCGATAACCCAATTTGTAAAATGGACCTGAAATGCTAAAACCCGACCCATAATTTAATGAGAACCACCGCAGGTTTTATTTCACTGGACCAATTGACGAGGAAGTGGCCCACTAGCACAATAAAAACCCGGGCAGGTTTTCTGGCTCATGGGCTGCCTAAAAACCAACGGGCCGGAATGTGCGACTCATCAAAGAAATAAAACCTGTGCGGGTTTTAATTCTATTGGGCCGGGACATCCAGGCCACTTTTTTTTTGTTTCTTTTTTCGATTTGTTTATCTTGTAGGCGATGGCTATGAGCCCAGTGTTCGTCTTTGGTCCGCTAGGGCCCAAAAGATTATGCCTAGGTCCAATGTATTAGATTAGCCCCCGACTTTGATTAGCCCTTCTATTTCTCTTTAGGAGGATAATTTGAAGACTCCTGGCGTCCTAAAAGATCCCCTTAAAGTAGCTGAGTCAATTCCTGGAGACTTTGTCAACAACACTTTGACTGCAGCGGGTCTTATGCCGTTTTGGAAGTGCTTGGTGGCCTGGAGAGGTCGAACATTCCGCGTCATTGGCCTTGCTATAGCCGAAAGGTTTTGGGACACTACCAATTCCTTTCACTTGCCTGTGGGTGAGATGACTGTTACTCTCACAGACTTCGTTATGATCACTGGCCTTCCTTGGGGTAGGCGCGACGTAGTCTTCGACGCCGAGATTGCGCCGATGATCTTGGATCAATTAGGTCCAGTGTCAGTGCGCTTAGGCCAGGGGAAATGCCTTTCCAACCTCTCTTACGCGCACTTCGAAGCGGCCATACGTGATGCCAACTTTCAAAATTTTCCTGGGGATCAACGCCGTTTTATCTTCCTGGCGTACATTATTTCCGCCACCCTTTTTGCCAATCGTGGGGACAACATCACCTTGATGTGGTTTCGGAATCTTCTGGACCTGAATAATGTCCGGAACCTGAATTGGGGCAAAGCGGCTTATGCGAACTTCATCCTCTAGGTTCGTGTAACGTGGGTTTTGTACCCCTGTTTTTGTATCGTTCTTCTCGAGGAGCTAGGGGCCTTGGCTAGGACAACTTGACTCTAGGTGAGGTTTAGGATCTCAAGATAACAAGAGGGTTTTTGGTGATAGACAGCGCAACCGAAACGCAAACACAACTAAGGTTCGGTCGATATGGGAAAAATAGGTGTCGAGGACGCAAACGGTAATGAGGACGAGGGTTTCGCAATCAGGAAGTAACAAAATAGTAAAATCAAGTGACAATCCCGTTAGAATAAACCCACCGGATTTCCTTTTTCAAGGACAATCGTGATTAACTTCCTATAAGCCCATCATGGACCCGGAGGGTTAAAGAAACGGGACTCTCTACTTAACGTCCTTCCACTTTCGTGGGTGACCATTAACTATCCCATTTCCTGTCTTCCAATGCAAGTGTTGGATGTTATCAAGTGCTTTCGATCTCGAATACATCCCACTTGAGGAAGAATAGGAATGGGAAATCGATTCCACTACAAATTACCTCCTAAACTTGCTAACCCAATCCAAATCAACCACTCACATCCTTAATTTCTCCCAAACCCAAAAGGGTTCTACCCTCTAATCATCTTAATTAACATTCTAACAACATGAACAACTCTATCATTCATGATTAAAACAGAGAATCTAAGAATCAAAAACAACAATAAAAAAGCAACAAACACCAAGCAATCCATAACAAAAGCAGATTGAAATGTAAATAAACAAATTAAAAAGAGTAGGGATTAAGAAATGCTCATTAGATGATGACAATGGAAGGATGATCAAGATTAGGTAACAATCCAAGCTCCAAAATAAGTAGAAATCTTCAGAACTTCAATAGAACTCCAATAAAATCCAGTGCAAATGCAATAAACCAACTCTAATTACCAACTAATTACTAAGAGAACACTCTAGTCTCTCTCGAATTGATAGCTAAAGTGTTGAAAATAAAAAGATAACGGCCTCCTCCTTTCTAATCATCCAAGAGGGTAATATATACAAGCCAAAGTAGTTACTAAAAATGCATCACTTCAAATAACTGATTTGCTGAATTCGCAGGAGATCGTAGGTGCGGTCTTACGAGGCACAAGGCGATTTCAGTTTTCTCCTTCACATAACAACAAGTGCAGTCTTCTGGACCGTAGATGCGGTCCTTCTCGGTGACCTGGCTCCCTGCTCAAGTCAAGGCAGCCACCGTTGGTGCTGTCTTCAGGACCGTAGGTGTCGTCTTCCTCGGCTGGCTGAAAAATTCTTCTTTGCTTCGCCTTTGACCCGGTCATGACCCGGGGAATCTCGGGATTCCCAAAAAGCTGCAAAATGGTCCTTTTTGCTACGTTTTGAGTAAAAACTCCAAAATCTACAAAATAACCAAAAACGAATTAAAAGTCATGAAATTAAAACATGAAACGGGTCAAAAGCCTAAGAATTAAGGCGCTATTTAGACACAAAATTGGGTCTAAACACCCCCCCACACTTAAACTTTTGCTCGTCCCGAGCAAAACAAAACAAAAACTACCTAATTAACACAAACTCCTCTGTCGTGGGAGAGAAAGGGGTGCATTTAGCGTATGCACCAAGCCCTTTGAACCCTCCGGCAGCCCGGGTGGACGAGATGGACTCGTGAGGGTTTGTAGCGGTTATACCCACAAAAGCCAAAGAAAAAGGAGAGAGGGAAAGTGATAAGTGCATTATTTGCACTTAGTTTTAGGTATTTTAGAAGCATAATCATGGTGATTTTTGGCTAAAAAGGTGTTTAATCTTCCCCATTTCTCTATTTACACTTGGTCTTTGCGTTTTTGGCATTGATTTTCAGGTTTAGGGCCAAAAAGGTGATTTTTGGAGCAAATTTGGTAAGGCCAAGGGTACCACGAGCATCAACTACTGTTGATAAGACTGTGGTAAAAATTTCAGCAAGAAACGAGCAGAAAACAGCAGCAGCCAACCACTGGCCGTGGTAGCGACCACGGGCCGTGGTTGGATCTGCATTTTCATTGCGCGATTATTTTTGCGGAAATAACTGGGGAAAAGAGGGAGAAAGCAGTTATCACTTATTCTGGGCAGAAAAGAGAGAATTTTAGAGAGGAATTCTTCACCAAAAACACCTCCATCAAGAATCAATTCGAAGGCATTGAAGATTTGGAATTCGAGAAGAAGCACGCAACACTCTTGTGAAGTTCTTGAGAGAATCCTACGAATTTCTCCCTAGTGTTTGCTTTACTCTTCTCACTTTCTCTTCCTTAATTCTAGAATTGATTACCATGTTTAGAACGTATTTCTTGTTTTCAATGAATACTTGTGAGTAGATTTCGTTCTTTCTAGGGTTTTATGAACCATCAATATGGAGTTTGATTAAAAATGTTTTAGTTTGTACTTAAATTCTCAATTGAAACAATAGAAGGTTGCGTTTTTCTTGCTTACGAATGTTCTTAAGGCCTTGGATGTTTGTAATTCAGAAATTAGCCTAAGAAGTACCGAAAGGTGAATTAGGGGAATTTGACCACCAACCCTTCTACCTAGGCCTACGAAAGTTGAAAAAGGAGTAGTAGACTAGGGAATCATTAGATAACCTCACCTTGCTTATACCTTCAATTCTGTTTAACCTGAAAAGCAGACGAAAGTTGTTGATTAGGTTAGTCAGGATAATTCTATTTAGCATTGAAAGGGCGATAGAATTTAGAGGTTATCGATTCTTGATTCGTTTGAGTTACTTTCTAGTGCATGCTTTAATCTGGCTTTCAGACCCTGTTGTTAGGTGAGTAAAACCCTAGAAGTCTTCATCCATCGAATTACCTCTAGTTAATCCTTTCTAGTCCACTTTAGTTCTAGTTAGTTCATTAAAAGTCGTAAAAAATTCATCAACCCGATTAGCTTAGCAATCAAGTAGAGGGATAGCTCACTGAGTTACTAGACGAAGTCCCTGTGGGATCGACCTTGACATTGCTACAATAGTACCCGTGCGCTTGCGGCCCTGTCAAGTTTTTGGCGCCGTTGCCGGGGACTTTGTCCCTAGTAGCCATTAAGCGAAGACTCTTAGATTGACTAAGCTGTTTTTTTTTATTTTCATTTTCCTTCTTTTTCTTTCCTTTACTTGTGATTGAATGTGTCTCATTTCTTGTTTTGCTAGGTACTCTTGGTGTATGCAAAAATCTCCGGAATTTGAGTTCGATCCCGAGATTGAACGCACTTTCCGTTCTCGGAGAAAGAGGCTGCGAACAGAGAAAGCTAGCAAGAAGCAAGAAGAGGAGTCTGCATCACAATCGAAAATGGCCGGTGGAGAAGCACAACCGAAGACATTGGAACAATACATGGCCCCAAATGTCACAGATCCTCTCACGGCCATCAACCCTCACAACATCGCCAACAATGATTTTGAGCTGAAGAATTCCTTGATTAATCTGGTCAAAGTTTCGCCATTTCGTGGTCACCCTAGTGAGGACCCCAACCGACACCTCTGTATCTTTCGCCAGGCGTGCGATACGTTCAAGGCGAACGGGGCTTCAACGGATGCAATCAAACTGCGATTGTTTCCGTTTTCCTTGGAGGATCGAGCATGGGAGTGGCTAGACTCTCTTCCGGCGAACTCCATCACCACTTTTGATCAGATGGCGAGCGCATTTCTTAACAAATATTTCCCGCCAAGTAAGCTGACAAGCCTCCGCAACCAAATACCTACCTTCGTCCAAGAGCCGGATGAGAACCTGTACAAGGCTTAGGAAGGGTTCAAGGATCTACTTCGTCGGTGTCCACATCATGGTCTTGAGCCATGGGTGCCCATCCATGCCTTCTACAATGGAGTGGATCATTAGTTGAGGGCGATGATTCTTGCAGCAGCTGGGGGGAACATCATGAACAAAGCGATCGATGACCTCTATTCTTTGATTGAGCAAATGGCGTCCAACAGTCACCAATGGTCCAAGCCCCGTTCCTCGAGAACGGGAGGTAAGTATGATGTCGATGCCATTTCTTTTTTGACTGCTAAAATAGATGCTGTGACTCAGAAGATAGACCGTTTGCATGTAAATTCCAAGCCTCCCCTACCGTGTGCTTCTTGTAATTCATTAGAGCATGAGACCTTGTTTTGTCCTGTTGGGTTAGCTAGTCCCGAGACCTCCGACCAGACCAATGATATTGGAAACCCAAGACAGAACTTTGACCCATACTCTAATGTCTACAACCCGGGATTTAGATCTCATCCTAATTTTTCTTATCGGAATAACAATCCCACGGGACCGCACCAACAACAACAGACCCAAAGACCACCTGGTTTCCAAAGACAACAAGTCCACTGAATTTGGCATTAGCTGGTATAAAACCCGTGCGGGTTTTATAACTATTACCGGGCCGTTGAAAGGCGTTGGGCCGCAAGAATGGGCCTGTAGATCACACAAAACCCGTGCGGGTTTTGGCCCTTTTTCTCTTTTTTTTTTTCTTTTTCTTCTCCTCGTGAAGGAAATCAAAGCGGGTCCCCTCTTTGTGTGGACGAGAATGCGCCACACAGTTGGTCTCCTCTTTGGGTTGCAAAGTGATGACCTTTGGATTTTCGGCAAATGAAACGCATTTGGCATCTCGAGTTTGGTCCTAGACACAAGCGGTTCGTATCCACTCGATGTTTCTATAAATACCATGTCTCATTGATTTCATTCATTCACATCTTCAACTCCTCCTCATCTCTCTAGCTCCTTTTCTCTCTCTAGAAAAAAATTGCTCTTTGAAGATAGGTGAGTTCTTTAGAAAATGCATCCCGAGGTCATAGAAATCCTCCTCTTCCAAATGCGGCGGCATGGCCCCATGAAGTGTCTTCATGGCGCAACTTCATCCCTGGTGCAAATGCTGACCCTTCGGACCTCATCATTCAATCTTGGAACCATGCTTGGTTCTACCGTTCCCATGGCAAGGTAATTTCCGAGACTTCTTTTTTTTTTTGTTTATGCTTATTTTAATATAAAAAAGAGCAAGCATGAATTTATTTTTCATGTCTTGTCGATTTTCTTTATTTTAAGCATGCTTTAATTTAATGCGTATGCATGACTTCATGATGACCTTTTTTTTTAAATTTATGCATTACGACCGATAACCCAATTTGTAAAATGGACCTGAAATGCTAAAACCCGACCCATAATTTAATGAGAACCACCGCAGGTTTTATTTCACTGGACCAATTGACGAGGAAGTGGCCCACTAGCACAATAAAAACCCGGGCAGGTTTTCTGGCTCATGGGCTGCCTAAAAACCAACGGGCCGGAATGTGCGACTCATCAAAGAAATAAAACCTGTGCGGGTTTTAATTCTATTGGGTCGGGACATCCAGGCCACTTTTTTTTTGTTTCTTTTTTCGATTTGTTTATCTTGTAGGCGATGGCTATGAGCCCAGTGTTCGTGCTGGGTCTAGCTAGGGCCCAAAAGATTATGCCTAGGTCCAATGTATTAGATTAGCCCCCGGCTTTGATTAGCCCTTCTATTTCTCTTTAGGAGGATAATTTGAAGACTCCTGGCGTCCTAAAAGATCCCCTTAAAGTAGCTGAGTCAATTCCTGGAGACTTTGTCAACAACACTTTGACTGCAGCGGGTCTTATGCCGTTTTGGAAGTGCTTGGTGGCCTGGAGAGGTCGAACATTCCGCGTCATTGGCCGTGCTATAGCCGACAGGTTTTGGGACACTACCAATTCCTTTCACTTGCCTATGGGTGAGATGAATGTTACTCTCACAGACTTCGTTATGATCACTGGCCTTCCTTGGGGTAGGCGCGACGTAGTCTTCGACGCCGAGATTGCGCCGATGATCTTGGATCAATTAGGTCCAGTGTCAGTGCGCTTAGGCCAGGGGAAATGCCTTTCCAACCTCTCTTACGCGCACTTCGAAGCGGCCATACGTGATGCCAACTTTCAAAGTTTGCCTGGGGATCAACACCGTTTTATCTTCCTGGCGTACATTATTTCCGCCACCTTTTTTGCCAATCGTGGGGACAACATCACCTTGATGTGGTTTCGGAATCTTCTGGACCTAAATAATGTCCGGAACCTGAATTGGGGCAAAGCGGCTTATGCGAACTTCATCCTCTAGGTTCGTGTAACGTGGGTTTTGTACCCCTGTTTTTGTATCGTTCTTCTCGAGGAGCTAGGGGCCTTGGCTAGGACAACTTGACTCTAGGTGAGGTTTAGGATCTCAAGATAACAAGAGGGTTTTTGGTGATAGGCAGTATGCCAAACGCAAAACACAACTAAGGTTCAGTCGATATGGGAAAAATAGGTGTCGAGGACGCAAAACGGTAATGAGGACGAGGGTTTCGCAATCAGGAAGTAACAAAATAGTAAAATCAAGTGACAATCCCGTTAGAATAAACCCACCGGATTTCCTTTTTCAAGGACAATCGTGATTAACTTCCTATAAGCCCATCATGGATTCGGAGGGTTAAAGAAACGGGACTCTCTACTTAACGTCCTTCCACTTTCGTGGGTGACCATTAACTATCCCATTTCCTGTCTTCCAATGCAAGTGTTGGATGTTATCAAGTGCTTTCGATCTCGAATACATCCCACTTGAGGAAGAATAGGAATGGGAAATCGATTCCACTACAAATTACCTCCTAAACTTGCTAACCCAATCCAAATCAACCACTCACATCCTTAATTTCTCCCAAACCCAAAAGGGTTCTACCCTCTAATCATCTTAATTAACATTCTAACAACATGAACAACTCTATCATTCATGATTAAAACAGAGAATCTAAGAATCAAAAACAACAATAAAAAAGCAACAAACACCAAGCAATCCAATAACAAAAACAGAGATTGAAATGTAAATAAACAAATTAAAGAGAGTAGGGATTAAGAAATGCTCATTAGATGATGACAATGGAAGGATGATCAAGATTAGGTAACAATCCAAGCTCCAAAATAAGTAGAAATCTTCAGAACTTAAATAGAACTCCAATAAAATCCAGTGCAAATGCAATAAACCAACTCTAATTACCCACTAATTACTAAGAGAACACTCTAGTCTCTCTCGAATTGATAGCTAAAGTGTTGAAAATACAAAGATAACGGCCTCCTCCTTTCTAATCATCCAAGAGGGTAATATATACAAGCCAAAGTAGTTACTAAAAATGCATCACTTCAAATAACTGATTTGCTGAATTCGCAGGAGATCGTAGGTGCGGTCTTACGAGGCACAAGGCGATTTCAGTTTTCTCCTTCACATGACAACAAGTGCAGTCTTCTGGACCGTAGATGCGGTCCTTCTCGGTGACCTGGCTCCCTGCTCAAGTCAAGGCAGCCACCGTTGGTGCTGTCTTCAGGACCGTAGGTGTCGTCTTCCTCGGCTGGCTGAAAAATTCTTCTTTGCTTCGCCTTTGACCCGGTCATGACCCGGGGAATCTCGGGATTCCCAAAAAGCTGCAAAATGGTCCTTTTTGCTACGTTTTGAGTAAAAACTCCAAAATCTACAAAATAACCAAAAACGAATTAAAAGTCATGAAATTAAAACATGAAACGGGTCAAAAGCCTAAGAATTAAGGCGCTATTTAGACACAAAATTGGGTCTAAACACCCCCCCCACACTTAAACTTTTGCTCGTCCCGAGCAAAACAAAACAAAAACTACCTAATTAACACAAACTCCTCTGTCGTGGGAGAGAAAGGGGTGCATTTAGCGTATGCACCAAGCCCTTTGAACCCTCCGGCAGCCCGGGTGGACGAGATGGACTCGTGAGGGTTTGTAGCGGTTATACCCACAAAAGCCAAAGAAAAAGGAGAGAGGGAAAGTGATAAGTGCATTATTTGCACTTATTTTTAGGTATTTTAGAAGCATAATCATGGTGATTTTTGGCTAAAAAGGTGTTTAATCTTCCCCATTTCTCTATTTACACTTGGTCTTTGCGTTTTTGGCATTGATTTTCAGGTTTAGGGCCAAAAAGGTGATTTTTGGAGCAAATTTGGTAAGGCCAAGGGTACCACGAGCATCAACTACTGTTGATAAGACTGTGGTAAAAATTTCAGCAAGAAACGAGCAGAAACAAAGAAGAGCGCCAACCACTGAGTGCCATGGTAATGACCGTGGTTGGAGTATTATTTTCTGGCAGTTATTTTTGCGGAAATAACCGGGGAAAAGAGGGAGAATGCAGTTATCACTTATTCTGGGCAGAAAAGAGAGAATTTTAGAGAGGAATTCTTCACCAAAAACACCTCCATCAAGAATCAATTCGAAGGCATTGAAGATTTGGAATTCGAGAAGAAGCACGCAACACTCTTGTGAAGTTCTTGAGAGAATCCTACGAATTTCTCCCTAGTGTTTGCTTTACTCTTCTCACTTTCTCTTCCTTAATTCTAGAATTGATTACCATGTTTAGAACGTATTTCTTGTTTTCAATGAATACTTGTGAGTAGATTTCGTTCTTTCTAGGGTTTTATGAACCATCAATATGGAGTTTGATTAAAAATGTTTTAGTTTGTACTTAAATTCTCAATTGAAACAATAGAAGGTTGCGTTTTTCTTGCTTACGAATGTTCTTAAGGCCTTGGATGTTTGTAATTCAGAAATTAGCCTAAGAAGTACCGAAAGGTGAATTAGGGGAATTTGACCACCAACCCTTCTACCTAGGCCTACGAAAGTTGAAAAAGGAGTAGTAGACTAGGGAATCATTAGATAACCTCACCTTGCTTATACCTTCAATTCTGTTTAACCTGAAAAGCAGACGAAAGTTGTTGATTAGGTTAGTCAGGATAATTCTATTTAGCATTGAAAGGGCGATAGAATTTAGAGGTTATCGATTCTTGATTCGTTTGAGTTACTTTCTAGTGCATGCTTTAATCTGGCTTTCAGACCCTGTTGTTAGGTGAGTAAAACCCTAGAAGTCTTCATCCATCGAATTACCTCTAGTTAATCCTTTCTAGTCCACTTTAGTTCTAGTTAGTTCATTAAAAGTCGTAAAAAATTCATCAACCCGATTAGCTTAGCGATCAAGTAGAGGGATAGCTCGCTGAGTTACTAGACGAAGTCCCTGTGGGATCGACCTTGACATTGCTACAATAGTACCCGTGCGCTTGCGGCCCTGTCAAGTTTTTGGCGCCGTTGCCGGGGACTTTGTCCCTAGTAGCCATTAAGCGAAGACTCTTAGATTGACTAAGCTGTTTTTTTTTATTTTCATTTTCCTTCTTTTTCTTTCCTTTACTTGTGATTGAATGTGTCTCATTTCTTGTTTTGCTAGGTACTCTTGGTGTATGCAAAAATCTCCGGAATTTGAGTTCGATCCCGAGATTGAACGCACTTTCCGTTCTCGGAGAAAGAGGCTGCGAGCTAGCAAGAAGCAAGAAGAGGAGTCTGCATCACAATCGAAAATGGCCGGTGGAGAAGCACAACCGAAGACATTGGAACAATACATGGCCCCAAATGTCACAGATCCTCTCACGGCCATCAACCCTCACAACATCGCCAACAATGATTTTGAGCTGAAGAATTCCTTGATTAATCTGGTCAAAGCTTCGCCATTTCGTGGTCACCCTAGTGAGGACCCCAACCGACACCTCCGTATCTTTCGCCAGGCGTGTGATACGTTCAAGGCGAACGGGGCTTCAACGGATGCAATCATACTGCGATTGTTTCCGTTTTCCTTGGAGGATCGAGCATGGGAGTGGCTAGACTCTCTTCCGCCGAACTCCATCACCACTTTTGATCAGATGGCGAGCGCATTTCTTAACAAATATTTCCCGCCAAGTAAGCTGACAAGCCTCCGCAACCAAATACCTACCTTCGTCCAAGAGCCGGATGAGAACCTGTACGAGGCTTAGGAACGGTTCAAGGATCTACTTCGTCGGTGTCCACATCATGGTCTTGAGCCATGGGTGCCCATCCATGCCTTCTACAATGGAGTGGATGATTAGTTGAGGGCGATGATTCTTGCAGCAGCTGGGGGGAACATCATGAACAAAGCGATCGATGACCTCTATTCTTTGATTGAGCAAATGGCGTCCAACAGTCACCAATGGTCCAAGCCCCGTTCCTCGAGAACGGGAGGTAAGTATGATGTCGATGCCATTTCTGTTTTGACTGCTAAAATAGATGCTGTGACTCAGAAGATAGACCGTTTGCATGTAAATTCCAAGCCTCCCCTACCGTGTGCTTCTTGTAATTCATTAGAGCATGAGACCTTGTTTTGTCCTGTTGGGTTAGCTAGTCCCGAGACCTCCGACCAGACCAATGATATTGGAAACCCAAGACAGAACTTTGACCCATACTCTAATGTCTACAACTCGGGATTTAGATCTCATCCTAATTTTTCTTATCGGAATAACAATCCCACGGGACCGCACCAACAACAACAGACCCAAAGACCACCTGGTTTCCAAAGACAACAAGCCCAACCCCAACCCCAGCCTCGACAAACCCAAGAGCCTAACTGGAAGGCATTGGTGGAACGTATGGTTGTGTCCCAAAATCAGCAAGAAGAGACTATCAAGCTTTTAGTTGATAGAGTTGACCAGTTGGCCATTCACAACAAAATGCTTGAATCTCAGATTGCTAGTCAGGCTAGTACTTCCACCACTCCTCCAGGAAAGCTCCCTAGCCAACCTGTTGCGAACCCAAAGGATCAATGCAATGCCATAACCTTAAGAAGCGGAACGCAATTGGCGGGACCTAGGGGTGTGTGTGATGAGCATGTTGTTGTTGATGTGCATGATGATGATGTTGCTGAGAATGTAGTTGAAGTTGAGAATGTTGTGAATGATATGAATGCTGATGTGAGTAATGATGTGCATGAAGAGGTAAATGTGCCTCCTAAAGAACTTGTGATTGATGTTGATGTGCAAGTTGAGAAAGAAGTTTCTAAGGATGCAACAAGAGTTCCCCAAAGAGTTTACACTCCACCCTTGCCTTTCCCTCAAAGATTGGCTAAGGCTAAAAGTGATAAGCAATTCGGGAAGTTCTTGAAGGTCCTCAAGAAACTTCATATTAACATTCCATTCACCGATGCCCTGTCTCAAATGCCTTCCTACGCTAAATTTTTGAAGGAAATTTTGACAAACAAGAGGAAGTTGGAAGAGCATGAGACAGTGGCATTGACGGAACAATGTAGTGTCGTGCTCCAAAATAAGCTTCCCCTGAAGCTTAAGGATCCCGGTAGCTTCACCATTCCATGTGAAGTTGGAAAGATTTCCATAGACCGTGCATTATGTGATCTTAGTTCTAGTGTGAGTCTTATGCCCCTCTATTTGTCCCAAAAGCTTGGTATGGGTGAACTAAAGCCCACTACCATTTCTCTCCAGTTGGCCGATCGATCGGTCAAGTTTCCCATAGGAATTTTAGAGGATGTCCCCATTAAGTTGGGTAGCTTCTTTGTTCCTGTTGACTTTGTTATCCTAGAGATGGAGGAAGACACCCGTACCCCTTGATGGAAGATGATTATAAACCCACCATTCAAAGTCAAAGAAGGTTAAAGAGGTGGTGAAAAAAGAGGTCTTGAAATTACTTGATGTTGGGATTATCTACCCTATTTCTGATAGTGAGTGGGTGAGTCCGGTGCATGTTGTGCCTAAGAAAGGGGGGATGACTATGGTGAAAAATGAGAACAATGAGTTGATTCCTACCAGGACTGTTACGGGGTGGAGGATGTGTATTGATTACCGCAAGTTGAATGATGCCACCCGTAAAGATCATTTCCCTCTCCCCTTCATTGACCAAATGCTTGAAAGACTGACGAATAATTCATTCTTTTGTTATCTAGATGGGTATTCTGGGTTTTTCCGAATCCCTATCCACCCTAGTGATCAAGAAAAGACCACCTTTACATGTCCTTACGGTACATTTGCCTATAGGAGAATGCCATTTGGGTTGTGTAATGCACCCGCTACTGTTCAACGATGCATGATGGCTATTTTCTCTGATTTTATTGAGGACATTATGGAGGTGTTTATGGATGATTTTTCAGTCTATGGCAATTCTTTTGATCATTATTTAAGAAATCTTGCTAAAGTCTTGTCTCGATGTGAAGAAGTGAATTTGGTTTTGAATTGGGAGAAGTGCCATTTCATGGTACAAGAGGGTGTAGTCCTTGGTCATGTTGTGTCAAGCAAAGGCATTGAGGTTGACAAAGCAAAGGTTGAGGTGGTAGAAAAATTACCACCTCCAACTTCTGTTAAGGGTGTTAGGAGTTTTCTTGGACACGTTGGTTTCTACCGACGGTTCATAAAAGATTTTTCGAAAATTGCTAGACCTCTCACCCGATTGCTTGTCAAAGATGTGCCTTTTGAATTTGATGATGTTTGCTTGAGTGCTTTCAACAGGTTGAAAGAAGCTTTGATTAATGCACCTATTATGCAAGCCCCGGATTGGACTTTACCGTTTGAAGTGATGTGTGATGTGAGTGATTACGCATTGGGGGCTGTTTTAGGGCAAAGAAGAGATGGCAAGCCTTTCGCCATCTACTATGCGAGCCGAACTCTGGATGAGGCTCAAGTCAACTACGCCACCACAAAGAAGGAGTTCTTGGCGGTCGTTTTCGCCTTGCAGAAGTTTCGACCATACTTGATCAACTCCAAGGTGATTCTGTTCACCGATCATGCCGCCATTCGACACTTCATGAAGAACTCGGACTCTAAACCTCGGCTCATTCGTTGGGTGTTATTACTCCAAGAGTTCGATTTGGAAATTCGGGACAAGCCCGGATTGCAAAACGTGGTAGCCGATCATCTCTCTCGATTGGAGGATGTTCCGAAGGAGAAGCTCCCTATTAATAATTCTTTTCCGGAAGAGAAGATCATGGCTGTGTGTACCCCATTCATTCCGTGGTATGCCGACTACGTCAATTATCTTGTGTGTGGAGTGTTGCCACCGGACTTATCATATCAACAAAAGAAGAGGTTCCTATTCGAGGTGAAGAGCTTTGTTTGGGAAGAACCACTTCTTTTCAAGCTATGTGCCGATGGGGTTTACCTGAGATGCATTCCGGAGGAAGAAGTTCAAGGGGTGCTACATCATTGCCATTCCACGACCTATGGTGGACATTTCGGCCCCGATAAAATCGCTTCCAAGGTCTTGCAAGCCGGCTTCTATTGGCCGACCCTCACCAAGGATGCAAGGGAGTATGTGCTAGCATGTGATCGTTGTCAACGGATGGGTAACATTTCCAAGAGGCACGAGATGCCCCAAAGCGGAATTCTTGAGGTTGAGCTCTTCGACGTGTGGGGGATAGACTTTATGAGTCCTTTTCCTCCATTTAACAAGAACCTCTACATCCTTGTTTCTGTGGATTACGTATCCAAATGGGATGAAGCGATTGCATCTCCGACGAACGACTCAAGGGTCGTCATCAAATTCCTCAAGAAGAACATTTTCGCTCGATTTGGCACTCCTAGAGCCTTATTGAGCGATAACGGCACCCATTTTCGTAACCGGACGCTAGAAACTCTCCTGAAGAAGTACGGGTTGTTCCATAGGGTGGCAACACCTTACCATCCTCAAACAAGCGGGCAAGTAGAGCTTTCGAATAGGGAGTTGAGGAGCATTCTCGAGAAAACGGTTGACCGATCTCGAAAGGATTGGTCATTGAAGCTTGACGACGCCTTGTGGGCGTACCGCACGGCGTTAAAAACTCCCCTCGGCACCACTGCATTCCGGTTGGTGTATGGGAAGCCATATGATTTGCCCGTGGAGTTGGAACATCGAGCATTTTGGGCAGTCCGAACTCTGAATTTTGATGCAAAGGCAACCGGTGAGAAGCGAATGCTTCAATTGCAAGAATTGGAGGAATTGAGGTTGCAAGCTTATGAGAGTTCGAGGATCTACAAGGAAAGGACCAAGAAGTGGCATGACAAGTTCATCTTGCCAAAGAGGTTTAAGGCAGGAGACATGGTCCTTTTGTTTAACTTGAGTTTGAGATTGTTTAGGAAAATTTGAAATCCGGTGGTCCGCCATTCCAAGTTATGAAAGCATATCCCCATGGGTGTGGAAGTGCAGGTGAGTCTACCGGCACATTCAAGGTCAACGGGTAGCGACTTAAGCCTTACATCACAGGCCAAATTGAGGAGAAGGCCGCCTGTTATGTCCTCGCCAATCCCGTATGACTTGAGGTATGTATCGTCTAGCTTAAGACGTTAAATTAGCGCTTCTTGGGAGGCAACCCAAGCTTTTTAATTACTTTTCTTCCCCTTTTCATTATTTTTGTCTTTTATAGGAGTTTATCTTTCTTTCTTTTCATTTTCCTTCCCCTTTCCTAGTTTTTTTTTTCTTATTTTCCGTAGTTCATTTCATTTTTCGTTTTGTTTCTTTTCTTTGATTTTTCTCTTGTTTTAACCGTGTTTCTCTTTTGTATAGTGTGAATTTTTGTGAGTATTTGTGAGTAAAAAAAGAGAGAGAGTTTGAGGGAGTGTAAGAGTGAGATTGAGCAAGGAAATTAGCATGGAGGAGTTGGCTTCTAGGGTGTTTTGATGGTTTAATGAGTGAAAAGTGTTTGAGTTAGAATAAAAAAAAAAAAGAGAGTTTGAGGGAGTTTAGGGGAGAAAAGAATGGTAAAATCATGAGTGAAAAAAAAGATAGAAGTAAAGGAGTGTGGAAGGCGTTTCAAGAACTAGCTCATAATGAAGTTCCAGGGCCAACCTCGGTCTGCCCGAGGTTTTCACCTCGGACCATGGTAGCCTGGACTTCATTCGTTGAGGAGAATTGGCTTTCCAGAGCCAACCTTGGCCTGCCCGAGGTTCTGACCTCGGACCGTGGTGGCTGGAAATTTGTTTAACCTGAAAAAAAAATAAAAAAATAAAAATTTGAAAACTCCCGAGAAACAGCCACTGCTACCCGAGGTTCGACCTCGACTCAGTGGTAGCTAGATTTCTGCTAAAAAAGAATTTCCTGCGAAACCCCAAGCGAACCAGCGCCAACTCGGATTCGTGGTGGCGACCATGACCGTGGCTGGCTCGCATGAGTTTTCACCCGTTTTTCCCCCTTTTCTCACTCAATTCATTCATTCTTCCTTCTTCTTTCACCTATTTTCGAACCCTAGCTCCCACTCAAACAACTCCATCCTTCTTCTTCTTCATTCTTCACAAACCCTAAACCTTATTTCCATCCCCAATCCATTCTTCTTCTTCTTCTTTCTCACCAAATTCAAATCCTCACCTTAAACCCTAACTCCTTCTTCTTCATTCCTCACCAATCTTCATCCCTCACAAATTCGAACCCCACCACTACATTCACCTTTACCCTTCACTCTCATCTTCCCACAAATCACCATTGTTGGAGCTTCAAGTTGCCATGGCACCCAAAAAGAGAAGAACTGATGCTGGTGGGTCCTCCAACGAACCAAATCCGAGGGAGCTTCGTGCTCAACGAGCCGCAAACCGCGCTGCTATGGAGCAAGGTAATGATCCTATCCCTTTTCAGTTCAATAGCCCAATACAAACTGCTAATTACTTGCGTTTGAGATCCCATGGTTTTTTTGCTACTCGTTATGCTGATGATGCTTTGTTACAATCCATGGGTGTTTTGGATGACATTAAATGATTGTTTGCTAGAGGGGGGATGGGTGATTACCTAGACATCAAAGAACCTTCCTATTCGGACTTGACTTTGGAGTTTTTGAGTACCCTATACACCGAGGTTCAAAATGGGCGTAATTGCCAAGAGGGGGTCATTAGGTTCCGTTTGCGTGGCCAAGACTATCAATTGAATTAGAGTACCTTTAATAGCATTTTCCACCTCCCGCGTCCCCTTGAAGTTAGTGAGCGTCGTGTACCCCCAAGGTATGACCTGGATTCTTTCTGGGAAATGATCACCGGGGAGCAACACTTCGACTCTAGTCGGTCTAAGGCGACCGAAATCAGAAACCCCGTGATTAGGTTAGCTCAACGCATCTTCGCGACGAGCTTTTTCACGAGGGATGATAGCATGAATATGCCTCGGGTAGCGGAGTTATTTTTCATGAAGAATATGTATGAGGGTACGTAGGCAGATGGACCCCGGCTCTTTCTTAATTACACATCTTCAAGAGATAGCTAATAGGAAAAAGGGTAAGATCACCTGCGGGAGGATTGTCACGAGGATTGCAAAATCTCTCGGAGTCATGCCAAATGAGGAGTTTAGGATTCCCGGGTCTGAGAGGCTTGACCATAGCGCTTTGACCACCATGCTCTTCATTGTTTCTAGGGGTGGTAACATTTACTGGAGGTACCCAAATCGGCAGCTTATGCAGTTGCCCAATGTGGCCCGAACGACTATCCAAAATCGGGCCAACTTCTCCTTCCTACCGGGAGGGGATGGAGACCCGTTTCCCCTAGATTTTATCGCGTATGATCCTGAGTCCGACCATGACGAACCCCAATCCCCTCACTCACCTGGCCTTCCTCCTCCGACGCTTTCAACATGGATGATGCTTCGACTGCACTTCGCGAGATCCGTGACGAGCAAACCTCCCTTAGGGAGTATGTCCGATCGGAGCACATTGAGCTTCGGGGCATGATTGCGTCGCAAAACCAACATTTGACTAGCTTGAGCGAGTGTTTATCCGCGATGCGTGGTTGGTTTGAGAGCCATGGCGCTCAGATCCCTTACCCTTACCCTCCGCCCCCTCCTGATGCATGATGTTTGCTCATTAACTTTTCCTTCCCCCCTATGATTGTTTGCTTCTGTTTAGCATTGAGGACAATGATGTGTCCTAGCATGGAGGGGTTGGTTAGTTTTATGTGACTTGGTTGTCTTGTTGATTTGGTTGCTATGATTCGATGATTGGTGATAATTTTTGGGAGAATGACTTGTGTATATGCATTTGTACATATTTTTGCATCATGCATATAGTTTGCATAGCATTTACCATATAGTTGTGTTTCATTAGTCTAGGTGTGTCCTTTCTTTCTTTTATTTTTCTTGTTTTTCTTCATAGGTAACAACTTAAGCATGTAGTCTGCATTTAGTTTAATTGCATTTAATTAAAAATTAAAAAAAATAAAAATAAAGAAAAGCCAAAAAAAAAATTAGAAAAAATCAAGCAAAAAGAAAAGAAAGATTAGAATAGCCTTAGGATTAGGTTAGGTAAGCCTCCGGTGATGAGTGTAAGCCAGCTAGTATTTCTTGTAGCTTTGTTTAGCCTTTGCGTAGCCCGTAAGTGATTCAAAGATTTGCAAAGAAATTTCGAAAACATCTTGATTTGGGTTCACATCTTGATAGTGAAGATTTATTGCCCTTCTTAACCCTTTCATGTGAGCTTAGCATTTGTATGTTTATGTTCTTTGATTGGTTGTTGAGCACAAACCCGTGAGACCACAAAGCCAAAATGACTAATCATTTTCATTAGTCTCATATTTCCATGTGTGACTCAACCTTGGTTTTGATCTCTAGAACTTGCTTTTCATCTCTTTGAAACTGCACTTTGCATCATGCATTGACAACATGATTGAGGCACTCATTCGCACTTATTGTAGCCACAATACCAAATAGCCACCCTATTCATGTAATTCTCCGCCTTTAACCCTTCTTCTAGCCTTTGATTACTCCGCTTTCTCGGAATAACCTGAAATTATAAACCTTGGCCAATTACATATCTTTCTACCTTAAGCCATTGCTTGGAGTATATTGAGTGTGGTTGATGGGGTTAATTATGAATACATTCGCAAAACAGTGTGTTGGGAAAGTAATGAATAGGAAGTGTTGGGATTTTTCTCACTTATGTAGCATCAATGTAGTGGCTATGTTAGCAAAACCCGCCAAGTTTTGTAATTAATTTTGTATATGATTTTCACTTGCCAATCACTTGCTTCGAAAAAAAAAAGGAGAGAACAATTCAATAGCATTTAGAAAATATAAAGAAAAAAGAAAAAAAAGGCGGAGCACAAGTGTGATGGCAAGTGAGGAGTTTAGTAATGAGGCGGTTTCTAATAAATGTTTCGGGATTGTTGTGATTGTTTATGGGCGAGTAAGGTTCAATGACATTGAGTGAGGTTGGAAAAGTATAACTCCAAGCTTGGCTTCGAGCTCCACTTATCCAAATATTTTCCGTCCCATGCCCCTAACCTTAACCCCGTTACAACCCTTTCAAAGACCTCTTGATCGTCATGTGCATTTTGCATTTTGCATGTAGCGGTAGAGAATTGAGATGATCATCAAGCATATGGTAGATTGTTTCCTAGGCTAGAGTATTGAGAGAACCAAACATTGAATTCATTTTGAAAACACATGAGGGGAGTGTTTCAACATTCCCAAAAGTGAGGATTGCTCTCAACCGTTTTAGTTTCATACTCATACATGTGTTCTCTCGCTAATTCGGTGACGGAAGGGTGACTAATTTGATCTTGATGGTGTGATTCCCCTAAACCCTTTTCGAAAATCTCCCTCTATCTTGTGCTAAAGTGTTTTAATCGCTTTAGGGTTGTGCATTGGTTGGACAAAGTTGCTTGAGAGTTCTGCTAATGCTTACCTGAGGGGGCTTGTACATAGGATGTTCGAGTCTTTCTTTACTTTTTCTTCTTTTGAGTCCGTTTTTCCTAGTTTTGAGTCTAGTACTTGCTTGGGGACAAGCAAGGTTTTAGCATGGAGGGGTTGATAAGTGCATTATTTGCACTTATTTTTAGGTATTTTAGAAGCATAATCATGGTGATTTTTGGCTAAAAAGGTGTTTAATCCTCCCCATTTCTCTATTTACACTTGGTCTTTGCGTTTTTGGCATTGATTTTCAAGTTTAGGGCCAAAAACGTGATTTTTGGAGCAAATTTGGTAAGGCCAAGGGTACCACGGGCATCAACTACTGTTGATAAGACCGTGGTAAAAATTTCAGCAAGAAACAAGCAGAAAACAGCGAGACAGCGCCAACCACGGGCTGCCCGTGGTGACAGCCACGGACCGTGGTTGGAGCTGTTTTCTCGCTGCGGCAATTATTTTTGCGGAAATAACCGGGGAAAAGAGGGAGAACGCGATTATCACTTATTCTGGGCAGAAAAGAGAGAATTTTAGAGAGGAATTCTTCACCAAAAACACCTCCATTCATCAAGAATCAATTCGAAGGCATTGAAGATTTGGAATTCGAGAAGAAGCACGCAACACTCTTGTGAAGTTCATGAGAGAATCCTGCGAATTTCTCCCTAGTGTTTGCTTTACTCTTCTTACTTTCTCTTCCTTAATTCTAGAATTGATTACCATGTTTAGAATGTATTTCTTGTTTTCAATGAATACTTGTGAGTAGATTTCGTTCTTTCTAGGGTTTTATGAACCATCAATATGGAGTTTGATTAAAAATGTTTTAGTTTGTACTTGAATTCTCAATTGAAACAATAGAAGGTTGCGTTTTTCTTGCTTACGAATGTTCTTAAGGCCTTGGATGTTTGTAATTCAGAAATTAGCCTAAGAAGTACCGAAAGGTGAATTAGGGGAATTTGACCACCAACCCTTCTACCTAGGCCTACGAAAGTTGAAAAAGGAGTAGTAGACTAGGGAATGATTAGATAACCCAACCTTGCTTAGACCTTCAATTCTGTTTAACCTGAAAAGCAGACGAAAGTTGTTGATTAGGTTAGTCAGGATAATTCTATTTAGCATTGAAAGGGCGATAGAATTTAGAGGTTATCGATTCTTGATTCGTTTGAGTTACTTTCTTGTGCATGCTTTAATCTGGCTTTCAGACCTTGTTGTTAGGTGAGTAAAACCCTAGAAGTCTTCATCCATCGAATTACCTCTAGTTAATCCTTTCTAGTCCACTTTAGTTCTAGTTAGTTCATTAGAAGTCGTAAAAAATTCATCAACCCGATTAGCTTAGCAATCAAGTAGAGGGATAGCTCACTGAGTTACTAGACCAAGTCCCTGTGGGATCGACCTTGACATTGCTACAATAGTATCCGTGCGCTTGCGGCCCTGTCAGAAAGTGAAAACAAAACCGAAGAAAACAAAGGAAAAGAAAAACAAAAGCTTCGCTTCAAAAGATCTTGAAATGTCGATTAGGAAAACGTTATTAAACCTCCAAAAGGAACCGTTATGAGTATCTCACAAGCACCTATTCTAAGCAAAAGTCAGTCTTTGAGATTTTCGATTTCCTACACCTAATGTCAAGCAAAACCCCTCGTGTAAATGTGCTAGTGGGTTCTAATCGAATCCGAAAGACTCCAAAGACTCATGCGCGAGCTCAAAAACAAACAAAACGAACAAGGAAAGAAAAGAGTTGCCCTTCCTCGCATTTGGTCGCCCTTGGCTTGGTAAGGGTCGTAGGTGATGCAAGGAGAGGCCCCACATTTTATTAACGCTTAAACATTTCTTTTTGGGTTGGGTTTTCCCAACGAAATTTTTTAAAGGTCGAGGCTAGTTTTGCGGGAATTGCACGGCCTAAAATTTGGGGTCTACCCTCCCATCACAGTCTTTTCCATACACACCTCCGTCGAAAATTCGATATGGGAGGAGCTTAAGGGGTATCAATGTCGTACCGTTAATACTGGTCCCGTGTAAGTCGACTTACTTTATGGTGGTTTGATCTCGTTCAGCCGACTCTCCCCACTTAATCCGGTTATTTAGCTTTGCTTTCTTTTTCTTTCTTTTTACTTTTGCTTTTGACTTTGCTTTTGCTTTTGCTTTTGCTAAACAGGAAAAAGAACAAGCTCGGACACAAACCCCTAGAATCTCCCGGTTTCAACCAGAATGTGAAAGGAATCGGGGGTCTCACTAGACACTCAATGAAGGAAATCTCAAAAGATAAGTCATGACAATTACCCGAGACAGGGTCGAAAACGCTCATACCGGTTTCTTTTAAAGAAGTTTAAGAAGGGCTTCTCAATTTCAACAACAAGATCCAAGAAACAAAGCAAAACAAAGCGAAAACGAAAACGAAAGAAAACTTTTGAGGCTTTCACTCCCTTTTTTCTCCTTTTTCACACAAAAATTTTCAAATTTTAGGCAAAAACTACGGAAACAAAAACAAAGACTAGGTGGTCTACCCTCAAAGCAAAAACTCCCCCCCCCCCCACACACTTAAAATGCCACAATGTCCTCATTGTGGGAAGATGTCACATGAAAAAGGGTAGAGAACCTACAAAAACAAACAAACAAAAGAACTATCCAACAAATGGTGGCGACCCGGGCCCACACGACTCCAACAACAAGATAAACCCAACACAGACATTTAAAGGGGTTCGCCACCCAAAAGAAAATCAAGCATGCGACGGATCAAAATAATTCACATAGGGAAGAGCAAGGTAGAAAGATATTACCTCGGGGTCTTCAAAAATGTTCAAGCCGTGATCCGAAGTCGTCATTCAATAAAAACACGATATTAGAGCAAAAGGACGACTTATATGGGACAAATTGCATGCTAGATTGAAAGGAATCAAAGGAAAACTAACTAGCTAACTATCTAAACAATAAAGAACTAAAAAGAAGAAAAGAAAACTATGAAAAATATATACATTGCCAATGATATACCTTATCCTCGAATTTCACTCATTGAGGCGGGAAATAAGGGTAAAACACTCTCATTACCAAACCAACCAAACCAATTCATTCCAAAAACAAAGGACAACCATCACGAAAACATGCCAAACTATCCTTGGAACCAACATTCTTACAAGCCAAAAACCGAGATAACGCACATGTCAAAACCCACAAAATCACGCTTCCCTACCAAATCCCCGATGAAGCACCCCTCAACACTTTATATTTTACGCGGTAAAACAAATAAAAGCAATGAAAAAGATCAAGTGGGGGCGGGGATGCTTACAAACTGATCATCAGGCGGATCCTCCCGGAGGAGGATGGGGTTGGTACAAAAGAAGGATGGGTAGTAAGCATTTTCATAATCCGGAGGTGCCGCGATATGACCCGCAACAATGTAGTGGTGAAAACCCCAATCTCGCAAAAAATGATTCTGTTTGCGGAAGTACTCTTTATGACACTGTAGATGTTGTCGTATATTCACGATTTCCTTGTGTTGATGCTCGAGAAACTTCAATTGGGAACGAAGAAGTTTGTTTCGCTCATGAATATCATCTCTTAAGCTTTTGATTAAAGAAATAGCTTGGTTGAAATTAACATGTTGTGCTGAGTTCCCGGGAATCTCTTCATGACCGCTCTCCTAAAATTTTTCCAACAAATTAGAAACATGAATAGGTGCACCACCAATCTTTCTCGGCCAACTATAAAATTGCCCGCATGACCAATTATCTGGATTTGCAACATCAAGCCACTCTTCGGCATGAGTTGGGTCGAGAGGAATGTCGGTTCTCTTATCATCGTAACCGTGATGATAAACAATGCGTGATTGGCGCTCAGAAATTACCTCCATCTTGATCAACAATCGCTTATCAATGGGGATAGGTATGTATCGCGGTTTCCACTTCCGAAGATAGGCACCAAAACCTTGTTTCCGGAGAAAATGACATATTATATGACCTATTCCTATGTTGGTGGAATTGTTCGTTCTACTCATTTCATTCAATCGATGCAAATGGCACGAGCCTAAGTTCACCCGGCGCCCTTTCAAAGTGTTGTAGATTATGAAAAGATCTTCCTTGCGGACACTTGAGCATTCCTCGTCACGCCCAAACACTGAATTGGCAATCACCAAGTGGAATAACCGGACAACGGGATTGCAGAAATCTCCGAGTCGATGGGTGCTCTTTTCCAGCATGTCAAACTTCTCCACGCTTCTTGCTCATCGAAATCCTCACACTCCCAGAAATATAACCTATCTTCTAGCAATTCCAGAACTTGACAAAATTCTTGAACGGAACAATCTATCTCCCTATTATCCACTCTATAGTTGAAGGTGGCCTCGGGATATCCATCAGTGAAGACTTGAATTGAGCCCATGAACTCGAGCATAGGTTGGTCTACAATTGGCTCCCTTATGTTAAGAAGGGCCTCCCAACCAAGTGCTTGAGTAAGAACATCAAAGTTGGGCCGACAATAGAGAGTGTTGATTGTCTCATCATTGTAAACCTCCGGAGCGTAGATTTTTCGCTCTTGGAGTTCATCGAAGCGAGGCTGATGTGACCCATCATGAAAACGATCTTAGCACGAGGGCAACTCTTGATGAATGTAGCTGGTTGGGTTCTTCTCATATCAAGAGAAGATGACTCAAGAGGTGTAGATGGAGAAGGTTTACTAGGTCGAGCCCTTTTGACTTCCCCATTCTAGTATTCAACAATAGAACCCTAGGTCTAAACAAAGAAATGTGCACACAACACCCAAATTTAGCAAATAACGAACTTTGATTCACCAAGAAGCAAGAAATACGTGATTTAAGAACTTAGAAGTGTTCCCTTGCCATTTTCGAACCCAAAGAAGGTTTCCACCCAGAAATTGCACTTGAGGAGCTCCAAAAATGGTGAGAAAATGGTGATGTGGCTCATCTAGGGCACGAATTCGCGAATTTGGGGAGTCGAGAAGGAGAATTTGTGAAGGATTTGAGTAATTTAGGGCAAGGGTTTTAAGGTTTAGAGGGAGAAAGAGGTGTTTGAGTGTGTGAGAGGGAAAAGAAATGAAAGAAAATGAGAGAGAAAGGGGTTATGAACCCCGACAGAAATCGCTGCTCTTCAACAGACCGCAGGTGCGGTCTCCTGCTGGAGCCAACCTGGGAGGAAAAATGTCCTCCAGAGACCGTAGGTGCGGTGATAGGGACCGTAGCTACGGTCTTTACCTGGAGCAGAAATTGAATGAAACGCCATAACAAGACCGTAGCTACGATCTGGTGCACCGCAGGTACGGTCGCCCTCTAGTGATGCTCAACACCTACAAAACTCAAAACTCTTTGAAAATAAAGTTAAGTCCTAAGATTTCTACTCTTCTCAATATCAAACCCTCTTTTCTTCACACTCAAAAACTTCCAAGAACATCTTTCAACACTCAAAAACCACAATAAATCACTTTCTTCACAAAGTCTTTCTTCTCACTCTCGAATTTTTTTTCTATTTTCTCAATTTTTTTTCCTTTTCTAAAATTTTTCACTCTTTTTTTCTTCTTTTTCTCAAACTTCAATAAAAACAAAACAAAAACATTAGGACTAAAGAAATAAGAATACAAGAAATAAAAGAAAACACTAAGGAAGAGGAGAGTAGCTCGTACCTCCTCCCGGTTGCTTGTTTTAGGTCTTAGCTTGACCTAATCCATTCTTTCAACTCTCAAAATCAGCGAGGAACACCACAACCATCCCCGCATATTCCTCTCCCATAATGTATGGCTTGATCTTTGATGAATTAACTTTAAAACACTCTCCCTTGGCGTTCTTAAGTTCAATAACCCGAGCGGGAAGAATCTTTATAATTTCGAAGGGCCCCCACCATCTCGATCTCAGCTTTCCGGAAAAGAGTTTAAGTCTCGAATTGAAGATGAGAACTTTATCACTGACCACACAATCACGATGGTTCAATCTCTTGTCGTGCCATGCTTTGGTTCGCTCCTGGGAAATCCTATTGTTTTCATAGGAGTGCCATCTCAATTCCACAAGCTCCTCCAATTGGAGCAAACGACTCGCCCCGGCCGCCTTGAGATCATAATTCATCTTTTTCATCGCCCACATCGTCTTGTGTTCAAGTTCCTATTGGCATTTTGAAGGCGGTGCGATAAGCCCATAAGACGTCATCTAGTTTATCCGCCCAATCTCTTCGTGAGGAATTGACCGTCTTCTCCAAAATCTCCTTAATAGCATGATTCGAAATCTCTACTTGGCCTTGTGTTTGAGGGTGATAAGGGAGTCCTCTTTTGTGAGTGATGCCATACTTGGCTAAAAGTGACTCAAACGTTTTCTCAATGAAATGAGATCCATTGTCAGTAATAATGACCCTCAGAATACCAATTCTTGGGAAAATGACCTTCTTCAAAAATCTTGACACAGATTTTCCATCACATCTCACACATGGAATAACTTCAACCCACTTCGACAGTAGTCAACCGCCACTAAAATATATTGATGACCTCTTGAGGATGGAAATGGGCCTATAAAATCCAACCCCCACACATCGAAAACGTCTACCTCGAGAATGAAATTCAGTGGTGCCTCATTTTTCCGGGAAATGTTTCCGGACCTTTGACATTTATCGCACAACTTGACATGAATATAAGCATCTCGAAAGAGGGTCGACCACCAATAACCGGCTTGTAGAACTCTAGCGGTCGTCTTATGAGATCCACCGTGACCTCCAACCGGAAACTCATGGCAATGCGTCAGTACGGACTTAACTTCACTCTCGGGTAAGCATCTTCTATACATTCCGTTATTGCATAAACGGAACAAGAAATGGATCATCCCAAAAGAAATGTTTTACGTCATGAAAGAACTTGTTCTTTTGATGAGGGGTCAAATTTTGAGGAATCACATCACTAGACAAGTAGTTGATGATATCGGCGTACCACGGGTGAGAATGCTTGACGGACATAAGACGTTCATCCGGGAAAGAGTCCACGATGGGTTGAGTATCATCTAAATCAACAAGGATCCTCGACAAGTGGTCGGCTACTACATTCTTAGTCCCGGCCTTGTCGCGAATCTCCAAGTCAAACTATTGCATAAGCAAAACCCAACGAATGAGTCAATGGTTTCGTTTCTTTCTTCCCCATTAAGAACTTGATCGCAGCATGGTCCGTGTATACGACAACCTTAGAAAACAAGAGGTATTGCCGAAATTTGTTTAGAGCAAAGATGATGGCCAAGAGCTCCTTTTCCGTGGTCGTATAAATTTTATGTGCACTATCGAGTGCATGACTTCCATAGTAAATGACCCGCGACTTCCTCTCTTTGGTTTGAGTCATACATGCTCCAATTGCAAAATCGCTCGCATTGACCATGATCTCGAAAGGTAAGGTCCAATCCGGAGGTTGGACAACCGGCGCGGATATCAAGGCTTGCTTTAACCTGTAAAAGGACTCGAGACATTCATTAGTAAAAAGGAATGGGGCATCTTTGCACAAGAGATCGGTCAAAGGACGAGTGATCTTTAAAAAGTCCTTGTTGAACCGACGGTAAAAGCCGGCATGGCCAAGGAAACAACACACCCCTTTAACAGAAACCGGGGGTGGTAGGCGCTCTATCACTTCAACTTTTGCCTTGTCAACCTCGATGCCCCTCGAAGCAATTAAATGCCCTAAAACAATACCTTCTTCTACCATGAAATGACATTTTTCCCATTTTAAAACTAAATCGACTTCCTCACAACGAATAAGAACTTTCTCTAAATTATCCAAACAATCATCAAAGGTATTACCATAAACAGAAAAGTCATCCATGAAAACTTCCATACATTGTTTAATGAAATCACTAAAAATGGCCATTATGCATCGTTGAAATGTTCCAGGTGCATTGCACAAACCAAATGGCATACGTCTATAAGCAAATGTACCGTATGGACAAGTAAAAGTAGTCTTTCCTTGATGCGCAGGATGGATTGGAATTTGGAAAAACCTTGAGTTCCCATCTAAAAAACAGAAATATGAGTGACCCGCCAACCTCTCTAATATTTCGTCAATGAAGGGGAGAGGGAAATGGTCTTTCTTGGTAACTTTGTTCAATTGGCCATAGTCAATGCACATCCGCCACCCCGTGACGGTTCGGGTACTAACTAGCTCATTCTTTTCATTCTCAATAACTGTCATCTCACCCTTCTTAGGTACACATTGAACCGGGCTTACCCATTCGCTATTTGCGATGGGGAAGATGATCCCAGCGGCTAAAAGTGATGTATAATGGGATCAAGGATGATCAAATTATACAAAAGGATAGGATCTTTATGTGGTTCTTTAAGATTGAATGAAAGAATGAATGAATGGATGGATGAACGAATGGAATGGACGAATGGAATGAATGGAATTAATGTGTAATTGAATGGAATGTAAGTTTCTTGGATGATTGAATGGTATTCGAATGAACTTGAATTGAAACAAAGTAGAAACAAAACAAGCACGATGAATCAAGAATGGAAACTCACGTTTAATATGAATGATAATGGCTTTGAAGACTTTTTTGGAGATATAGGCACACCACTCTAAAGACTCCTCCAATTCTACCTTTCACCACCAAGGAATGCCAATACTAGGCTAGAAGTAGTAATGCACGGAACTCCCTCAAGAGTATTCGAGAACTAGCACAAAAGCTAGAGAGAAAACAACATCATGTGTTTGCTTTGTATTTGATATATTGAATAATGTGTGATTACAAGGCACCCAAGGGGTCTATTTATACTAAATGAGAGGCCCCCTTGGCGTATGAAATGAAAGAAATTACAAGGGATCTAGCTTACATCATCTAATCAAATGATTACATCATAAAGAACTAAAATGAACTAGGCTAGATTAAAACTTGAATATCTTGCTCGTTTCTTCTCCAAATTCCAAGATTCAAATACCAAATGAAAGCTCTTGAAATGTAGAACAATCGTCTCTAGGATGACTTCCTCATTAGCTTTATGGTTCTTGAACTATAGAGAAAAGTACTTGATTACCCTTGGCAGAATTTTCCATTTGTGAGAGATTAGTGAGTGCTTGAAGCTCGTTTTCAATGTAAGCTCCTATTTCGATCCCATGATGTGTATTTGGGACCAAATATACATCATTCCCCCCTAGTTGAGAAGAGTTTTTCCTCAAACTAGGAAGTTCTTCTTCTCCTCCATAATATGGCTTAAGATCACTCACATTAAAAGTACAACTACCTTCATAATCTTCACCAAGTTGTAATTTGTAAGCATTATCACCAATCCTTTCCAAGACATCATAAGGACCATCACCTCTTGATGCTAAATTCCCTTTCCTTTTAGAAGGAAATCTTTCTTTCTTCAAGTGAATCCAAACAAGATCTCCTGGTTTAAATACAACCTTCTTCCTTGTCTTATTCACTCTACTTGCTACATCTTGTGTATACTTCAAGATTTTCTGACGAACTTCTTCACGTAGCTTCTTAATCCCTTCCACCCTTTTGTTAGCTTTAAAGCTAAACTTTGTTGTAGTAGAAATAGGTGTAAGATCCATAGGTTGGAGTGGATTCCTTCCATAAACCACTTGAAATGGTGATAAACCCGTAGCCTTACTTGGACTTCTATTGAAGGCAAATTCAGCATGACATAAAAGAGTATCCCACCCTTTCTTGTCTTTACTCACCAATGCTCGAAGTAAAGCTCCCAAAGTACGATTCATAACTTTGGTTTGTCCATCCGTTTGTGGATGACATGCGGTGCTAAACTTCAATGTTGTACCAAGCTTCTTCCATAATGTTAGCCAAAAATGACTAAGAAACTTTGAATCTCGATCACTCACCATGGTCTTTGGAATACCATGCAACTTCACTACTTCTTCAAAGTATAGATTTGCAACTTTAGTAGCATCATAGGTGGTATGGCATAGAATAAAGTGTGCCATCTTTGAAAACCTATCAACGACCACCATGATAGAATCCTTGCCTCTTTGAGTTCTTGGTAGACCCACAATGAAGTCTACACTCACATCTTCCCAAGGACTATGGGGAATAGACAATGGCGTGTACAAGCCTTGTGGTAATGCATGAGCTTTTGAAATATTGCAAGTATTACACCTCTTGATCATATGCTCAACATCTTTGATCATACTAGGCAAAAAATAATGCTCTTTCATCATCAAATAAGTTTTCTCAATACCAAAATGACCCGCCAATGAGCCTCCATGGACCTCCATGATCAACAATTCTTGAATACTACTCTTTGGAATACAAAGTTGATTTCCTTTAAAAAGAAATCCATGCTCAATATGAAAAAGTTGGTGGGGATGCTTCTTGCAAAGCTCATAAACCTCCTTGAAATCCTCATCATTCTCATATAACTCTTTAACATGTTCAAAACCAAGGACTCTTGAATCAAGAATATGAGTGAGTAAGTACCTTCTTGATAAAGCATCCGCTCCTTTGTTAAGATGTCTCGCCTTATTCTTTATCATGAAATGAAATGCTTGCATGTACTCAACCCATTTAGCATGTCTTGGCTTAAGCTTATGTTGCCCTTGAATGAACTTAAGAGCTTCATGATCACTATGTAAAATGAATTCACCACTTAGAAGATAATGTCGCCAATGTTCAAGAGCTCTTATAATTGCATAGAACTCTTTATCATATATGTTATACTTCCTCTTGGCTTCATTCAACTTCTCACTAAAGAAAGCAATTGGACGACCTTCTTGAGATAGAACGACTCCAATTCCAACTCCACTTGCATCAACTTCAACTTCAAAAACTTTATCAAAACAAGGTAATGCAAGAATAGGTGCATGACACAACTTCTCCTTAATCATCTCAAACGCTTCATTTGCACCCTTACACCATGAAAACTCTTTCTTTTTCAACAATTCGGTCATAGGTGCAAGAATGGAGCTAAAATTCCTTATAAATCTTCTATAGAATGATGCTAAACCATGAAAACTCCGTACCTCATGAATAGATGTTGGTGTAGGCCACTCTTGAATAGCTTTCACCTTCTCCTTATCAACTTGTATGCCTTCTCTTGAAAGAACATATCCAAGGAACACGATCTTGGATGAGAAAAAGTGGCACTTCTCCATGATGGCGTAGAGTTGCTCCTTCTCCAAAATATACATGACCAACTCTAGATGGTTTACATGCTCTTTTTCACTTTTGCTATATACAAGAATATCATCAAAGTAAACTACTACACACTTGCCAATAAGAGGCTTTAATACATGATTCATAAGACGCATAAAGGTAGATGGGGCATTAGTAAGGCCAAATGGCATGACAAGCCATTCATATAAACCTTCCTTTGTCTTGAATGTCGTTTTCCATTCATCTCCCTCATGAATGCGAATTTGATGATATCCACTTCTCATATCAACTTTGGAGAACACAACACTCCCATGTAATTCATCAAGTAGATCTTCAAGTCTAGGTATTGGAAACCTATACTTGATTGTAATCTTGTTAATAGCTCGACAATCCATGCACATTCTTTGAGATCCATCTTTCTTTGGTACAAGTAAAACGGGAACGACACATGGACTCATACTTTAACGAACCAAGCCTTTGGATAAAAGATCATCTACTTGCCTTTGAACTTCTTGAGCATCTTTTGGATTCATACGATAGGCCGGTTTGTTGGGGAGCATAGAACCCCGAACTAGATCAATTTTATGCTAAATTTCTCTTCTTGGAGGCAATCCTTTGGCATTTCTTTTGGGAACAAATGTTTGAAACGTTCCAAAAGAGGTTGGAGACGTGAATGCTCATGTGTTGGGGACGCTTCATCCTCTTCCAAGTTAGCTAGAATAAGATCTTTATGCTCTTGGAATTCATGATGCTCGACCTTCATGAATGTCACAATATTGGTCTCTTTCTCTTGTAGTTGTTGTTGAGGTCGAATGATAGATGATGGTGCTAAAGGAGCCAAAGTGATCTTCTTTTTGTTGAGAACAAACGTGTAGGTGTTTGACCTCCTATCATGAGTAACATGCCTTTCAAATAACCAAGGTCTTCCAAGCAATATATGACAAGCATCCATTGGAATAACATCACACCAAATACAATCCTTATAGTTTTTACCAATGGAAAGACTTACAAGCACACGGTGAACCACACGAATACCTTTCCCTTGACTTAGCCATTGAATTGTGTAAGGGGATGGGTGTGGACTAACCTCCAATTGTAGCTTATTCACCATGGTTGTTGAAGCGACATTAGTGCAACTTCCTCCATCAATGATTAAAGAACAAAGTTTGCTTTGAACCGTACACCTTATATGAAAGATGTTCTCCCTTTGTTCTTGATCATTTGGTACACTAGCAACACTTAGAGCCCTTCTCACTACTAACATTTCTCCTTCATCCGCTTCCTCTACTTCTTCCTCCTCATTTTCGCCAATAGCATCATTAACCTCCTCATCATTTCCACTTTCATCATACTCTGGTTCAACATATAAAGCACTTTGATATTCAACCAAAGACACTACTGTTTTGTTAGGACACTCCGAAGCATAGTGACCGAAACATCTCCTTGGGGCTAATGATTTGGGTTCTTGGACGGGGGGTTTTGAAATGGATGGGGACTGATTTTGTGGTGCTTTGTTGTAGGGTTGTTTTGTGGGGAATGTGGATTTTTGTTGTGGAGTGTATGGACGTGTAGTTGGGGTTGGTTTGTAAGATGATTGGTACTTTGTTATGGTCTCTTTTCCTCTTTCTTTTCTTTGCCTTTCTACTTTTAAGGCCAAAGAATTCAATTCATCCAAAGATTGGTAAGAATCCAATCATTAAGACTCGAACAAGTAACGTACCAAAGTTTGTGGTTCATTCTCTTGGAGATCACATCGCCAAAGTAGGTGCTCAAATTCTTTGGTGTAATCCTCCACACTTCTACTTCCTTGAACCAAGCGTTGCAATTTGTAGTAGTTATCTCGAAGATAACTTGGTGGTAGAAACTTTCCTTGCAACTTGCTTTTCATCTTACTCCATGTCTTAATCTTGTCCTTGCCCTTAGCTTGCCTCTTCTTTTGTAAGTTTGTCCACCAAATGGACGCATGCTTGCACAACTTTAGGGCCACATACTTCACTTTCTTCTCATCATTAACTTCTTTAAGATCAAAGACACGTTCAATAGTTTGCATCCAATCTAAGAAGTTTTCAGGATCAAGATTACCATCAAACTCGGGAATCTCCACTTTGATATCAAAACGTTCCTCCCTCCTTAGACGTACACTTCGTTCACTTTGAGCATCCTCCTCATCTTCTTGAGGTTTCCCAACAAAAGAATCATCACACATCTCTCTATGTTGAAGATGCATATATGTTTAGACCCGATTTCGTGTCTAAATACCGCCTAAATCCTTAGGCTTTTGACTTGTTTCGTAGCTTGTTTTAATAACTTTTGATGGGTTTTGTTTACTTTTGTAGATTCCGAAGTTGTTACTCAAAACGATTCTAAATGCGCCAATTTTGCATCAATCTTGGGAATCCCGAGATTCCCTAAGATTCCCCGAGCCCTGGTCGAGTAAAAGGCAGCGGATTAGAAGGGCCGGTTATGTCGAAAGGCAGTGGAAGCGGAGGCACAGGCTGAAGAGTACTCTGAAGGAAACTGTGGCCAAGAGAGACCGTGGCCACGGTCACCTTGACCGTAGCCACGGTATGATGGAGCCATGACCAAAGGGAAGAGACCTTGCACCCGAGATAGACCATGGTCACAGTCACTTTGACCGTGGTCACGATGAGATCCTACCCTGCCCAAAGAAGAAGCTGGCCGAACTAGACCGTGGCCACGGTCTCCCTTGACCGTAGCCACGGTAGTGCGAAGGAGTGAAAAGTTGTCAGCCCTAATCGCCTAGACCGTGACCACGGTGCATGGGGACCATGCCCAGGGTGATGCGAAGCGAAGAGAAGAAATCGCCTGCCTTACGCAGGCCCACGTGGCACCTGATCAGGCCGCCACGGTCCCTTGCGGGCCAGATTTGCCTGTTGTATAAAATGATGAGTTTTGAGTAACATCCTTAATTACTATTTAATCTATCTTAGGTCTTTTAGCTAAAGGAGAAGGGAGACAACAACTTTATCTATCTTTTATGATATTTTAGCACTCTTTATCACATTTTAAGTCTTAGATTAGGGGGATTAAGGAAGATCTTTGCTGAGATTATTAGTTCTTGTATTGGATTCTCTTGATTATTATTAGAAGCTTGAAGATTATTCTCAACTTTGGAGCATTGGAGCTTTATTATTCTGAAGTTTTCTCCCTTGTCATCACAATCAATGAGCATTTCTTAACCTTTCTCTCTCTAATTTATTGCTTATTTATTAATCTCTGTTTTTAGTTATTATTGATATAGTTGGTATTGTTGAATGTTTATTGTCATCTTGTTTACTCTTTTAAGCATGAATGAAGTTGTTGATGTTATTATCATGATAGTTAGGATGTTTAGTGGCTAGAACCTTAATGGGTTAGGGAGATATTAAGGGTGTGAATGGGTGATTAGGTTTGGGTTAGCAATCTTAGTGAGTAACTAGTTAGGAAATCAGCTTCCTAATCATATCCTTCCCTCAAGTTGGATGTATTTGGGTGCGAAAGCATCCTGAATACATCCAATGCTTGTTGGAAGGTAGGAATTAGGATAGTTAGTGTTCTAGTTCGCGAAAGCGAAAGCGAATAGAAACTAACTAGGAAATTTTGTTCTATTAACTTTCCCGGGTCAGTCTATGGATTTCGGGGAAGTTAATCCGGACTATCCTTGAAAGAGGAAGTCCGGTGGGTGTTTTCTAACTGAATTACCATTTCATTTCCCTTTCTCGTTACTTTCTTGTTGCGAAACCCATTTCCTCATTCCCGTTTGCATCCCGAAAGTCTCCCGACACCCATTGTTTCACCTTCTTGACTGAACATAGTGTGTTTGTGCCGTTTTTACCCTAAATTCGATCATCCTTTCATGATCATAAACCATACCTAGAGTCAACTAGTTGCAGCTAAGGCCCCTAGCTCCCTGTGGAAGAACAATAAAACCGTGGTCTTACAAACCACTCGATTAACAAAATGGTGCCATTGCCGGGGAGCAAGCGCACCTAGCTTAGCTCTTTGTCTTTAGGTTGTTTAAGATCATTTCACTACTAGAGATTTTGTTATCCTTGGTTACTGAAAATTTGATTCTTCTGTTTGTTCCTTTTGTGCATGCGGACTTGCTCTTGACGAGGCCAAACTCCTGTAACTCCATCGAACCCAAATCTGGAGATTATTATTCGACAAGCTAACGCCGGTTCGAGACGAGCTAGACAACAAAGGGAGCGAGAGACGATCGAAATTCCAATGGCTGAAGGGGAGCAAGTTCCACCCCGTACCTTAGCATCATATTCCTTACCATCGTTGGGTACGGGAGGCGATCCCATCACATTACCAAATTTACCACCGAATGCACCATTCGAGTTCAAGCCATATTTATTGGAGATATTTGAGAACACCCCGTACCATGGAGGAGAGCATGAAAATCCTATTGATCACATCAACAGATTCGAGCAACACATCGGCTTTGTACAAATGAATGGAGTTTCCGCCGAATACATGAAGCTGAAGTTTTTCCCTCTTACCTTGACGGGGAAAGCATTATTATGGCTCAACACATGTCCGCCCGGAACATATTCAACATGGGATGCCCTTAGCCGCGACTTTCATCAAAGTTTTTTCCCCAATGATGAGACGTGTCGGTTGAGGCAAGCCATCATGAGCTTCAAGCAAGAGCCCGATGAGTCGTTATTCGAAGCATGGGGGAGATTCAAGGGTCTCCAACGGAGGTGTCCACACCACAATCTTGAGGATTGGTTATTATTGCATCACTTCTATTCCGGATTTAGTAGCTCTTTGCGAGAATCCATCGATAATGCCTCGGGGGGTATGTTCCTCAAGAAGACGGCGGAGGAAGCAAACGTATTTCTTCACGAGCTATCTCAAAACTCTCCCCATTGGGGAGGCGGCCGTGGTCCAAGAGATGGTCCTCCTCTAGAAAGCAACCCTACCATTAAATTTCTCATGAATGCCGTTCTTGAGATGCAACAGAAGGCAGCTTTGGAGAAAACCCCGAGGTAAGTAAAGGCGGCCCAAGAAGTACCTATGCTTATTCTGGATGCCCGAGTCTTGGTATGTGATTTTTGTGGAGGGCCACATTCGTCGAAGCGATGTGAAGAGTATCAAACCGAGCAAGTCTAAGCCATCTATCCCAACAATAACCTCTCCTACACCAATCAAACCCCCATTCGTCCCCGTGGGAATTACGCCTACAACCAACAAGCTCCCCTAAACCAAAACCCACCCCCCGGTTTCTCAAATCAAAATCGCCGCCAATACCACCAAAATCACCACCAAAATCCTCACCAAGGTCAATCTTCCCAAGCACCCAAACCACCACAACAAGAAACCCTTGACCAAACCCTCCAAAAGTTGGCCCTATCTCAAGAGAAGATAGCCTTATCTCAAGAAAAGATGGCCTTAGACCGAGAAAAAGACCAAACTCGCATTAAGAACCTTGAGTTACTATTGGCCCAATTGGCACAACAATCTCAACCTATTCAATCTTTGCCTAACCAATCCCAACCTAACCCGAAGGGGCAACTTAATGCGATTACATTGAGGAGTGGCAAGGAGATTGATGGACCTAGAATGGTGGAAGAGGAGGTCTTGGGTGACCAAGAAGGTGATGTGGTGGATATATTGGAGGAGGAAGATTTGTTGGAGAAGCGGGAAAGTGAGTTAGTATTGGGTGAGGAAATTGAGGGAGCACATGAGGATGATTGGGAGAGTCTAGTAAAGAACAAGAGGAGATGGAGAAGTTAAGGAAAGGGAAAGGAAAAATAGTGGAACAAGAACCAATCCAGACTATTGAGAAGCCCAAGCTACCACCGGTCCCTTTTCCTGATCGGTTAGCAAAGCCAAAATCCGATGCAAAGTTTTCAAAATTCATTGAGATGCTCAAGAAGCTTCAAGTGAACATTCCATTTCTTGATGCCATTTTTGAAGTTCCGTCCTTCAAGAAGTATTTGAAGGAGCTTCTCACCAGCAAGAGGAGAATTCAAGAGAAATCTACGATCCATTTGACGGCGGATTGTAGTGCAATTATCGATAACAAATCACCGGAGAAATTAGCCGACCCCGGAAGTTTTTCTATTCCATGCACCATTGGTAATATGCGGATTGACCGTGCCCTTTGTGATCTAGGAGCAAGCGTAAGCGTCATGCCTTATTCAATATGCAAGAAGTTAAACCTCGACGATCTTGCTCCTACAACAATTAACCTTCAATTGGTCGACCGTTCCGTGCGAAGATCGTTGGGAATATTGGAAGACATCCCGATCCAAGTGGGGCGGTTTTTGATTCCTTGTGATTTGGTGATTTTGGAGATAGAAGAAGATAACAACATCCCCATTATTTTGGGAAGGCCGTTCTTTGCCACGGCGGGAGCCATTATCGATGTGAAGAATGGAAGCATGTCATTGAATGTCGGGATGAAAGCATAATTTTTCAACTTGAAGGGTCATTGAAAGGTCCTTCGTATGGGGATTCATGCTATGCCATTGATATGATGGAGTTCCTTGTTGATGAGTATATTGAGGACTCCCATCTTCTTGAATCTATTTGCGATGATCCCTTGGGAGCTTGCCTATTGGAGTCTTTCCAATTTGAGACCGATGGCATCTACATTACTTTCTTCACCAACCTTCTTGACTCTTCACCCATGCATAAGGAGATTATTATTGATGAGCCTTTAAGATGCGATCTTCAAAGGTATGTCTTCTTCTCAAATTCAATCTTCTACTCCTTTAGAACTTAAAGCTTTACCCCCTTCCCTCCAATATGCTTTCTTGAATGATGAGAAATCTTATCCTATCATTGAGAATGCAAATTTGAATGATTTTGAATTTTCCAAGTTGCTTGATTTGCTTAGGAAACATAGGGGTGCATTGGGTTATAGGATAGAAGATTTGAACGGTTTATCTCCTTCCATATGCATGCATTCGATTGATTTGCTAGAAGATGCCAAGCCTACTAGGCAACCCCAACGTCGTTTAAATCCCAACATGCAAGAAGTGGTTAAAAAGGAAGTAGTAAAGTTGTTCGCTGCTGGGATCATCTTCCCCATCGCAAATAGCGAATGGGTAAGCCCGGTTCAGTGTGTGCCCAAGAAAGGTGGTTTGACCATAATTGAAAATGACAAGAAAGAACTAGTTAGCACCCGGACCGTCACCGGTTGGCGGATGTGTATCGATTACCGCCAATTAAACAAAGTAACAAAGAAGGACCATTTCCCCCTTCCCTTTATCGACCAAATGTTAGAACGGTTGGCGGGTCATTCGCATTTTTGCTTTTTGGATGGGTACTCGGGGTTCATTCAAATTCCAATCCACCCCTCACACCAAGAAAAAACCACCTTCACTTGCCCATATGGGATATTTACTTATCATCGCATGCCATTTGGTTTATGTGATGCCCTTGGGACTTTTCAACGTTGTATGATGGCTATTTTTAGCGATTTCATTGAGAAATGCATGGAAGTCTTTATGGATAATTTTTCTGTGTACGGTAATTCTTTCGATGGTTGTTTGCTAAATCTGGAAAAAGTGTTAACTCGTTGTGAGGAAGTGGATCTAGTTCTGAATTGGGAGAAATGCCACTTCATGGTGGAACAAGGTATCGTTCTGGGTCACTTAATCTCTTCTAAGGGCATCGAAGTAGATAGGGCTAAAGTTGAGGTTATAGAGCGCTTACCACCCCCAGTTTCCTTGGCCATGCCGGCTTTTATCGCCGGTTTGTCAAGGGTTTTTCAAAAATTGCTCGACCTCTAACTGACCTCTTATGCAAAGATGCCCCTTTCATTTTCACTAATGAGTTCCTTGAGTCGTTTTATAGGTTGAAGCAGGGTTTGATTTCCGCTCCGGTAGTTCAACCTCCGGATTGGACGCTACCCTTCGAGATTATGGCCAACGCGAGCGACTTCGCCGTGGGAGCGTGTTTGACCCAAACGGTAGACAAGAAGCCAAGGATCATCTATTACGCAAGCCATGCGCTTCATAGCGCCCAAAGGAACTACACTACCACGGAAAAGGAGCTTTTGGCGATCGTTTTTGCGTTCAACAAATTCCGGCAATACCTCATGTTCTCTAAGGTGGTAGTCTACACGGATCATGCCGCTATCAAATACTTGATGGGAAAGAAGGAGACAAAACCAAGACTTATACGGTGGGTCTTGCTTACGCAAGAATTTGATTTGGAAATCCGCGACAAGGCGGGCACGAAGAATGTCGTAGCCGATCACCTATCGAGGATTCTTGTCGACTTGGAAGACACCCAACCGATTGTAGATGCTTTCCCGGACGAGCGACTCTTGGCTATCAACTCACATCCTTGGTATGCAGATATTTTGAATTATTTGGCGATCGAAGTGATCCCTCAACACTTGAACCATCATCAAAAGAAGAAATTCCTCCACGACATGAAGCATTACTTTTGGGATGACCCTTTCCTCTTGCGTCTTGGCAATGACGGGATGTACCGGCGATGTATTCTCGAAAGTGAAGTGCAATCTATTTCGACCCATTGTCATGAATTTCCAGTGGGAGGTCACGGTAGCCCCCAAAAGACGGCGGCGAGGGTTTTGCAAACCGGCTATTGGTAGTCGACTCTTTTCCCCGACGCCCACTTGCATGTCAAGCAATGTGATAGGTTTCAAAGGTCCGGTAACATCTCCCGGAAGAATGAAGCGCCATTGAACTATATTCTTGAGGTGGAAGCTTTCGATGTGTGGGGATTGGACTTCATGGGTCCTTTCCCGTCGTCAAGGGGTTTCCAATACATCCTAGTGGCGGTAGACTATATCAAAAAGTGGATCGAGGCCATACCATGTGTAAGGTGCGATGGGAAATCCGTTTCGAAATTCTTGAAAAAGACCCTATTGCCAAGATTTGGCATTCCACGGGTCATCATTAGTGACAACGGTTCCCATTTCATCGAAAAGAGATTCGAGTCTCTCTTGGAGAAGTACGACATCAAGCATAAGAAGGGACTTCCTTAACATCCACAAACACAAGGTCAAGTGGAAATCTTAAATCGTGCCATCAACGAGATCTTAGAGAAGACGGTTAGCTCTTCAAGGAAAGATTGGGCATAAAAATTAGATGAAGTCTTGTGGGCATACAACACCGGTTTCAAGACACCGATCGGCACTACCCCTTACCGTCTTGTCTACAGGAAGGCGTGTCACTTCCCCGTGGAACTTGAGCACAAAACCATGTGGGCAATCAAGAAGTTGAACTTCGATCTCAAGGCGGCCGGAGGTAGTCGATTATTTCAATTAGAAGAACTTGAGGATTGAGGCGTCATGCATATGAGAACAACAAGATCTACAAGGAGAGAACAAAGGCATGGCATGACAAGCGGTTGAACCGACGTGAGTTTATGGTAGGCGATAGGGTTCTCATTTTCAACTCAAGGCTGAAGTTGTTCTCTGGGAAATTGAGATCACGGTGCTCTGGACCATTTGAAATCGTGAGAATTCTTCCCCCCGGAGTAGTTGAGTTGAAAGATGCACAAGAAAAGTGTTTCAAAGCAAACTCATCGAAGCTCAAACCATACATCATAGACGAGGAATATGCCGGGACAATTGTTGCATACCTCGCGGATTTCAAAGATTGAGAAGCATCAGAATAGGTCGAGCTAGGACCTACAAAACAAGCACCCGGGAGAGGTATGAACTACTTCCCCCTCTTTTAGTGTTTTCTTTCAATTTTGTTTTTTGTTTCTTTCATTTTATTTTCCTTATTTTAGTGCTTTTCTTCTTCCTTTGTTTTACGGTAGAAAAAAGAAAATTTGAAAAAATCAAGAAAAATCAGAAATGTTTTAAAAACAAAAAGAAAAAGAAGAGATCGTTAGTGGTTCTATGAGAGTCGGGGTTTGAAAGTGTCTTTGAGTGTTGGGAGAGTGTCCTTGACTGAAAATTGAGCGAGAAAGAAAAGGTAGTGGATGACAAGAGGGTAGATTCTAGGACTTAACATTTTTCTCCAAGTTTTGAGCCTTGTAGATGCTGTAGATGGACCGAAAGGGACCGTGCTCACGGTCGCCTTGACCGTGGCCACGGTCACCATACTCAAAGTTGATCCCAGTTTAGCCAAGCCGAAGATCACCGTGACCACGGTGGAAGTCACCGCAGCCGCGATCTCATCGCAGCAGATTCCTGGAAATTTCGGGCCCGAACATCACCGTTACCATGGTGAGATTCACCGCAGCCACGGTCTCCGCCCTGCTTTTTCCCTTCTTTTTCCCTCGCCCGAATCACACCGTGCACACGGTCCAATTTACCGTGGCCACGGTCTATCAAAAAGCTGCGATATGTCGGGGGTTTCACCCTCATTTCCCCTAATTTCTCTTTCACTTTCTTCCTCACCCTCACTTTCGAAAGCCCTCATTAAACCCTAAAACTCTAATTCTCTTCCAAAATTTGACAAACCCACCACCAATTCCTCCATTTCTCCCAACTTTCTCCTACAAATCGAACCCTAGCTGCTGTGCTCGCCACTTTTCGGGACTTTTTCAGGCAAAATTTCATGCCTCTTGTTCCTTGTGGGGCTCGAATCTCTCAAGGGAAGCTCTCAAAGTTTACAATCCAGGTATTCCTTGATTTTATTGGTGCTTAAACACTAGATTTCTTGTTTATTTGGGTTGAATATTGTGAAATTGCTTGTTGGGGTCTGGTTGGACGAGTAGGTGGAGTTTGGGGTTGGAATTTTGGATTCAAATTGATTTTTGGGAGTGTTGTTGGCGAACTTTTGGTTGAATTTTATGTGAATTGCTTGTGGGTTTGGTTGGATGAATTGATTGAGTTTGGAGTTTGAATTTTTGGTTGATATTGCTGGGATTGGGAGTGTATTGCTTGTTTTTGGGGTAGAATCTTGTGGTTGATTGTGAATTCGTGTTGCTCGGGATTTTTGGGTGTTGGTTGTGTGTTTCGGTGTTTGGTGGTTGATTTTCTTGCAGAGCATCCAATGGGTCGAGCGAAACGTTCCCGGATCGAGTGGGAGTCAACCCCCGCCCCATCAACCTCGGCTGAGCCCGATAAAACTCGGTACAAGGGTCAACCGGCCTCGATTATTCAATGCGACCCGAACATTAAGGTCAATTTTCGGGACGATATGTACAAGGCACGGTACGAGCGGCTCAAGAAGCGTAAAATTTGTGCTCCGGATCTCTATCATGAGGAGACGGCGAAGGATGTTTTTTGTAAGCCGAGCATGGACTTCTTCATCAAAGTCGTAGGATAGGAAATCTTCGCCACAATCAACGAACCGATCATCGAGCAACCGGTGCTCGAATTCCTCAGCTCTTTGGTGGTAAAAGAAGACGGCACATCCAACGCATCTTTTTCATACATCGTGAACAAAAAGGAGGTTGAATGTACGCTCAAAGACTTATGCAATGCTCTAGGCCTTCCCGAGGACGGTATACTGTTTAAACCCAATTCTATTTCTAAATACCGCCTAAATCCTTTAGCTTTAACTCGTTTCGTGGTTTAATTTCATAAGTTTTTATTGCGTTTTGGTTATTTTTGTAGATTTTGGAGCTTTGGCCGAAAACGTAGCAAAACGGGCCTTTTTATAGCATTTTTGGTGATTTCCCGAGCTGCGGACCGGAAGCGAGTCGACCCGGGACCACACTCCCAACCTTTGGTGCCAATTAGTGAAGTAACGCATGCTACGACCCTCGGATCGAGCGTTACATGCTTCGGAGAGAAGGAAGAAACAAAGGGACGAAAAGAGTAGGGTAGCCCCCGCCACCCTGAACCAGAGAGGTAGCACCCGCTACCTGTGCTCAAAGTCAGCAGGGATTGTCATCTGAGGAAGGTAGCGCCCGCGACCTCCTGATCCCGAGTGAGACCGTGCCCAAGGTCTCCCAGACCGTACCCACGGTCTCTCGAAGCTCGAAATCGCCCGACCTTTTTCGCTGGACAGAACATGACCGTGGCCACGGTCTCCTAGACCGTGACCACGGTCTCCCTATGTCCTGCGCATGTTTTTCTGCTGGAAGTGCTGCGTTTTGGCCAATGATTTTCACTTGTATATATATCCCCTGTAAACGATTTCTTGGTATCTATCTAGGGTTAGACTTGGACATTATTTTCAGCTTGTAATTAATGGTTTTTAGAGGGAGATTAGTGAGAGATTAATCTAGGGTTTTGGAGATTTGTGTTTGTTATTGAAGATTTGGAGATTCAAACAATTGAAAGATTGTTGGGTCATCTTTTATTACTTTCCTTTGTTCATCTACAGCACTTTGATAAGTTTTCTCTTCCCTTAACTCCTTTATTAATTACTTTGCTTGTTCTTAATTTCTTTGCTTGCTATTTCATTGCTCTTGCTTGTTTATGGTTGTTTGATGTTAGAAATCATGTTTAGGTTTGGGTTGGATGTTGTTAGCTTAGTTTTTATCATGATTAGTGGCTAGAAACCTTATGGGTTAGGGGGTAATTAAGGGTGTGAATGGGTGATTAGGTTTGAGTTAGCAATTTTAGTGAGTAATTAGTTGAGAAATCAACTTCCTAATCCTATCCTTCCCTCAAGTGGGATGTATTTGGGTGGGAAAGCATCCTGAATACATCCAACGCTTGTTGGAAGGTAGGAATTAGGATAGTTAGTATTCTAGTTCGCGAAAGCGAATAGAAACTAACCAGGAAATTCTGTTCCTTGAACTCCCCCGGGTCTGTCGATGGACTTTGGGGAAGTTAATCCGGACTATCCTTGAAAGAGGAAGCCCGGTGGGTATTTTTCTAACGGAGTTACCATTTGATTTCCCCTTCTCATTACTCTCTTGTTGCAAAACCCATTTCCTCATCCCCGTTTACATCCCGAAAAGCCTCCGAAGCCCATTTTCCATTCCTTGACCGACCTTAGCTTTGTTTCCTGCGTTGTGATCCTTTTAAACCAGTATCCTTGCCTTAGCAATCTCATCCCGACCGTTGTCCTAGATTCTTTGACCAAGGCCGCCAGCTCCCTGAGAGAGAACGACAATACCGAGGTCTAACAAACCGCTTTACACAAAATGGCGCCGTTGCCGGGGAGCCAGCGCCCCTAGTTTTAGTTTCTTGGTTTTTGGTTATTTGAAATTGCTTTCACGCTAGAAATTAGTTTGTGCTAATCCCGATGAATTTGATGCTTCTACTGGTTCTTGTTCGTTCATGTAGGTACGCCCTAATGTTCTATCGAGCATCGTAGGAGGCCTCGAGTCCAATGGGTAAAGTCCAAGCTGATTCACCCCGTACCCTTCTATCATATGCCGTTCCATCTTCGGGTACGTGAGGCAACCCGATCATCTTACCACCATTACCACCCGACGCGGTATTTGAGTTCAAGCCGTGTCTTCTTGAAGCTTTTGAAAGCAACCCGTTCCATGGGTATATTTCCGAGAGTCCTATTACTCATATGGAGAGATTCGAGAAGCGCATTAGTTTCATACATATACCTGGGATATCTTCGGAGTGTCTAAAGTTGAAGTTCTTTCCTCTAACTTTGAAAGGGAAAGCTGAGATGTGGCTTGATATATGCCCACCTGGATTTTATTCTTCATGGGAGGCTCTCAAGATAGATATTCTTCAAAGATTCTTCCCGGCTGATAAAACATGTAAACTCCGGCAAGTTATTATGAGCTTCAAGCAAGAACCCGGAGAGACTCTTTTTGAAGCATGGGGAAGATTCAAAAGTCTCCAACGTCAGTGCCCGCACCACAACCTACCCAACTGGATGCTACTTCAGCACTTTTATTGTGGACTCTTTGATTCTCTCAAAGAATCAATCGATATTGCATCCGGAGGGATGTTTTTGAAGAAAACTGCGGAGGAGGCCAACAAATTCCTTCATGAGCTCGTTCAATATGCTCCTGATTTGTGAGATTGCAAATCTAGTAGAGGAGGTTTATCTTTAGAGCATGATCCTATTATTACACTCCTTTTGGCTTCAGTTTACAAATTACAAAAATAGAAGGAAAATGAGGAGTCCTCTAAGCATTTGAGAGTGGCCCAAGGTGTGCAAACCCTTACATCTACTTCTGTTCCTAATATGTATACTCGTAAGTTGTGTTTGGGTCCACATCCCGAGCATCAATGTGTGGAGTTTAATCAAGTAGAGCGTGTGAACGCTATCTATCCATCATATTTCAACCCACTTTTCTCCCATTCTTTTGGAGAGCATGCTTACGACTATACCACCTTTATCAATCCTACATTCAACCCCATTTCTCAACCTTATGACCACCACTCATTTGTCCAAGAAGAATCCTCCCATTCAACTCAACAGGACATGGTACCACCCCAAATTTCTCAAACCACTCAACCTTCACTGACTCCAATGGTACAAGTAAATTTTGTCGATCTAGGGAGTGGGGAAGAGGTTGATGAGTTTTCTTGGGTAGAGGATAGTGTTTTGGAGGAAAAAGTAGAGAATGAGATGGAGATGAACATAGAGGAGGGAGTTGTGGTTGAGGAAGCTAAGGTTGAGGAAGATAGGGTGTTGGATGAGGAAAAGAAGGAAGAAAAACCAAGAGAAGATATTTTGGGAGAAAATATCCGTGAATGCTCCAAAGAGCGGTTTGACTCCCACCAAATGCAAATTCCACTCCCCGAATGGTTGATACAACACTTGAAGGATGTAGAGCATATAGATCTAAGGCATGATGTTCCGACTGAGAAACCTTCTCTCATGCCACTTTGTGTTGAAGTCAATTCAATAACCACAGTTGTTCATGAGCATAAAGAGGAAGTTTATATTCTTGAAGTGGAACCCGACAATGGGAATGAAAGCGATCATTCCAAGACCTCATGTCCCGAATCCGAGGTTATTGAAGATACATCTCGTGATGATTCTCTCAAGATTGTTCCATTAAGGAGAGAGATCTCATTAGATGAAGTTTATATTGAGGACATAGAGATTGAGAAGATTGTTTCCATGTGTCTGAACTTTGGAGAACCACTTGAACAAGAACCTGAGTTACTTCTTCATCCCCATCACCAAATCAAACCACCGGAGGAGACCCTTGTTCTATTTGCGGAAGTGATGAGGAGGTGTTGGAAAAGGAGGAGGAAGCGACATTGGAAGAAATCGAAGACATCATCACCTCCTCCCCGCTCATGGTTAACCAAACGACCGGAAGGGCGATTTGACTTGAGGTTGTCCAAAGATGGTAGGAGTTAGAAAGGAAGGAAGAAGAAGCAATCATGGTGGAAGAAGTTGAATATGTACCTCTCATGTGCACCATGTCTCTCTTGGATAAAACCGGTATTTAGGTCGAGCTAGGGACCTAAAACTAGCGCTCTATGGGAGGCACCCCATAATTTTCGAAGTTCCTTTCTCATTCTTTTTAGTTTTTTGCAATTTTTTCTAATTTTATTCTTTTTCTTCTCTTTAGTTTTTCCGTTTAGTCTTCTTTAGATTTTTCTATTTTTCTTGTCTTTTTAATTTTTCTTTATTTCTTTCTTTGTAATTTGAGGTATTAGTTTTAAGTTTAAAAGAAAAAGTTTGAAAAAAAAAGAGAGAGGAAAAATAAAAAGATGTGAACAATAGAAAAATTGGAGTTGAAAAATAAGAAAATTGAAGTTTGGAGTGAGGAAGTAGTGTGAGTGATTTTTGTTTTTGAGAAAAAAAAAAAAAGAGAATATGATGTTGAGAGAGTCTGAGAGTTAGGAAATTTTGGATTGAATGTGGGGAAGAGTATAAAAATTGAGTGTAGAAGGGAGAAGTTTTTAGGAGTTAGAATAATTTTGATGTTGTATGAATGCCCAGAACAGGTAGCAGGCGCTACCCAAGAGGTAGCACCCGCTACGCAGCAAGCAACGGCAGCAGCAGGCGTCGCACCCGCGAGCCTGTCTGTAGCGCCCGCTACCATCAATCACCAGCAGCTCACCGCAGCTACGGTTCAGGAAGACCGTGCCTACGGTCACACGAGCAGCGCCCAGCACTCAGCAGCGTCGCGCCCGTGACCTGGCATTGTCAGCGAATTAATTTCGGCCTTAATCCCGATTCTTTCTCAAATTCCCTCATTTCTTTTCTCATTCACTCAAACCCCTTTCTCTCTTCAATCCCTAAACCTACGAAAAACTCTCAGTCACACCCTTCCATCCCTCTCAACTCTCAAATTCCTCCCACATCTCTCCTCATTTTCGAACCCATGCCCTAATTTCTTCTTCTTGCTGCGAAAATCTGTTGTTGGTGTTCGAATTTATGCCCAGATCTGCCCTAGCCGTGCGACATTGGTCAAGCATCTGTTCTTCACAGTTAAAGGAGGTATTTCTTGTGTCAATTGAGCAAAATCCTTTCCTCTTTCTCTTGCATTTGGTTCGTTTGTCATCTTTGTTGAGTTGGAAATTGATTTTGTCAATTTTTACACATGAATTTGCCCTACTATGCACTGAGTCCGAATATTGTGACCTTGTTTTAGTGTTTTGAGTGTTTGGTTGTTGCATTTCAGCTGTCAAAGCACACATACACTTGTTACATTAAGAGTTCTTGTCGATTTTTGCACACACCCACACAGTGAATGACATTAGTGTGCTGTTTTGGGAATTCGTTTTGTACATGCTGTGTTACTTCACTAGTGGTTGGTGCAATTAATTGTCGAAATTCATTTGTCAAAGCACAAGTATGCTAGTTGCACTAAAAGACTGTCGATTTTCACACACACTTGTATTGTGACCTGAGTTAGTAAGCTGTCTCTGTGCTATTCTTGCATTCTATTTGTGTGTTGTGTGTATTGCTCATTTTGTCAAGCAAGAATCCTTTCTCCTTGGTGAATACAAGTTCAAAGTGCTCCGATCTGAGGTAATCCCTTGTGTAACTTGTGCATAATATTTTCAAACTCACGAGTTTGTTGCTTGTGCCGATTGTTTTTGGTTTACCTTGGAGTTTAGGCACTATATTTGCAAGGTTCTTGCCACGTCTTGCTTTTAGTTCATCATGAGTGGAAGGAGCAAGCGTTCACGAGTCGAGGAAGCTTCTTCATCGCAACCAGAACCATCCTATTCTCGCAAAGCGCAACCGGCCACACTAATTCGGTGTGAACCTGTTGCGGATGTGACTTTCCGAGATGAAGAGCATAGACAACGGTACGAAGCGCTCCAAGCACGGAAAATATGTGCACCGGATATTTATGATGTGGCAATGATCGAAGCCATCCATTGCAAGCCAAGCTTCGATTATCTCATTCGTGTTCTTGGTTGGGAGGTACTCATCATGATCGATGAATCGATTGTGGACCAGCCCATCCTCGAGTTTTTAAGCTCCTTGAAGGTTTACGATGATGGCAAGAAAGATGCGCATTTTGAATACCGGGTCGCCAACAAAGATAAGAAGTGCACCTTGAAGCGTTTTTGCCGAAAGTTGGGGTTGCCCGAGGATGGGAGATTTTATGAGCGATGTGCGAATTTTGATGAGCAGCAGGCAATGAAGGACTTGACCTGTTGGAGGAGGATGAATCATGGCACGAGAAATGGACAACCATGTTATCATTACTCCCGCAACTCTAAGGGGCGTGATTTTTGTAATCCAGTTGTTCGAATCTTACATAGAATCGTGACTAGTTCAGTGTTTGGGAGAGATGTTGGACGCCCCAAGGTTTAGAAAGATGATCTCTTTGTGATCTACAATGCAGTGAGGGGTAAAAAGGTAAACACCGCATCTTGCATTCTACATTGCCTTCGGGAGATTAGCATAGAACCCCGACCTACTACTATTGGGATGGGGCACGTCATCTGCCACTTCCTAGTTCAAGAGGGTTTCGGAAAATATTTGAAGAAGTGGACTCCACGCTATCATCCGGATCCTATCGACAAAGTCCGGTTGCAGAAAATGAATATCCTCGCCAATCACCCAACTGCCACGATCTATTGCCATGGGCATGACAACAAAACAGAGATTCTCTTGGACCCGGACTATGCTGAACAATGGTTGGATATCACTAAGGAACGCAACTGGTCTTGTGGTCAAGTTCCTAGTGACCGCAAGGTGGGTGGCCAGATGTGTCTAGTGGTGAAGAGGAGGACAATGAAGAGGAAGAAGAAGAAGAAGAAGTAAATGAGGAAGAAGAAGAGGAGTATCCCAGCCATGGCGAAGCTAGTGGAAGTAGAAATCATCCGTGGGACGCTTTGCTTGAGCATCTCAACTCTCAATTTGATCAAATGAGGGTTGACATTCGAGAACAACGAACGCTACTCCAAGGTCAACATAATCTGCTAGAGTCCCAACAAGAGTTGCTACGTAGATCGTGCTACTTTGAAATCTGATGGCGTTTTTCGTAGTAGTTCAAGGGGCCCAGCAGTCTACGCTCAACAATATGCATGCACATCTTCAAAGGCACGAGGAGTACTCTAAGCAACAAAACAGTATTGGCGTGACTGGGGGTATTATCACTACTCCATTGCAAACCATCCCCCGGCACCACCAGAGTACATAAACCAACACTACCCCACCTACTTTCCATATTATCCATATCTTCCCCCGGGACCATCCGAGCAATAATCTGTAAGTGCCCCCACTCCCACTTTACTCTCTTCATTGATTCTATTTACAGTGTTAGTGTTAGATAAGTGTGGGGGGTGCTTTATGGAAAAGTTGGGAGGCGTGTCGGTTAGTTGGATTTGTTGAGTTCGTTGCCCCCATGGTTTGAGTTGTTTTGTTTTAATTGCTTCATCATTGGTTAGGCCGGTTATGAGAGTTGATTCACCCTCAATTCCCGCCTCAAACTAGTGAGATTCGGGGTTGAGGCTTGCTAGTGTCAATGTAAATACTGTGAATAGTTTGTCTTTTCTTTTGTTCTTTAGCTAGTGTCTTGTTTTTGTTTTTGTTCTTTTTTTTTTATGCATGCGAACAGTCACACTTATTATGTTTTTCTTGTTTATTCCTAACCCGAGTGTGATGTTTTCCTGGATCGCGGATTGGTTCGCTATTTATTTGAAGACCCCGAGGTAACCTCTTTCCGCACTCTTTGAATGTGTATATATTGATCCATGTTGGATGCTTGATTTTTCTTTTGGGTGGCGAGCCCCTTTGAGTGTTTGTGTTGGGATTATATTGCTGTTGGAGCCGTGTGGGCTCGGGTCGCCGCCATTTGCTTGCTAGTTATTTTTGGTTATTTGTCTTTGTAGGTTCTCTACCCTTTTCTTGTGACACCTTCCCACAATGAGGACATTGTGGCGTTTTAAGTGTGGGGGGAGATATTCTATTTCAATGGTAGATCACCTAGTAGTTTTGATCTTTGTTTTCTTAGTTTTTGCTTAAAATTTGAAAAATTTTCGTGTGAAAAAGGAGAAAAAAGGGAGTGAAAACCTTAAAAGTTTTTCTTTCAGTTTTGTTTTCGCTTTGTTTTTGCTTTGTTTCTTGGATCTTGTTGTCGAAATTGAGAAACCGTTCTTAAACTTCTTTAAAAAAACCGGTATGAGCGTTTTTGACCATGTCTCGGGTACTAGTCATGACTTATTACTTTAGATGTCCTTTATTGAGTGTCTAGCGAAACCCCCGATTCCTTTCACGTTCTGGTTGAAGTCGGGAGATTCTAGGGGTTTGTGTCCGAGCTTGTTTTGTTTCCCTTTTTAGCAAATGCAAGTCAAAAAGAAAGAAAAAGAAAGAAAAGCTACAATAACCGGATTAAGTGGAGCGTGTCGCTGAATGACATCAACCACAATACACTTAGCCAACCTACACGGGCCCGGTATTAGCGGTACGGCGCTATTACCCCTTAAGCTACTCCCATATTGAATTCTCGGTGGAGGTGTGTGTGGAAAAGACTGTGTTGGGAGGGTAAACCCCATATTTGGGCCATCCAATTCCAGAAAGTAAGGCTAATACCGACCTATAAAAAGAAAAAGAAAAAAAAGAGAAAAAGAAAAAGTAATTTTGTTGGGATTACCCAACCCCAAAAAGAAAAGTTTGAGCGTTAATAAAGCGTGGGGCCTCTCATTGCATCACCTACGACCCTCACTAAGCCAAGGGCGACCAAATACGAGGAAGGGCAACACTTCTCTTGTTCGTTCCGTTGTTTTTGAGCTCGAGCATGAGTCCTTGGAGTCTTTTGGATTCGGTTGGAACACACTAGCACTTACGCACATGGGGTTTTGCTTGACATTAGGTGTAGGACATCGAAAATCTCAAAGACTGACTTTTGCTTGAGAAAGGTGTTTGTGAGACGCTCATAACGGTTCCTTTTGGAGGTTTAATAACGTTTTCCTGATTTAGATTTCGAGATCTTTTGAAGCAAAGCTTTCGTTTTTCTTTTCTTTTTGTTTTCTTCGGTTTTGTTTTCACTTTCCCTCTCTCCTTTTTCTTTTGCTTTTGTGGGTATAGCCGCTACAAACCCTCACGAGTCCATCTCGTCCACCCGGGCTGCCGGGGGGTTCAAAGGGCTTGGTGTATATGCTAAAATCACTCGTTTCCTCCCACGACAGAGGAGTTGGTGTTTAGTTTTCTTATTTGTCTTGTTTTGTTTTGCTCGGGACGAGAAAAAGTTTAAGTGTGGGGGGGTTGTTTAGACCCAATTATGTGTCTAAATACCGCCTAAATCCTTAGGCTTTAACTCGTTTCGTGGTTTAATTTCATAAGTTTTTAATACGTTTTGGTTATTTTTGTAGATTTTGGAGCTTTGGCAGAAAACGTAGTAAAACGGGCCTTTTTATAGCATTTTTGGTGATTTCCCGAGCCAAGCTGGACCGGAAACCGAGGCTGAGTCGACCCGGGACCACACTCCTAACCGTTGGTGCCAATTAGTGAAGTAACGCATGCTACGACCCTCGGATCGAGCGTTACATGCTTCGGAGAGAAGGAAGAAACAAAGGGACGAAAAGAGTAGGGTAGCCCCTGACACCCTGAGCGTAGCACCCGCTACCATAGGGGGTAGCGCCCGCCACCAGAGAGGTAGCACCCGCTACCTGTGCTCAAAGTCAGCAGGGATTGTCATCTGAGGAAGGTAGCGCCCGCGACCTCCTGATCCCGAGTGAGACCGTGCCCACGGTCTCTCGAAGCTCGAAATCGCCCGACCTTTTTCGCTGGACAGAACATGACCGTGGCCACGGTCTCCTAGACCGTGACCACAGTCTCCCTATGTCCTACGCGTGTTTTTCGGCTTAAAGTGCTGCGTTTTAGCCAATGATTTTCACTTGTATATATACCCCCTGTGAACGATTTCTTGGTATCTGTCTAGGGTTACACTTGGACATTATTTTCAGCTTGTAATTAGTGGTTTTTAGAGGGAGATTAGTGAGAGATTAATCTAGGGTTTTGGAGATTTGTGTTTGTTATTGAAGATTTGGAGATTCAAACAATTGAAAGATTGTTGGGTCATCTTTTATTGCTTTCCTTTGTTCATCTACAGCACTTTGATAAGTTTTCTCTTCCCTTAACTCCTTTATAAATTACTTTGCTAATTACTTTGCTTGTTCTTAATTTCTTTGCTTGCTATTTCATTGCTCTTGCTTGTTTATGGTTGTTTGATGTTAGAAATCATGTTTAGGTTTGGGTTGGATGTTGTTAGCTTAGTTTTTATCATGATTAGTGACTAGAAACCCTATGGGTTAGGGGGTAATTAAGGGTGTGAATGGGTGATTAGGTTTGAGTTAGCAATTTTAGTGAGTAATTAGTTGAGAAATCAACTTCCTAATCCTATCCTTCCCTCAAGTGGGATGTATTTGGGTGCGAAAGCATCCCGAATACATCCAACGCTTGTTGGAAGGTAGGAATTAGGATAGTTAGTATTCTAGTTCGCGAAAGCGAATAGAAACTAACTATGAAATTCCGTTCCTTGAACTCCCCCGGGTCTGTCGATGGACTTTGGGGAAGTTAATCCGGACTATCCTTAAAAGAGGAAGCCCGGTGGGTATTTTTCTAACGGAGTTACCATTTGATTTCCCCTTCTCATTACTCTCTTGTTGCAAAACCGATTTCCTCATCCCCGTTTACATCCCAAATAGCCTCCGAAACCCATTTTCCATTCCTTGACCGACCTTAGCTTTGTTTCCTGCGTTGTGATCCTTTTAAACCAGTATCCTTGCCTTAGCAATCTCATCCCGACCATTGACCTAGATTCTTTGACCAAGGCCGCCAGCTCCCTGAGAGAGAAAGACAATACCGAGGTCTAACAAACCGCTTTACACATACCCTACGGCGAGTGCGTCAAATTCGATGAACAAGAAGCTATGAAAGCACTCACTTGCTGGAGGAGACGTTACCCAAGGATTCGATCGCAACGAGCAAAGTACTATTGCCCAAGCAACTCTAAGGCTAGGGATTTCTGTAATCTGAGCGTTCGCATCTTTCACCGCATCATTTCGAACTCTGTTTTTGGCCGTTTCACCGGGCGTTCAAGCATCCGGAAAGACGACCTCTTCGTCCTCTATAATGTGATCAACGGTGACCGGGTCAACACTGGCTCGTGCATCCTCCATTGCCTTCGGGAAATAAGTCTCGAAACCCGGAACATGACTATTGGTATGGGTCACATCATCACCCATTTCCTAAGGAAGCAAGGGTTCGAGTCCTATCTAAGCAAGTGGACTCCCCGCTTTTTCCCCGATCCTATCGACGGTGTTCGCCTATGAAAGATGGAATTCTTGGAGAAGCACAAGACGCGAACACTATACCGTCACGGGAACGAACCCCATAGCGTCGTGATTCATTTGGGCAACGACAATGCCGAACAACGTCTAGATGTCTCCGACCAACGCAATTGTTCGTGTGGCCAAACCTTTGGGGATCGAGCGGAGGAAGGTGAAGGAGGAGACGAAGAAGAGGAGGAAGACGAGGATGAGGAAGAAGAAGAACAAGCACAAGGGGATGAAGCCGAGCCGATTTAACAACGGAACGCCGCTCTTGAGCATATCAGCGAGCAACTCCAAGAGCTTCATGATGAGTTTTAAGTCCAACGAGAGCTCATCCAAAACCAGCAACTATTGATCGAAAACTTGCAAGGATTGCTTGAGATCCAATAGGAGACGCTGGCTAGCATCCAGTCGCACCTTCAACCCCGTTCTCCACCCGGAGGGTCCGCTTAAGGACCATTTGTAAGCACCCCACACCCACCCGACCTTTATCATTGATCTATTTACTTTATTTTGTAAAGTATAAGTGTGGGGGAGTGCTTCTTCGGGGTTTTGGATGCGATGTCTGGTGGTTTTGGATTGTTGATTTCTCGTTTTCTTTTGGCATGAGTTAGCATATTTTGGGGATTGTTCGATTAGGTTGCTCGGGTTTTTCCTTATCTTGTTTATCATTCATGTTTGTCGGGTTGTTGGATGGTTGTTGGATGGTTGTCTTAGGGTTGTTTGTTTGTTGTTTTTGGTGGTTGGATTGTTGTTTAAGCAGTTCTCGTCTGTATTTTGGGGCATTGATGGGATGTAACCGACTGTTATTTATGATTAATGCAATGAATTAGTTGTTTCGGTTAGTTTATATCGAGTTCCACCCTTATTTCCCGCCTCAATGAGTGAGATTCGGGGATAAGGTAAGTCACTGGCAATGTAGATATTGTTAATATTTTTCATCTTTTCAATTTCTTTTCATAATCTTTTAAGTTAGATTTTCCCTTCTTTTGTTTTTAGTCTTGCATGCGAATTCTATAGTTATAAAGTCATCTTTTATTCTAACATTGTTCTGACTCTCTTGAATGACGACTTCGGATCGCCATTTTTAACGCTTATGAAGAGTTTGAGGTACTATCTTTCCACCTTACTCTTTTTATATGAATTCTTATCATGATCTGTCGCATGCTTGGTTTTCTTTTGGGTGGCGAACCCCTATGAGTGTCTGTGTTGGGATATCTATTGCTGTTGGAGCCATGTGGGCTCGGGTCGCCACCATTTTCTGCCTGCTAGTTGTTTTGTTTGTTTGTGTTTTGTGGGTTCTCTACCCTTTTCATGCGACACCTTCCCACAATGAGGACATTGTGGAGTTTTAAGTATGGGGGGGGGGGAGATATTCTGTTTCAAGGGTAGATCACCTAGTCGTTTTATTCTTTGTTTTCCTAGTTTTTGCTTAAAAATTTTAAAAATTTTGTGTGAAAATGGAGAAAAAAGGGAATGAAAACCTTTTCGTTTTTCTTTTCGTTTTGTTCTTGTTTTGCTTTGTTTCCTGAATCTCATTATTGAAGTTGAGAAGCCGTTCTTAAACTTCTTTCTAAAAGTGATCGGTGGGAACATTTTCGACTCTAACTCGGGTTCTAGTCGAGACTTATCCTTAATATACTCCCTTCCTTAAGTGTCTTGTGAGACTCCTGTTCCTTTCTCGTTTTGTTGGGAACCCGGAGATTCTAAGGGCTTATGTCTGAGTTTGTTTTGTTTCTCGTTTAGCAAAAGTAAAAAGTGCAAAAAGAAAAGAAAAGAAAGGAAAAGGAAAAAGAAAGAAGAAAGCTTTCATAAGATATAATAACCTGAATAAGTGGAGCGTGTCGCTGAAGACATTAACCACCATACACTTAGCCAACCTACACGGGCACTGGATACCCCTTAACCCTCCTCCTATATCGCTTTGCGACGGAGAGGCGTATGGAAAAGACCGTGTTGGGAGGGTATACCCCTTATATGGGCCATCCAATTCCCGAAAGTAAGGCTAATACAGACTTTTAAAAACCAAAAAGAAAAAAAGAGAAAAAGAAGAAAGAAAAGAAAGGTTTTGCTTCTAAGAAGAGCGGGGCCTCCCCTTGCATCACCTACGACCCTCACCAAGCCAAGGGCGACCAAATGCGAGGGAGGGCAACACTCCTCTCGGTTGTTTCGTTGTTTTCAAATTCGGACGCGAGTTTTTAAAAGTCTTTTGGTTCCCGTTAAACCCTTGTTGTGTTTTTGCGGCGGGGTTTCGCTTGTTACAAGGTGTGGGGTGTTAAAAATCTTCAAGATCGACCTTTTTTCTGAGTTTGGTGTTGGTGAGATGCTCCTAACGGTTACTTTGGGAGGTTTAATCGCGTTTTCTTAATTTGGATTGCGAGATCTTGTGACTCAAAGCCCTTGTTTTTCGTTCTTTTTGTTTTCTTCGGTTTTGCTTTCACTTTCCCTCTCTCTTTTTTCTTTGGCTTTTGTAGGTACAGCCGCTACAAACCCTCACGAGTCCATCTCGTCCACCCGGGCTGCCGGGGGGTTCAAAGCGCTTGGTGCATACGCTAAATGCACTCGTTTCTCTCCCACGACAGAGGAGTTTGTGTTAGTTTGTTTGTTTTGTTTTATTTTGCTCGGGACGAGCTAAGGTTTAAGTGTTGGGGGGTGTTTAGACCCGATTTCGTGTCTAAATACCGCCTTAATCCTTAGGCTTTTGACTTGTTTTGTAGCTTGTTTTAATAACTTTTAATGCGTTTTGTTTACTTTTGTAGATTCCAAAGTTGTTACTCAAAACGATTCTAAATGCGCCAATTTTGCGTCAATCTTGGGAATCCCGAGATTCCCTAAGATTCCCCCAGCCCTGGTCGTGTCAAAGGCAGCGGATTAGAAGGAAACTGTGGCCAAAAGAGACCGTGGCTACGGTCACCTTGATCGTAGCCACGGTATGATGGAGCCATGACCAAAGGGAAGAGACCTTGCACCCGAGATAGACCGTGGTCACGGTCACTTTGACCGTGGTCACGGTGAGATCCTACCCTGCCCAAGGAAGAAGCTGGCCGAACTAGATCGTGGCCACGGTCTCCCTTGACCGTAGCCACGGCAGTGCGAAGGAGCGAAAAGTTGTCAGCCCTAATCGCCTAGACCGTGACCACGGTGCAAGGGGACCGTGCCCACGGTGATGCGCTTAAGAGAAGAAATCGCTTTACGCCTTACGCGAGGCCACGTGGCCACCTTGATCCCTGCGGGCCAGATTTGTCTATTGTGTAAAATGATGAGTTTTGAGTAACAACCTTGATTACTATTTACTGTATCTTAGGTCTTTTAGCTAAAGGAGGAGGGAGACAGCAGTTTTATCTATCTTTTATGATATTTTAACACTCTTTATCACATTTTAAGTCTTAGATTAGGGGGATTAAGGAAGATCTTTGCTGAGTCTATTAGTTCTTGTATTGGATTCTCTTGATTATTATTGGAAGTTTGAAGATTATTCTCAACTTTGGAGCATTGGAGCTTTATTATTCTGAAGTTTTCTCCCTTGTCATTACAATCAATGAGCATTTCTTAACCTTTCTCTCTCTAATTTATTGCTTATTTATTAATCTCTGTTTTAGTTATTATTGATATTGTTGGTATTGTTGAATGTTTATTGTCATCTTGTTTACTCTTTTAAGCATGAATGAAGTTGTTGATGTTATTATCATGATAGTTAGGATGTTTAGTGGCTAGAACTTTAATGGGTTAGGGAGATATTAAGGGTGTGAATGGGTGATTAGGTTTGGGTTAGCAATATTAGTGAGTAACTAGTTAGGAAATCAACTTCCTAATCCTATCCTTCCCTCAAGTGGGATGTATTTGGGTGCGAAAGCATCCTGAATACATCCAATGCTTGTTGGAAGGTAGGAATTAGGATAGTTAGTGTTCTAGTTCGCGAAAGCGAATAGAAACTAATTAGGAAATTCCGTTATATTAACTTTCTCGGGTCTGTCTATGGACTTCGGGGAAGTTAATCCGGACTATCCTTGAAAGAGGAAGTCCGGTGGGTGTTTTCTAACGGAATTACCATTTGATTTCCCTTTCTTGTTACTCTCTTGTTGCGAAACCCATTTCCTCATTCCCGTTTGCATCTCGAAATCCCATGATGTGCATTTGGGACCAAATGTACATCAAAAAGCTTGACTACTTCTTTCTTTACCACTTCTTGCATATTAGGGTTCAACCTACGTTGTGGTTGCCTAGTTGGTTTTGCATCTTCTAATAAATCAATGGAATGCATGCATATGGATGGGGACAAACCTTTCAAATCCTCAATTTTATAACCTAATGCACCCCTATGTTTTCTCAACAAATCAAGCAACTTAGACAAATCAGAGTCATGCAATTTAGCATTCACAATAACAGGACAAGACTTTTCACCATCCAAGAAAGCATATTGTAAGGAAGGGGGTAAAGGTTTAAGCTCTAAAGAAGAAGTAGAGGATTTAACTTGGGAAGAAGACATACCCTTGTAGATAACTTCTTGAATTTCCATACACTCAATATGAGGCTCATCAATAGTAATCTCCTCATGTGTTGGTGACAAATTAAGAAGGTTGGTGAGAAATGTGATTTCGGTGTCGTCGGACTCGAATTGGAAAGACTCTAGGAGACATGCTCCCAAAGAATCTTCACAAGTTGACTGAAGTAAATGGGATTCTTCAATATATTCGTCGACTAGCACCTCCATTATGTCAATAGCATAACATGAATCCCTATATGAAGGATTTTTCAAGGACCCCTCGAGGTTGAAAATAATGCTCTCATTACCGTCATTCAATGACAAACTACCATGCTTCACATCTATTATTGCTCTAGCTATAGCAAGAAATGGCCTTCCTAAAATAATAGGAATGTTGGAATCTTCATGCATCTCTAGAATCACGAAATCACATGGTATCAAAAATCTGCCCCCTTGGACCGGAATATCCTCCAATATACTCAAGGGTCTACGCATGGAACGATCGGCCAATTGAAGATTAATAGTTGTGGGAGTTAAATCATCAAGTTCAACTTCTTGCATATAGAATGAGGCATAATGCTCATGCTAGCCCCTAAATCAGAAAGAGCATGACTAATCCTCATGTCACCAATAGTGCAAGGAATAGAAAAACTCCCGGGGTCAGCGAGTTTCTCCGAGGTTTTGTTGTCAATAATAGCACTACAATCTGCCGTCAAGTGGATAATAGTCTTCTCTTGAATTCTCCTCTTGCTAGTGAGAAGTTCCTTCAAATGCTTCTTAAAGGATGGAACCTCGGAAATAACATCTAGGAATGGGATATTCACTTGAAGTTTCTTGAGCATCTCTATGAACTTTGAAAATTCAGCCTCCGACTTGGGCTTAGCTAACCGCTCGGGAAAAGGAACCGGCGGTAACTTCGGCTTCTCAATAACTTGAATTGGTTCTTCTTCTATCATCACTCCTTTCCCTTTTCTTACTTTCTCCATCTCTTCTCTTTCTTTCTCAATCAATTCTCTCTCAATACTAGATTCTTCTAACTCCTCCTCATGAACTCCCTCATTTCCCTCCACAAAAACAAACTCACTCTCCCTTTTCTCTATCAAATCCTCCTCATCCGTGACATCTACCACATCACCTTCTTTTTCTCCCAAAACACCCTCCTCCACCATTTTAGGACCTTTAATCTCCCTACCACTTCTCAATGTGATTGCATTAAGTTGCCCCTTAGGGTTGGGTTGAGGTTGGCTAGGAAGGGATTGGATAGGCTTGGCTTGTTGCGCCATTTGCGCAAGTTGTAACTCAAGATTCTTAATGCGTGCTTGGTCTCTATCCTAAGTCAATGAGATCTTTTGTAATATTTGCTCAATGGAAAATTCTTGTTGTGGTGGTTTGGATACTTGGCAAGATTGACCATGGTGAGGGTTTTGTTGATACGGACAACGATTTTGATTTTGGAATACAGGGGGTGGGTTTTTGTTTTGTGGGACTTGTTGGTTATAGACATAATTTCCACGAGGACGAATTGGATTTTGAGTGGAATAGGAAAGGTTATTATTAGGATAAAATTCTTGAACTTGCTCGGATTGGCATTCACCACATTGTTGCAAAGGGTGTGGTCCTCCACAAAAATCACACAGAACAACTCTGACATCCGGAATAAGTATCGGTACCTCTTGAGCTGCCTTTACTTGCCTCGTAGTCTCTTCTAAGGCCTTCTTCTGTTGCATCTCCAACACGACATTCATAAGAAATTTAATTGTAGGGTTACTCACTAAAGAAGCGCCTCCATCTCTTAGACCACGGCCACCTCTTCAATGTGGAGAGTTTTGAGATAACTCATGAAGAAACACGTTTGCCTCATCCGCCGTCTTCTTGAGAAACATGTCACCGGAGGCATGATCGATAGATTCTCGCAAAGAACTACATAATCCCGAGTAAAAATGGTGTAAAAGTAGCCAATCTTCCAGACTGTGGTGAGGACATCTCCATTGGAGACCTTTGAACCTCCCCCATGCTTCGAATAAAGTGTCACCGGACTCTTGTTGAAAACTCATAATGGCTTGCCTTAAACAACAATGTCTCATCATTGGGAAAAAACTTTAAAGAAAATCACGACTGAGGGCGTCCCATGAAGAATAAGTACCCGGCGGACAAGTGTTGAGCCACAATAGTGCTTTCCCCTTAAATGTGAGAGGGAAAAACTTCAACTTCATAAATTCAGCGGAAACTTCGTTCATTTGCACGAAACTGATACGTTGCTCGAACCTATTGATGTGATCAATGGGATTCTCATGTTCACCTCCATGGTATGGAGTATTCTCGAATATCTCAAGCAAATATGGTTTAAATTCGAATGATGCCTTTGGTGGTAATGTAGGTAATACTATGGGGTCGCCTCCCGTACCCGATGATGGTAATGAATATGAAGCCAAGGTACGGGGTGGATTTTGATCTCCATCAGCCATTGGAATTTCACCCCTCTCTTGCTCCCTTTGCTGCCTTTCTCGTCTCGAGCTAGCGTTTGCCTTGCGAATAATACTTTCCGGATTCGGAATCGGTGGAGTTTTAGGCGTTTGGCCTCATCGAGATCGAGTCTGCATACACAAAGAGAACAAATAGAAGAATCAAATTCTTAACAACTAAGGATACCACATCTCTAGCAAAGGAAATGATAAACAACCTAAAGACCAAGAGCTAAGCTAGGTGCACTTGCTCCCCGGTAACGGCGCCATTTTGTGTAACGTGGTTTTTGTATCATTCTTCTCGAGGAGCTAGGAGTCTTGGCTAGGACAACTTGACTCTAGGTGAGGTTTAGGATCACAAGATAACAAGAGGGTTTTTTTGTGATAGACAGCGCAACCGAAACGCAAACACAACTAAGGTTCGGTCGATATGTGAAAAATGGGTATCGGGAGATTTCAGGACGGCAAACGGTAATGAGGACGAGGGTTTCGCAATTAGGAAGTAAAAAATAGTAGAATCAAGTGACAATCTCGTTAGAATAATCCCATTGGATTTCCTTTTTCAAGGACAATCCGGATTGACTTCCTACAAGCCCACCATGGACCTGGAGGGTTAAAGAAACGGGACTCTCTAGTTAACCTCCTTCCACTTTGTGGGTGAGCATTAACTATCCCATTTCCTATCTTCCAATGCAAGTGTTGGATGTATTCAAGAGCTTTCGATCTCGAATACATCGCACTTGAAGGAAGAATAGGAATGGGAAATTGATTCCACTACAAATTACCTCCTAAACTTGGTAACCCAATCCAAATCAACCACTCACATCCTTAATTTCTCCCTAACCCAAAAGGGTTCTAGCCTCTAATCATCTTAATTAACATTCTAACAACATAAACAACTCCATCATTCATGATTAAAATAGAGAATCTAAGAATAAAAAACAACAATCAAAAAGCAACAAACACTAAGCAATCCAATAACAAAAACAGAGATTGAAATGTAAATAAACAAATTAAAGAGAGTAGGGATTAAGAAATGCTCATTAGATGATGACAATGGAAGGATGATCAAGAGCAGGTAAGAATCCAAGCTCCAAAATAAGTAGAAATCTTCAGAACTTCAATAGAACTCCAATAAAATCCAGTGCAAATGCAATAAACCAACTCTAATTACCCACTAATTACTAAGAGAACACTCTAATATCTAATTGATAACTAAAGTGTTGAAAAATACAAAGATAACTTCCTCCTCCTTTCTAATCGTCCAAGAGGGTAATATATACAAGCCAAAGTAGTTACTCAAAACGCAACACTTCAAATAACTGATTTGCTGAATCTGCTGGAGACCGCAGGTGCGATCTTACGAGGCACAAGGCGATTTCAGTTTTCTCCTTCACATGACAGCAAGTGCAGTCCTTCTCGGGGACCTGGCTCCCTGCTCAAGTCAAGGCAGCCACCGCAGGTGCTGTCTTCAGGACCGTAGGTGCGGTCTTCCTCGGCTAGCTGAAAAATTCTTCTTTGCTTCGCCTTTGTCCCGGTCAAGACCCGGGGAATCTCGGGATTCCCAAAATAGCTGCAAAATGTTCCTTTTTGCTACGTTTGAGTAAAAACTCCAAAATCTACAAATTAACCAAAAACGAATTAAAAGTCATGAAATTAAAACACGAAACGGGTCAAAAGCCTAAGAATTAAGACGCTATTTAGACACAAAATTGGGTCTAAACACTTCACCGTAGTGTCAGACTTTCACTGGATGATGATCCAGTTTACCTCTATGACTCTCATACTCGCTACCAGTACGGTCTTTCTTTGTGGAAGGTGCTCGAGGTATGTACCCGAGACTCTTCTCTTTGTAGTTTTGCTACTCCTTTGCTCTTTCTTTGACTTTGTGTTCATGCAGTCGTGGGTGTACGAGTACATTCTGCCTTTGGGTATTCTACCCCGGGATCCTCGAGAGCATATGTTCGAGCCATGGCGTGTAGACCCGGGTACTCTGGGCGATCTGGTTCGTGGTCATGACTTCGACAACTTTGTGCATGACGTTCCACAGGAGCAGTTCAATGAGGAATTCCAGCGCTATCTGAGCCGTTTAGCTCCCCGGGTGGTATGTATCTTCTTCCCTTATCTTTGTCATGCTTTGGCTGATTCCTGACCATAAACTTTACAGCTGGGGCCCTATGCTAAAGCCGCTGAGGTGGAGGTCCCACCAGCGAGAAGAAGGATCGGCGGCTTCTTGGATGTAGAGACTATCAGTCAATGCTCTACACTCCGAGAATTCGATCGGAAACCGGTAATTCTCCGTTTCATGTTACTTCCTTTTATCCCTTATGTCACTTATACATGTGTAACCTTAGTCTCATTGTCTTTTAGCGAAGATGGGCTTTCCTATGTCAACTGACTAAGGAGTGAAGTACTATGAGGAAGCATATTAACCGGGCATTCACCGGTTAAGCAGATATTGCGGCAATACCGTCGGAAGGGCTGACATGGAGGCTGTTGCAGAGTCTGTTCCTCGGGATCCACCTCGACGTTCTACTGAAGGAGTCCCTCGCATCGAGCCCCCACGCCGTTCTTCGGTAGGGGAATATTCTTCCCGAGGCCAATCTCGAGAAGAAGTTGGTGGATCTTCTCGTCCTCCCCTTGCCGTTATGCCAGAGGGTCGCGGCAAAGGCATTATGATTGAGGGTCACCACTTAACTGGGTCTCATCGCAGCAGATCCGATAGCAGGGATCGTCGTCCTCTAAATATGGAAGAGGACATGGCTCAGATGTCCTTGGAGGAACCACTTGGTCAGGGAGGGTCACATCTCAGTGTTGGGTATGGTGGTGATACTCAGCCCCATTCCTATAGGTGGAAGATGCTTCGGAGTCAAGCCCCCAGTTATGGACCTGGTCCTGTATGGCCTACCCCTTATGTTGAGTGGCATGTTCCTGACCATTCATGGCTAGCCGCTTCGTAGGAGCATTCCATATCGTCACCATCGAGTGTGCATTCTTCCGAAGTTACCTTGTCTGGGCCACCACAAACGGCTCCTGGTCCCGACTACTATTCCTGGGACACCTACTTTGATACGGCTGGCACCTCCAACGCTGGGACTTCAGATGCTGGAAAAAGTCCGGTTGAAGATAGTGGTGATTCGGGCTCCTTGTGGTGATTAGACTGATGTCAAGCAAGACTATATGCAATTTAGACTTTTGTATGCAACACTATTTTGTACTTTTTTTTAATTTTTTTTTTAATGCAGAACTCTTTATGAATTTTATTTTCATTTTTTATGCAAGACTTGATGAATGCATGACTTTATTTTTATTAATGCATTTTTGAATGACTTTCTACATGACGGGATTAATCCCAAACTAATCCCGCTTCCCAAAAAGAAAAGAAAATAAAAGAAAACATAAAACTTAAGTGTCAGAGTAAACTCGAGTAAGATTTCAGAACCAAGCATCACTAGGTCAATGACAAGATCCAAAACATTAATGACACATGAACAAGCCGATTAATTCACAAGGCCCAATTATAATCACAAAACAGGTGGGCTGAGTTGCTGAAGGCGGGCCCATTTCGCCAGAAAACCCGCGCAGGTTTCTTCTTCAGCAGGCCATGGGCCTGGGCTTGGACAGGCGCGCGCGTGGGTCTGGGAGCATCCAAACCCGCCCGGGTTTTTATTTTCTTTTCCCTTTTTGTTTTTGCTAGCCATTGTAGATGGGCTGAAATCATGGGATATGAAAGGCAACGACTATGTGATAGTTGGCTGATTGCTTTTCTCCATTTTTTATCATGTATGAAGGTGTATAAATACCTCATGTTATGCATATGATCATTACTCCTCATCTTCACTTTAAAGTCTTCATCACATACTCCTCAAAAACACAAAAAAACCCTCCCAATTCCATGGCCTTCGAGAAGAAACTTCAACTTGGATGAGCACCTTGTCCAAGGAAGAGAAAAAAGAGCTCGGAAGATACAAATTGACGAGCTTGTTGAGCCTTCGCAAGTGAGAGTCAATCACGACTTTCTCCGTGCGGCGGAGACTTTTTGGGATCTGAAAATGCATGTTTTTCGTAACACTTGGAAGGAGTTATGTCCGCTTCCGGAGGAATGGTCCTCAATCCTAGGGACAAATCATTTTGCTCGGCCGAAGTCGCCTCCACCACCAACTGACATCCCCAAGCAATACAAAGAGATCTTATGTCTTCTCTCTCTAGTCATTGGAAGTGCACTATTTGGCGAAAAGGTACACTTTCATACCATAGCTAAATATTTTCAATCTCCTGATACCTTGGAATATGGTCCAGTGATACGAGTTCGAGCGCTCGTATTATATCTCCTTGGTGAGTTTTGATTCTACCACGGTGGCAAGAGAACCGAACTGGCAAACTTGATTCAAATCTTCGAAGACATGTCCCGGGGCTATAATCCCGTACCTTTAATGCTAACGGAAACCATGATGGGCTTGGATGATCCGAATCCAGAACATGACTTTCGAGGAAGTCCCCTGCAACTTCAGGTATTTCACTCTTCCTTCCCTCTTCTGCTTGATTTCTGCCCCTACTGCCTGTAAAACCCGCGCGGGTTTTACACTTTTTTTCCGTTAGTTTGGGATAATTGGCATGCAATCTTACCCTGGCTAACTTTATGGACAGATCTGGTTAATGGAACACTTGGGCCTCATTGAAGAACCTCGAACTTCTTCGTCATTGGCGAACTATTATCAGAGGAAGAGGAAGTACATCGATCTCCACTGGGTAACGGAATGGATCACATTTCTAAAGGAACCTCGTGACATCACATGGTGGATCGAACGATGGCACAATCCTGAGTATGTGACTCATGATTCACGTAATGCCTATGTGTGTCTTGCCGGCTTGACGCTCATGACCTTTTACTACCCGACACGAGTGAGGCGGCTAATGAGCCGTAAACAAACTATCCCCGAGTCGTTGTGTGAAGCTCCCGAATAAATGAAGCTTCGAAACTTAGTGATAGAGTCATGGCTAAAATACTGGGAAAGAAGGCCAACTCTTAAAGCTCTTCCAAAGGCGCACGTATCCTAACTTGCTGATGCTGGCTACCACGGATGGCTAATTGCAGCTATTGAATCTCGCCGTGCTGGAGAGGCGAGAAGAAAACAAGCATCGGTGAAAGAGAGATTTGGCCCCCGTACATCAGTACAGGACCGCCTTGGTGTAAAAGTGTAGGTGAAAGACAAACTTGGTCCGAGAGTGGAAACACGAAAACCAAGCAGGCGGGTCTATAAGCCCAAACACAAAGAGAAAGCTCTTAACGGACCTAGAGACATGGAGATTGACCGTGAGACCACTGGCGAAGTAGAGAAAGTGAAGCAAGACTAAAAGATGGACTAGAATGAAGGAACTGAAACTACTTTGCCAAAATAATCATTTATTTAATTATGCCTTTTGAATTTTCTTATTTACAAGCAGTCTACTTGCATTGTCAATTAATAAAGAAGAAATATTGTTCGCAATTATCGTATTCTTGTAAACTTTATTTTTCTTATATACATAAGCATTTATTGAATATATCCCAAGTGTCTGAAAATTGGTTTTCACGTTGCTTGGTTATATTAAGCATAATATCGCTTGAGCTGATCCAAATTCATGGGTTCAATTACATCTTCTCCATCCATAGTAGCAAGCCGTGCTGCTCCTCCTGGAAAAATGTTCTTAATCATATAAAGACCCTTCCAATTAGGTGCAAATTTTCCCCTTGGATCTTGTATAGGTGCCCTCATCTCCTTAAGCACCAAATCACCTACTTGAAGTGAACGACTTTTCACTTTCTTATTAAAAGCACGAGTGATCTTGCTTTGGTACACCTGCACATTATGTAATGCCTTCAATCGCCTTTCATCCATCAACATTAACTCCTCGAACCTTGCCCTAGCCCACTCAGCTTCTAGCAATTGACTTTTTGCCACTATCCGTAATGAAGGGATTGCTACTTCAATTGGTAGGATTGCTTCCATCCCATATACCAAAGAATATAATGTTTCTCCGGTAGCAGTTCGTATAGAGGTTCGGTATCCCCACATCGCAAATGCCAACTTATCAGGCCAATCTTTGTAAGTGACAACCATTTTCTTGATGATTCCAGCCACTGTTTTATTGGCCGCTTCTACAACTCCATTAGCTTGAGGTCGGTATGGCGAAGACCGGTGATGCTGAATTTTGTAAGTGGTGAGCAAAGTTTCGACTTCCTTCCGAAAATGGCTTCCATTGTCACTAATGATCTCATGAGGCACTCCATATCGATATATGATGTTTTAGAGAATGAACTTGGCCACTTGCTTGGATGTGAGTTTGGCGTAAGAGGCTTCTTCTACCCATTTACTAAAGTAGTCGATGGCGACCAAGATGTATTCATGCCCTCTTGTTCCAGTTGGGTGTATCTTGCCAATGATGTCGATACCACACACCGAGAACGGCCATGGAGATGTCAAAGTAGTTAGATATGATGGGGGTTGATGTTGTAGGTTAGCATACTCTCGGCATTTGTGACACTTTCGGATAAACTCTAAGCAATCTGCCTCCATAGTGGACCAATAATAACCTGCTCTTTGGATCTTCTTCACCAGCATGCGCCCATTCAAGTGAGGCCCACACTCTCCTCCATGTATAGTAGCCATGACCTCCTTTGCGCTCTTGGCATCAATGCATAATAAATTAATGCCCGTAGATGATTTCTTGTAAAGACGATCTTGGATCAAGCAGTATTGTGCTGCTAGAGATTTGATTGCCCGTTGTCCTCGAGCATCCAACTCAGCTGCATATTCTCCTTTCCAAAGAAAATTGTATATGTCATGGAACCATTCTTCGGTTTCCTCTTCTTAGGTCTCCATATTGCAGACATATGCTGGTTCAGACTGTCGCAATACTAATATGGGTAGATAGAGCGTGCCTGATGGGATAGATATCATTGAAGACAACTTGACTAGAGCATCGACCAATTCATTGTGATCCTTAGAAAGATACTGGAAGCTAATTTGCTCAAATTGGTCAGTGAGTCCCAAGAGCTTCTGTTAATATGCCTTGAGACATTCATTCCGAACTTTCCATGTATTTTTAGCCTGATTAATGATGAGGCTACAATCTCCAAAGACTTTTATATGGCGTATACCCAAGGTCAATGCAACTTATAAACCTTTGCTGCATGCTTCATATTCTGCAGCGTTGTTAGAAGCATCAAAATCCAACTTTACAGATACAAGGACATGTGCCCCTTTTGGAGAGATTAATAAAACTCCCACTCCACAGCCCATTTGGTTAGAAGCTCCGTCGAAATACATTTCCCATGTTATTTCATCAATGAAGAATACATCTTCATCTGCGAATTCCAAGTTAGTACTTGAAGAATACAACCCGTCCTTTGATGGATTTCTGAGGTAGGTACTGAAGGTTGAACTCTGAAAGCATGACCACCCATAGAGCGATGCGATTGTTGATGGTAGGTTGCTCCATGATGAACATGATGGGATTATTTTCAGCTATAACATATACTGTATGTGAAAGCATGTAATGCCTTAACTTCTTGGTGGCCGACACTAATGCGAGAGCCATTTTCTGTATGTCTGCGTATCAACTTTCATATTCCAGGAACTTCTTGGTCAAGTAGTAGATGGCGCTCTCTTAACCTTTAACCTTTTGAGCTAGCATAGCCCCCATTGCAGAGCTAGTCACAGTAAGGTAAAGGAGTAGAGGCTGATCTGGTACTGGCGGCATCAGGACTGGAGGATGTTGCAAATACTCCTTGATTTTGTCAAAGGCCGCTTGACATTGATCGTCCCAATATATTTTGCTTCCTTTCTTTAGTTTCTTGAATAAAGGTTCACAAGTCATGGTGAGCTTTGAGATGCACCTGCTAATGTATTGAACTCGTCCTAGGAAGCCTCTTATCTCTATTTCTGTCCTGGGTGGCTGCAACTCTTGGATAGCCTTTATCTTTGAAGGGTCAACTTCAATGCCTCGTTGGCTAACCACATAACCTAATAGCTTCCCAGAGGTAACGCTGAAGGTGCACTTTGCTGGATTGAGCCGCATCTTGTATTTGCGAAGTCGCAGAAAAAACTTGCGGAGGTTAGGAATATGCTCCTCCCTTGTTTTGGACTTAACAATCATGTCATCCACGTAAACCTCTACCTCTATGTGCATCATATCATGAAGTAGGGTGTTGGCAGTTCTTTGATATGTAGCTCCAACATTTTTGAGACCGAAAGGCATAACCACATAATAGTATGTTCCCCATGGTGTAGTGAATGAGGTCTTCTCCATGTCTTCTTCTGCCATTTTGATTTGACTGTAACCGGCATATCCATCCATAAAGGATAGGAGCTCATGCCCGCAAGTGTTATCCACTAATACATCGATGTGAGGTAACGGAAAACTATCCTTGGGACTGGCTTTATTAAGGTCTCGGAAGTCAACACACATGCGCACTTTCCCATCGTTCTTGGGTATCGCGACAATGTTAGCAATCCATTCAGAATATTGGACTGCTTTGATGAATTTAGCGTTAAGCTGCTTGATTACTTCTTCCTCAATTTTCTTAGCCCATTCAGGCTTGAACCTCCTAGCCTTTTGTCGAACTGGCTTTGCATTAAGAAGCAAAGGTATGTTGTGCTCCGCAATTTCCCTATCAATCCCAGGCATGACCTCGTAGGACCATGCGAATACATCCACAAACTCCTTGAGAAGCTCCATGAATGCTACCCGTTCTTCTAATGTATGTGAGCTACCTAACTTCAACTCCCGAGGTTGCTTTTCTGTGCCCACGTTTATGGTGATGGTGTATTCCAATACCGCCATTTTTTGCTCATGTTGATTAGAAAATTCTTTTAATGGTTCATTAAATTTCAGATCATTATTGGCGCAGCAGTTCAGGGAAGAGGGGGAAGAAGAATCAGAATAAGCAGAAAGGTTCATCTTATTGAATGCGGAAAGGAATACATTGCCACCAGACTCAAGACCAAACTCACTTGACTCTAGACCTTTAAGACTTGACCCTATGTCCTTAGGAACAGACTCTCCTACAGATAAAGCAAAATTATTCTCCTCAGCATCAACCCACGAGACCGCCATAACTTCTTCTCCTTTAGAGATCATAAGACTTGAGTCGAAGCTTGGGTTGGATAATGCAGCAATAACAACATCAACTTCAGACTTTTCTTGGATAGCTTCCTGTCCAAACAGCATGCCAAAAATGTTGCTCCCAGCAAGATGAGTCCATTCTAATGGAGGCTGCTTATCCCGAGCGGGAACAAAGACAGTAGTCATATTAATGGAGCAATCATTGAAGACTTCTAATCCATCGACTTGAACTCCTTTGTTCTTCATATAAAATGGCTCACGGAACCCATAATAGAGAAAGTCATCGCCTTCCCTAACAAACTGCCCATTCAGAGTAAGTGGATAGGGCTTCATCTGGAATAAAGTGGGAGGATTGTCCATCCTCTTCTGTTCAGCTATAGCCATTTTTGCGAGCTTGACCTCCTTCTCAGTTGGCTTGTAGCCGAAGCCAAACCTTCTTTTCAGCTTAAAGGTCTTGAACACAGGAAGAATCTTCTTTTTCGGGTTCTTTCCTAACGGCATCCCAGGTAAATGACCTTGTTTCTTGAGCATAACATGTAACGTAGGATTTGAGTAAGGATCGAAGTCAAAAGGTGCTTCGTCTTGGCTCATCATTGCCATAAGTTCAAAGTTGTGGAGTACTTCATCCATTGAACTTTGCTCCACTTCAAGGGTTGATTGCTTGGGGGTGAAAAATAGCATTGATAGACTCTCTCGAGATGGTGATCACCTGACCTTGACCTAGCATTTTCACCTTTTGATGCATGGTTGAAGCTATGGCATTACACTCATGAAGCCATGGCCTCCCTAGTAGCAAATTGAAGGAGGCTGGAATGTCTAGCACCATGAATTCCACATTCCGAGTAACACTGCCAGTAGTAATGGGTAATATTATAGATCTGACTGATCTCTGAGGTGAATTGTCGTAGGCCCTAAGTTGTACACCATTTTGAGCCAAGTGTTGTTGTTGAACTCCCAACTTTTGCGCCGTCCTCCAAGGGTACACATTTACAGCAGAACCATTGTCGACCAGAACTAATGGGATAGTTTTGTTGGAGCTTTGCACCGTAAGGTACAAGGCTTTATTGTGGGATGCACCACCTTAAGGTAGATATTCGATCCCAAAAGTAATCACCTCTTGTTGAGTGGTCCCATGAGCTACTAAAGATTCAGGAGTCGTTGTAGGTGGTACTGTGAGTGCCGTAAGGGCATCCAACATCTTCTGTCTATGATCATGTGATGCGCATATGAGTTGCCATATGGTGACCTCCACTCTTGTCTTTTTGAGTTGAGAAAGAAGAGGATCTTCAGGGGAGACCTGATTGTCGTTGCCGACCATTGGTGTTAGGTTAGGAACAACCACTGGGGTGGTGGTGTTCCTATGGTTGTGGCGGCTGGACCGGTTGAGAACCCCACATCACCTGGTTCATCTGTCTCTATCCATTTTGCCTTGGAGAGCTCATGCTCGACATCCTCATCACTGTCCCAAATACCGTGGATGAACAGACCTTCAGGAAATCCATCTATTTCAGGGACAGGTTGACCTGTTTCTACAATTAAAGAGGAGGGGGTCGAAGCTAAAATCCCCACAGAAAATAGCCTCAGGCATAGGATTACTTTGATTGTTCGGTTTCATGGTAGCTTTTGTATTGGTAGCGTCCCTGCCCTTATCATATCTTCTATTTTGTTCCTAAGAGTCCAGCATTTCCTAGTGTCATGCCCTCGGTAACGGTGATAGCGGCAAAATTGGTTAGCATCCCAGTTTCTGCCTTTAATTTCTGGCTCCTGCTTCAGTAAAGGCAAAATCAAGGTACCCTTCTTGACTAGACGGTCAAGAGCTTGAGAGTAAGGAACGTCCAACGGTGTATAGGTCTCGTATTTTGGTACATAAGGCCCCTTGCGCTGGATAGAGTTAGTCTCCATAATCTTAGGAGGGTGGCTAGCCGCACTAGTGGCCCTCCTGTTGGAGCTGGACCCTTTCCATCCAGGCGAAGTGGTCTTATCATTGTGCATCACCTCTAATTGGACACAAATGTCCTTCAAGTAATCAAAGTCTTTGACGACACGGTATCCCAAGTGCTTGGACAGACTGCTCTTGAACCCTTGCTTAAAGGTAGATATCTATAGGCAGAGAGGGATCGTCGCATTAATGTGGAACAACTTCGTATGCCATCTCTCAAAGTAATCCATAAAGGATTCATCATCCCGCTGCTTCATGATGGTTAGGTCATCCACCACAGCTTGCTTTTCTGGATGCGACTGTAATGGTTGATGAAAGCTTTGAATAGCTCACTCCAGTTGGCTTTGATTTGGGGCAACAGTGCATGATACCATACCTTAGCTTCGCCATCTAGGTTGGATGGGAAAATGGTAGAGTATAAACCAACATCAATCCGATTTAAAGGTGCCAATCTCATAAATTCCTCAACATGGTGAATAGGGTTCTTAGAGGGATTGAACCTAATATTTGGCACTTCAACTTTGTCAGCTATGTTCAGGGTTGGCTGAACAGGCAACGGAATCTCCAGGTATTTTTCAGAAAAGTCTGGCACGGTGCTCATTGCTTTAGTGAGGCTCTCTAACTTCTGCTCGAGGGCCTTAACAGCGGGGTCCCTCGTAGGTTTTGACATTTCAGGAGTATTGGTCTTAGTAATGATCTTAGTAGTGGCCTGCAGCATACCATCCATCAGCATACAATCCATTAGTAATAATCTTCTTCAACATTCAGCCCTAATTTAGTATTGATCTTAGTAATGGCCTGCAACATACCATCCATCACCTGTTATTGTTCATTCAATCTTTTACTCATCTTCTGCTCCTGCTCTAGGGTATTAGCAAACACAAGACCTTGCATTTTCGTGTAGAGCTCGTCCGAATGCTTCGTGATGTTGGATTTAGTGCTTTGGACCAGGACCTCTTGAAATTGCTCTCCAGACATGATGCAGTCACTAGTTGCACATGGATCGTAACGCGGGTTTGGAATCAAACGACCAGTTCGTGGATCTCGAATGCGGGCTCAGAGTCGATCACCAATGATGCCTACATGGAAATTTAAAGTTAGGATACTTGGTGACATACTCTAACACTTACTACCCGATGCATGCATGCCCTAAGGGACCTATATGATCCTAACTGACTGGACGCATATATGCTGACGCAAAGGACTCACCCACTTTTTTGGGAGTGCATGGCCTAACTCTATATGGACCTATAGACAAAACATTATTAAGGGCCGCACAAAGCCAAACATAGCAAGCGGGTCATAAATTGATAGGTTCAAGTCAGTGTTTCTCAATTCGGATGGGCCCAAACCACAAGCCGACCGTTTTAAGGAGAATCCGTAACTCATCCCGACAATTCAAACAGCTCTAACCACATTGACTATTATGCGGACTAGAATAATGTTCAACAAGACTAACGACCCAATTTTTTTTTAACCTTCTCTTATTTTATTTTTATTTTATTTTTACTCGAGGAAAATGGATATTGTAAAGGACTGAATAAAGCCAACAATAAGCGAGTCATAATTAATTTATGGGTTCAATCACCAAATCCAATATGGTTGAGCCTAACAACGGGTCGCCCATAAAGGCAATGGATTTATTAATGAAATCGATAAATTAATTTTCTCGAGCCTAGTGACTATTATGCAGTCTAAGATGCTATCCATTAACTTTGTTAGACTTTAATTAATTTTTTTATTTGGGGACCTTCGTTAAGAGAATTTCGTAAAGGGCCATATAATATCATCAAAGGCGAGTCAATTTTTATTTATTAATTAAAATAATCATCCTTCAAACATAAATGGACCCTTCCACTTGGGTTAACCATGATGTCTTTTGGGTTAATTATTTTAATTAATGAATAATCATTTTCTCAACCCAATGAATTCTATATGGACTAGAACAAAACCTCTAAACTAGGGTCGACTCTAAAACAAAAGAAAAAAAAGTAGAAAAGGGGAAGGGATACACATAGCACATAGCATACAAAATGAAGGGATACCCTAAACTAAGGTTCTATGTTCATGGATTTATATGGTTGGATTACATGGCCTACCCCACGTTCTCACCCCGGTGCTCTATACCCTTAGGTAAGGAGTGTGAGGTATTGCTCAAAGAACTTCAAGGAAGCCCTTTGAGTGTAACATGGGGAGAGGAGAGACCAAATGCTTGGCGATGTACGATGCATCACACATGTAGTGGCCTGCCCGCTCTCGAGGGAATCACCTAGGTATACCTAAACCGTCGCCTTTGTGCTAACGTGTCAAAAGACGCGATTAGTGGCCCGGTATGCAAAGGATGCCTAAAGAATAATAAAATCATGAAATAAAATTAACTTCTCCCTTTTACAATTTCAAATTCATTCGATTTTTTCAAGTTTTACCCTCTTTTTAAGTTTAAGTCCCTAGTGGAGTCGCCAATCTGTAGGACTCGGAAAATCGCCCCCTCCCCCCCCCCCGGTTTAGGGGATGTCAGTTTTCGGATGCGCTACTTACTGATCGGGAGCCGACTAAGGTTTCTTAATCCTTAAATAAGGATATTTTTATTTTTGAAATTCATTTTCGGGGTGATGAAACTTTATTTATTTTACAAATTCTTTTATATTTAAAATATCCGAAATTACGCTAAAATAATTTATTAATAAATTTAGTACCGGCCGATTATTCCATTCGGGCCCAAGAAGTAGCAAAGGGACCGCCATGAGACCCTAAAACCTGTGCGGGTTTTATGGTGCCATGGGCCAGGCCCTGTGCAACTTCGACCCAGAGAAAAGAGGGTGAGAATTAATAAAACCCGTGCGGGTTTTATTAATCTTCCGCCCGCTTTCTCTGGGTATTTGATTAATAAAAAAAGTGGTACTAAACTATTTATAATTATTTTTTGTGTAATTATCGTTTATTTTAAATAACCAAAAAGATTTGTAAAAGTGATAAAGAGCCGCCAGCCGATTTAAGGAAATCGACAACCCATAAAAGAATAAAAAAATGACTCTGGTCTACGAAACCCGATTCTAAGTCCGCGGGTAAGGTTACGAATTCAAGAATTATAAGAATTATTGAATTCTCCTTTAGAAAACAGACAATACAAAAATCACCATTAAAATGAAAAAGAGCGGGGAGAAGTTTTAATTAATTTCACAAGTTTATATTCTCATCATGCAATATAAAAATGGGATTTTTGGTTTACAAAATATACACAAGTTATGAAAATGAAGTACAAATTACATAATTAAATAATAGTAACGAAAGATGAAATCGAACCTCTTTGATTTAGGAGCCCGAATACGCCGATCGGAAATCTTTAATTCGCCTTGACTTTGTGAATGGAAAGGTGAGTATGAGGATGATGGTAGGGTAATATATAAGTGGTGATTTGATGAAAATTTGGTAGAGTAAGGATAATGGTTATATGAGAATGGATATAATAGAGAGAGTTTAAGAGAGTGTAGGTAGGATTATGATGATAGTTGTTATGAAACTTGAGTATAATGGTGGTGGTTTATGAGAGTAGTTGATGATTATGCATGGAATGGAGGGGGTATTTATAGGTGAAAGTTGTGGTGATTTAGGAGGGAAATGGAGGGAAAATCATGGGGGACACATCCTCATGATCATGCAATGCAATCACAAAGTCAAGGGTAGGAGTCAAACACATGGGGCTAATATCATGGGAGCTGATCAAGATTTTGGAGCCGAATTCAAAAAGAAAACCCACTCGGGTTTTGTAATATCCAAGCACACGGATCGCTGACGTGGACGGCAAAATGACGTGCTTCAGGCATTGTAAAACCCGTGCGGATTTTGAAGTCACTGGGTCGAGGCGCGCCTTGGGTGTTGTCTTGCTGCTGGATGGGCCGCTTATTCTTTAAAACCCATGCGGGTTTTGTTTCAGGTACTGGGCCGCCTTGTTTCGTTCCGCCTGTTCCGCTTATTACATTGGCCCAATGATCCATCTTGGCATCCGGCCCAAATGATTCATTGCACTTTTTATAAGTTGGGATTAGATCGGTGCGAATCCCGGTGTCTACAGCTTGTTACAATCAAATAAAAATGGCGGAAGAAGATATGGAGAAGACTTCCTTCACCACACCGTGGGGAACGCACTTCTATGTAGTCATGCCTTTCGGTCTCAAAAATGCCGGAGCAACATACCAAAGGACGGCCAACACTCTACTTCATGACATAATGCACATAGAAGTAGAAGTTTATGTGGATGACATGATTGTTAAATCCAAGACAAGGGAGGAACATATTCCTAACCTCCGCAAGTTCTTTCTGTGACTTCGCAAATACAAGATGTGGCTTAATCCGGCAAAGTGCACCTTCGGTGTCACCTCTGGGAAGCTGTTAGGCTATGTGGTCAGCCAACGGGGCATTGAAGTTGATCCTTCAAATATAAAGGCTATCCAAGAGTTACAACCGCCGAGGACAGGAAAGGAGGTAAGAGGTTTCTTAGGGCGAGTTCAGTATATCAGGTGGTTCATCTCAAAACTCACCATGACTTGTGAGCCTTTGTTTAAGAAACTGAAGAAAGGAAGTAAAGTAGAATGGGACGATCAATGACAAGCTACCTTTGATAAGATAAAGGAATATTTGCAACATCCTTCAGTCCTCATGCCGCCAGTACCAGATGAGCTTCTACTCCTGTACCTTACAGTGACCAGCTCCGTAGTGGGGGCTATACTGGCTCAAAAGGTAAAAGGTCAAGAGAGCGCCATCTACTACTTGAGCAAGAAGTTTCTAGACTACGAAAGTCGATACGCAGACATAGAGAAAATGGCTCTCGCATTAGTATGGGCCACCAAGAAGTTAAGGCATTACATGCTTTCGCATACCATATATGTTATAGCTGAGAACAATCCTATTAAATTCATTATGGAGCATCCAACTATAAACAACCACATCGCTCGATGGGAAGTCATGCTTTCAGAGTTTAATCTTCAATATTTACCCTACAAATCCATCAAAGGGCAGGTTGTCTCAGACTTTCTGGCTGCTTCACCATCACAGGAACCTTCAAGCACTCACTTGGAATTCCCAGACCAAGACGTATTCTTCATTGATGAAATTACGTGGGAAATGTATTTTGACGGAGCTTCTAACCAAATGGGTTGCGGAGTAGGAGTCTCATTGATATATCTAGAAGGGGCACATGTTCTCGTATCTATAAAGTTGGACTTTGATGCTACTAACAACGCTGTAGAATACGAAGCATGCATCAAGGGTCTACAAGCTTCCTTAGCTTTAGGCATACGCCACATAAAGGTTTTTGGGGACTCTTGCCTCATCATCAATCAAGCTAAGAATGTACGGAAGGTTCGAAGTGAGTGCCTTTTGGCCTATCAGTAGAAGCTTTTAGGACTTGCTGATCAATTTTAGCAAATTAGCTTCCAATACCTTTCTAGGGATCACAATGAATTGGCCGATGCTTTGGCCAAATTGGCTTCAATGATATCGATCCCATCAGGTACGCTCCAGCTACCAATAATAGTAGAGCGACAGTCTGAACCAGTATATGTCTGCACCATGGAAACACAAGAAGAGGAGACTGAGGAATGGTTCTTGACATATACAATTTCCTTCGAAAGGGAGAATATCCAACTGAGTTAGATGCTCGAGTACAACGAGCGATTAGGTCTCTAGCAGCACAATACTGCTTGATCCAAGATCGTCTGTACAAGAAGTCACCTACAGGCATCAATTTGTTGTGTATCGATGCCAAAAGTACAAAAGAAGTTATGACTATGATACACGGAGGAGAGTGTGGGCCTCACATGAACGGGCGAATGCTAGGAAAGAAGATTCAAAGGGCTGGTTATTATTGGACTACTATGGAGGCAGACTTCTTAAATTTTGTTCGAAGATGCCACAAATGTCACGAGTATGCCAATCTGCAGCGTCAACCTCCTTCATATTTGACTACATTGACATATCCGTGGCCATTCTCGATTGGGGTATTGACATCATTGGCAAAATACACCCAACTGGAATAGGAGGACATGAATACATCTTGGTCGCTATTGATTACTTCACTAAGTGGGTAGAGGCAGCCTCTTTTTCCAGACTCACATCCAAACAAGTGGCCAAATTCATCCTTTAGAACATCATATGTCGATATAGAGTGCCTCATGAGATCATCAGTGATAACGGGAGTCAGTTTTGAAAAGAAGTGGAGGTTTTGCTCACCTTTTACAAGATCCAGCATCACCGGTCTTCACCTTATCGACCTCAAGCTAACGGAGCTGTAGAAGCAGCCAATAAAATAGTGGCAGGAATCATCAAGAAAATGGTTGTCACTTACAAAGACTAGCTTGACAAATTGGCATTCGCCTTATGGGGATACCGAAGCTCTGTACAAACTGCCATAGGAGCAACACCATATTCATTAGTGTACGGGATGGAAGCAGTCCTACCGATTGAATTAGCAATCCCTTCATTATGAATAGTGGCAGAAAGCCAATTGCCAGAAGCAGAATGGGCTAGGGCAAGGTTCGAGGAGTTAGTGTTGATGGACGAAAGGCGATTAAGGGCATTGCATAATGTGCAAGTGTACCAAAGTACGATCACCCGTGCTTTTAATAAGAAGGTGAAAAGTCGTTCACTTCAAGAAGGTGATCTGGTGCTTAAGGAGATAAGGGCGCCTATACAAGACCCAAGGGCAAAATTTGCACCCAATTGGAAGGGTCCTTATATGATTAAGGAAATTTTACCTGGAGGAGCAGCTCGGCTTGCTACTATGGATGAAGAAGATATGATTCAGCCCACAAATTTGGATCAACTCAAGCGATATTATGTTTAATATAGTCAAGCAACTGGAAAACCAATTTTCAAACACTTGGTGAATATTCAATATATGCTCATAAAAAGAAGGAAAAATAAAGTTTGCAAGAGCACAATAATTGTAAACAATACTTCTTCTTTTATTAATGATCCAAATGCTAGTACACTGCTTGTAAATAAGAAAATTCAAAAGGCGTAAGTAAATAAAAGTTTATTCTGGCAAAGAAGTTCAGTTCCTTCACTTCTGCCCATCTTCTAATCTTGTTTCACATTATCCACTTCGCCAGTGGTCTCATGGTCAATCTCCATATCTCTAGGCTCATTTGGGTCCGTCTCTTTCTCTTTAGGCTTAAAGGCTCGCCTATGTGGTTTCATTGCCACAACTCTCGGACCAAGCCGGTCATTTGTTGTCACCTTCACAGCTAGATGATCCTGTATTGTTGAACGAGGACCTAATCTCTCTTCATGGATATTTGTCTCCTTCTCGCCTCTCCAGCACGGCGAGACTCGACGGCCGCAATTAGCCACCCGTGATATCCAGCGTCGGTAATCTGTGATACATGTGCCTTTGATGGAGCCTTAAGGGTCGGCCTTCTCGCCCAATACTTCAGCCAAGACTCTATCATCGAGCCTCGAAGCTTCAATTGCTTGGGGGCTTCACAGAGCCGTTAGGGGATGTATTGTTTGCGGCCCATCTGTCGCCACACCAGCTCCGGGAAGTAGTAAGTCATGTGTGTTAAGCTGGCGATACACACATAGGCGTTGCGATAATCGCTGGTCACATATTCAGGAATGTGTCACCATTTGATCCACCATGTGATATTACGGGGTTCCTTCAGAAAGGCAATCCATTCTGTTACCGATTGACGGTCGGTATACTTGTGCTTCCTTTGATAATAGTTTGCAAGCGCCGAGGAAGTCTGAGGATCCTCGATAAGGCCCAAATGCTCCATCAGCCATATATGCCCATACAGTAGCATGAATTACAATTGCATGCCAATTATTCTGAAACTAATGAAAAAAAATGGCCAAAACCCGCCTAGGTTTTACAGGCAATAGGTGGGGTGAAAAATGAAAAAAAAAAGAAGAAAGGAATGAGAAAATGTACCTGAAGAAGTAGAGGGCTCCCACGAAGTTCATTTTCTGGATTCGGATCATCCAAACCCATCATAGTTTCCGCTAGCATCAATGGCATTGGTTAAAGCTTCGAGCCATGTCTTCAACAATCTGGATTAGGCCTGCCAGCCCGGTTCTTTGCCCACCATGGTAGAAGCAGAATTCTCCAAGGAGACATAATACTAGTGCTCGCACTCATATCACCGGACCATATTCCAACGTGTCAGGGGATTGAAAGTATTCAACGATAGTTTGGAAATGTACCTTATCGCCAAAAAGTGCGCTTCCTATGACCGGGGATGGAAGGCATAGCAGCTCCTTGTATTGTTTAGCGTCGTCGGTAGATATTGGAGGTGATGTCGGGCGCGTGAACTGATTTGTTCCGAGACTAGAAGACCACTCTTCAGGAAGCGGACATAGCTCCTTCATTGAAAAGCGGAAAATGTGCATCTTAAGATCCCAAAAAGTCTCCGCCGCTCGGAGGAGGTCATGGTTTACTTTCATTTGTCGGAGGCTCAGCAATCTCGTCAGGTTATATCTCCCGAGCACTTTCTTCTCTTCTTTGGACAAGGTGCTCATCCAAGTAACGAGTTTCTTCTCAAAACCCATGAGAGTTAGGAGGCTTTTTCGTGATTTTGGAGGATTTTCGATGAAGGATGCAAGGTGAAAATGATGAGTGATGATCACATGCATGGAATGAGGTATTTATACACCTTCATTCATGAAAATGGGGCAAAAACGATCAGCAAGCAATCACATAGTCGTTGCCATCACATCCCATGATTCAAGCCATTCTCCAACGACATGCAAAAAAAAAGGGGAAAAAATTGTTAAAACCCGCCTGGGTTTTAACTTCACCAGGCCATTCGCGAGCGCACCTTAGCCAGCCCAGGCCCACCTTCATCTGTTGCTTAAAACCCGCCTAGGTTTTAAGCAACCTGGGCCAAAAATTTTTTTCCCGTGGCCCATTTGTGTGTAGTCTTGTTTTTGGGCTTTTCCCTTTGGCTTCAACCAACCCATTTGTGTATTTTGGATGTTTGGGGTTCTGTTATCAACCCAATGACGCTTGGTGCTGAAATTTTTTGCTCAAGCTAACTCCGACACTTAAGTTTTTGGTTCTTTTTATTTTATTTTCTTTTTGGGGAAGCGGGATTAATTGGGATCAATCCCATCATGTAGAAAATAATTCAATTGCATTAATAAAGCGTCAAAGTTGTGCATTCACCGAGTCTTGCATAATAAAAAAAAATCAAAGGGTCTTGCATTGCATTGAATGTTTGCTATCACCACAGGGAGCCTGAATCGCTGCTGTCCTCTGCCAAGTTGCAACCTGAAGCTCCAGCGTTGGAAGTACTGGCAGTGCCAACATAGGTTTCCCAGGAATAATAATCAAGACCAGGAGCAGTCTGCCCAGGAGGCGATGGCCCGGACAAGGGCACTCCTAAAAGATGTACGCTCGATGGTGAATACACAGAGTGCTCCTCTAAAGCAGCTAGCCCAGAATGATCAGGGATTTGCCACTCATCGGATGGAGTAGGCCATACAGGACCGGTTCCATAGTTGGGGCCTGGCCAACCAGAAGAAGCGGAACTTCCCAACCAAGAGTGTTGAGGCGTAGACCACTCTTGGGAGCCCATGGGCCATGACAAACCCATCCCAGGAGTAGGGATAGGCCACCTGCAGAATCAGAACTAAAAGAGGAAGCATCATAGGGTGCAGGACGTGAAGTAGCGTCATCCGCTAGGGCTTGACTGCTAGGATACCCTACTGATGTACCTGAGTCACGATCCCTCACCACCATCTCCCGACCGCGACGAGCAGAACGCACTGAGGTTGGAGTGCGGCGAGAATGAGATGGCCGGTAGGTAGCGCTCGACTCTGAAGTGTCCTCCACCCAATATGGACGGGACTGAGCATCACCTCCATACCCAACGTTGTGGTACGATCCTCCCTGATCGAGAGGCTCCTCCAACGACATCTGAGCCATGTCCTCTTCCATATTCGGAGGACGATGATTTCTACTACCGGACCAGCTACGATGAGATCCAGTTGAGTGTTGACCCTCGATCAAGAGACCTTTGTCGCGACCCTCTGGTACAGCTGCTGGAGGAGGACGAGAAGATCCACCAACTTCTTCCCGATATCGGCCTCGAGTAGAATACACCCCTACCGAAGAGCGGCATGGGGGCTCCGTGCGAAGAACACCCGCAGTAGAATGTCGAGGTGGTTCTCTGGGAACAGACTCCACATCAGCCTCCATATCGGCTCTTCTGGTAGTATGACCTCGATATCTACCGGAGCCAGTGAATGCCTGATCGAGGTGCTACAATATGGTACTTGTTTAGTCCCGATTTTGGGCCTAAATAACACCTTTTTACTTGCTCTTTTGTCTCGATTCCAAGTCTTTTTCGATTTTTTACATGTGTTTTAGTTGTTTTGTAGGTTTTCACGCTTTTGGAGCAAATGCATGAAAAACGAGGCAAAATGGGCTGTTTTTGAGATTTTTTTAGAGATTTCCCGAGCCAAGGCGAATCAAGCAGAATTGACTCGGGACCACTTTCCCTTCATTTGGTGCAAATCAGTGAGGTAACACCCGCTAGGAACCTTGTAGCGGGCGTTACATGCCTTGGAAAGAAGGAAGCAAAAGGGGGGAAGAAAACAGGAGGGTAGCGCCCGCTACCCCTCTAGTGACACCCGCTACCCTATATGTCGCGCCCGCTACACTCCGGGTAGCACCCGCGACCTGCCGCGCAAGATAGCCAAGGTTTGTCAGGTGGGAGAAGGTAGCGCCCGCTACCTACCTGCTGGTCCAGACGCAAACAACAGCCGCGGTCTCCGGGACAGCACCCGCTGTCTCTCGAACGCCCAAAATCGCCTCACCCTATTCCAATTAGGTGCAAATTTTCCTCTTGGGTCTTGCATAGGTGCCCTCATCTCCTTAAGCACCAAATCACCTACTTGAGGTGAACGACTTTTCAACTTCTTATTAAAAGCACGAGTGATCCTGCTTTGGTACACTTGCACATTATGCAACGCCTTCAATTGCCTTTCATCCATCAACATTAACTCCTCGAACCTTGCCCTAGCCCATTCTGCTTCTGGCAATTGACTTTCTGCCACTATCCGTAGTGAAGGGATTGCTACTTCAATCGACAAGACTGCTTCCATTACACATACCAGAGAATATGGTGTTGCACTTGTAGCAGTTTGTATAGAGGTTCGGTATCCCCAAAGGCCAAATGCCAACATATCAGGCCAATCTTTTAAGTGACAACCATTTTCTTGATGATTCCAACCACTATTTTATTAGCCGCTTCTACAGCTTCATTAGCTCCAGGTCGGTATGGCGAATGCATGTGATGCTGAATTTTGTAAGTGGCTAGTAAAGTCTCTACTTCCTTCCGAAAATGGCTTCCATTAAAACTAATGAATTTGGCAAATGAATTTTGGAGAATGAATTTGGCCACTTGCTTGGATGTTAGTTTGGCGTAAGAGACTGCATCTACCCATTTAGTGAAGTAGTCGATGGCGACCAAGATGTATTCATGCGCTCCTATTCTGGTTGGGTGTATCTTTCCAATGACGTCGATACCCCATACCGAGAATAGCCATGGAGATGTTAAAGTAGTTAGATATGATGGGGGTTGATGCTGTAGGTTGGCATGGCACCTTCGAACGAACTCTAAGCAAACTGCCTCCATAGTGGACCAATAATAACCAGCCCTTTGAATCTTCTTCACCAGCATGCGCCCATTCATGTGAGGTCCAATCTCTCCGCCATGTACAGTAGCCATGACCTCCTTTACACTCTTAACATCGATGCATAATAAATTAATGCCCGTAGGTGATTTCTTGTAAAGGCGATCTTGGATCAAGCAGTATTGCGCTGCTAGAGACCTGATCGCTCGCTGTCCTCGAGCATCCAACTCAGCTGGATATTCTCCTTTCCGAAGAAAATTATATATGTCATGGAACCATTCCTCGGTTTCCTCTTCCTGTGTCTCCATATTGCAGACGTATGCTGGTTCAGACTATCGTTCTACTACTATTGGTAGTTGGAGTGTGCCTGATGGGATCGATATCGTTGAAGACAACTTGGCTAGAGCATCGGCCAATTCATTCCGATCCTTAGAAAGGTATTGGAAGCTAATTTGCTCAAATTAGTCAGCAAGTCCCAAGAGCTTCGGTTGGCGTGTACCTTTGACCTTTTGAGTTAGCATAGCCCCCATTGTAGAGCTAGTCACGGTAAGGTAAAGGAGTAGAGGCTCATCTGGTACTAGCGGCATCAGGACTGGAGGATGTTGCAAATACTCCTTGATTTTGTCAAAGGCCGCTTGACATTGATCGTCCCATTCTATTTTGCTTCCTTTCATTAATTTCTTGAATAATGGTTCACAAGTCATGGCGAGCTTTGAGATGAACCAGCTGATGTATTGAATTCGTCGTAGGAAGCCTCTTATCTCTTTTTCTGTCCTGGGTGGTTGCAACTCTTGAATAGCCTTTATCTTTGAAGGGTCAACTTCAATGCCCCGTTGGCTAACCACAATAGCAGCTTCCCAGAGTTAACACCGAAGGTGCACTTTGCTGGATTAAGCCGTATCTTGTATTTGCGAAGTCACAAAAAGAACTTGCGGAGGTTAGGAATATGCTCCTCCCTCGTTTTGGACTTAACAATCATGTCATCCACATAAACCTCTACCTCTATGTGCATCATGTCATGAAGTAGGGTGTTGGCAGTTCTTTGATACGTCGCTCCGACATTTTTGAGACCGAAAGGCATAACCACATAACGGTATGTGCCCCATGGTGTAGTGAATGAAGTTTTCTCCATATCTTCCTCTGCCATTTTGATTTGATCGTAACCAGCACATCCATCCATAAAGAACAGGAGCTCATGCCCGCAAGTGTTATCCACTAATGCATCGATGTGAGGTAACGGGAAACTATCCTTGGGACTAGCTTTATTGAGGTCTCGGAAGTCTACACACATGCGCACTTTCCCATCTTTCTTGGGTACGGGGACAGTGTTAGCAATCCATTCAGGATATTGGACTGCTTTGATGATCTTAGCGTTAAGCTGCTTGATCACTTCTTCTTCAATTTTCTTGGCCCATTCAGGTTTAATCCTCCTAGCCTTTTGTCGAACTGGCTTTGCATTAGGAAGCAAAGGTATAGTGTGCTCCGCAATTTCCCTGTCAATCCCAGGCATATCCTCGTAGGACCATGCGAATACGTCCACAAATTCCTTGAGAAGCTCCGTGAATGCTACCCGTTCTTCTGCTGTGAGCGAACTACCTAACTTCAGCTCCCGAGGTTGTTCTTCCGTGCCTACATTTATGGTGATGGTGTCTTCCAAAACCGCTATTTTATGCTCATGTTCATTAGTAAATTCTTTTAAGGATTCTTCAAATTCCAGATTATTATTGGCACAGCAGTTCACGGAAGAGGGGGAAGAACAATCAAAGTAAGCAGAAAAGTTCATCTTATTGAATGCAGAAAGGAATACATCGCCAGCAGACTCAAGACCAGACTCATTTGACTCTAGACCCTTAAGACCGGACCCTATGCCCATAAGAACAGACTCTCCTACAGATAAAACAAAGTTATTCTCCTCAGCATCAACCCATGAGACTGCCTTAACTTCTCCGTCTTCATTAATCATGGAACTTGGGTCAAAGCTCGGGTTGGATAATGCAGCAATAACAGCATCTGCTTTAGACTTCTCTTGGACAGCTTCTTATCCAAACAACATGCCAAAAATGTTGCTCCCAACAAGATGAGTCCTTTCTAATGGAGGCTGCTTGTCCCGAGCGGGAACAAAGATAGTAGCCATATTAATGGAGCAATCATTGAAGACTTCTAGTCCAGCGACTTGAATTCCTTTGTTCTTCAGATAAAATGGCTCAGGGAACCCATAATAGGGGAAGTCATTACCTTCCCTAACAAACTGCCCATTCAGAGTAAGTGGATAGGGCTTCATTTGGAATAAAGTGGGAGGGTTGTCCATCCTCTTCTGTTCAGCTATAGCCATTTTCGCGAGCCTGACCTCTTTCTCAGTTGGCTTGTAGCCTAAGCCAAACCTTCCCTTCTCCTTAAAGGTCTTAAACACAGGAATAATTTTATTTTTCGGATTCTTTCCCAGTGACATCCCAGGGAAATGTCCTTTCTTGAGCATAGCGTGCATCTTGGGATTTGAGTAAGGATCGAAGTCAAAAGGAGCTTCTTCCTGGCTCATCATTGCCACAAGTTCAAAGTTGTGGAGTTCTTCATCCATTGAACTGTGCTCCACTTCAAGGGTTGACTGCTTGGAGGTGAAAACAGCATTGATAGATTCTCCTGAGAGTGATCACTTGACCTTGAACCATCATTTTCACCTTTTGATGCAAGGAGGATGCTATAGCATTACACTCGTGAAGCCATGGCCTCCCTAGTAGCAAATTAAAGGAAGCTGGAATGTCTAGCACCACAGACTCTACATTCCTAGTGACATTGCCAGTAGTAATGGGCAATATTATGGATCCGATTGATCTCCAAGGTGAATTGTCATAGGCCCTGAGTTGTACACCATTTTAAGGCAAGTGCTATTGTTGAACTCCCAAATTTTGTACCGTCCTCCAAGGGCACACATTTATAGCTGAACCATTGTCGACCAGAACCAATGGGATAGTTTTGATGGAGCATTGCACTATAAGGTACAGGGCTTTATTGTGGGATGCTCCTCCTTGAGGCAGATCCTTAATCCCAAAAGTAATCATCTCTTGTTGTGTGGTCACATGGGCTCTCAAGGATTCAGGAGTCGTCGTAGGAGGTACCATGAGTGCCGTAAGGGCATCCAACATCTTCTGTCTGTGGGCATGCGATGTACATATGAGTTTCCATATGGTGACCTCCGCCCTGGTCTTTTTGAGTTGAGAAAGAATAGGATCTTCAGGGGAGGCCTGATTGTCGATGCCGACCGTTGGTATAGGGTTAGGAAAAGCCACTGGGGTGGTGGTGTTCCTATTTTTGTGACGGCCGGACCAAGTGAGAAATGCCACATCACTTGATTCATCTGTCTCCATCCATTCTGTCTCGGAGTGCTCATGCTCGCCATCCTCATCACTGTCCCAAATACCGTGGATGAACTGACCTTCGGGGGACCCAACTACTTTAGGGACAGGTAGACATGTTTCTACAATCAAAGAGGAGGAGTCGAAACTGAAATCCCCACAGAAAATAGCATTTGCATGCTCAGGCATAGGATTACTTTGATTGTTTGGTTTCTTGGCAGCTTTTGGCATTGGCAGCGTCCCTACCCTTATCATATCTTCTATCTTGTTCCTGAGAGTCCAAAATTTCTCAGTGTCATGCCCTCGACAATGGTGATAACGGCAAAATTGGGTGGCATCCCAGTTCCTGCCTTTAATTTCTGGCTCCTCTTTTGGTAAGGGCAAGGGCAAGATACCCTTCTTGACTAGACGGTCGAGAGCCTGAGAGTAAGGAACATCCAACAACGTAAGTCTTGTATTTTGGTACATAAGGACCATTGCGCTGTATAAAGTTAGTCTCCATAATCTTAGGAAGGGGGCTAGCTGCACTAGTGGCCCTCCTGTTGGGGCTGGACCCTTTTTATTCAGGCGAAGTGGTCTTATCATTGTGCATCGCCTCTAGCTGGACGCAAATGTCCTTCAAGTAATCAAAGTCCTTGACAACATGGTACCCCAAGTGCTTGGATAGACTGCTCTTGAGCCCTTGCTTAAAGGTAGATAATTGTAGGCGGAGAGGGATTGTCTCATTGATGTGGGACAACTCAGTATGCCATCTCTCAAAATAATCCATGAAGGATTCATCATCCCGCTGCTTCATGGTTGTTAGGTCATCCATCGTAGCCTGTTTCTTCTGGATGCGACTGTAATGGGTTGATGAAAGCTTTAAATAGTTCACTCCAGTCGGCTTTGGTTTGGAGTGACAGCGCATGATACCATACCTTAGCTTTGCCATCTAGGGTGGATGGGAAGACAGTAGAGTATAAGCCGACATCAATCCGGTTTAAGGGTGCCAATCTCATGAATTCCTCAACATGGTGAATAGGGTTCTCAGAGAATTTAAACCTAATATTTGGCACTTCAACTTTGTCAGCTATCTTTAGGGTTGGCTGAACAGGCAATGGAACCTCCAAGTACTTGTCAACAAAGGCTGGCACAGTGCTCATTACTTTAATGAGGCTCTCTAACTTTTGCTCAAGGGCCTTAACAGCGGGGTCCCTTGTAAGTTTTGACAGTTCAGGAGTATTAACCTTTGCCTTGGATATCCTCATTCCTCCAGAATCTGAACATGTCTTAATGATTTCAGGTTCAGATTCGTATCCATGCATTTCTGCGTCATCTTCTTCAACGTTTAGCTCTAATTTGGTATTGATCTTAGTGATGGCTTGCAGCATACCATCCATCACTTGTTGAATTGTTCATTCAGTCTTTTACTCATCTTCTGCTCCTGCTCCTGCTCTAGGGTATTAGCAAACACGAGACCTTGCATTTTGGTATAGAGCTCGTCCAAATGCTTCGAGATGTTGGCTTCGGTGCTTTGGAATTGCTCTCCAGACATGATCCAGTCACTAGTTGCAGATGGATTGTAATGCAGATTTGGAATCAAACGACCAGTTCGCGGATCTCGAATGCGGGCTCGAAGTCGATCACCAATGATGCCTGCATGGAAATTCAAAGTTAGGACACTCGATGACATACTCTGACACATACTACCTGATGCATGCATGTCCTAAGGGACCTATATGACCGTAACCGACTCGACACATAATGCTGACACAAAGGACTCACCCACTTTTGGGAGTGCATGACCTAACTTTATATGGACCTATAGACAAAACATTATAAAGGGCCAAATAAAACCAAACATAGCGAGCGGCTCATAAATTGCAAGGCACAAGTCAGTATTTCTCAATTCGGATGGGCCCCATCCACAGGTCGACCATTTTAAGGAGAATCCGTAACTTAGCCCAACAACTCAGACAGCTCAAACGATACTAGCTAAGTAAAGCCGACAACCTATTTTTTTAACCTTCTTTTTTTTATTGATTTTTTTTACTCGAGGAAAATGGAGATTGTAATGGACTGAATAAAGCTAGCAATAAGCGAGTCATAATTAATTTACGGGCTTAATTGACAAATTCAATATGGTTGGGCCTAACAACGGGCCGGCCATAAATATGATGGATTTATTAATTAAAGAGATTAATTTACTCAAGCCTAGTGACTATTACGCAGTCTAAGACGTTATCCATTAACTTTGTTAGACTTTTTAATTAACTTTTGGACCTTTTGTTAAGAGAATTTCGTAAAGGGTCATATAATATCATCAAAGGCAAGTCAATTTTTATTTATTAATTAAAATAATCATCCTTCAAGCATAAATGGGCCCTTCTACTTGGGCTAACCATGATGCCTTTTGGGTTAAAAATTCTAATTAATAAATAATCATTTTCTCAACCCAACGAATTTTATATAGACTAGAACAAAACCTCTAAACTAGAGTCAACTCTAAAACAAAAGAACAAAAACGGGGAAGGGATACACATAGCACATAGCATACAACATGAAGGGATACACTAAACCAAGGCTCTATATTCATGGATTTCTATGGTTGGATTACATGACCTACCGCACTTTCTCACCCAAGTGCTCTATACCCTTAGGTAAGGAGTGTGAAGTATTGCTCAAAGAACTTCAAGGAAGCCCTTTGAGTGTAACATGGGGAGAGGAGAGACCAAATGATTGGCGATGTAGGATGCATCACACAGGTAGTGGCCTGCCCGCTCTCGAGGGAATCACCTAAGTATACCTAAACCGTACCTTTTGTGCTAACGTGTCAAAAGACGCGATTAGTGGCCCGGTATGCAAAGGATGCCTAGACAATAATAAAATCATGAAATAAATCAACTTCTCCCTTCTGCGATTTCAAATTAATTCGATTTGTTCAAGTTTTACCCTCTTTTTAAGTTTAAGTCCCTAGTGGAGTCGCCAATCTGTAAGATCCCGGAAAAGAAGCGACCGCACTTCCCCGTGATGCGCTACTTAAGTGATCGGGAGCCGACTAAGGTTGCTTAATCCTTAAATAAGGATATTTCTATTTTCAAAATTCATTTTCGGGGTGATGAAACTTTATTTATTTACAAATTTGTTTTTATTATTTAAACACTCGAAATTACACCGAAATATATTAAAATGGTTTAAAACCGGCCCAAACACCAAATTCAGGCCCAATAGGAAGCAAACGAGCCGCCAGAACCTGCCAAAACCCGCGTGGGTTTTGACAAATCCTGGGCTGGGCCGCCTGTTTCCCTGGGCCAGAGAAAAGGGGTTGGAAACAATAAAACTTGTGGGGGTTTTATTGATTCTTGGCCCACTTTCTCTCGGTTTTAGCCTTGAATGGGGTGAGAGGAAGATGTTGAACCATTTTTTAATTATTTTAGTGTAAGTTCCAATATTAAATAATTAAACGGATTATAAAAGAATAAAAGAGTCGCTAGTCGATTTAAGGAAACTGACAAACCGTAAATAAAATAACTTCGGTCTACGAAACCCGATTCTAAGTCCGGGGGTAAGCTTGCGAATTCGAGAATTTTAAGAACTATCGAATTCGCCTGTTAGAAAACAGACTCTACTAAAATCGACATTAAAATGAAAAAGAACGGGGAGAAGTTTAATTAATTTCACGAAATTATATTCTCATCACGCAATATAAAATGAGATTTTTGGTTTACAAAATATGCACAAGTAACGGAATAAAAGTACAAATTACATGAGTAAATGACAATAACGAAATGAAAGCGAACCTCTTTTAGTTTTAAGAGCCCGAATGTGCCGGTTGAGATCCTTGACTTCGCCTTGACTTGGTGGATGGAAAGGTGAGTGTGAGGATGATGGAAAGGCAATATATGAGGGATGATTTGATGAAAATTTGGTAGAGTAAGGGTAATGGTAATATGAGAATGATGATAGTTGGTGAGAATTTGGATAGAGTAATAGTGTAAGTTGATGGAATTTTAGTAAAGTAAGGGTGGTAGAGTATGATTGTTGATGAAATGAGTGGAAATGGAGGGGGTATTTATAGGTGAGTGAGGTGAGGTTTTAGGAGGGAAAATGAGGGAACATGCCCCTAAGATCGTGCCCCTATCCTCATGCAATTAGATAACCGTCATGGGTTATGAAAAGTTAAGGCAAAGTCAATCCCAAGTGAGCGAAAATCAAGGGGTCTGCATGGGATTTTTGGCGCCAGCTTTTGGAAGAGAAAACCCATGCAGGTTTTCTATCTTTCACTCGGATTGCTATCGTGGACTGATCAAAACTACGCGCCTTGGTCAAGAGAAAACCCGTGCGGGGTTTTGTATTTCTGGGCGGCTCGCTTCCGCCTTTTTGTTCTGGGCCGCTTTTGTTTGTTAAAACCCACGCGGGTTTTGTTATATTTATGCGGACTATCTTGCCTTGTTGGACTTGTTTCACCAACCCTATGACCCAATGACCCATTTTGATACTTGGCCCAAATGACTTGCTGAATTTTGACGGGTCGGGATTGTGCCAGTGCAAATCCCGGTGTCTACAGACACTAACATGCAGACAATAACACAAAGACTCATCCTAGACCTTTACATGAAACTTTCAAAAGAATGCAAGACACTAACATGCAGACACCAATAACTTGGGTTTACTAGACCATACATGATATGACACCTCCTAACGTGTAAGACACCTATTTACTGACTCAAGAAACAACTCAACTGTGATACAAGTTTACGTGTTCTAACTTCTATATGTCTCTAAACAACAACACTTTTTACAACAAGAGCATTATAAAGGGCCAGATAAAGTCAAACATAGCGAGTTGACATAAGTTGGAAAGTGCAAGTGAGTGTTTCTCAATTCGGATGGGCTTGAACCACAAGCCGACCGTTTTAAGGAGATTCCGTCACTTGAACTAATAAACTTGTGTTAGTTCAAGCTAAGTTGGCCATTATGCGGACTAGAATAATGCTCGGCGGACTGACAACCTTACATCTAGACGTCTATTTACACACTTTTTTTTATTTAAGACTCGACATATTTATTTATTTACACTCATGGAAAGTAGATGTTGTAAAGGACCGAGTAAAGCCATCAAAAGGTGAGTTAAAAAATATTTATAAACTCAATTATTAAGTCCAACATGGATGTGCTTACCAACGGGCTAACCATGGATTTTGTTTTAGACTTAATAATCGAATCTATAAATTTATTTTCTCTAACCTTGAGACTATTGTGCGGGCTAGAACAACACACACTAACTTTGTTTTATTATTAATCATTTTTTTGGACCCAAAATAAGAGAATACTAATAAGGGCCGAATAAAACCATCAAAGGTGAGTTAAAATGAATCGATAAACAAGGCCGATTAACCTTTAAAATGGATGGGCCTCACAAGAAGGCCGACCATACAATTTAAGGTTAATTAATCAAGTATATAAATTTATTTCTTTTCGAACCCAATGATTATTACGCGGACTAAAACAGTATCTCAAAATTGGTTCCGACTCTAACGAAGACATAACAAACACATATTTACACTTAACAAAGACTCAAAACATGTGTTAACAGAAACCTAAAAAAGATTCAAACATGTATTAACAAAACCTAAGAAAGACTCAAAACACGTGTTAACAAAACCCTAACAAAGACTTAGACACGTGGCAAAGACTCGACAAACTCAAACACCTAACAAAGACCCAACAAACTCAAACGCGTGGCAAAGACTCAACACTCTCAAGCACGTGGTACAGACTCAAAAAACTCAAACACGTGGTTACACAAACACATACACATGCACAAACACATACACATAGACATGCACAAACACATGCACAAACACATACACATACACATACACGTGCACATGCACAGACACATACACATGCACAGACACAGACACATACACATACAAATACAAATACACAGACACATGCACATGCACATACACATACACATACACATACACATACACATGCATAAACGCATACGCATACACATACACATACACATGCACAAACTCATAGACACATATTTACACATAGTCTACAACACACTTTATCTACTTTACGGACCTAACTCTATATGGACCCTAAGGACAACTGATCAATATAAGAGGTCGAATAAAGCCGAATACGAAAAATCAGAACCGAGTATGGGAGTACAAGTCAGTGTTTCTCAATTCAGATGGGCCCCATCCACAGGTCTACCATTTTAAGGAGAATCTGTAACTTGGACTGCCTACACAGACCAACTCAAGCTATGTTGACTATTACATGGACTATAATAATGATCGACAGGACTGACAGTCCGGCACTTTTCTATGCATTTTTTATTCTATTTGTTTAGGAAAGTGGATACCGTAAAGGATTGGATAAAACCACCAACAGGCGAGTTGTAATTAGTTTATGGACTTAATTGCCAAATCCAATATGGTTAGGCCTAACCATGGGTCGACCATAAGTATGATGGATTCAATAATTAACTTGATAAATTAATTTACTCGAGCCCGGTGATTGTTATGCGGTCTAAAACTTTATCCACTAACTTTGTTTGATTTATTAGTAAGATTTTTTTGGACCTAAGGACAATTAATCATTACAAGAGGCCGAATAATTTCAAGTATGGCGAACCAAGCCTAAGTCAAGGAGCACAAATCAGTGTTTCTCAATTCGGATGGGCCCCATCCACAGGCCGGTCATTTTAAGGAGAATCCGTAATTTGGGCTACCGACTCAGACTTAATTCGAGCCATGCTGACTGCCACAATAACGATTAATAGGACCGACGACCCTTCTTTCTACTTCGTTTTTTTATTTATTTAATTACCGGAAAGCAGGTATCATAAATGACTAAATAAAACCAATAACGGACGAGTTATAATTAATTTATGGACATAATTTCCAAACTTGATATGGTTGGGCCTAACCACAGGCAGGCCAAAAGTGTGACAGATTCGATAATTAACTCGATAAATTAATTTACTCTAACCCGGTGATTATCATGCAGTTCAAGACTTTACCCATTAACTTTGTTTTGACTTTAATCAGGTTTATTGGACCTTTTTTAAGAAGATGTCGTAAAGGACCATACAGAATCATCAAGGGTGAGTTGAGTTTACTTTATGAACCAAGAGAATTAACCTTTACAGATAAATTGGCCGAACCACTGGGTTAACCATAATTTTTGAGGTTAATTAACTTAGTTGGTAAACATGGCTCTTCTCAGCCCAATGATTACTATATGGACTACAACAACACTCCTAAACTGAGGTCGACTCTTTCCAACGAATTTAAACACATAGCACATAGCATACATATGAACAAGGGGTATCCTAAACCAAGGCTCTATGTATAAACGGGTTTATCCGCTGGATAAGGCTTAGCGGCTCATGTACTCACCCCGGTTTGTTCTTGTTGTAAAGGAAACTTGAATATGTGGGGTGTTGCACTTGGAGGCTCGAGTGGAGACCTCATAGAGTGATGCATGAGTGGATGTGGTGACTAATGCTCTCTCGGTGTAAAGGCACCAATTGAGTATAGCCGGTCCGGCATCCCATGGGTTAATTTTGTGGTTAAAGAGAAAAATGCATAATACCGCCGATTTACGTGCTTTTACGACATATTACATGTCAAGGGAGTGCCCTAGTATATGCAATGCATTTATGCCTAAAAAGAATGACTTAATAATATAAAGTAAAAATTCATTTTCCTTCCAAAAAATTTTAAAGCACACTAAACTTTTTTCAAGTTTTACCTACGTTAAGAAAAACTCCCCAGTGGAGGCGCCAAAAATCCTGTGGACATTTTTCCTCGTCGTTCGGCTTCCGAACGTCCTCGTTGGATTGGGGCGTGATTTGGTGGTTTGTGCTGGAGTTTAACCTTTGAAAAACTCTTTAAGGAATTAATCGTACATTTCATGAATAATACTTTGTAAAATCACTTTCCCTTTACTTATGCATTTTATGAGTCATTGAATTAAACCTTTAAGAGTGAACATCCACTTGTTCCAAACTCTTCTAAATTTAATCCAATTTGCTCATTTAAATGTTAGGCTCAGAAGAGAGTGACTTATGCAAATATTATTTAGAAATATAAGAAGAAAACCCTAAAGTTGCATCGGTACATTGTAAAGCCATATGAACCATTGTTTATGCAATCTCCGATATATTTTGGTTCGAAATGGGAGTCGTCACCCGACTTTTTAAGGGAAAGCCAAGACAAAACCAAAAAGGAAACTAAAGAAAGACTGCGCCTGCGAAACCGAAGAATGGATTCGGGGGTAAGGCTACGAACTCGAAAAGTAAAGACCTTAAGAATTCGCCTCTCACAAAAGGAAAGACTCTACTAAAAGTTTAAAGATGTGCTTTTGATAAAGTTTGGAAGGGAAATGAATTAGAACTTTATAGAATTACTTCATTGAGCATGCAACAAATAAGAATGAAAGAAAATACATGTACACTTTGTTTACATAAAAATTAAACAATTAAAAGCTTACATTGTGAACTTTCTGTAGGGAAGCCTTGCCTAGCCTTTGAAGTAGCTCCTTTGAATGCCTTGAATCACCCTCTTGAAGATGCCAAACTAGTGCCAAAAGTGGATGGAGAATAGTATGGAAAAGGGAATAAAAAGACTCTTTTGTGGGGTTTTTGGGATAGTAGAAAGATAAGCTTTTTATGGAGTTTTTAAGGTTTTATGGAAGATTTATGTAGGGATGAGGAAGGACAGGATAAGAGTATGGATTATAGGCTTAAGAAAGTGAATATTTGGAGATTAGGATGGTAAGAAAATGGTGGAAATGTGATAGGAAAAAGGTGGTAGAATAATGACGAGGATGGAGAGATTAGAAATGAGAGAATTGAGAGATGGAGGATGAGAAAGTAGGAGAAGAATGAGTGAATGAGTTGGTGAGTTTGGCTTCTTCAAGAGAGGTAGTATTTATAGGTGAAGGAGAGGCTAGAACATACATGCACATACATGCATTCTCCACATTCGTAGTCAACAGCTCCTAATTCCAAGATGACTAAGGGGGTGTATGCAGGTGGACGGTAGTGTGAAGAGGTGAGTTTGGGTGAATGAATTAAAGGCCGATCGGCCTATAGAGAGGGGAGGGATGTAATTGCTAGTATCCATGCTCCTTTGGTCGGTAGACATGTGAATAAAACACAAGCTGAATTCCCCTCTTCACATTTGGACGGTAGGAGCTTTATTTGATGTTTTTGGATTCTTTTGGATGCTTTTGCTAGGCTTTGAACTTGAGACCTCTTGGCATGTGGCTTGCATGGCTTGACTTTCCTTATTTTCTAATTCCCTAATTTTCTTACTAAAAATACATAAAAAAGGAAGGAATAAAAATTACATTAAAAAGTATATAAAACTTATGCTAAAATCTAACTTATCGACTGACTTCTCCTTCTTTATTTTTGCTTCATTATATATAGTTATGCTATATATTTATGTGCCAAAATTCGGTGTCTAGCTGGGTCGGGGTATTTGGGCCGTTTACCCAATTGATCATGGACATTATCTCGTGGGTCGTGGCTATGAGCCTAGTGCTTGTGCTGGGTCCATCTAAGGCCCAAAAGATTATGCTTAGGCCCAAAATGTCAAATGAGCCCCCATTTTAAATAGTTTTCTGAAAATTTTTTCGCCTTTAGGAGGATAATTTAAAGACTCCCGGTGCCTTAAAAGACCCTCTTAAAGTAGCTAAGTCGATTTCTGGAAATTTTGTCAGCGACACATTGACTGCGGCGGGTCTTATGCCATTTTGGAAATGCTTGGTGGCCTGGAGGGGTCGGGCGTTCCGTATCATCGGTCGAGCTATTGCTGAAAGGTTTTGGGATACTACCAATTCCTTTCACTTACCTGTGGGTGAGATGATTGTTACTCCCACAGATTTCGTTATGATCACCGGCCTTCCTTGGGGTGGGCAAGACATAGTCTTTGATGCGGAGATTCCGCCGATGGTCTTGCATAGGTTAGGTCTGGTGTTAACACGCTTAGGTCAGAGGCAAGGCCTTTCGAACCTTTCCTATGCACATTTCGAAGCGGCCATAAGTGATGCGAACTTCAAAAATTTTCCTGGGGAGCAACGTTGCTTTATTTTTCTGGCGTACATCATTTCTGCCACCTTTTTCGCCAACCATGGGGATAACATCACCCTGACATGGTTTCAAAATCTTCTGGATTTTAATAATGTTCGGAACCTGAATAGGGGCAAATGGCTTATGCCAACTTCATTCTCTGGCTTCGTCGAGGCGTCGGACTTTCTCAGGATAATGAGCCAGTTTATCTTCGTGCGGTTCAGACTAGTTACCAATATGGTCCTACCTTGTGGAAGGTGCTCGAGGTATGTATTCGAGACTCTTCTTCTTTTTTTTTTAATGACGCTTTCTCTTCTTACATTTATTTAGTCATGGGCATATGAGTCCATTTCGCCTCTGCGTATGCGATCAAAAGAGGATAAAACGGTACCAGCTGCTGAAAGCTGGACTACGAATGGCATTCACGGGAAGAAATTCATGCTAGGCAGCCTTGACCTCATTCGTCGTGTGCTGGACGACCTTGCTCCGGTATTCTTTTATACCCAACATCTTTCTTTCATTTTCCTCCATTCTTGAATAACTCTCTTCCTTGTGCAGGATCAAGTGAATTGGAGTCCTTGGGTTGAATTCAATGTGGGGGGACTGCCCACCCTTTTACACCTGGTGGAACATGACACCCGCCTCCACCTTCTACTGGAGGGACCTTCAGGCTTCGTGCGGTACCTAGGAGAGAGAGCATCGAGGCAAGTCTTGGGAGGATATCCTGGCCTTATTCCTCGGGATCCTCCAGAGCATATGTTCGAGCCGTGGCGCGTTGACCCGGGTGTTTTGGGGGATCTGATTCGGGGTCAAGATTTTGACAACTTCGTCCATGACGTTCCGTAGGAGCAATTCGATGAAGAGTTTCGGCGTTATCTTAGTCGTTTGGCTCCCCGAATGGTATGTATCTTCCTCCTTTATCCTTATTATGTTTTGGCTGATTTCTAACCAGAGAATCTACAACTGGGGCCTTATGCCAAGGCTGCTGAGGTGGAGATTCCACCAGAGAGGAAGAAGATCGACGGCTTCTTGGACGTGGAGAACAGCAGCGAGTGTTCCACACTTCATGCATTCGAACGGAAACCAGTAATCTTCTTTTTTGTCGCTTCTTTTGTTATTCCCCGTTTCACTTATGGATAACCCCGATTTTACCTTCTTTCGGCCAAGGTGGGCCTTCTTTCGACAAATAACTAAGGAATGGAACACCATGAAGAAACACATCGATCGGATGTTCACAGGCTCGGGGAGATACCAAGGCAATGTAGCTAGAAGGGCCGATATGGAGGCTGATGCAGAGTCTGTTCCTAAGGAATCGCCCCGACGTTCCACTGTAGGTGCTCCTCGCATAGAGCCCCCACGCCGTTCTTCGGTAGGGGAATATTCTTCTCGAGGCCGATCTTGTGAAGAAGTTGGTGGGTCTTCTCGTCCTACCCTAGCAGCTGTACCAAAGGGTCGTGGCAAAGGCGTTCTCGCCGAGGGCCCGCACTCATCCGGATCTCATCATAGCCGGTCCGGCAGTAGAGTGTTGTCGTCCTCTGAGCATGGAAGAGGACATGGCTCAAATGTCTTTGGAAGAGCCACTTGGTTAGGGAGGGTTCTATCATAGCGCTGGGTATGGTGCTGATATTCAGCCTCATTCATATTGGGTGGAGGACGCTTCAAAGTCAAGCACCATTTATCGGCCTTCGCATTCTCGCCGCACTCCAGCTTCGATAGATTCCGCTCGTCGTGGTCGGGAAATAGTGGTAAGGGATTGTGACTCAGGTGCATCCGTGGGGTATCCTAGTGGACAGGCCCTACCGGATGACGATACTTCACATCCTGCGCCCTATGGCATTTCCTCTTTTGGTTCCGGTTCTCATTCTGCTGGATGGCCTGTTCCAGCTCCTGGGATGGGTCCTTCGTGGCCCATGGGTTCACAAGAGTGGTCAGCACCCCAGCATTCTTAGCTCGGCGGATCCTCCTCTTCTGGTTGCCCAGCCCCCGGTAACGGAACCGGTCTGTATGGCCTACTCCATCTGTTGAGTGGCACGTTCCCGATCATTCATGGTTAGCCGCTTCACAGGAGCATTCCATGTCTTCACCGTCGAGTATACACCCTTCAGGACTGCCCTTGTCTGAACCATCGCCTCTTGTGCAGAATGCTCTTGCTCTTCCAGAATTCTCGAGCTTGGGTCCCACACCTGGTCCAGATTACTATTCCTGGGACACTTATCGACCGGCATTTCCAACGTTGGAGCTTCACATGCTGGTAACGATCCGATTGAGGATAGCGGTGACTCAGGCTCCCTGTGGTCACCACATTCATGCAATACAATGCAAGACTCTTAATTTTTTTTATTTTTATTTTTATTTTAATGCAAGGCTCAAATGTATGCACAACTCTTTATGCTTTATTAATGCAATTTCGAACGATTTTCTACATGATGGGATTAATCCCAATTAATCCCGCTTCCCCAAAAAGAAAAGAAAATAAAAAAAAAACACAAAACTTTAGTGTTGGAGCAAACTCGAGCAAAAATTTCAGAACCGAGCAACATCGGGCCAACGAAAAAACCCAAAACATAAAAGATAAAGGAACGCGCCGATTCAATTCACAAGAAGCAAGGCCCAAACAAATACGAGCGTTGAAAACGGGCCTGGATTACCAAAAAACCCCCGCGGGTTTTATCTTCAGATAGCAGTGGGCCTGGGCCTGGCCAGGTGCGTGCGTAGGTCTGGGAGAATCAAAAGCCCCGCGGGTTGTGATTATTTTTTCTCTTTTTTTTTCTTTTTAACCGTTAATGATTGGGCTGAAATCAAGGGATATGAAGGACAACGGCTATATGATCGTTTGCTGATTCTCAATTTTGATCATGGATGAAGGTGTATAAATACCCCATCTTATGCATACGATCAATATCCATCATCTTCACTTAAAAGTCTTCATCAAAATTCTCCAAAAGTCTCAAAAAAAAACTCTATGTTCTCATGGCATTCGAGAAGAAGCTTGCTACTTAGATGAGCACCTTGTCCAAGGATGAAAAGAAGGAACACGGGAGGTACAAACTGAAAAGTTTGTTGAGCCTTCGACAAGTGAGAGTGAATTATGACTTCCTTCGTGCGGCGGACACCTTTTGGGATCCAAATATGCACCTTTTTCGCTTCACCCTGAAGGAGTTATGCCCGCTTCCGGAGGAATGGTCCTCAATCTTAGGGATTAATCACTTTGCGCGGTAGAGTCGCCTCCAACATCAATCGACGTAAATAAACAGTACAAGGAATTGTTGTGTCTTCCATCCCGAGTCATAGGAAGTGCAATATTCGGTGAAAAGGTATACTTCCAAACTATAGTTGAATATTTTCAATCCCCTGACACTTTGGAATATGGCTCGGTGATACGAGTGCGAGCGCTCGTATTATGTCTTCTCGGGGAATTCTGCTTCTATCACGGCGGCCAAAGAACTGGGCCGGCAAACCTTATCCAGATTGTGGAAGACATGGCCCGGGGCTCCAATCCGGTGTCGTTGATGTTAGCGAAGACCATAATGGGCTTGGACGACCCAAATCTGGAACATGAAATTCGTGGTAGCCCCCTACTTCTTTAGGTATTTCTTCCTCTCCTCTCCTTTCTTCATCATTTTTTTTCTTTCTCTACTGACTATAAAACCCGTGGGGGTTTTACATTTTTTTTTTCGTTAGTTTGGGAATTATTATGCAATAACAACCCTTGCTAACTTTGTGGGAAGATATGGCTAATGGAGCATTTGGGCCTTGTCGAGGAGCCTCGAACGTCTTCAGCGCTGGCAAATTACTGTCAAAGGAAGAGGAAATATATTGATCTTCACTCAGTAACGGAATGGATCGTTTTCCTAAAGGAGCCTCGTGACATTACATGGTGGATCGAATGGTGGCATATTTCTGAGTATGTGACCCGTGACACATGTAACGCCTATGTGTCCATCGCCAGTTTGATGTATATGACGTTCTATTTCCCGGAGCGGGTGCGACGGCAAATGGGTCGCAAGCAAAACATCCCCGAGCTGTTGTGCGAAGCTCCCGAGCAATTTAAGCTTCGTAGTTCGGTGATAGATTCATTGCTAAAATATTTGGAGAGAAGGCCAACTCTCAAAGCTCCATCAAAGGCGCATGTATCACAGTTTGCCGATGCCAGCTACAACGGATGGCTAATCGTAGCCGTCGAATGTCGCCGTGCTGGAGAAGAGAGCGGACATTTGTGAGGGACAGATTAGGTCCTCGTTCATCGGTAAAGGACCGTCTTGGTGCAAAAGTCACGGTGAAAGACCGGCTTGGTCCGAGAGTGGAGATGCGAAAACCAAGTAGGCGGGTCTATAAACCCAAAGACAAAGAGGTAGACCCAAACGGGCCTAGAGACATGGAGATTGATCATGAGCCCACTGGCGAAGTGGATGAGGTGAAGCAAAATTAGGAAATGGACAAGAATAATGAAGGAAATGAAACTACTTTGCCAGAATAACCTTTTATTTAATTATGCCTTTTGAATTTTCTTATTTATAAGCATTGTACTTGTATTATTAATTAATAAAAGAAGAAATATTGTTCACAATCAATGTATTCTTGTAAACTTTATTTTTCTTATATACTTGAGCATTTATTGAATATACCTCAAGTGTTTGAAAATTTATTTCCAGTTGCTCGGTTATATTAAGCGTAATATCGCTTGAGCTGATCTAAATTCGTGGGCTGAATCACACATCTTCCCCATCCATATTGGCTAAACGAGACACTCCTCCTAGTAAAATATCCTTAATCATATAAGGACCTTTCCAATTGGGTGCAAATTTTCCCCTTGGGTCTTGTATAGGTGCCCTCATTTCCTTAAGCACTAGATCACCTACTTGAAGTGAACGAATTTTCACCTTCTTATTAAAAGCATGAGTGATCCTACTTTGGTACACTTGCACATTATGCAACGCCCTTAATCATCTTTCATCCATTAACATTAACTCCTCGAACCTTGCCCTGGCCCATTCAGCTTCTGGCAGTTGACTTTCTGCCACCATTCGTAGAGAAGGGATCGCCACTTCAATCGACAGGACTGCTTCCATCCCATACACCAATGAATATGGTGTTGTACCCGTAGCAGTTCATATAGAGGTTCGGTATCCCCACAAGGCAAACGCCAATGATCTCATGAGGTCGCTTCTACAGCTCCGTTAGCTTGAGGTTCATAAGGTGAAGACCGATGGTGCTGAACATTGTAAGTGGTGAGCAAAGTCTCCAACTCTTTCCGAAAATGGCTACCATTATCGCTAATGATCTCATGAGGCACTCCATATCGACATATAATGTTTTGGAGGATAAACTTGGCCACTTGTTTAGATGCGAGCTTGACATAAGAGGCTGCCTCCACCCACTTAGTGAAGTAATCGATGGTGACCAAGATGTACTCATGTCCTCTAGTTCCTGTTGGGTATATCTTGCCAATGATGTCCATACCCCATACTGAAAATGGCCAAGGAGATGTGAAAGTAGTCAGATACGAGGGAGATTGATGCTGCAAATTGGCATACTCCTGGCGTTTGTGACACCTTCGAACGAATTCCAAGCAATTTCCTTCCATAATGGACCAATAGTATCCAGCGCTTTGAATTTTCTTTACTAGCATGCGCCCATTCATGTGAGGCCCACACTCTCCTCCATGCACGGTAGCCATAACCTCCTTTGAACTTTTAGCATCGATGCATAACAAATTGATGCCTGTAGGCGATTTCTTGTACAAGTGATCTTGGATCAAGCAGTACTGTGCTGCTAAGGATCTGATTGCCCGTTTTCCTCGAGCATCTAACTTAGCTGGATATTCTCCTTTCCGAAGAAAATTATCTATGTCGTGAAACCATTCCTCAATTTCTTCTTCTTATGTCTCCATATTGCAGACATATGCAGGTTCAGATTGTCGCTCTACTACTACTGCTAGTCGTAGCGTGCCTGATGGGATTGATATCATTGAAGAAAACTTGGCTAAAGCATCGGCCAATTCATTGTGATCCCTAGAAAGGTATTGGAAGCTAATTTGCTCAAATTGGTCAGCCAGTCCCAAGAGCTTCTGCTAATATGACATAAGGCATTCATTTCGAACATTCCACGCATTCTTAGCCTGATTAATGATGAGGCTAAAATCTCCAAAGACCTTTATATGGCGTATACCCAAGGTCAACACAGCTTGTAAACCCTTGATGCATGTTTCATATTCGGCAGCGTTGTTAGTAGAATCAAAATCCAGCTTTACAAATACATGGACATGTGCCCCATCTGGAGAGATTAATAAGACTCCCACTCCACAACCCATTTTTGTAGAAGCTCCGTCGAAATACATTTCCCATGTAATTTCATCAGTGAAGAATAGATCTTCGTTTGGGAATTCCAAGTGAGTGCTTGGAGGTTCATGTGATGGTGAAGCAGCCAAGAAATCTGAAACAACTCGTCCTTTGATGGATTTCTAGGGTAGGTACTGAAGATTTAATTCTGAAAGCATGACCACCCATCGAGCGATGCGGTTGTTGATGGTAGGTTGCTCCATGATGAATTTGATGGGATTATTCTCAGCTATGACATATACTGTATGTGAAAGCATGTAGTGCCTTAGCTTTTTAGTGGCCCATACTAGTGCAAGAGCCATTTTCTCTATATCAGCGTATTGACTTTCATAGTCTAGAAACTTCTCGCTCAAGTAGTAGATGGCTCTCTCTTGACCTTTTACCTTTTGAGCGAGCATAGCCTCCATTGCGGAGCTCGTCACTGTAAGGTAAAGGAGTAGAGGCTCATTTGGTACTAGTAGCATAAGGACTGGAGGATGTTGCAAATACTCCTTGATTTTATCAAAAGCAGCTTGACATTGGTAGTCCCATTCTATTTTACTTCCCTTCTTCAACTTCTTGAACAAAGGTTCACAGGTCATGGTGAGCTTTGAGATGAATCTACTGATATACTGAACCCGCCCTAGCAAACCTCTAATCTCTTTTTCTGTCCTGGGCGGTTGCAATTCTTGGATAACATTTATCTTTGAAGGGTCAACTTCAATACCACGTTGGCTAACTACATAGCCTAGCAGCTTTCCAGAGGTAACACCAAAGGTGCACTTTGTTGGATTAAGCCGCATCTTGTACTTACGAAGTCATAGAAAGAACTTGCGGAGGTTAGGGATATGCTCCTCTCTTGTCTTGGACTTAAGAATCATGTCATCCACATAAACCTCTACTTCTATGTGCATCATGTCATGAAGTATGGTGTTGGCAGTTCTTTGATATGTTGCTCCGGCATTTTTGAGACCAAAAGGCATCACTACATAACAGTACGTTCCCCATGTTGTTGTGAAGGAGGTTTTCTCCATGTCTTCTTCTGCCATTTTTATTTGATTGTACCTAGCGTATCCGTCTATAAAGGACAAGAGCTCATTTCCGCAAGTGTTATCCACCAATACATTAATGTGAGGTAATGGGAAACTATCCTTGGGACTTGCTTTGTTAAGGTCTCGAAAGTCTACACACATGCGCACTTTCCCATCTTTCTTGGGCACTGCGACAATATTAGCAATCCCTTCGGGATATTGAATTGCTTTGATAAATTTAGCATTAAGCTGCTTGATCACTTCCTCTTCGATCTTCTTAGCCCATTTAGGCTTAATCCTCCTAGCCTTTTGTCGAACCGGCTTTGCATTAGGGAGCAAAGGTATGATGTGCTCTGCAATCTCCCTGTCAATCCCCGGCATATCCTCGTAGGACCATGCGAATACATCCACAAACTCCTTGAGAAGCTCTATAAATGTTGCCCGTTCTTCTGCTGTGAGCGAACTGCCTAACTTTAACTCCCGAGGTTGCTCTTTTGTGCCCAAATTTATGGTGATGTTGACTTCCAACACCGCCATTTTATGATCATGTTCATTAGAAAATTCTTTTAAGGGTTCATTAAATTACAGATTATTATTAGCGCAGCAGCTCAGGGAAGAGGGGAAAGAGGAATCGGAGTAAATAGAAATGTTCATCTTATTGAATGCGGAAAGGAATACATCGCCAGCAGACTCAAGACTAGACTCGTCAGACTCTATTCTCTTAGGACCTGACTCTATGCCCTTAGGAATCGACTCTCCTACAGATAAAACAAAGTTATTCTCCTCAGCATCAACCCACGAGATCGCCTTAACTCCTCGGTCTTAAGAAATCATGGAATGTGGGTCAAAGCTCGGGTTGGGTAATGCAGTGATAACAGCGTCAGCTTCAGACTTCTCTTGGACAGCTTCTTGTCCAAACAACATGCCAAATATGTTGCTCGCAGCAAGATGAGTCCAGTAGGAGTTTTCGGATGCGCTACTTAATGATCGGGAGCCGACTAAGGTTGCGATTAGGACCCGGAAAATTCCCGTTCGGGGAAATTGTTTTCGGATGCGCTACTTAATGATCGGGAGCCGACTAAGGTTGCTTAATCCTTAAATAAGGGCATTTTTATTTTTGAAACTCATTTTCGAGGTGATGAAACTTTATTTATTTACAAATCCGTTTTTTATTATTTAAATTATTCGAAATTACACAAAATGCTTTAATAATAATTTAATCCCGGCCCAAGCATCAAATCAGGCCCAAGAAGGAACAAGCGGGCCACCAGAATTCATTAAAACCCGTGGGGGTTTTGATGAATCCTGGGTTCGGCCTCTTGCCTCCCCGACCCAGAAAGACATGGATTGAAATTGATAAAACCCGCGGGGGTTTTATCAATTTCTAGTCCATTTCTCTCGGGCCTAGCCTTGATTAATGATGGATATGAAATAAATTATTTTTTTTTAATTATTTTTATGTAAAAGTGAACATTCTAAATAGTTAAACGGGTTTGTCAAATGGTAAAAAGTTGTCGGCCGATTTAAGGAAATTGACAAACCATAAAATGATAAAAGTGACTCCGGTCTACGAACCCTATTTCTAAGTTCGGGGGTAAGGTTACAAATCTGAGAATTATAAGAACTCTCGAATTCGCCTGTTGGAAAACAGATTCTACTAAAATCGACATTGAAATGAAAAAGAGGGGGGAGAAGTTTAAATAATTTCACGAAATTATATTCTCATCATGCAATATAAAATGAGGTTTTTGTTTACAAAATATGTATAAGTAAAGGAATTAATGTACAAATTACATGATTAAAACAACAATAATAATAATAATGAAAGCGAACCTCATTTGATGTTGGATGCGCGAATGCAACGGTCAAACTCTATGACTTATCCTTGGCTTGGAACTTGGATGGAATGATGCAAATGATTTAAGAAGAATAGTATAAGGGTGATGATATGGATATGATAAAAGTGATTATGAGAGGATTAGAGAGTGAATATGGATGATGGAATTTTAAGAGAGGTGAGGTTTTTATAGGTGAGTGAGGTGAGGTTTTTATAGTTGATGAGATGAGTGAAAGAATGGGGGGTATTTATAGGTGAGTGAGGTGAGGTTTTAGCAGGGAAAACGGGGGGGGGGGGGAACATACCCCTATGATCATGCCATGCAATCCATGCAATCCCAAACCCCTCGCGGGTTATAGCCAGTCAATGCAAAGTTAACACTTGTGGGCTAAAATCAAGGATTATGATCAATTTTGTTTTGTCGCCAGCTTCTGGAGAGAAAACCCCCGCAGGTTTTAAAAAAACCTCACACGTATCGCTGACGTGGCCATCTTGGAACGACGCGCTTCATCCGAGCATATAACCCCCGCGGGTTTTGTTTTCTGGGCTGGAGGCGCGCTTTGGGCCTGCCCTAGTTCTGGGCTGCCTTTGATTTACTATAACCCCTACGGGTTATATTGCATTTTTGTGGGCTGTCTCGATTTATTGGACTTGTTTTGCAAACTTCATGGCCTAATGACCCATTTTGGTGTTCGGCTCAACGGACTTGTCGAATTTTGACAGGTCGGAATTGTGTCGGTACAAATTGCGGTGTCTACAGTTGGGCATGAAGGTGTAAGTATTTGTTCGCCCATCATGAGGTATGGCTCGTTCAAACATCCATGGCCTGTCATGTAAGATGTTGCAAGCATCTATAGGTACAATTTCACTGCAGATTGAATCATGATACATGTTACCTATAGGGAATTGCATCAAACATCTTCTGGTCTCATGAATGCCCTCGCTTTGATGAACCCATAGAGTGGTATATGGGGCTGGATGGGGAATGTTGGGTACTTCTAACTCGTCCACCAAAACATGTGTTACACCATATATCCGGTTGTTTCCTTCATAATCAAAGGACAAGCTTCGTTCTCGATTATACACTGAGTTTGAACAATGGCCTCTCTTGGATCTTCTTGTTGTTCTTCTAACTCCACAATATTTTCCTCATCATCATACTCATCAAAGATTGGAGGTTGACCAAAACAAGTGGAGCTTTCATCAAATCTTTGAGGAAGATTAAAATCAACCTCTGGCTCATCTTTTAAACATTAAACTTCAAAAGGCTCAAAAGGGACCTTACCAACTTCTGCAACATCACCAACTTCTAGAGGGAGACTAAGATTAATCTCTGGTCCCTCTTGAACTTGATGTTCCTCCTCATGAACTTGGTGTGGTGACTTCCTGGAATTATACTTAAATTCATACCAATCCATCTCAAATTGTTGCACCATGAGTTCAAGGAGTTTAAATTCACGTCTCAATCTCCTCAATCTTTTTTTCTCCTTCAAAATCTGATCACTCTTTTGAGATGAAGGTTTGCTGGACAACATGACTAAGGTTCTTTTGTGGAGGGAATAAAAAGGATTGTGTTTAGAGTGTGTTTAAGTCGTTGGTGATGATGGGTTGCACCGAGAAGAAACCTAGGCTCTAACACCAATTTTGATGTATTATATATGTATGTATGTATGTATATATATATACATATATATATATATATATATATATATATATATATATATATATATATATATATATATATATATATATATATATATATGTATGTATGTATAATGGGTGAAGATCATAATATGTCTATCTTAATGAGGGTAGATTTGGAAGTCTATAATTTGTCATTTCACCTTTATTTTGAAAATTATTGATGCATATTATTTAATTGGTCATTTTTTTATAAAGATTTATACATATAGATTAATTGATAGGTATTGTTAGTAGTAACTTTTTTTTTTTTTGAGAAATATTTGTAGTAACTTATCTATTAATTGATGGGTATTCAAAGTGAGAGATAATACTATATTAAATCACATTGATGAGTTGACATGGAAGATGTATCTATACATTTCTTTTAGCATCTACATGTATTTGACGTGAATGCTTGAATTACTTCTACAAATTGAAATTGTTTAATTGTGACAATTTTAGTTTATTTTAATTTGACCATGTTAATTGTATCTTTTGAAATATTAAATTCTATTTCATTAAAAAGTTTCTTCTTAAAAATATTCTATTAAAATTATTGTGCAACACCTTAAAATGAAAAAAAAAACTCGCACATAATTTTATTTTTCTAAAATTATCCAAAAAAAGGTTCCATATCGTATTATCAATTTTGTTTGTCAACACTTCCATAATAAATAATATTTTAAAAATTAAGCATCACTAAAATTATTAAATACTAATCTATAAACTAAAAATATAAAAATATATCCTACATATGCATGTCAAATTGAAAGGAAGATGAAAAGATATAAAACAAAAAAAATTGCAAGAGAAAAGTTTAATCCCAATATTTTACATTAATATTTTAAGATCAATTTGTTTTTAATTCATAAAAATGCACTTATTATAATCTTTATTATCTTTAATTTCTATCATTATTATCAATATTGTAACTTACTGTATCTTTTATTGCTCATCTTCCTCTTAGATAATGCTCTTTCATTTTTCTTATAAATACCATTTGGTGTTAGCTATACTTTGACAATCCATTGTTATCATTCAATTCCAAATATTATATTTGCACACATTTTATTCACATGTTGCTTAAAAAGACAAAAGAAACTTTCAAAGTAAAGTTTATATAAAAAAAATGGTACTGTATACCATATATATCATATATCATTATATATATATATATATATATATATATATATATATATATATTTCTGGGTACAAAGGATGAAAATAAAAATATATAATTTTAAAGAGGGTATTTTCATAATGTTATAATTAGACATTTCTACTTTTTATTTAAAATTAATTCATGCAGGTTAATTAAGAATATGAATTACAGTAACATTGAATAACATTAACTTCTTTCAAAAAAATAAATAACATTAAATAATTAAAATATGTAACCGTATAAATATTATTAAATATACATCCAATGACCTTTTACATTTCATACAAAATATTTTGTTGATAAGATGAATACTTTTATGTATGTATGTAAGAGTGAAATAAGAATTAAGAACTAGAATCACTCTTACTACACTTTTGTGAAAACATTTGCCTTGAAAATAAACAAAAAAGGTCATGAAAATATCTTTAATCCGTACGTTATAAGCCCTTTTTCATGCATTATACCCACATTTCATTTCCTTTGGCTTCACATCCCATGTAACTGATGTATTATACCTCCATTGATTATGTTTTTAATCATATTTCATTTACTTTCCAGTATTTCAAAATTTTTCTGGATATATATATATAGATAGCATTTGCATGTATGTGTTTGTGGTTAGTCTTGCAAACTAATTTGTTTGAGGCGTCAATTTAGTTTCTATTTAATATTATTTTCATTATTATTTTAAATTATTTTAATCTTTTTGTTGATTGTTCTCTATTTTCTGTTTAAATTTGAGAAAGTTGAGCAATGTTTGTATGATTATTGTGAAGTAAGAAAATAGTTAATTTAAGATTAGGAGTGTTAGCTATTAGATCCCTTCGTGAGGAAATGCCTGGGGAGAAGCTCTCTCGGGTTTCACAGTAAGGTGCCGTCATAGCCTGAAAAGGCTGATTACACATACACACCGAGGGGTGTGAGGGACACTGATTGCCATCACCCATGGACTCTCCATTGATGAAGAGATGGAGGGACCTTCGATTAACGGAGAAAGAAGAAGAGATTATTGATTGTACACATACGGAAAATAAAGGTTGTGCGGCAAAGGCAAATATGGTGCTGGCAGGGAGGGACCTCTCGGACAAACCATATAGAGTTGCGGGCCTGTTTGCTTTTCTTAGGCAGGCGTGGAAAGTGAAAAAACCTTTCGGGATTCGTGAAGTAGGGGAGAATCTATATATTTTTCAATTCTTTACACTGGAGGACAAAGCCAGGGTTGCGGCGGGTGGCCCATGGGTTTTTGACAAGCAACTGCTCCTGCTGTCAGACGTTCCAAATGATGCAGTGCCGACGGAAATAAAGTTCTCCACTATTAAATTCTGGGTGAGGGGATATGAAGTGTCGTTTGGGAAAATCACAAAGGACACAGTAACAGCCCTAGCAAAGAACTTTGGGGGTCTAGAGGATTACAGAGTAGACAATGATATGAGATGGAGTCCATATGTGGCTTTCCGGGTTAATGTGAAAATAGACGAGCCGCTGCCGAGATGTGCGATTTGGGAACAATGGCGCACGCTGGGTGCCGTTCAAATATGAAAAACTACCGAATTTTTGTTATAAATGTGGACGACTAGGGCATATGGAGGAGGACTACAAAGAAACAGAAGAGGAAGACAGTAAGGGACAATATGGTGAATGGATGAGAGCCTCGCCGATAAAAGTCTACAAAAGCTTTCACGGAAGAAGTAAAGAAAGGGAAAGCAAAGGAACTAACGAAGAGTGGGAGAAAGGAACAATCGTTGAATGGACGCACGGGCAGGCAAAGAAGGGTATGACACAGGGGGCAAGGAAGTCTTTGAGAGAACTTCTAGAGGCGGCCAACAATAGTATGCAAGAGGGGACGGAGGAGGCCGGTAACAATGCAGAACAAAGTTATGATGGGGAGAAGACATTGAATTTTGGGGGGCAACAGGAAACAGTAACGAAAGAAAGATCTAGTGGGGAGATAGGAAAGGAGAAGGGGGAAGTAGTTAGGGAAGAAGAGTCAGGACAATTGGAAAAGGGTATACAAGGGAGGTTTGAGATGGAAAACAGGGAAATAGGCCAATGAAAAACGAGTACGGAGAATCAAGAGCAGAGTGGGAAACCTAAAGGATGGAAGAGACTCAAAATAGATGGACAGGATAAGAGACTGAGTGAGAAAGGGGATAAAGGAATAATGGGGAAGCGAAAGGAGATGGAGGGTTTTGATAATCTTGCGGAGATGCAGCTAATGGAGGTGGAAATCAAGGAGAAACGCGGCAGGATCAATCATATTGAGATGGAAGACCAAACCAGATCGGCCGGGGTGATGGACTATTCACCCCCGCCGGGAGCAATGAAAATTTTGAGCTACAATTGTCGAGGGTTGGGGAAGCCCGAGGCAGTTGCGGCACTCCATGCTCTAACACGGAAAACTTCCCCGGATATACTATTTTTGTTGGAGACTAAGAGGAACGAACAGGATATGGAGATTATCCGAATAAGAAGTGGCTACTGGGGCTGTCTTACAGTGCTGGCGAGGGGGAGAGCGGGGGGTTTGGCGCTTTTCTGGAAGGAGGAAATTCAGCTCAATGTAAAATCCTTCTCTCAAAACCATATTGATGCACATGTAGTAGGGGAAGGAGGCCTCTTCAGAATCACCGAATTGTACGGATGGGCGGACAGGGCTTCAAAGGCAAACACTTGGAGACTAATGAAGTTTTTGAAAGCAGATATCAACCTAGCTTGGTCAATATTTTGGGACTTTAATGGTCTTCTGTTTCCAGATGAAAAGGTGGGAGGGGATTGATTTGATTTCCATACGGCATTAGCTTTCCAGGAGGCGCTGACGGCCTGTGAACTCCGAGACATTATGCACGAGGGATACAAATTTACATGGTGCAACAGGCGGGAGGGAAAAGATTGTATTGAGGAGCGGCTCGACCGATTCTTATGCAATGAAGACTGGAATGACTTGTGGCCCTCAACATGGACAAGATGTGTGATTTGGGAGGGCTCTAACCACTTCCCCATCATCTTGGACACGAAAAACGGTATCAGGATTTCCAAAAAGGGAAGTACGTGAAAAAATTTGAAGCTTTTTGGGTTCAAGATGCCAAGTTTAGAGAAGTGGTGGAGAAGGCTTGGATGACACGTGAGAGCAGAGAGTTAAACATCTTGGAGAAGTTGGTGAAGTGTGGAAATTCATTTAGAAGTTGGAGCAAGCAAAAGCATGGGGTGCTTCAGGATAAGGCGAAAGAGCTTCGGCAACGGCTGAAGGTGCTTTGCCAGCAGGATGGACGAAGTCACCACCTAGAAGAACTAAGAGCAGTGGAGGAAGAACTGATGGAGGTAGATAAGCTGAACGAAATATGTTGGGCCCAGAGGGCTCATCATGTGGCTTTGAAGGAGGGAGATAGGAACACAACATACTTTCATGCTAGGGGTACCCAACGGAGACGGAAGAACACGATTGCATCGATCGAAAATAGGGATAGGATAATAGTCACAGGGCAGCAGGCAGTGGAGACAGTAGTGGTGGACTACTTCTCACAGATGTTTCAATCGAACCACAATGGGGTTTGCGAGGAGGTGTTGCCTGACCTCGGGGGAAAGCTGACTGCAGACGATAAGAGCTGGCTTACCAAAGAATTCACAAGGGATGAAGTGAAGGAGGCTTTGGACCAAATGGGGCCCACCAAGGCACCGGGACCGGATGGGATGTGCCCCATGTTTTTCCAAACCTACTGGGATATAGTGGGCAAGGATGTGAGCGATGTCGTTCTAGGAGTGCTGAATGGAGACACCATGCCTGATAATCTAAACCACACAATTGTCTCCTTGATTCCTAAAATCAAGCAGTCGCGGAGTATGAAGGACCTGCGACCAATTAGTCTATGTAACGTAACATATAAGCTCATATCCAAAGTGATGGCAAATTGGCTCAAGAAGTGCCTAGACAGATTGGTAGATACAAAATAATCGGCTTTCGTCCCAGGAAGACTGATTTTTGACAACATTATAGTGGCTTATGAGATTTTCCACTTTATGAAAAAGATGAAGACGGGGAGAAAGGGTTGGATGGCCACCAAGCTCGCCGTGAGCAAGGCATACGACCGCGTTGAGTGGTTATTCTTGGAACATGTGATGCGCCTTATGGAATTCCCGGAGCGGTGGATCCTGCTAGTGATAAAGTGTGTTACAATAGTAACTTTTTCCTTCAACGTCAATGGGAAAATAGTAGGGATTGTCAAACCAAGCCGGGGAATAAGACAAGATGATCTGCTATCACCTTAACTATTTCTTCTGATATCGGATGGGTTGTCTTCCCTGATTCGAAACAGGTGTCAGAGGGGCGAGCTGAGTGGAATTAAAATATGTAGGAGAGCTCCTGAAGTATCCCACCTATTATTCACGGATGACAGTCTCGTGTTCATGTGTGTAGGCGTGAGAGAAGCTGCACAACTCAAAGCGATTCTCCATGAGTTTGAACTCATGTCGGGGCAACAAATAAATGTGGAAAAATAGGAGGTGATGTTCAGTTCAAACACATCCTCAGAGAGAAAGCAACAGATTCTAAAGGTGCTGGGGATGAAAGAAATGGAGACAATCAAGAGATATTTGAGCCTACCCCTATGTATTGGAAGATCGAAGAAGGTGATCTTTGAGAACCTGAAGTGAGAATTGTGGAATAGGGTAAAGGGCTGGAAAGAACGATTGTTGTCACAGGCGGGACGTGAGGTCCTAGTTAAAGCCGTCCTACAGGCAATACCCTCGTACGCTATGAGTGTATTCCGGCTTCCATCAACCTTCTGCGATGAACTACGCAGCTTGATAAGTTCTTTTTGGTGGGGGGGGGGGGGAGATAAGGAGAAGAAAGATATCCACTGGTTGGCGTGGGAAAAGCTTTGCCAGGGAAAACAGCAAGGAGGGCTAGGTTTCCGTAGCTTGGAAGAGTTTAACATTGCGCTACTAGCAAGGCAAGCCTGGAGAATCCTAACAAAACCCGATGCACTAGTGGCTCAAGTTCTGAAGGCTCGATACTATCCCCGAACAAGTATCATGAAAGCCAAAGAGGGTTATGGATCGAGCTTCGTGTGGACGAGTTTGCTGGCAGGTCGTGACCTGTTGGCAAAAGGGATGGCATGGGCGGTCGGAGATGGGAAGGAAATCTCAGTGTGGGGAGACAGGTGGATGCCACAGGGACAAGAACAATTTATAGGACCGGCGCTGGAAGGAAAAGAACACTGGAAGGTACACGAGTTGATTAACCAAGAAGAACAAAAATGGAATAATGAGCTGCTACAAGAGTTGTTTAGGGAGCAAAGGGCTGCAATAATTCGATCCATCTACCTGAGTCCAAGGAGGTGCTCGGACCACCCTGTATGGCTGTACACCAAAACGGGGGAGTATGTGGTAAAGTCGGGGTACCACCTAATTCAGACCATAAAGACAACATCCACCTCGACTCCGACTGGGGCGAACACTTTCTGGGGTGGGATTTGGGGTCTCCAAACAAACCCTAGAGTTAAAAACTTTGTGTGGAGACTGTGCCAGAACATATTACCGACGAAGGTTAGCCTGGCGGTGAAACGATGCGTCCAAGAGACAAGATGCGAAATTTGTGGGGATCACCAAGAAGATGCAAACCATGCTTTGCTGGGATGCACATGGGCAAAGGAAGTTTGGAACCGGCTAGATCCGGGAGAAGTGGTACAGATCAAAGGGAGGGATGCTAAAGAATGGGTAGAGAAAATTGAGAATCAGCTGGGACGGGAGAAGGCTCGAGTATGCTTTCACATTTTGTGGAGCATCTGGTGGGGGAGAAATGACTTCGTACACAATAACAGGGGGCTGGACGTGGGGTTGGTGGCGGAAAGGGCAAGTAGGGCAGCTCTAGAGGCCGGGAGGAACGCAGATAGAAGGAGACAATATATGGGAGGAGAACAACAGCAAGAGGATGAAAGCGATGATGCAATTTGGTGTGATGCGGCGGTGAATGAGGAGAGGGGAAGAATTGGTCTGGGATGCATAGCTAGAGGAAGAAATGGAAGTTTCAGATGGGCGGCATGTACATACAAGCAGTTGAAGTGCTCTATCGAGATGGCTGAATTGAGAGAACTACGTCCATGAGCCCGGGCTCATGATGCTCGGTGCACCCCGTCAGTTTCTTTTTTATTTTAAATAAATATAATGATGATTTTTTAATTTAATATTTTAATATATTTTAAGTTTGAATTTCTATTCAATTTAATTATGCTTTTTATTCCTGTATTTTTAATTTTAATTTTCTTTCTCTATTTTCATTATATTCTTTGTATTATTTTGTAATTTAATTTTTTTGTACGTACTTTTGGATATACAGAAGGACGATGGTGAGCCCGGGCGTACGTTGTTTGGTCAGCCCAACGCCCACCATCGTTTTTATTTTTTTAATTATTTTTTTTGTGTAATATTATATTTTTATGCTTTTTATTTTTTTACTATAATATTTATAACCTATAAGACCAATGCTCATAAACCTTAACTACTAATTATTATGCTCATAAATTATAACTATTATGCTCATAACCTACAATGCCAATGCTCATAAGCCTTTACACAAATGCTCATATTGTACAACTACTATGCTCATAACTTATAACTATTATGCTCATAAGTCTCGACACCAATGTTCATACTATACAACTACTATGCTCATAACTTATAACTATTATGCTCATTACATAAAACCATAATGCTCATCAAGCTGAACTACAATGCTCATTACCTATTACTACAATGCTCATTGCCTATAACTACAATGTTCATTACATAAAACCATAATGCTCATTACCTATTGCTACAATGTTCATTGCTTATAACTACAATGCGCATTACATAAAACCATAGTGTTCATCTAGCAGAACTACAATGTTCATAACCTATAACGACAATGCTCATTATAAAATATATTGAAGTATTATATTAAAAGAAATACCTTGATATTTATTTTAGAAAAATTAAAAATTGCACAAAAAAAGGAAATTAAAAATATAAAGAAAAAGAATGCATAGGGTGCATGGAGCATTATGGACCTGGAAGCATAATTGTTTCTTTTTTTAAATCTAGAATAGAAAAAAATTAAAAAAAAATCAAAAAATAAAAATAAATTTATACGTCTACTTAAAATAATTATTGATAGATACAAAAAAAAATTAACAACTAGAATATAAAGACCCATAAACCTAAAGTACAGTACTCATAAACCAATGTTTGAATGCTCACAAACATATCCCATGTAATTTCATAATTTGTAACTACAATGCTCGCGAACTTTAACCAAAATGCTCATAAACATAAATCGTAGAAAATAAAAATAAAAATAAAAATAGATAAATAAAATAATGGACTAAAAATGATATAATGAAAATACATAAAAAAAATTAAAATAAAAATAAATAAATAAATAATGTAATTAACTTAGACTAGAAATTTAAACTTCAAACACATTAAAATATTAGAGTAAAAAAGAAACTTTATTATTTATTTAAAAAAAGAAAAAAAGAAATCTTAGGACGCACAGTGCATGGTGAGCCCGGGATCACCTTCGTTTTTTTACTGAATTGATGGCAATTAAATGGGGGCTGGAGATGGCGGAGAACACATAGACAAAAGGATGTACAGTAATTAGCGATGCCCAGGTGGTGGTAGGGCGAATAATGAAAAGTGGGGATTATGGTGGACAGCTGAAATTTTTGTATGAAGACACAAGAAATCTGATGGAAGCATGTGAGGTGGAAGGAATAAAATGGGCCAGAAGATCACAGAATGAAGCGGCCCACCGTTTGGCACATTGGGGTCTTCACAGCACATGCACTCAAACATGGACAAATGGGCCTCCAACGTGGTTGATGGATTGTCTTGTGTAAGGAGTTTTTGTTGCTTTTGGTCTTGTTTAGTTTGCAAAAAAAAAAAAAAAATAGTTAATTTAATCATTTTATTTGCAAGGAGCTTGAAAGGTGGCATTTTATTTGACGCGAACAACTACTTTTGGTTATATATAATTTTTGAGAAGGTAATATTCAATATCATATTTTCAAAGTTCATTGCTCTTCTATTATGTGTTGAGTGTTGAATAGTCTGCTATCTAAAGATGCTAATCTCATATTTTAATATTATTGCAGGTTATTAAATATTTTACAATATATTATTTGTATCGCTCTGAATTTTCGAAGGTAATATTCTGAACCATATGTACTAGAAAAACTTAGAGTTCAATCAAATTTGACAAAACATAAATAAATTGTGTACTTTTAGAAAATGGATTAATAAGATTGTATAACAATTTCTTTTGTGCTTTTCAAAAACAAAAAAAGAATCTTCCTGCTATAGATTTTCTATACTGATTTATTTTAATGTCCAGTTTCCTTTTGTGCTTAAAAAAAACTCTAGATTGTTTGAATTGATTAATTTTAATTATTGTGTAAAGCTAATACGATTATATAATTATATTCTCATATTTAATTTCATATTAAAGAGATTGTCATCACAAAAGTTCATCAATTGTTTACTTCAATACCTCTTAATAGTTAAAATCACCTGTGCTTTAAAACTACAATAATCATAAAATTATGCTATTTTTTAATTTAAAACTATTACCATTTCTTTAGATATGGCCGTGCTTCATTTTCATTTTCCCTAAACACTTCCCCATATTGGCGTCATCATGCTTCTTATTTTCCAATGTAAAATTAGCTTATTACTCCCTCGGTCTCTGTATAAATGTCAATATAACTAATTTTTTATCGTTGACTACTCATAAATTATAATGAGTTATAATATAAAATTAACACAATTGTAATTTAACACAATTAGTACAATGTCTTTCTAAAAGGTTATAATTTTATATTATAACTCATTAAAATTTGTGAGTAATCAACGGTAAAAGTTTAGTCAAATTAAAACTTATTTAAGGACAGAGAGAGTTTCTTTTAATATTAATTTGATTTAGTTATTTATCCAAGGAAAGAAACTGTTTATTTTTGTCATTCAAAGGGTTAAAAATTGTTATTGAAGTTCTAGTTGTAAATGTTCAGTATTGTATTGTTTAGGCAATGTATTTTGTGAGAAGATGATGAGATTAGTAAAGATAGTTATAATTGTTATATTTATGTACATACGTGTACTATCACTTTAAGTTTTGTATTTTACTAAAATCATTGGAAAATTATACTTATAAAGTTACAATAACTCCATATATGGTTTAAACAATGTTTTTATCGATATGTAATTTTATTTTTGTCCCGTGCAACGCACGGGTTTAAGAACTAGTAACTAAAGTAAAGCTAGGGTTTTGATCAATTACACATTGATATGACGTGCAACAATCTTAGGGTTAGGGAAGAAGTGATGTTAGGCCTATGGTTTTATAGGGGTATTTCTATGAAGATAGATAGTTTGGATAGTTCAAGGGAATTGAACTTGATACAGAAACACCAGAAGTCTAATCCCTAGGGCTTCTTATTCTTCTACTTAATTACAAAAACACCTTCTAAGTATTAGAATAACCTCTACCTCACCATTTGAATAGCCAATTCAATATACAATAGTAGAAAACAAAAGAGAAAGACTCTCAAGGATGAGTAAAACTCGATTTGTATTCATAATTCAAAAGTTGTGTGTAAAACGTTACAAGCTATCCCCTATTTATACAAGACTAAGACCTAATCCTTTTAGGATTACTAAACTTAGCGCATAAGCAGCCTAAGGATGAATCCTTCTAGGATTCTCTTGGCTTTCCTAATCCAACTAGGATTACTCAAACTTGACGCCCAAGTAATGAGTCATACTAGGATTCTCCTCTTCTAGACTCTTCTAAACTCTTCTAGACTCTTCTAGCTTGACGCCTAAGCTAAACAAGGAAAATGTAATATTAACTTGGCTTTATGCCTTCTAACAAACTTAGCTACTAATAAGGAAAATACGAATACTACTATAACAAACTTAACAAAAATATTACTAAACTTCTTATGGACTTCTCTTTCACGTGACTTGTATACTTCCATGGACTTCTTTCACGTGACTTTTGCTCCCCTTTAGCTTGCTTGGACGTCATGTACCCTCCATGAACCTAGAGTCCCCAAAGGTGAGACCAAGGCTAAGCGAATATCCATCAGTTGTAAACATGACTCTTCTCAGCCCAACGACTAATACATGGACTAGAACAACATCCTTAAACTAGGGTCGACTCTTTACAACAAAAAAAGAAAATACATAGCACATAACATACATATGAAAAGAAATACCCTAAACCAAGGCTCTATGTACAAAAGGGGTTTATTGGCTGGATAAGGCTTATTGGCTCATGTACTCACCCTGATGCATTCTCGTTGTTAAGGCAACTTGAATGTGTGCGGTATTGCTCTTCGAGGCTCGTGTGGAGACCTCGTAGAGTGATGCATAAGTGGATGTGGTGATTAAGGCTCTCTCGGTAGACCTGGCAATTCTCGACCCGACCCGGAAAAAAAAGGGTTTTGAACACGAAATTCCGACCCGGGACCCAAAAATGACCCAACCCTAAGAACCCGGTAAAAACGGGTCAGTTCGAGTCAAGTTTGGGTCGACCCGTTGGGTTAGAGACTTTAATTTTAACTATTTTGTCTACTTTGGCCTTATGCAAAAAAATGGATCCATTACATGAAAATTAAGGCCCAAAACTAAAATATTGCGTGGCTTTGGAAAGTTATGCGTATAGAGAGACATACAAATGAAATAATCAAATAATAAATGACCAAAACAAAACCCTAACACTGTCACTCACTCACTCTTTCAGTGAACCCTCAAATTCCTACAGTCCCGCCGCTCTCCTCTCTTTCAGTAAAATAGTGTATTTATTGTCCAAGGTCAAAGTTCAGTGCATTATTGTCCAATACCCTAAAAGTTCAGTATATTAGCATCCCGAAACCCTATATATTTCATAAGTACTGTTATTCATGGATTGTTGACGTAAACCGCATAATACTTGTAGACTTGAAAATTGCCAAATTTTGTCCCTTGGGTGTATAGTAATATGTGAATACAACTATGACATATCATGGTGGTCGAACTTGGAATGAAATGGTACATTACACAGGCGTTTTTGACCAATTATAATCAATTTTATTAGTTGTAAGTGACTGAGAAAAAGGGAGGTCATGACCCGTAAACCCGACCCAAACCGCCCGAAACCGGAACACACCCGACCCCTATTTACCCGAACCCGAAATACACCCGACCCGTATTTACTTGAACCCGATATACAACCGACCCGTAACCCGCCCGCCCGCCCCTATTGACAGGTCTATCTCTCAGTGTAAAGGCACCAACAGAGTATAGTCGGTCCGACATCCTATGGGTTATTTTTGTAGTTATAAAGAAACCCTAAACCGCCGCTTTAAGTGCAACCTAGCCCACATACGTGACCAAGAGGTAGCCCGGTACATGCCTAGCATTTATGCCTAAAAAAAGAATGACTTAATAAAATAAAGTAAAGATTTATGTTCCTTCAAAAAATTTTAAAGCACACTAAACTTTTTTCAAGTTTTACCCACTTTATGAAAAACTCCGCAGTGGAGTCGCCAAAAATCTTGTGGACATTTTTCCTCGTCGTTCGGGTTTCCGAACGTCCACGCAGATTGGGGTGTCATTTGATGATCTGTGCTGGGGTTTGAGCCTTTGAAAACGCTTTAAAGGATTAATCATACATTTCAGGAATAATAGTTTGTAAAATCAGTTTACTTTTACTTTTTACATTTCACGAGTCATTTAATTAAACATTTACGAGTGAAGATCCACTTGTTCCAAACTCTTCTAAATTTTATCCAACTTGCTCACCAGCTCGGAAGAAAGCGATTTATGCAAATATTATATAGAAATATACAAGGAAAACCTTAAAGTTGCATCGACACATTGTAAAACCATGTTTGACCACATTTTTTACAACCCGATGTGCTTTGGTTCGAAATGGGAGTCGCCACCTGACTTTTTAAGGGAAAATCCAAGACAAAACAAAAAAAAAAACAAGAAAGACTCCGCCTGTGAAACCCAAGAATAGATCCGGGGGGTAACGCTACAAACTCGAAAGGTAGGAACCTTTTGAGTTCACCTCTCACAAAAGGAAAGACTCTACTAGAAGTTTTAAGTGTGCTTTTGATAAAGTTTGGAAGAGAAATAAATAAGAACTTTATAGGATTACTTCATTAAACATGCAAAAATAAGAATGAAAGAAAGTACAACATGTACACTTTATTTACATAAGGAAGAACACATGAAAGCTTATATTGTGACTTTTTAAAGGGAAACCTTGCCTAACCTTTGTTGTAGTGCTTGAATCTCACTTGGATTAGCCTTTTGAAAGCCTGGAATACTCCTCTTGAATATGCCAAAATGGTGCCAAAAGTATGAAAGAGCGGGGTGAGAAAAGGGTAGGAAAAGGCTCTGTTTGCGGTGTTTTGGGTAGTAGAAAGGTTAGGCTTTTTGTGGAGTTTTAGGGTTTTATGGAAGGATAATGGAAGGTAGAGTAAGAATGGAGATAAGAGGTTTAAGAGAGTAGAGAAATCGAGGTAATAATTATAGGAAAAGTGATGGAAAAAGAATAGGAAAAAAAGGGCTCTTTTGTGGGTTTTTAGGATAGTTTTGTGATGTTTTGGGGAGGCTTTATGGGAGATTTATGTAGAGATTATGATGGTAAGAATGTGATGGAAAGATGAGAGAAAAAGTTGTAGTAAAAAGGACTCTTTTTTATGGGTTTTAGAGTTGTTTTTAGGATGCTTTTGTGGGGCTTTTTGTGGTTTTCTATGAGATGAGGTAGGATGAAGGTTTATAGACATAAGGAAGGATTGAAATGGAGATTATGTAGGTAAGAAAGTGGTGGAAAGATTATAGGAAAGATGGTAGAGTGATGATAATAGAATAGAGATGATGATAGAAATGGGCGAATCATAGAATTGAGAGTGTAGGAGGAAGAAGGGATGAATGAGTGAGTGATTGAGTGGGAGATGGAAAGAGTAGGGATTATAGGTTTAAGAGAGTGGAGATATGGTGATGGTGATGGTAAGAATTTAGTAGAGTTTAGAGGAAGATGATTGTAGAAAAGAGATTATGGGAGGAATGAAATAATGAGATAATTCGAAGAATGTATGAGTGATGAAAGAATGGGTGAATGAATGAGTGAATTGGTGAGTGAGTTTAGCTTCAAGAGAGGTAGTATTTATAGGCTTGAGGAGGGCTTGGGATACATGCATATAATCACATTCATGCTCTGGATTTGCGCAGTTGACTGGCATAGACAACCAAGTGGCAAGGGGAGTGTTTTCGGTGGTCGGTGGAGCTGGGAGGCTGAAATTGGGTGTGGACGGAGCTAAAGGCCGACCGGCCTTGGGAAAAGGGGAGGATGTAACAAGCTATCGTTCATGTATTCTTGGACGGTGAGGGTGTGAATGACATGCATTCGAAGTCAGCATGTTCACACTTGAACGGTGGGGCTTTATTTGATGTATATGAGATGTTTTTATATGCTTTTGTGAGGCTTTAATCTTGAGACCTCTTGGAAGCTTTTGCATGTGCTCTTTACATAGTTTTTGCACGGCTTTCATGGCTAATTGAAGCTTGATTCTTACATAAAGATTGTGCATGCAATAAGCTAGGAAATTCACACGTAATGATGTATGTGTTTTTATCCAAACTTGTGCATGTAGAGTGCATGCTGTAGACACCGAGATTTTGACGTATAGAATAATATGAAAATAAAGGCGGAAGAAATAAAAGAAGCTCGATAAATACATGCATTTACATGTATTTATCTCACCTAAAATCACATGCATGATCGCATGTGATTCTTCCTAGCTACATGTACATTTTTTATAAAAAAGATGTAGCCATGCAAACCCTAAGAGCAAATGTCAGAGGTCGCGAGATCAAACCTTCACAAAATCACTCAAAAACACTCACAATGGCTAAATATAATTGCACTTGCCGTCTAGTGTGAACATCACGTTCCCTAGGCAAGTTGACTTCACACCCCACCATCCATGCATGCATGGACGAGGAGGATTCGTCCCCCCAGCCTGGTGGCTGGTCGGCTGTCCACACCACAATCTTGAGGATTGGCTATTATTGCATCACTTTTATTCCGGACTGAGTAGCTCTTTGCGCGAATCCATTGATCATGCCTCGGGAGGCATGTTCCTCAAGAAAACAGCGCCATTTTGTGTAAAGCAGTTTTTGTAGGACCTCGGTATTGTCGTTCTCTCTCAGGGAGCTAGGGGCCTTGGCTAAAACTAATCGACTCTAGGTAAGGTTTAAGATCATGGGATAACAAGGAGATTGTGATGACGAACAGAACAAACACAACTATAGTTCGGTCAAATGGGAAGAGGGTTTCGCAACTAGAAAGCAACAAAGTAGTGGAATTAAATGACAATCCCGTTAAAATAAACCCACCGGATTTCCTTTTCCAAGGATAATCCGGATTAACTTCCTACAAGCCCACCACGGACCCAGAGGGTTAAAAGAACGGGACTCTCTAGTTAGCTCCTATTCATTTTGGTGAATAGAATACTAACTATCCCAATTCCGACCTTCCAATCCAAGTGTTGGATGTATTTGGGATCTTTCGTACCCCATATACATCCCACTTGAGGGAAGAATAGGAGTGAAAAGTTGATTCCACTACGAATTACCTCCTAAGTTGCTAACCCAATCTAAATATACCATTCACATCCTTAGTTTCTCCCTAACCCATAAGGGTTCTAGCCTCTAATCATCTTATCTAGCATGCTAAACATAATAATAACTTCATTCATGCTTCAAATAGAAAGTATCTAGAAATTCCAAGCAACAATAGAAACAATCAACAAACACCAAGTAATCTAATAACAAAAACAGAGATTAAAGAGTAATTAGATGAACTAAAAAGAGTAAAGTTAAGAAATGCTCATTAATTTGATGCCGAAAGAAGATACTGCAGAATAATAAGAATCCAATGCTCCAAAAATAATATAAGTCTTCAAATCTTCAATAGAAATCCAGTAAAATCCAGTGCAAGAACAATAATCCAAGTATGAATTCTCACTAATCATTAAGGAATCACTCTAATTGAAAGCTAAAATGTGATAAAAGTTCTCTCTAAACTCTCTAGTCTATCTAATCTCCCTCTAATTGATCTCCGAAAATCCTCTCTGGGCTAAAAGACCTCAAAACAATATATACAAGCTAAGTTAGTTACTCAAAACTCGTCACTTCATTGAGCAGCAAAATGCTAATCTGCAGGGGACCATAGGTACGGTCTATGAGACTGTGGCTACGGTCCTGCGTAACTCCTGCAGATTTCTCTCTTCTTCGCAGCACCGTAGGCGCGGTGTGAGTCGTGTGACATGACCGTGGGTGCGGTCTGGCGATTTAGGTCAGGTGAGATTTTCTCCTTCGCACCGTCATGTGTGCGGTCCCCTGAGACCGTGGGTACGGTCTCACTCGGGCACTTCACCTACTGCTCATGTCTTTCACCCACTGTAGCTGCGGTCTCCTGAGACCGTGGGTACGGTCAAGCTCGGTCACTTCACCTCCTTGTCATGCCTTGCACCCACCGTGGGTGCGGTCATCAGGACCGTGAGTACGGTCAGGCTCGGCCAACTTGATTCAGCAAAGTCTAACTTTTTATCCTCTCGATGTGTCCAGCCTTCCCGCGTCCTTTGCCTTTGCCTTGACCATGACCCGGGAAATCTCGGGATTCTCAAAGTAGCTACAAAATGGCCCTTTTTACCTTGTTTTGAGTAAAAACTCTGGAATCTACAAAATAACCAAAAACGTATTAAAAGTTATTAAATTAAACCACGAAACGAGTCAAAAGCCTAAGGATTTAGGCGGTATTTAGACACAAAATTGGGTCTAAACAGTGGCTCCGCCCACACGTGGTCAATTGACCTCGTGCCACCGTCCAGGCAAGGTTAGTCCCCCCTACTACCTCGTGAAGTGCATTGCTCCGGAGACTACGAGGTGAGTGTTATGCATGCATGAATCTCCAAGCTCCTCTTAGCGTATAAATACCACTCTCTAAGCCAAACTCACTCAATTTTCACTCACCAACTCACTCATCATCTATCCCTTTCTACTCATTCTCTTACTCACTCCCTCTAATCTCTCTTACAATCTCTCTATCTCTTATTATATTCTTCATCTCATATTTATCTCCTATCCTATTCATCCTCTACTCTATCCTATCTTCCCTTCATAATCTTCATCTTTTATCCTTACAAAAACCCTAAACACACATCCTATATCATTCATCCTAAACTCCACAAAAAAACCCTAGCCTAAACACATTCAAAACCACAAAAAGAAGCCTTCTTATTACCCTCTTTCCATCCTCTTTCTTATCATCTTTTACAATCTTTTCTATCACTATCTTAGCACGTGGAGAGGAGGTTTCTAAAATCATCAAGGAGGATTCTTCAAGCATCTAAAGGCTAGGCAAGGTTTTCTTCAACAATGTAACGCCCCAACCTTAATCACAAGATCAAGACTATACTTTAGGAACCTAACCTCATGATTAGCGCAGCGGAACACCTTATGTCGAGGCATTACCGCCGTCCCTACTCGGGACAAGGCAAAACACAAAACCACAATATAACAATACACCATAAAACTGTACTAAACTCCATACAATCCAACTGCTAAACTTAAAGTACACACACATTGTACAACCTTTTATCAGACATATCATAGGTTTCCACAACTAAGTGGCCTTTAACGCCCTTGAGCAACCTTGAACACCGATCTTCGATCGCCTTTAGAGAACTATTCTGTACAGACGACTTACTCGTGCTTAACCTCGCCTTTATCCTGGGAGCTCGGACCGCCTAAAACAAAACATTAAAAACATTCGCAAAGTGAGTGGGAAACACTCAAGACGTAAACCTCCAACACGTCAAACCGTTCGAAAACGGTTTTTAGTGCCGGCATTTAAATTCATTTTGAAAACGGGGAAGGGGTTAAAATAGGACTTGAGTGACATGATCATAAACATAAACCAATAAAGATAGAAAGTAGGTGGAACCCTTACGATCGGTGCAAGCACCTCACACACGCGTATGCCCAAGTTGATCTAAACTTGGAATGATTGACTGCTAAGCAGTCGACACTGGCCAGGTCAAGGCATTCTGATCAGGAGTGCTAAAAACATAACTGTAAATATAAGCATAGAAAGCGGGTCCACTATTAAACATAAAGACATTGTAAACCATAAAACTTGACATGGCGTAAATCGAATGAACCATGAATATGACTTAGATCATAAAAGCTGGACAATTTGCGTGCACTGGCGAGTGAGCCGTCCGGTCGCGATCTCGGCTGGGGAATGGCTTGGGTCGAAGCAGGACTTTGAGCTATAATAATAGAGTTCGGTATTAAAATAGGAGCTATGAAAAGGTGAGGGCGTAGAACCTCGCAATAAAAATTCGGCAATAAAACGTGTAGGAATTTCAGGTTTTAAAGACAATGATATTTTGATCGTAACTCGGGCTATAGAACTCGGATTTCGCTATGCGAGTACTTTTCGGAAAGGGAAAAATATGCTTTACAAGTTTGATGGCCGGGCCAGAGGCTAAAAAGAATGAGAAAGGCTCGAAAAGAGCCCCGGACAGTAGCAGTAAATTACCGTCAATAATAATAACGGGGTTTTTCGGATGTTTGAGATAAAATCAAGAGGCTTGGATAAATGCTTTAAACTTATAAGAGCTTTATGAACCAAGGAAATACTTGTAAAATATAAACTCTCAATTTACTAAAAAGACTTTAAAAACTTCAAAGTACGATAAAAACTTCCCAATAAATTTAGGAAGTTTCGGTAAATTAAAATGGTAAAACGGTAAAATAGTTTAAGGTCTCGGGGTCCTTCAACATCGAGCTCTAAGGTTCCCACTTAACAAGTATATCACAAATACTATAGTCCTTAGATTAGCCACTCTTAAACCCACTTATAAGACCTTTATAACCACATTTAACCCCTTAATGTACTTATGCAATTACCCAGAATTTCCAGTTTTTCAGCTCTGTTTCCGGGTCCTATAACTTACTCTCCCGACATCGGTTTAAGACATACCATACGTTTTCGGAAAGCTCGTCAAGTCCTCTAAAACTCTTATGTTGAACACTTTTCCAGAATCAAACTCCATTTGGTCGAAAAATGCCCAATAATACACTGACTCCAAAATTCGTATGTAATTGCGCGGCTTTACGGTTTTGGCTCTAACTTGAGTTATACAAATCGAAACCTCGAAATTCCAAAGCCCGGTGTTTATTAACAACTTAGGCTACCTTTTTACACTAAATTCTGGGATCGAAACTAATTTTAGCATCCTCTATAAAAATCTCATTTCGGGCAGTAGGTTCCGGGTCAGTTTTGGCCTTCATGCATGGTTTTCTTTAACTCCAATTGTACACTAATTAAGTACCTATTATGCTTTACTCAATTCTTCATAAATTTCCAGACCTTAGGCCTCAAAACTAGCATCCATACTTATATAATTCACATGCAACAACACATATACATTTGTATTTAAACTACACCACAAATAACATGATTTCCTTCACAATTCTCATGTAATTCATCCAAACAACTCAAGAATAGTTTATTATCTCTACAAAACAGAAAGTTTAACTCAAATATCTCTTCCAATCCAACATGCATGACTATAGAACATCATCCCCTTCAATAATTCACATAAACCTCAACACATTTAACATGAACTTGAACCAAAAACATAGCTTTACTCACTAAAATCAACTACAACAAATTTGTACTCTAAATTCATGAAAGAAGGTAGTAAATTAACACAAAAACATCATGGTAAAACTATAATATCAAAAGCTTCAAAACCCATAACAATGGAGGAAGAGAACACTAGAAAAATACCACTTGAAAAGATGAATAAAATGGACTAGGATGAAGAGGGGAGTGAGAGCTTCAAAATGGTGCCGGAAAAGTGGCCGGAATCACGCCGGATTTTGGCCGGCGCCGGCGGGAATGGCGGCAGAGGGGGCTGGGCGTGGCTCAGCAAGAGAGAGAGAGAGAGGTGAGAGAGTTGTCTAATTTTGAATACAAAATGACCCCTAAGCTCCCCCACTTGCATATATATCACTCCCTTTAATTAGCTTAATTAAAACATTAATAAATATTGCAATTATAACACTAATACTCCACTTATAAAAATACTAATATTACTAATAAAACATAACATGGGTATTACATATATACTTTGGAACTATAATAAATTTAATCGGTTTTAAAAAGACGGTAAATCGGTAACCCGAAAATAAAATCGTTTCGATACGGAAAATTAATCTATAAATAAACTGTCTTTAAAATAAAATTGTAGAACCTAAAATAATTGTAATTTAAGGTCCGAAATAAAATATAACGAGCTCGGTAAAAAGTTTGACCGGTAAACTGACCGCTTCGCCATTCCGCCGAAACCTGTCACCGTTAGCTAACTGCAAGCTACAAATTAATTAAATAATCAATTAAAACTAATTAAACAAGTTTAAGATACTATAATAGCTATGGTTTAGGGCGGGTTATTACATCCTCCCCCCCTTAAAAGAAGTTTCGTCCCCGAAACTTGCTGTTCGATAAAACCTTTGCGGTGAGAAGCATCTTAAAAGAGATGGGGGTAGTTTTTCATCACTTCATCTTCAGTCTCCCACGTGGCCTCGGAGGTTTCTTGGTTCGCCCATAGGACCTTGGCTAGCGGAACTTCTTTCGTACATAGACGCTTGATCCTAGGTCCAAAATCTGGATCGGTTGCTGTTCGAAGGTGAGGTCCTTGGCTAGAAGAGGTTGTTCTTCCTCTAGAACGTGCGTTGGATCATGTACATACTTCCGAAGCTGTGAGATATGAAAGACATCGTGGATATGCCCCAACTCGGAGGGTAACTCTAGACGATAAGCCGACGGGTTAACCTTTCCTACAATGGAATAGGGTCCTATGAATCGAGGGCTTAACTTACCCCTAACATTGAATCGTCTAACTCCCTTTGTAGGGGAGACTTTGAGAAACACCCTATCTCCTATTTGGAACTCAAGCGGTTTCCGCCTCTTGTCAGCATAGCTCTTCTGTCTGCTCTGGGCTGTCCGAATATGCGGTTGGATCACTTTGACCTTATCAGTCGTCTCTTGAATTAAGTCTGGCCCTATGATTAATGCTTCCTCTAACTCACCCCAACATAGGGGTATTCTACACTTCCTGCCGTACAAAGCTTCAAAAGGCACCATCTGAATCGTGGCTTGGTAACTAGTATTGTAAGAGAATTCTACGAGAGGAGGATACTGATCCCAATTGCCTTGAAAGTCTAGTACACAGGCGCGTAGCATGTCTTCTAGAATTTGGTTTACTCTTTTTGTCTGGCCTTTGCTTTCCAGATGGTAGAGGCTATTACAATTAGTCTTAGTACTAAAATTGTGATGGAAATCGTGATTGAAACCGCGTATTTCATTCGGATATTGTATCCTATTGGAATTCTATGCAACCTTATGACTTTTGTATGCAATTATCAGCCAGTTTATCTACTTTTCCTCCTTCATAGATGGAAATAATGTGCGCCGACTTTGTCAGGCGATTCATAAATACCTTGCTAACTTTGTAGGGTGCTCCATCCTTCCTGGGTAGAAATGAAGTTGCTTCGAATCACGAATGACAACATGTATCCCCATCGGGGACTTTGCCTCTTGGAGTTCCATATAATTTAACAATCTTGTGTGTGTGGATATCCGTTATCTTATCTGTTTTCCATCCTTCTTGGATAGAAGTGAACTGTGCCAACTTGGTAAGGCGATCCGTAATTTACTCAAACGTTCTTTCTTCTAGAAGTTGTGAGGGGTATTCCCATGATAGCATCCTTAGAATTTGATTCTCACTCCCACGTGGGACTTTCTAAGGGTCTAGATTTACTCGATGCTCTTTAACTTTCTACTTCGACCCTTTTTGACATGACAACCATTGATTCTCATAGCCGGCTATACGTCCCTTCACGTTAGGTCACCCAAGGTGCTCTTTTAGACCTCTCTATATTTTTGTACCTCCAGGGTATACCGAGTACAACGAATTGTGGCCTCCTTTCAAAAGCTTAAGCCTTAAGCTTCCCTTACCAGTATACATAGACTATTTTGAAACCTTAGGGTTTTGCTTTCATGGCCTAAAATCCAAGTATTCCTTTCGTGGCTAGATTATCATAGTCTTCTTGGGTCCTGGGGCATTTATTCATTCTATCTTGGTTTCCTCCAAGATGGACGGTTGTAGGGACAATGCTTTTTCCCTGTTCAGATCTTGTCGCATTCATGGACGAATTACAAAACAAAACGGTTCTCTATGCTCAGCCTTTTTGCTTGAAGCAGTTGCTATCGAAACTGTCTTGCTGGAGTGCTGTCGGGATCCAAGTCATAATCCTTAAATGCGTTCAACCACCTTTGTTGCCTTAGATTCAACTCTCCCTGGGTGTTCATATATTTGTGACTCCTGTGATCCATAGCGATGGCATTAGAGACCCCATAAAGGTAAGGCCGTCATATTTTAGCGCAATACCATTGTTGCGAGCTTTAGGTCATGCATTGGGTAAGCCTCGTACCTGACTTAATTGCGGTGACATATAGACTGCTACCTTATCGTTCCATATTAGCACATATTCTCTCCCTTAACGAATCGCATTAGTATATATTACATACTCCTTTCCTTCCTGAAGGGATAACATCAGAGGCGGTTGTTAGTTTTGTCCTTGAATACTTGAAAGGTTTCCTTGCATTCGCCGGTCCATTTAAACCGTGTTGACCTCTTGAGGAGGTTAGTCTATGGAAGAGCTATTTTAGAAAAATTCGGAACAATCTCCTATAGTATTCGGCCTTAACTAAGAAACTTCGAACCTTGGTAACCACAAAGGGTTTTGCCAAAATTTTAATGGCGCTTACTTTGTCAAAGTCCAATCAGATCTCTTCATGGGTCACCATATGTTCCCAAAATCCTATTTTTCTGAACCAGAGTTCACATTTTGAAAAATTTTCACATACAGTCCTTGCTCCCTTAATGATTGAAACGCCACTTTCAATTGATTAACATATTCTTATCCTCTCGAGTATATCAAAACATCATCGTTATATACCTCTACATCTTACCCACATAAGGTTTGAACATTCAGTTCATCCGATCCATAAATACTGTTGTACATTCGTAAGTCCAAAAGGCGTTTTCGTAACTCATAGCGCCCGCATTTTGTTCTAAAGGTAGTTTTAGGAGTATTCTCAGTCCTAACTCTGAGTGGCTGGTATCTTATCCTTAACCAATCTCAGTGACACTCTTGGCCCTTGGGGTTAGTCGCACAGTCCATTGATTCTTGGGAGGGGTACTTGTCCTCGTTCGTTCTCAACTTTCGTAGTCAACGATAATCTTCTTTACCATGCTCAGATAAGACTTTGTCATTACATCTGCCCGACATAGGTATGCCGTCTGCTCATTCTTTCCATATGTTTCCATGATATCGTATCTCATCCGAAGGTTACAGTTATCATCATGACAAGCACCTTACACTGGTTATTCATACAACTTTGAACTCATTTCTCTTGGTATCACTTCCTAAGACAAGGCCCAAAACACTGGGTTTTTATCCCTGTTAATTAGCTGAGCACTCTCTTCCCATCATAAAAATATGGCAAGAACCTTTTCTTTCTGATATATCCATATGGCTTTTATGTCCTTTGGAAGAAGAGCCAAACTTTCTTCAAGCGTTCTATACTCTTGAACTCATGAACATCTAATCGTAAGAAGCCTTGACCCAAAGGTCCCTAATATTTTCTTAAACGACGATTTCTCTACCTTTCCTATCTTACCTCAGGTATCATCTGATTCCATACAAACTAACATTTCTCCACTCGCTTTTCTCCCTTTGTTAACTTCTTTCAAGGCATCTATTTCTTATGAAAGGCACCAACAGGCACGGAGGAAACATGATAATAGGGAGGTGCCATCAATTAAGAGGTAAGAACATGAATTTTGAAAATGAATAGCAACAAGGCAAAGGTTTACACTGGTAGACTTAAAGCCTTAAAACGACGTGGATGAATAAAGGTATTCTTTAGTCCAACGACGCATGTATATCGATTAAGAAGATTGGGATCAACAAGGAATAGCATATTTGCCAAAGATGATGATTACAATGATTTCGTGAATGAGGAAATTCATAAGTACATCGAAATGAGCTTGAATTGGAGAAGAGAGCTATCGGGATCGATCTTCTGATTACCAAATTAAACAATTAAAGTTTGGAATATATGAATACTTTGTGATAACTCTCTGGAATAATAGAGCATAAGCTATTGATCTTAAACAAAGGACAGCGTTTGTGGCAACTAAGCTTTGAAAAGAATGTTCAAATTCATGATAAGACGTGACCATCACCTGGGAACAAATGAATCTTAACGAATAAGAAGGGTCATATGAGTCTAATAAAGTTTTGTCTTTGGAAACATAACGAGTCAGCAATAGACGAAAGTAGGTAATGGTCCTGACGAATTTGTTCATGGATTGGCAACGTGCCATCAAGAGTAGGTCATTGAATGTTTTAACACACTGGACTGGTAACAATGATAGGATCTGATAAAGATTCGTGAGAATAAACAAGGATTCTGATAAAGACTCTGGAGAATAAACAAGGATAGGAAACGAGAAGCTTGGATTTTAAAATTGCAATGAGGGGGTAAACTTTATTAGGAGGATGCACAATGAAAACAGGGTATAAAAGTTAAACTTGAGCGATGAACTGGAAGTATAAAAATTATACAGAAGAAATTTGATTCCCCGCAATGGTTGTTCGTTAATAACTATCCTCCAAAACAACTTCTCTTATCCTAGTGGCGGGGTGAGTACGTGCCTGGGCGCGTGGCTATTCCCAGGTTATACTGAGGACCTTATATTTCAAATTGATTTCCCCGATCCTTGAAACATATTCCAACACCACTACGGAGCATATCCTTTTCAACGTATTTTTTTTGTCATCATCACTTTATAACTTATTCTGTACGTATCCTTAGTTCGTAGCCAATTGCATTCTCATAAGGCCTTCCTCGCCTCTCCTAGCTATAAAATCCATAAGCATGTCTGTATAACAGGGGAAACTCCAATTAATTTCCCTCTACCCAATAACAACGTAAAACTTATCGCCCTTAATGGCTATTGCAAGCACTTGCTAGTTAGAAACCTTCGACATACGATACTAATGTAAACATCCTAGAATATGAGAATGTCCCTTCCATTTGTCTTTAGGATACCCCTTTTACAACCATATCCGGATTACATTTTAATACTAAACAAATTCTAAAGTCCCCAAACTATTTCCAATGCGTCCCTTTACTCAAAGGCATGGGGAGGTCCCACAAACTTAGCACAGATTAACTAGTTACGAGAGATGACTCTGGGGCAGAAGAGTCGGTCAACCACGAAGGTCACTTCGGTCATGTAACTTAGCGGCGGTTAGCTTCTAGTTAACCCTGTACGTGAGTTAATCAAAGAAGATTCTCATGATGAGAGGCCTCTTAATTCTAATCATTAGTGCTCTTAGGCTCTTGGTTAACTTTATGCTCGTCGGGATCCATATCGTAATTTTTCTTCCTCCGGGTTCGTGCTCTAGCGGTGATGACCCACGCCGTGGGGAGGGAAACATACGGAGGGGTTAGACTCGCTTTAGAGGAGGCAACGATAACGCCTCGTATAGGAAAAGCCCTAGCTCACACACACGTGATCGCTTGCAAGCAACTTGAATGATAACATCTTCCAATGCGGTGTGATTCTGCGCTCAATGTAGCTGTAGTCGAAGCACCAGGGGCATCGGTCGATTCTTCCTGACGGGGTAGCTTCTTGAAGCATCCCACAGACTCTTGTGGGGAAAGGTGGCGATAAGCACCAAACTTGGCACTCATCATTGCGACGCTCAAATTGCGGATTAGCCACGCCAAGGATATCAAAGGCGTTTTGCAGCTCCTTGAGACGGACTTGGACATTGGTCTTGGGCTCCCGTAACATCGTGAAGAGGTTAGAAAAAGGGGTCACGATTGTGATCCATCTATGCCCTGTGTTCTATGTGACATCGATAACAAGTTTTAATAACTTTGACATTGGAAAACTGTGTTGAGAGAATTAGACGAATGAAAATTAAGGCGAGGTCCGAGACTCAACTAACTTGAACCTTACTTACCTTAAGAAGGTACTCTTGTTCCATCTCATGATTACTGTGATCTTACATACTATCTTTGGATCATGCCAAACATTCGTATCATATAAACATCTTTAATCCTTTCACTCTACACCTTGGCAAGGCTTTTAGCCCCTCATTTGAGCTTTACATCATTTCCTCTTGAAATTGGACTTATAAATTCCTATTCGATGACTAAAATCTCCTTTAAGGACTACTTTAACATGCTTCATCCACAATGGCACTTATACACATAACATGCTTTGCTCATAACAAACCTTTAAATTAAAACAACTCGTAGATAAGCTTTCTTAAACTTGCTAATAAACTTCCAAATTTCAAGAAATTTCAAAGACTTCAATAAATTGGACTATCCCAAATTCTACATAATCTTCAAACTGCAAGGGAAACTCTTACATTTCATATACTCATCTAGAGCTTCAAGCTCAACATCCATCCCAACAATTTCACATAATTCCAACTCAATCCACAAAGGACTCATACACCTATAAGGGACACATATGTCACCATACTTAGCGCCCATACTTCACAAATGCATATCACACTTGCTTGAAAATTTCTATACCCTTAAATCCTCCTTATAACTCCGCTCGATACCACAATCAGAACGCCCAACCTTAATCACAAGATCAAGACTATACTTTAGGAACCTAACCTCATGATTAGCGCAATGAACACCTTAGGTCGAGGCATTACTGCTGTCCCTACTCGGGACAAGGCAAAACACAAAACCACAATATAACAATACACCATAAAACTGTACTAAACTCCATACAATCCAACTGCTAAACTTAAAGTACACACACATTGTACAACCTTTTATCAGACATATCATAGGTTTCCACAACTAAGTGGCCTTTAACGCCCTTGAGCAACCTTGAACACCGATCTTCGATCGCCTTTAGAGAACTATTCTGTACAGACGACTTACTCGTGCTTAACCTCGCCTTTATCCTGGGAGCTCGGACCGCCTAAAACAAAACATTAAAAACATTCGCAAAGTGAGTGGGGAAACACTCAGTACGTAAACCTCCAACACGTCAAACCGTTCGAAAACGGTTTTTAGTGCCGGCATTTAAATTCATTTTGAAAACGGGGAAGGGGTTAAAATAGGACTTGAGTGACATGATCATAAACATAAACCAATAAAGATAGAAAGTAGGTGGAACCCTTACAATCGGTGCAAGCACCTCACACACGCGTATGCCCAAGTTGATCTAAACTTGGAATGATTGACTGCTAAGCAGTCGACACTGGCCAGGTCAAGGCACTCTGATCAGGAGTGCTAAAAACATAACTGTAAATATAAGCATAGAAAGCGGGTCCACTATTAAACATAAAGACATTGTAAACCATAAAACTTGACATGGCGTAAATCGAATGAACCATGAATATGACTTAGATCGTAAAAGTCGGACAATTTGCGCACTGGCGAGTGAGCCGTCCGGCCGCGATCTCGGTAGGGAATGGCTTGGTCGAAGCAGGACTTTGAGCTATAATAATAGAGTTCGGTATTAAAATAGGAGCTATGAAAAGGTGAGGCGTAGAACCTCAATAAAGTTTCGCAATAAAACGTGTAGGAATTTCAGGTTTTAAAGACAATGATATTTTGATCGTAACTCGGGCTATAGAACTCGGATTTCGCTATGCAGTACTTTTCGGAAAGGGAAAAATATGCTCTACAAGTTTGATGGCCGGGCCAGAGGCTAAAAAGAATGAGAAAGGCTCAAAAGAGCCCCGGACAGTAGCAGTAAATTACCGACAATAATAATAACGGGTTTTTGGATGTTTGAGATAAAATCAAGAGGCTTGGATAAATGCTTTAAACTTATAAGAGCTTTATGAACCAAGGAAATACTTGTAAAATATAAACTCTCAATTTACTAAAAGACTTTAAAAACTTCAGTATTTATAAAAACTTCCCAATAAATTTAGGAAGTTTCGTAAATTAAAATGGTAAAACGGTAAAATAGTTTAAGGTCTCGGGGTCCTTCAACATCGAGCTCTAAGGTTCCCACTTAACAAGTATATCACAAATACTATAGTCCTTAGATTAGCCACTCTTAAACCCACTTATAAGACCTTTATAACCACATTTAACCCCTTAATGTACTTATGCAATTACCCAGAATTTCCAGTTTTTCAGCTCTGTTTCCGGGTCCTATAACTTACTCTCCCGACATCGGTTTAAGACATACCATACGTTTTCGGAAAGCTCGTCAAGTCCTCTAAAACTCTTATGTTGAACACTTTTCCAGAATCAAACTCCATTTGGTCGAAAAATGCCCAATAATACACTGACTCCAAAATTCGTATGTAATTGCGCGGCTTTACGGTTTTGGCTCTAACTTGAGTTATACAAATCGAAACCTCGAAATTCCAAAGCCCGGTGTTTACTAACAACTTAGGCTACCTTTTTACACTAAATTCTGGGCTCGAAACTAATTTTAGCATCCTCTATAAAAATCTCATTTCGGGCAGTAGGTTCCGGGTCAGTTTTGGCCTTCATGCATGGTTTTCTTTAACTCCAATTGTACACTAATTAAGTACCTATTATGCTTTACTCAATTCTTCATAAATTTCCAGACCTTAGGCCTCAAAACTAGCATCCATACTTATATAATTCACATGCAACAACACATTAACCTCAACACATTTAACATGAACTTGAACCAAAAACATAGCTTTACTCACTAAAATCAACTACAACAAATTTGTACTCTAAATTCATGAAAGAAGGTAGTAAATTAACACAAAAACATCATGGTAAAACTATAATATCAAAAGCTTCAAAACCCATAACAATGGAGGAAGAGAAAACTAGAAAAATACCACTTGAAAAGATGAATAAAATGGACTAGGATGAAGAGGGGAGTGAGAGCTTCAAAATGGTGCCGGAAAAGTGGCCGGAATCTCGCCGGATTTTGGCCGGCACCGGCGGGAAAGGCGGCAGAGGGGCTGGGCGTGGCTCAGCAAGAGAGAGAGAGAGAGAGAGAGAGAGGTGAGAGAGTTGTCTAATTTTGAATACAAAATGACCCCTAAGCTCCCCCACTTGCATATATATCACTCCCTTTAATTAGCTTAATTAAAACATTAATAAATGTTGCAATTATAACACTAATACTCCACTTATAAAAATACTAATATTACTAATAAAACATAACATGGGTATTACATATATACTTTGGAACTATAATAAATTTAATCGGTTTTAAAAAGACGGTAAATCGGTAACCCGAAAATAAAATCGTTTCGATACGGAAAATTAATCTATAAATAAACTGTCTTTAAAATAAAATTGTAGAACCTAAAATAATTGTAATTTAAGGTCCGAAATAAAATATAACGAGCTCGGTAAAAAGTTTGACCGGTAAACTGACCGCTTCGCCATTCCGCCGAAACCTGTCACCGTTAGCTAACTGCAAGCTACAAATTAATTAAATAATCAATTAAAACTAATTAAACAAGTTTAAGATACTATAATAGCTATGGTTTAGGGCGGGTTATTACAAACAAGGTCACAATGTAAGCTTTAAGTGCTCTTTTTTCCTTGTAAATAAGTGCGTATTTGTATTCTTTATCTTGTATCTTTTATTCTTGTTGCATGATTCAAAGAAATAATTCTATAAAGTATTCCTTCATTTCCCTTCCAAACTTTATCAAAAGCACATCTTTAAATTTTTAGTAGAGTCTTTCCTTTTGTGAGAGGTTGTAAAACCCCGAAAAATCCAAAGATGTTGACTGTGACGTCGTTAGTAAATTAGGTTTGACTTCGTTAATTGATATTATTCTTTTGTGTTTATCTTTGTTAACACTTGAGCTCGTAGGATCGTCGAGAGACTAACAAGGGTATATCGGTAATTTCGTGGGTTTGGTATTATTAGTTTTACTAAAATTATTATTAGTATTATTATTAATATTTTTGTGTTTATTAAAAATTTGTTATTTGGATAATTATGTGAATATTAATTGTTATGTGTTTAGTATTAATATTATTATTATTGGTATTGTTTTATTATTATTACTATTATTATAATTATTAATATTTTCCAAAAATCTGATTTTCTTATTGGGTTGGATTAGGAGTAGGATTAGTATTTAGTTGCGTTTTTATAGTTGTTAATATAAAAACCCCCCTCTCTCTCTCAAAACCCTAATAACAACTCTCCCCTAACCCTAATCTCCTCTCCTCTCCTCTCCTCTCTCCCTCTCTCCCTCTGCAACCGGCGCCCACCGACCAGCAAACGGACCGCCACCGCCGTCGCCACCGGGAGACACCGGAGGACCACCACACCACCACCGTTCTTTTCTCTCCTCTCTCTTTCGTTCGCTTTCCCTCTGTCTCTCTCCGATTCGCTGCCGCCCAGACGACGCTACCGCCTCGCTACCGACCACCGCCGCACCGCGCTTGCCATCGAGCCATCGCCGCCGTAACGAGACGACGAGGACCTAGGATTTACCGCTGCTGCTACTGCTGTGGTTCGAAAAACCGCCCCAACTACAGCCCCGACGACTTGCGCCGGCGACCGACCACGTCGCCGCCGCCATGCCCTCTCGATCGACTGCCACAGTTGCCGGAAACCGCCGCCCAGAATCTCCCTACATAAACCCTAAATCTATTTGAAACTTTTCTTTCTTTATTCTTTATTTTCTGTTGTATTATTATTATTATTATTATTATTATTATTAATTCTTGTTTTAAATCTTGTATTTTGGGTAATTAAGGGTGTAAATTATTTAGTTGTTATTTGTAATTAATTTGTTCTTGTGTTGTAGTATTTATTTGTAAATTTGTATAAATTATTATGTGTAATTTTATGTTCTAATTTGGTGTATTAGGGTTTGTAATAGTTGTAGTGAAATTATTAATATTTAATTGTTTGTTGGACTTTGTTTTCTTGTGAATCATGTTTAGGGTGTTAGATAATACTATTATTGTATGCACGAATTAAAGAGTTAATTATCTAGGTTAATTTTTGATCGTTAGTTAAGTATTCACATGTTCTTTAATTCTCTTAGGGTTCAATCACGTTTAATTTTATGTTTAATTCTTGATTCTTGATTAAATCTTGTAAAAGAGTTTAGTAGTTTATGCAAAAAATTACTTAGAGGTACCTTAACTTTTGAAGAAACAATTTTTTGGTACCCTAACTTTTCAAAACTAATTTTGGGGTACCCTTACTTTTAGGATTAGAAATTACTAGGTGAATTTCCGGCGAAACTCGGATTGATTCAAATCATTTTCGTCCAAAAAAACAAAGGGCATTTTCGTCCACAAAAATACATAATCAATTTCCCGCCTACAACTCATTGGTGAATTCAAATCATTGGCCGGAAATTCACCTAATTATTTCTAATTCTAAAAGTTAGGGTACCCCAAAATTAGTTTTTAAAAGTTGGAGTACCAGGAAAAACATTTCACCAAAAATTATGGTACCCCTTAGTAATTTTTTGTTTAAATATTATATGTACTTTATGTTCTTTTTATTTCATATGTTCTTCAAGTTCTTTCTTGAATCTTAATTAAGAAATTCGTAGTTACATTTATCCTTTGTAATTCATATGGGTCAAGCATGTTTAGGATTATTAAAGTTATGTTTTTATGTATGATTAGGGTGGTTGGTTATCAAAGTTCTATCCTTGTTTTATTAAGCAAGTAATTACATGTTTTCTTTGACTTGTGATGTGTTATATCATGGTTAATATTGTGTGTAATCAAGTTAGTTTGATTAAAGTTGGTTCTAGTGAGTTTTAATTATAGAATTATGAAGTTGGACCTTGGGTTGGGTTAGGTTAAAGACTTTTAACCTTAGTCACTGATTGAGGCCCAAATTAGAATCCCTGGACCGAATGGTGAAAGTTAGAACCGAAATTATAAATTAAATAAGAACCGGGATCGGGACAGTTTTGTTAGTACCTAAAGAACGGATCACCATGAGAGTTATAGTCGTCCTTTGATCGAACATTTTGAACTGAAGGTTACCTTAGATGTTAGCTTTCATAGGAATTTTGCGGAATGGACTTTGGAGATGTATAGGTCGAGTTATACCCCGAATACCAGACCTAGGTCAGATCTGGACAGTTTGGTTTAATGATCATTTTTGGGGACTATAGGAGGTGTTTTTGGCCTCGAGTTCAACATGAAAGTTTTATTCGACGTCCCGAAGTTTCCGAAAAGTCCAGAACCAGACACATAGGATGTCGGGAAGTCAAGTTTTGACCCTTTTTATGTGGATGCTGTAATCTGTTTTGTCGATGCTTTTTATTAATAAAAATGTTGTGTGAAAGTGATGTTTTGATCTAGTTATGTGATTACTTGGAATGTGTTAGATGATTTAGAGTGTAAATTCATGATTGATGGGAATTTATAGTGTTCCTAGGGGAGGGTTATGTAGAAGGTAGTTAATACTAATTCGAAGGGTGCGTTTTGATTAAAATAATTACTCTTATTTTAGGCCCGAGCTAATTCGCATTGTTAGTGAGCTCAACTGTGTTCGTCTTTGCTGTGAAGTGAAGTTAACCAGGTTATGTCTATGCTCTAATCCCCACTGGGATGCTCTTTAAATGTGTTTTAATGTTTTCTAATTTGTTTTGAGAATTGCATCCCGAAAGGGGACTTTTGTGGAAATGTGGCCATCTGTTTTTGATATTTGTTTGTAATTGTTGATTTATGGGTTATTGAAATTGGATGGTCTTTTATAAGTAGTTTTGTTATTGGTTTTGATAACCTGGGTTGGGTTTGACTTGAGAGTTGTGAGTTGAGTTTTGCATAAGATACTAATAATTCAAAGTGAAACATTAAGCGGGTTTCGGGGCATAACCTGGAGTACAAAATTTGGTATCCTGCCGGGTTATAGACCAGGAGATCAGGGCTTCTTCCCTGATATAGGATAGTGGATATTTTGATGCCTGTGGTAGGCGAATATTTTGATGCCTGTGGTAGGCGAACTTTGATGCCTGTGGTAGGCGAATATCTTTGATGCCTGTGGTAGGTGAACTTTGATGCCTGTGGTAGGCGAATATCTTTGATGCCTGTAGTAGGCGAATATCTTTGATTCTTGTGGTAGGCGAATATCTTTGATGCCTGTGGTAGGCGAATATCTTTGATTCCTGTGGTAGGCGAACTCTCTTGATGCCTGTGGTAGGCGATGTTACTCTAAGGGATGTGGTATCCCGCCCGCATAATAAAATATGGATTGGTTGGGTGAGGAAAACAGTTAAGGGATTAAAGGTTTGTGAAAGGTTTTGACTTGTTCCCTCTCCCTCAAATTAATTGAAATGAACTTAACTTGTTTTTAACGTTAGGGGTAGACATTATTGAGATTTCCCCCTCATTTTTGAAATGTTTTGTTTTCAGGTGAAGATCTTTCTGCTGGGGACGGGAATTAGAAGTGAGGACGACGTGTTTAGAAGTCGTTAAATATGTTGCTTATCTTTTATGAGAAACATGAAGTTAGTTTTGAAGTTTATTTTCGAAGTATGAGTTTGTTCGTTGTTTTACCGTTTTCAGACAGTTGTAGTTTCCTTCTCGCCTTGTATTCCTTCGGAGATACGGCAGTGACGCCCAATAAGTGTTTGAGTCTTCCTCTAAATTTTTTCTGTTAACGTTAGTTTGACTTTGACTTTTCTATAATTGAATTTTCGGGGCATTACAGAATGGTATCAGAGCTCTAGGTTGCGACCTAGTAGCTCCTAAGTGTCCCTGAGGTTTAGTTTGACCTTAGGATGCTACGTTCGGAGTGATGAGTGTAGGATGGGGGTATGGAATGTTTGTCAGTTTCTTGGATTTCTTATATGTTGTAAGTTCATGCTTGATTATTTTATTTTTCATATGTTGGGTTGTATATCGTCGCATTACTATGAGCATGAGACATTAGCTCCTCTGAAAGACTTGAAAACCCGAGGTGGGTACGGAATATAGTCCCGAGGAGGGCCTAAAACCAGAAGAAGACCTCCGATGAGAATTCGGAGGCTGAGAGAAGACTTGACATACCAGGAACAGTTGCTGGAGATTTTAGGTTGCAGAGAAAGTAGCCTCAAAGAAAGATCGAGCCCTACAATGAGGCTCTGGTAGAGTTCGAGGTGGAAGTAGACTCCGAGGAGGACTCGAGGGATGAGTTTGACGATCCTGATTGGACCCCAATCGCGGTCAGCAAGAACCCTTTTGCATATGAAAATACTCTGGGGAGTTAGTAAAGGAGTAGTGGGTTAGTCCGAAGTAGTAATGCTAACACATACTTAGCCTTTGGTTACTTAAACTTATAAGAGTGTGGTTGATGCGTTTGTTAACCCCAATTAGGGGATAGTCATGCATACTATTACGCTGGTGTGCAAAGTAATATAAATAATAGATTTTGATTTTTGTGTTGTTAGTGTATATATATGTTCTTCTTTCTTTTCAAACGATGTGCGATGATAGAGTATGTGAAATATGATGCTATTACATGAGTTATTTGCTAAAGTGTGTTTATAGTTTTGTACCTGCCTAGTACTTTTATGAGATAGTTAAATTGAACAGTTTATCCTTAGAATTGGTAATTTACGCAGTGAGATTAAACCTTAGTAGTCTAAATCGACCCCTTTGAATCAGGATGTCGGACACGAACGGTTCTCATCCCAATAACGTTACCCGAGAGCGTACACCAGCAGCGGTCGAATGGCGCCCTCAAACCGCGACTGAACTGCACCAACATTTGGCTCAATTGATACCAGGGTCGAGTACAACAACACCAGGGAACGACCTTGCTAGCATGCTGATGATTGAAATGCTGAACAAGCACGAGGACCTACTGAGGAAAGTGGTGGATCGATAAGGAGGTGAAAGGGAAGATGATCCCTCCGCTCTCTTCCACAGGTTCAATAGCTTCAACCCGCCCGCTTACACCGGGGTAGCTGACCCCAAGGTCTTTGAAGATTGGGTTAGGGAAACTGAGAAGATTTTCGACGCACCCAAGGAGCTAAGGGTAGACTTTGCTGCGTACCACCTGAAGGAGGAGGCCGACCTTTGGTGGGCCAGTGTGAAAGAGATGCGGTACGAACCGAGTTTCAATTGGAGTCGCTTTAAGGAAGTGCTGAAGGATTGATTCTACCCCATGTCCCTTCAAAAGGTTAAAGAAAGGGAATTCATGGACCTACGCCAAGGGGAGCTTAGTGTGCTCTCTTACTCGTCCAAGTTCACGGAGTTATCTTGGTTTGCACCTGCCTTGGTGTCTAGCGAACAATTGAAGATGGATCGCTTCAGGGATGGACTGAACTGCAAAATTCAAGACCGAATGTCATCACGTGATTTCACTTCCTACCAGAATAATGTTGAACATTGCCCTCACTGTGGAAAGGGTAATGCATAACATGAAGCACACAGGGGTTCAAGAGAAAGGAGTAATCCCGTTTCAACCCACCCCCACCCTACCAGGAAAAGAGGTTTCGCCCCAATAGTTGGCAGGCCAACCAGTTTTCGGGGCGTGGGTCATCGAATGGACTGATATGCCATATTTGTGGTCGACCTGGTCATTACTCCCGAGATTGTAAATCAAAGGCTGCGAGAGGAGGATATTTTAAGTGTGGAAGCTTCCAACATCAGGTCTGCCACTGTCCTCAACAGCCCTCAGGGGACTGTAACAATGGAAGCGATGGAGATAATGGGAACCATGGAAACCATCGGGCCCCGCCTTCAACTTATCAAGAACTTGGGAAACAGAAGAAATGAAGGCGAAGTACCCTCATTTGTCTAATTCCTAAAGATACGTTAAGTTTCGAAGACGAGACTCTTTTAAAGGAGGTAATGATGTAAAACCTCGAGTTTTAGGAAGAACGGAACCGTTAGGATTATAACTGAACCGTTAAGTTTAAGTTTAAGTTTCGAGGACGAAACTTCTTTTAAGGAGGTAATGATGTAAAACCCCGAAAAATCCAAAGATGTTGACTGTGACTTCGTTAGTAAATTAGGTTTGACTTCGTTAATTGTTATTATTCTTTTGTGTTTATCTTTGTTAACACTTGAGCTCGTAGGATCGTCGAGATACTAACAAGGGTATATCGGTAATTTCGTGGGTTTGGTATTATTAGTTTTACTCTAATTATTATTACTATTATTATTAATGTTTTTGTGTTTATTAAAATTTGTTATTTGGATAATTATGTGAATATTAATTGTTATATGTTTAGTATTAATATTATTATTATTGGTATTGTTTTATTATTATTACTATTATTATAATTATTAATATTTTCCAAAAATCTGATTTTCTTATTGGGTTGGATTAGGAGTAGGATTAGTATTTAGTTGGGTTTTTTAGTGGTTAATATAAAAACGCCCCTCTCTCTCTCAAAACCCTAATAACAACTCTCCCCTAACCCTAGTCTCCTCTCCTCTCTCCCTCTCTCCCTCTGCAACTGGCGCCCACCAACCAGCAAACGGACCGCCGCTGCCGTCGCCACCGTGAGACACCGGAGGACCACCACACCACCACCGTTCTTTTCTCTCCTCTCTCTTTCTTTCGCTTTCCCTATGTCTCTCTCTCCAGTTCGCTGCCGTCCAGACCCGACGCGCCGCTTAGCCTCGTCAGCCGACCACCGTCGCACCGCTGCCTTTGTCGCCGGAGCCATCGCCGCCCAGAACGGAGACGAGGACCGAGGATTAACCGCTGCTGCTACTGTTGTGGTTCGAAAAACCGCCCCAACTACAGCCCCGACGACTTGCGCCGCCGACCGACCACGTCGCCGCCGCCGTGCCCTCTCGACCGACTGCCACAGTTGCCGGAAACCGCCGCCCAGAACCTCCCTACATAAATCCTAAATCTGTTTGAAACTTTTCTTTCTTTATTCTTTATTTTCTGCTGTATTATTATTATTATTATTATTATTATTATTATTATTATTATTATTATTATTATTAATTCTTATTTTAAATCTTGTATTATGGGTAATTAAGGGTGTAAATTATTTAGTTGTTATTTGTAATTAATTTGTTCTTGTGTTGTAGTATTTATTTGTAAATTTGTATAAATTATTATGTGTAATTTATTGTTCTAATTTGGTGTATTAGGGTTTGTAATAATTGTATGAAATTATTAATGTTTAATTGTTTGTTGTACTTTATTTTCTTGTGAATCATATTTAGGGTTTTAGTTAATACTATTATTGTATACACGAATTAAAGAGTTAATTATCTAGGTTAATTCTAATCGTTAGTTAAGTATTCACATGTTCTTTAATTCTCTTAGGGTTCAATCACGTTTAACTTTATGTTTAATTCTTGATTAAATCTTGTAAAAGAGTTTAGTAGTTTAAATATTATATGTAGGTTTATGTTCTTTTTATTTCATATGTTCTTCAAGTTCTTTCTTGAATCTTGATTAAGAAATTCGTAGTTACATTTATCCTTTGTAATTCATATGGGTCAAGCATGTTTAGGATTATTAAAGTTATGTTTTTATGTATGATTAGGGTGGTTGGTTATCAAAGTTCTATCCTTGTTTTATTAAGTGAGTAATTACATGTTTTCGTTGAGTTGTGATGTCTTATATTGTGGTTAATGTTGTGTGTAATCAAGTTAGTTTGATTAAAGTTGGTTCTTCTGAGTTTTAATTATAGAATTATGTTGGACCTTGGGTTGGGTTAGGTTAAAGACTTTTAACCTTAGTCACTGTTTTAGGCCCAAATTAGAATCCCGGGACCGAATGGTGAAAGTTAGAACCGAAATTATAAATTAAATAAGAACCGGGATCGGGACAGTTTTGTTAGTGTTTGAAGAACAGATCACCATGAGAGTTATAGTCGTCCTTTGATCGAACCATTTGAACTAGAGGTTCCCTTAGATGTTAGCTTTCATAGGAATTTTGCGGAACAGACTTTGGAGTTGTATAGGTTGAGTTATACCCCGAATACCAGACCTAGGTCAGATCTGGACAGTTTGGTTTAATGATCGTTTTTGGGGACCATAGGAGGTGTTTTTGGCCTCATGTTCAACATGAAAGTCTTAGTAGACGTCCCGAGGTTTCCGAAAGGTCCAAAACCAGACCCATAGGATGTTGGAAAGTCAAGGTTTGACCCTTTTTATGTGGATGTTGTAATCTGTTTTGTCAATGCTTTTTATTAATAAAAATGTTATTGTGTGAAAGTGATGTTTTGATATGGTTATGTGATTACTTGGAATGTGTTAGATGATTTAGAGTGTAAATTCATGATTGATGGGAACTTATAATGTTCCTCGGGGAGGGTTTGGTAGAAGGCAGTTAATACTAACTTCGAAGGGCGCGTTTTGATTAGAATAATTACTCTTATTTTAGGCCCGAGCTAATTCGCGTTGTTAGTGAGCTCAAGTGTGTTCATCTTTGCTGTGAAGTGAAGTTTACCAGGTAATGTCTATGCTCTAATCCCCACTGGGATGCTCTTTAAATGTGTTTTAATGTGTTTCTAATTTATTTTGAGAATTGCATCCCGAAAGGGGACTTTTGTGGAAATGTGGCCAGCTGTTTTTGATATTTGTTTGTAATTGTTGATTTATGGGTTATTGAAATTGGATGGTCTTTTATAAGTAGTTTTGTTATTGGTTTTGATAACCTGGGTTGGGTTTGACTTGAGAGTTGTGAGTTGAGTTTTTCATAAGATACTAATAATTCAAAGTGAAACATTAAGCGGGTTTCGGGGCATAACCCGGAGTACAAGATTTGGTATCCTGCCGGGTTATAGACCAGGAGATCAGGGCTTCTTCCCTGATATAGGATAGTGGATATTTTGATGCCCGTGGTAGGCGAATATTTTGATGCCTGTGGTAGGCGAACTTTGATGCCTGTGGTAGGCGAATATCTTTGATGCCTGTGGTAGGCGAACTTTGATGCCTGTGGTAGGCGAATATCTTTGATGCCTGTGGTAGGCGAACTTTGAAGCCTGTGGTAGGAGAATATCTTTGATGCTTGTGGTAGGCGAACTCTCTTGATGCCTGTGGTAGGCGATGTTACTCTAAGGGATGTGGTATCCCGCCCGCATAATAAAATATGGATTGGTTGGGTTAGGAAAACAGTTAAGGGATTAAAGGTTTGTGAAAGGTTTTGACTTGTTCTCTCTCCCTCAAATGAATTGAAATGAACTTAACTTGTTTTTAACGTTAGGGGTAGACATTATTGAGATTTCCCCCTCATTTTTGAAATGTTTTGTTTTCAGGTGAAGATCTTTCTGATGGGGACGGGAATTAGAAGTGAGGATGACGTGTTTAGAAGTCGTTAAATATGTTGCTTATCTTTTATGAGAAACTTGAAGTTAGTTTTGAGGTTTATTTTCTAAGTATGAGTTTGTTAGTTGTTTTATCGTTATCAGACAATTGTAGTTTTCTTCTCGCCTTGTATTCTTTCGGGGATACGGCAGTGACGCCCTATAAGAGTTTGAGTCTTCCGCTAAATTTTGTCTGTTAACGTTAGTTTGACTTTGACTTTTCTATAATTGAATTTTCGGGGCGTTACAAAGGTGAACTCTTAAAGTTTACTTTTCAAGTTCGTAGCCTTACCCTCGAATCCATTCTTGGGTTTTGCAGGCGGAGTCTTTCTTAATTTTCTCTTTAGTTTTTCTTGGCTTTTCTCTTTAAAAAGTCAGTGGCGATTCCCATTTCGAACCAATACACATCGAGGATTGCATAAACTATGGTTAACATGGTTTTACAATGCATCGATCACTACAAAAAAAGGTCTTTTGCCAACAAGGCTTATCTGTTGGTAAAAGTCTAATATCTGTTGGTAAAAAATTTTACCAACAGATAATTATCAATCACTGGCCTGTTGGAAATAAATCTGATTTTAAAAGTATTACCAACAGATATTGTAATTTGTTGGTATTGCTAACTAATGCCAACAATTTTGTTCTATTGGTGTTGGGAATTTTATACCAACAGCTAATATTTGTTGGGGATAAGTAACATATACCAACATCTTTAAATGTTAGTAAAAATATTACCTACACACTTTAGCTGTTGGTAATACATTTTCCCCCAAATTTCAAAAACATTTCCCAACAAATATATCTGTTGGTAATAAAATTTGTGCAATTTTAAAACAAAAATATTTGTTAGAAATAATGATGATAGTTTTATGCATCTATAAATATGTTATTACAAAATATTATTCATGTACACAACTAATAAATTTTAGTTACAATATCAGAAAATCTCAAATTTTATTCATTAGATGTCTCTAAATACATAATGTTAATATTGAAATGTCACTTAATCAAGTGCAAAGTACCAAAATCGTATTTGCTAATATTATGAGTAATATTGTAAAAAAACCTAAATCTAATGTTCTCGATTTACATTTTCTTCAACGATATTTTAGTCATGTTCATCAACATCGGCATCATCTTTCAAATAAATCTTGGAGATCTTTCTGTATCTCCTACAAATTTATAACAAGTCAAATTCAAAAAAATTGGGAAAATTAAAACTATTCAAGGAAGTTCAAACTAATCAAGAACTAAGCCATGTAGCCATAAGCACACTTGATGCAGCTTGCCCAACGACAGTAGGAGTATTAAGCATTACCCTGATGAAGCGGCTACCGCCAGCCCATTCCTGTCGGAAGGAAAACCCAAATATGAATGTACAAGTGTCAAAACTCTTACAAACATATACAACAAAACTATTTGATATAAGCATTTACAAATGGCCAACAGAAGTTCAATATAATGCACTGAAGGCTGTTCTTAGAGTCGAATCCATACTATACACAGAGTCCCTACTATCTGCAGTCAATAAAAGAGAAATTTTGTGCATAATTAGACCGGCATACAATGAGGATTAAAATATATACCTGTAGGTCTTTCAGTTTAGTTCCTGTAACAACTGAAACGAGCAACTGCTTCCCCAAAAGCTTTGGTCTCAACTATAATATCACATCTTTAACTGCACAACATCACAGATGCTACGAGTTCTAAAAGCCACATGAACACTCTACTTACAGAGCATAGAAATACAAGGGCATAAAAAAGATACTCAAATCTAAGGACTAATTGCTTAGCAGCGTACCAACTTGAGGCTTTACCGAAAACACAACCACATCACCGTCTTCAACAACCTGCACACAGAAACATCTACTATATTGAACAACATTTAAGTAAATGTCAATGCAGGAAATGATCGAACTGAGAAAATCAAAGGTCCGGACAATCCCATGCATTATGGCAAATTTCAGGACATATCGAATTGGAGAGGATCAAATGACCAGAGAAAGAAAACGTGTGGTTGCCTTGAATTAGAACCAGAACCTGGAAATTAGTTTGAAATAAATTTATGGCACTGGAAAATGCAAAACAATAACTAGAATTTAATTTATGGCGCTGGAAATCAATTTCTTGTGCTGGGAAACACAAAAAGCAGCTGAAATCTGATATATGGTGCTAGAAAACACTAAACATCATCTAGGTTGGCGCTAGGAGCTTGTTTCTAGCGCTGGAAGCTTATTTCTGGTGCTGGAACGCAAAAAACAAACAAGAGTACAAAACAAAGGCAGCAGCAGCAGGTCCAGCAACAGGCAGTAAAATAAACTTTGACACACTCTAAATCCAACCCAAATGACTACTTATCAACTCCGATTACTGCACAATTCTTTTAAGCTCATCCCAACATCTAATATACACCAAAATCAACCCAAAACAATATTCAAATGAACCACAAGTAGCAGCACAGAACACATCAGTAGAAGCATATGATAGCGGAAGAAATTGGCAAAATCACTTGAAACCTCAACCAATATTAGTTTATATCTCTAAAACGATGTGCATGGTACTCAAATCAGCTCCCTAACTCAAATATAATAAACAAAATCTTGCTCAAGCCATCCAAATGCTTGCAATTTTCAAGACAGATTTAACATTCTGCCACATCTAAGACATGTACATTTAGAACACTAATATTATAATTTATTGTCAAAGAAGCAACTATTTATTGTCATGATATATGTGAACTGTTTAGCTGAGAAACACAGTTGCCAAGGGTAGTAAGCAATGTATTGACTATTAAGTAAGAAGATCAACAAATTCTACACGAATATGAATGCCTTAAATTTATTGCTAACTTGATTTTTGATTGATTTACTCCAAATACAGGTTTTACCTGTGACATTCAAGTTGTACTACCTAAAAGAGACATGTAGAGGGCCAAGTGTCATGGAACTAAGTGGAATTCACTGAGGAACTCACTGTGTCTACGTGTTTTAGTCTCTATGGTCGCAATCAAGCTTTCAATTGAGCAGGGCCTAAGAGCTCCAAAGAGGTCGAGGCATGACTCATGTCCTACATGGACACGTTGGTACTGTGAAATGGAAACAGACAGTTTCTGTCATATTTAAGCCAAAATGTAGAAGTCATTCTTTATCAGTTGTTTAGGTCCCTTAAACTAATGAAGAGTTGTACTTTAGGTCCTCATATAGCTGTTAAGCCGAATTTTTAAATTGCCTATGCATTCTCCAAAAGAATTAACTAAGCTATCTTAATCATGAGGCCTTTTCAAACTTGACTTATATCATCATAATCCTTTTTTGTAGCACAATTGCATGTGAACGGGACAAAACTTGACACATTAGTATATATACAATAGAAAAAGAGTAAAAAAGTATGAAGGGAAAGACAAGGTTAAGTCATTCGAAAGTGAGAAAGAAAGAGAAAAGGCAAAGTGATGAATTAATTATGCAAAATGGTGGTGATAGAGTTTGGTAAATTAGCTACAGAAGGAAGCAAGCACAAGCATAAAAATAGGTATCCAACAATACGAAGGAAGTAGAAAAATCATAAGTAAACAAACTTCTGCTGAACAAAGGATACGATAATAACCTAAATGACAGAGAATTAGGACTTTGACGAATTGCTGAGCCTCCCAGAATTGATGAATTGCCTAGACGAAGCAACAAGATCGGCAAACGCATATGAATGGCAAGCGAACATCTGAGTAAAATCATGGAACAATGGGAACCAATTCTACGAAAATAGCATAGCTGAAACTAAATTCTAATTACGAAACAACGATCGAAATTTAACCTGATTGGCAGAGAATTGAGACTCTAACGACTTGTTCACTCTCTATAGCTTGAATTGCCCAGGCGAAGCAAACGGGTATCAAGCCAAATGAATGTGTACGACACAAAACGATTGATGAACGGAGAGTATAGTTGTTGAAATCACCAATTCGCCATACGAACGGAGAGTATACTTGTGCCCAGTCCAAAGCAACAAGATCGACAAACACGCAAAACGATTGATGAACGATTGTTGAAAAACGCATACCTGTTTGGGATTGAGAGATGAAGAATGTTTGAGCCATAAGAAATTGAGAGTTAAGGAGGTATAAGCATATTAGGTCAATTCATTGTCTTCTACTCTTCTCTTGGGTGAAATAATTGACAAAACCTGTGCCCAGTCCAAAACGTTTTACAATATCCCGCTTGTAGTGAGGTGAAGGGGGAATTTAGATTTTAATTTAAATTTTGGAAAAAAACTTTAGAAATATTTGATTGGAGGGAAATGAAAATAATATTTGGCAAATGTTATTTCAATTGAATTCAATGATGCACCAATGTTTGTTGTAGATGTTAAAGTCTGCTAATCGATACCCTTTTGGTTTATGATATGTAATTTATAGGTTATCAATGACAGATTTGGCATTGTCGAGGGACTTATGGCCACAGTCCATCCTATCACTGGTAATAATTAGTCAGATTAGAACAAATTACTAATTACAGCAATGAGAACTTTGCCTTAAGACTAATTAATATAGTTGCAAATTTTGACAATGGTGTTGCTAATACATGTATATTGTAGCTACCCAGAAATTTGTTGTGGGCCATCAATGAAAGACTCCTACATGATGTTACTTGGCTATAAATAATCACATTGTTTAGGATAACATCTGCCAGAAAATATTATACTTCCAATACAACAGCTTCAATTGCTAATTCAGTTTAAAATACAGAGTACAATCTCTATGCACACTCATTACAATGTCTACACAAGCACATTCTCACTATTTAAGTCTTGTCTTAAGCATTTGGCAATCTGTGGTTTTTTATACTTCCAACGATGAATAATTACTGACAAATATATGTCTCAAGGGTAGATTTTGCAAGCTACAAGAGTCATGGGTCATTCCTCTTCAACATAAGGAACAACTCACATTGAGCAGCTAGCACAAAATTCTTGACTTTAATTTGAAATTATACTTTAAGTCACATTGAGCAGCTAGCAAAAACAGCCCTTGAACAAGCAAAATTTACAAATGAACAAGCAAAATTCAATAGCCCAGCACACGCACACAGACAGGAAATGAAAAACACCCAACCAGTTCACACCAAAACACACAACACTAATCTGCTCAGCCATCTACTGCTCGACCACAATATTTACAAATGGCTCAATTTCAATGCATACCGATCAAAAAAACAATATTTACAAATGGCTCAATTTCAGTCTTTTCGGTTACTGATCCAAAAAATAATTGCCAAATCCTAGAGAAACTAATTTGAATAAGAATCAAGAAACCAAATTGAAATAAAATGTAAACCCTAAAAAGATATACCTAAACACTAAAGTGAAAACCTTGAAATTGAAGTAACGAAAATGTATCGAAAATCAGAGAATTGCAGAATAGACAAATGGAAACTCACAATGAGTAGTGTGTGAAGTCCGGTCGCCGGCGAACGGAGGTGGGGACTGCGGTGGGCGGTGGTTTTCGTCTCAAAGGCTGGGCAATATTGTGGGCGGTGACGTTCGTCTGAAAGGCAATTTCAGGATTTGGAATTTCAAATTCTATAATTTTCACAATTTGATAGCAGTTGGGTATCTGGGCAATATTTCACGGTTAGGGGGAGAACAAGGGAAGAATCAGGGAAAGGATACCCACAACTGCTGCGCGCGATTGTTTCCCATTTGATTAAGGAGTGTTGTTTTCTTTATTTTTTTTTTTTAACATCAGTATATGGCGCCTGAATAATATCAACATTAATTTTAATCAAAAACTAACTGTTGGTAAAGATTGTTGTCTCACCAACACATATTTTATTTGTTGGTACTGTAAAAGTTATAACGACAATTTAATTATTATCTGTTGGTATTATAATTACTCTATCAATAGATAATAATTGTCGGTAAATTATTAATAATACCAACCCTTATTTTATATGGTGGTAAATATGCACTTTTACCAATAGATAATATATCTGTCACTGACAATCAATTGGCAAAAGCCACTTCTTTTGTAGCAACTTTAAGGTATTCTTTCTTATATTTCTAAATAAAATTTACATAAACCACTCTCTTCTGAGCATAACATTTCAATGAGCAAATTGGGTTAAATTTAGGAGAGTTTGGGACAAGTGGATGTTCACTCTTAAAGGTTTAATTCAAGGACTCATAAAATGCATAAGTAAAGGGAAAGTGATTTTACAAAATATTATTCATGAAATGTATGATTGGTTTCCTTAAAGAGGTTTTCAAAGGTTAAACCCCAGCACAAACCACCAAATCACACCACGATCCAACGTGGACGTTCGGAAGCCCGAACGACAAGGAAAAATGTCCACAGAATTTTTGGCGACTCCACTGGGGAGTTTTTCTGAAGTGGGTAAAACTTGAAAAAAGTTTAGTGTGCTTTAAAATTTTTGGAAGGAAAATGAATTTTTATTTTATATTATTAAGTCATCTTTTTAAGCATAATGCATTGCATATACCGGGGCATTCCCTTGATATGTAATATGTCGTAGGAGCACGTAAATCGGTGGTATTAGGCTTTTTCTCTTTAAACCACAAAAAATAACTCATGGGATGCCGGATCGGCTATACTCAATCGGTGCATTTACACCGAGAGAGCATTAGTCACCACATCCACTCATGCATCACTCTACGAGTTCTTCACTCAAGCCTCCAAGAGCAACACCCCACACATTCAAGTTGCCTTTATAACAAGAATGCACTGGGGCAAGTACATGAGTCGTTAAGCCGTATCCAACCAATAAACAAACCCTTTTGTACATAGAGCCTTGGTTTAGAATACCCCTCGTTCATATGTATGCTATATTCTATGTGTTTAAATTCGTTGTAAAGAGTCGACCCAAGTTTAGGAATGTTGTTCTAGTCTATATAGTAGTCATTAGGCTGAGAAGAGTCATGTTTACCAACTAAGTTGATTGACCTCAAAAATTATGGTTAACCCAGTGGATTGGGCCCATTTATCTATAAAAGTTAATTATCTTGGTTTGTAAAGTAAACTCAACTCGCCTTCGTTGATTTTATAAGGCCCTTTGCAATATCTCCTTAACGAAGATCCAATAAACCTGAGTAAAATGCAAACAAAGTTAGTGGGTAAAGTTTTAGATTGCGTAATAATCTCAAGCTTGAGTAAGTTAATTTATCGAATTAACTATTGAATCCATCATATTTATGGTTGGCCCGTGGTTAGGCCCAACCATATCGGATTTGTCAATTAAGTCCATAAACTAATTATAACTCGCCCGTTGTTGGTTTTATCCAGTCCTTTATGATATCCACTTTCCTAAACAAATAGAATAAGAAAAATATAAAAAGTGTCAGGCGGTTAGTCTTGTTGATCATCATTCTAGTTGTACAACGGTTTGTAAGACCTCGGTATTGTCGTTCTCTCTCAGGGAGCTGGCGGCCTTGGTAATAGAAACTATGTCAATGGTCGGGATGAGATGAGATTGCTAAGGTAAGGATATCGGTTTGAAGGGATCACAACGCAAGAAACAAAGCTAAGATTGGTCAAGGAATGGAAACTGGGCTTCGGAGGTTTTCGGGATACAAACGAGGATGAGGAAATGAGTTTTACAACAAGAGAGTAACGAGAAGGGGAAATCAAATGGTAACTCCGTTAGAAAATACCCACCAGGATTCCTCTTTCAAGGATAGTCCGGATTAACTTCCCCAAAGTCCATCGACAGACCCGGGGGAGTTCAAGGAACGAAATTTCCTAGTTAGTTTCTATTCGCTTTCGCGAACTAGAATACTAACTATCCTAATTCCTACCTTCCAACAAGTGGTGGATGTATTCAGGATGCTTTCGCACCCAAATACATCCCACTTGAGGGAAGAACAGGGTTAGGAAGTTGATTTCTCAACTAATTACTCACTAATATTACTAACCCAAACCCATAGGGTTTCTAGCCACTAATCATGACAGTGACTATGCTAACAACATCCAAACCAAACATAAACATGATTTCTAACATCAAACAACCATAAACAAGCAAGATAATCAAATAACAAGCAAGAACAATTAAAGAACAAGCAAAGTAATTAGCAAAGTAATTAATAAAGGAGTTAAGGGAAGAGAAAACTTATCAAAGTGCTCTAGATGAACAAGAGAAAGTAATAAAAAGATGACCCAACAATTTTTCAACTGTTTGAATCTTCAAATCTTCAATAACAAACACAAATCTCCAAAACCCTAGATTAATCTCTCACTAATCTCTCTCTAAAATCCCTAATTACAAGGTTGGAAAAAAGTCTCAGTCTATCTCTAGATAGCTCTCCTAAGAAATCGTGAAAGAGATATATATATACAAGTGAAAATTGGTTGGCAAAACGCAGGACTTCAGGCCGAAAACACGCGCAGAACATAGGGAGACCGTGGTCACGGTCTAGAAGGAGATCGTGGCCACGGTCATGTTCTGCCCAGCGAAAAAGGTCGGGCGATTTCGAGCTTCGAGCGGCCGTAGGTACGGTCCTGGATACCGTGGGCACGGTCTCACTCGGGATCAGGAGGTCGCGGGCGCGACCCATATGGTAGCGGGCGCTACCTTCTTCAGCTGACGATTCGAGGCTGACTTTGAGCACATGTCGCGGGTGCTACCTCTGTGGTGGCGGGCGTTACCCCCTATTGTAGCGGGTGCTACGCTCAGGGTGGCGGGGACTACCCTACTCTTTTCGTCCCTTTGTTTCTTCCTTCTTTCCAAGGCATGTAACACCCATTTCGAGGGTCGTAGCAGGTGTTACTTCACTAATTGACACCAAAGGTTAGGAGTGTGGTCTCGGGTCGACTCCGCCTCGATTTTCGGTCCGACTCGGCTCGGGAAATCACCAAGAATGCTATAAAAAGGCCCGTTTTGCTACGTTTTGAGTGAAAGATCCAAAATCTACAAAATAACCAAAAAACGTATTAAAAACTATGAAATTAAACCACGAAACGAGTTAAAAGCCTAAGGATTTAGGCGGTATTTAGACACAGAATTGGTTCTAAACACCCCCCCCCCCACACTTAAACTTTTGCTCGTCCCGAGCAAAACAAAACAAGACAAATAAGAAAACTAAACACCAACTCCTCTATCGTGGGAGGAAACGAGTGAATTTAGCGTATGCACCAAGCCCTTTGAACCCCCCGGCAGCCTGGGTGGACGAGATGGACTCGTGAGGGTTTGTAGCGGCTATACCCACAATAGCCAAAGAAAAAGGAGAGAGGGAAAGTGAAAACAAAACCGAAGAAAACAAAGGAAAAGAAAAACGAAAGCTTCGCTTCAAAAGATCTCGAAATCTAAATCAGGAAGACGTTATTAAACCTCCAAAAGGAACCGTTATGAGCGTCTCACAAACACCTATCTTAAGAAAAAGTCAGTTCTTGAGATTTTCGATGTCCTACACCTAATGTCAAGAAAAACCCCATGTGCGTAAGTGCTAGTGGGTTCCAACCAAATCCAAAAGACTCCAAGGACTCATGCCCGAGCTCAAAAACAACGAAACGAACAAGAGAAGTGTTGCCCTTCCTCGCATTTGGTCGCCCTTGGCTTGGTGAGGGCCGTAGGTGATGCAAGGAGAGGCCCCACACTTTATTAACGCTTAAACTTTTCTTTTCGGGTTGGTAATCCCAACAAAATTGCTTTTTCTTTTTCTCTTTTTTTTTCTTTTTATAGGTCGGTATTAGCCTTACTTTCGAGAATTGGACGGCCCAAATATGGGGTTTACCCTCCCAACACAGTCTTTTCCATGCACACCTCCGCCGAGAATTCAATATGGGAGGAGCTTAAGGGGTAATAGCGTCGTACCGCTAATACCGGGCCCGTGTAGGTTGGCTAAGTGTATGGTGGTTAATGTCATTCAGCGACACGCTCCACTTAATCGGTTATTGTAGCTTTTCTTTCTTTTTCTTTCTTTTTGACTTTGCATTTGCTAAAAAGGGAAGCAAAACAAGCTCAGACACAAACCTCTAGAATCTCCCGACTTCAACCAGAACGTGAAAAGAATCGGGGGTTTCGCTAGAAACTCAATGAAGGACATCTAAAGTAATAAGTCATGACTAGTACCCGAGACAGGGTCGAAAACGCTCAGACCGGTTTCTTTTAAAGAAGTTTAAGAACGACTTCTCAATTTCGACAACAAGATCCAAGAAACAAAGCAAAAACAAAGCGAAAACAAAACTGAAAGAAAAACTTTTAAGGCTTTTCACTCCCTTTTTTCTCCTTTTTCACACGAAATTTTTTCAAATTTTAAGCAAAAACTAAGAAAACAAAGATCAAAACTACTAGGTGATCTACCCCTGAAACAGAATATCTCCCCCCCCCCATACTTAAAACGCCACAATGTCCTCATTGTGGGAAGGTGTTACAAGAAAAGGGTAGAGAACCTACAGAGACAAATAAACAAAAACAACTAGCAAGCAAATGGTGGCGACCCGAGCCCACACGGCTCCAACAGCAATATAATCCCAACACAAACACTCAAAGGGGCTCGCCACCCAAAAGAAAAATCAAGCATGCAACAACGATCAATATATACACATTCAAAGAGTGCGGAAAGAGGTTACCTCGGGGTCTTCAAATAAATAGCGAACCAATCCGCGATCCAGGAAGACATCACACTCGGGTTAGGAATAAACAAGAAAAACATAATAAGTGTGGGTGTTCGCATGCATAAAAGAAAAAAGAACAAAAACAAAAAACAAAACAAGACACTAGAGACTAAAAGCTAAAGAAAAGACAAACTATTCACAATATTTACATTGACACTAACTAACCTCAACCCCAAATCTCACTAGTTTGAGGCGGGAATTGAGGGTGAATCAACTCTCATAACTGGCCTAACCAATGATGAAACAATGAAAGCAAAATAACTCAAACCATGGGGACAACAAACTCAAGAAAACCAACTAACCGACACACCTCCCAACTTTTCCATAAAGCATTCCCCCCACACTTATCTAACACTGACAGTGCAAATAAAATCAATGAAGAGAGTAAAGTGGGACTGGGGACACTTACAAATTATTGCTCGGATTCTCCCGGGGGAGGATATGGATAATATGGAAAGTAGGTGGGGTAGTGGTGGTTTATATACTCTGGTGGTGCCGGGGGATGGTTTGCAATGGAGTAGTGATAATACCCCCAGTCACGCCAATACTGGTTTTGTTGCTGAAGGTACTCCTCGTGCCTTTGAAGATGTGCATGCACATTGTTGAGCGTAGACTGCTGGGCACGTAGCAACTCTTGTTGGGTCTCCAACAGATTATGCTGACCTTGGAGTAGCGTTCGTTGTTCTCGAAGGTCAACCCTCATTTGATCAAATTGAGAGTTGAGATGCTCAAGCGAAGCTTCCCATGGATGATTTCTACTTCCACTAGCTTCGCCAAGGCTGGGATCCTCCTCTTCTTCTTCTTCATTTACTTCTTCTTCCCCTTCTTCCTCTTCATTGTCCTCCTCTTCACTACTAGACACATCTGGACCACCCACCTTGCGATCACTAGGAACCTGACCACAAGACCAATTGCGTTCCTTAGTGATATTCAACCATTGTTCAGCATAGTCCGGGTCTAAGAGAATCTCTGTTTTGTTGTCATGCCCATGGCAATAGATCGTGGCAGTTGGGTGATTGGCGAGGATATTCATTTTCTGCAACCGGACTTTGTCGATAGGATCCGGATGATAGCGTGGAGTCCACTTCTTCAAATATTTCCCGAAACCCTCTTGAACTAGGAAGTGGCAGATGATGTGCCCCATCCCAATAGTAGTAGGTCGGGGTTCCATGCTAATCTCTCGAAGGCAATGTAGAATGCAAGATCCGGTGTTTACCTTTTTACCCCTCGCTGCATTGTAGATCACAAAGAGATCATCTTTCCGAACCTTGGGGCGTCCATCATCTCTCCCAAACACTGAACTAGTCACGATTCTATGGAAGATTCGAACAACTGGATTGCAAAAATCACGCCCCTTAGAGTTGCGGGAGCAATGATAGCGTGGTTGTCCATTTCTCGTGCCATGATTCATCCTCCTCCAACAGGTCAAGTCCTTCATTGCCTGCTGCTCATCAAAATTCGCACATTGCTTATAAAATCTCCCATCCTCGGGCAACCCCAACTTTCGGCAAAAACGCTTCAAGGTGCACTTCTTATCTTTGTTGGCGACCCGGTATTTAAAATGCGCATCTTTCTTGCCATCATCGTGAATTTTCAAGGAGCTTAAAAACTCGAGGATGGCCTGGTCCACAATCGATTCATCGATCATGATGAATACCTCCCAACCAAGAACACGAATGAGATAATCGAAGCTTGGCTTGCAATGGATGGCTTCGATCGTTGCCGCATCATAAATATCCGGTGCACATATTTTCCGTGCTTGGAGCGCTTCGTACCATTGTCTATGCTCTTTATCTCGGAAAGTCACATCCGCATTAGGTTCACACCGAATTAATGTGGCCGGTTGCGCTTTGTAACGATCCTTTGTGAATGAAGATGATCCGGGTTGCGATGAAGAAGCTTCCTCGACTCGTGAATGCTTGCTCCTTCCACTCATGATGGACAAAAAGCAAGACGTGGCAAGAACCTTGCAAATATAGTGCCTAAACTCCAAGGTAAACCAAAAACAATCGACACAAGCAACAAACTCGTGAGTTTGAAAATATTATGCACAAGATTCACTAGAGATTACCTTAGATCGGAGCACTTTGAACTTGTATTCACCAAGAAGGAACGATTTTGCTTGTCAAAATGAACCAAATAACACACAACAAACAGAAACAGAGTACAAAAGGAATAGCACACCAGTCTAAGTGCGTTGTGCAAGTGCATGATTCTGGGTAGAGGCTTTTAGCATAGCCTATTTGTAAGCGTTTCATCGGATGAAGAATCACAACTAAATACTCAAGACACTAGTGCAAAAACATAGGACTCAAATTCAGCCCACAGCAAAGCAAGATTATGCACAGAAAATTGACAAGCTTTTAGTGTGGCTAGCATGCTTGTGTTTTGACAGACGAATTGCAACAATTAATCGCGATAACACCACACAAGAACCTAGCATTCGAGTTCAACACAAGGCACCCAACACACTGAAATAGGTCACTGTGTGTGTGTGTGTTTCAACAGGTGAAAAACAGCAATCTAACACACGCAACACTGAGCAAGAACACAACAAATCGAATTCAACAACACAGTGAGGCAGAGTTTATGTGTAAAAATTGACAAATTCTAACCCTAACTCAGCAACAATGATGACGAGCCAAAATCAGGTGAAAGGGGAGGGGTTTCGCACATTCAGACTCACAGGGCATCAATACAAAGTCATGGCATCCAACTCAACAACACAGTGAAGTGAACTTGTGTAAAAATTGACAAATTCGAACCCTAACCCAGTAGAGCATGACGAATGGACCAAATGCAAGAGTAAGGGAGAGGGTTTCGCACAATTGATACAAGGAATACCTCACTTAGATGTGTGGAACTAGAGCTTGAACAATGTCGCACAGCTAGGACAATATCTGGGCAGAAATCGAAACTCCAGCAGCAAGTTTCACAGTAGGGGAGAGGAATTAGGGCAAGGTTTCGAAAATGGAGGAGAGATGTGGGTCGAATTGATGAATGAGAGGGATGGAATGGGTGTGAGTGAGAGTTTTTCGGAGGTTTAGGGCTTGAAGAGAGAAAGGGGGTCGAGTGAATGAGAAAAGAAATGAGGGGATTTGGGAAAGAATTGGGATTAATTGCTGATTGCGAAGATCGTCGCGCGCGGAGACACATCGCGGCGGCGATGTTGGCGTGCTGCTCGCGGGCGCCGGAAGCGGTCGCGATAGCATGGCGTCGCGCGCGCGACAAGTCTGATAACGGTGCGACATTCGGGTGTGCGTGCGTCGCGTGCGTCGCATTCGCGGTCTTCCTTTGTCGTAGCGCGTGGCGTCACACCATTGCATTGCCGGTTGTTGCGCGTGGGTGCTCTGTGAGGGTAGCGGCTGCTACCTTTGCTACCAATTTTTCCAAACTCCTAACATTCTAACCCCAAAAATTTCCACTCTTCAACACTCAAATCCTCCTTACTTCCTCACACTCAACCTAGAATTTATATATTTTTTTTCTAACTCTCAAATTCTCTCAACATCATTTTTTTTTTCAAAAACCAAAATCTCTCACACTACTTCCTCACTCCAAGCTTCAATTTTCTTATTTTCAACTTCATCTTTTTCTATTTTCCACCTCATTTTTCCTCCTTTTTTTTTCAAACTTTTTTTTTCTTTTGAATTTAAAACTAATACCTCAAATTACAAAGAAAGAAATAAAGAAAAATTAAAAAGACAAGAAAAATAGAAAAACCTAAAGAAAACTAAACGGAAAAATTAAAGAGAAGAAAAAGAATAAAATTAGAAAAATTGCAAAAACTAAAAAGAACGAGAAAGGAACTTCAAAAATTATGGGGTGCCTCCCATAGAGCACTTGTTTTAGGTCCCTAGCTTGACCTAAATACCTTACTTGATTCTTGGAATCCTTGGGACACAAACCAAAAACATTATCAACCTTTTCCACCAATTCTTCTTCCTCTTTCTCCCACGATTCTCAAAAAGAGTTGTGGTTGTCATGGAATACTCTTCCGGTGGTGTTATTCTCCTAGGAAATCCGGGTATAATTTTTTTTGGCTTCCTCCACCAACGCTTCCTTCTTCTCCTCCAACACTTCCTAACTTTGGGAATGAACGAGGCTCGCTTCCTTAAAAACTTTGTAGGTCATGAAGAAATAGAAGTAGAAAGTAACTTCAATTTGGTGTTTGGTGGTTTACGGGGCCTAGGACCTTTGAAAATCATCGCATTGACATTGTTGCACTCAACATAGGTTTCACTCAAAGAAATCTCCTTCCGCCATGGAATAATCTTGAGAGGATGATCATAGTAGATATCCTCAAATTCACTTGGAAGTGGATGCGAATCCCTTAGATATTTGATTTCTCCCCAATCATCGGGCTCAACTTCAAGAAAATAAGACTCCTTTTGGGGTTCATCCAAGATGTCTACCACCGCATTGGCCTTAAAATGAGATTCTTTGGGAGATTTCACTCTTGAAGGGTCGATGTCAAAATCAATATGATCTCGACCCACATGAAGAGACAAGCGACCTCTTTTCACATCTATGGTAGCTCCTGCAGTGGCTAAAAAGGGTCGACCAAGAATAATAGGATTTCTCCAATCCTCATCCATCTCTAAAATAACGAAGTCACAAGGGATAAGGAAACTTCCCACTTAAACTGGGATGTCTTCTAATATTCCCAAGGGCTTCTTAACACTTCGGTCCGCAAGTTGCAAGTGGATAGTTGTAGGGGTCAAGTCATCAAGGTTCAGCTTCTTACATATAGAGTGTGGCATGACACTCACACTTGCCCCCAAGTCACATAATGCATTATCAATCTTCTTCACTAATTAAGCATGGAATAGAGAAACTACCGGGATCGGCTAGTTTCTCGGGACACTTGCTTCCCATAATGGCGTTGCAACTAACCGTAAGATGGACGGTCGACGACTCCTTGATACTTCTCTTGTTTGTCAAAAGGTCCTTGAGATATTTCTTGAATGAAGGAACCTCCGACATGGCATCTAGAAACGGTATATTAACTTGGAGCTTCTTCATCATATCGATAAATCTGGGAAATTTCTCATCATTCTTGTGTTGAACCAATCTCCCGGAAAATGGAACTGGTGGTCTATATGGAATGGGTTTCTCCAAAAGGTTTTTAATGAATATCTTCCTTCACGAATTCCTTTTCTTTCTCTCGTCTTTTCTCAATCTCTACCCTCTCTTCCAACTCCTCCTCATGTAATCCATCAACTCCCTCACCCAAGCCTAACTCAATCTCCTGCTTTTCCATCGAATCTTCCTCCTCCGAGACATCTACCACATCACCCTCTTTGTCACCCAAAGGTCTCTCCTCCTCCACATTCTCCTCCACTACTATAGGTTCTTCAATTTTTCTTCCACTCCTTAGGGTAATGGCTTCAACTTGCTCCCCTTGGATAGGTTGAGGTTGAATGGGTTGAGAAAAGTATACTTGTTGAGCAACTTGGGTCATTTGGGTTTCAAGGTCTCTAAGGCGAGCACCTTCACTTTCTTGATTAGCCACAATTTGTTGCAATAACTTTTCAATCATAGAATCTTGGGATGGTTGAGAAAATTCGGGTTGTGGGGTGGTTTGATGTGAAAACTCTTCTTGAAAATGTGCATGGTGGTCATAAAATTGAGAAACAGGATCAAATATAGGACTGGCAAATGTAGTGTAACTGGGATCATCATCTTCATAAGAATGGGAATAAAGTTGGTTGGAATAAACGCCATTCACATGTTCTACTTGACGATACTCCACACAATGATGCTCGAGATGTGGACCAAAACACAACTTACAAGTATGCAAATTAGGAACGGGAATGGATGCAAGGGCTTGTATACCTCAGGCTAAGTTCAATTGGTTGGAAACCTCATCATCCACCATCTTCTTCTGCAAATCAAGGACGGTGGCCATTAGAAGCTTGATAGTGGGGTTGTGTTCCAAAGAATAGTCCCTATTTCCTGAATTTTGGCCGTCTCCCCAACTAGGAACATTCTAAGATAGCTCGTGAAGAAAAATGTTGGCTTCCTCCGCAGTCTTCTTTAGAAACATCCCTCCGGACACATGATCAACAAATTCTCTAAGAGGACCGCGGAGCCCATGATAGAAATTTTGAAGCAACATCCAATCCGGTAAATTTTGATAAGGGCATTGTCGTTGAAGACTCTTAAATCTCCCCCAAGCGTCGAAAAGACTCTCTTCCGGCCCTTGCTTGAAACTTAAAATTTCTGCTTGAAGTCGGTGTGTCTCCTCCGCCGGAAAGAAACGGTGAAGAAAATCTCCTTTGAGTGCCTCCCACGAAGAATAAAACCAGTTGGACATGTTTGTAGCCATATCTTCGCTTTCCCCGTAAGAGTTAGAGGAAAGAACTTCAATTTCAAATATTCTGATGATATCTTTGGGATGTGTATAAAGCTAATCCGGTCTTCGAATTTATCAATATGAGCAATGGGACTTCCAGCAGCATCGTCCCCATGAAACGAGTTTCTTTGAAGACTTCAAGTAAGTACGGTTTAAACTCGAACACAGCATCGGGTGGCAATGGTGGTAATGTGATAGGACTGCCTCTCGTACCCAATGATGGAACGACATATGATAGAAGGGTACGAGGTGAACCAACTTGAGCTTCACCCATTAGAACGCGAAGACTCCTACAAGAAATGAAGAAGCATCAAATTCATTGGGATTAGCACAAACTAATTTCTAGCGTGAAAGAAAACTTAAATAACCAAAAACCAAGAAATTAAAACTAGGGGCGCTGGCTCCCCAGCAACGGCGCCATTTTGTTATACAACGGTTTGTAAGACCTCGGTATTGTCGTTCTCTCTCAGGGAGCTGGCGGCCTTGGTCATAGAAACTAAGTCAATGGTCGGGATGAGGTTGCTAAGGTAAGGATATCAAATGGTAACTTCGTTAGAAAATACCCACCGGGCTTCCTCTTTCAAGGATAGCCCGGATTAACTTCCCCAAAGTCCATCGACAGACCCGGGGGAGTTCAAGGAACGGAATTTCCTAGTTAGTTTTTATTCGCTTTCACGAACTAGAATACTAACTATCCTAATTCCTACCTTCCAACAAGTGTTGGATGTATTCGGGATGCATTCGCACCCAAGTACATCCCACTTGAGGGAAGAACAGGGTTAGGAAGTTAATTTCTTAACTAATTACTCACTAATATTGCTAACCCAAACCTAATCACCCATTCACACCCTTAATTACCCCCTAACCCATAGGGTTTCTAGCCACTAATCATGACACTAACTATGCTAACAACATCCAAACCAAACCTAAACATGATTTCTAACATCAAACAACCATAAACAAGCAAGATAATCAAATAACAAGCAAGAACAATTAAAGAACAAGCATAGTAATTAGCAAAGTAATTAATAAAGGAGTTAAGGAAAGAGAAAACTTATCAAAGTGATGTAGATGAACAAGAGAAAGCAATAAAAAGATGACCCAACAATCTTTCAATTGTTTGAATCTCCAAATCTTCAATAACAAACACAAATCTCCAAAACCCTAGATTAATCTCTCACTAACCTCTCTCTAAAATCCCTAATTACAAGGTTGGAAAAAAGTCTCAGTCTATCTCTAGATAGCTCTCCTAAGAAATCGTGAAAGAGATATATATATACAAGTGAAAATTGGTTGGCAAAACGCAAGACTTGCCAGGACAAAACACGCGAGACATAGGAGAGACGTGGTCACGTCAGAGACCGCCACGGTCTTGTTACGCCAAATAAAAAGGTCGGGCGATTTCGAGCTTCGAGAGACCGTAGGTACGGTCCTGGATACCGTGGGCACGGTCTTACTCGGGATCAAGAGGTCGCGGGCGCGACCCATATGGTAGGGGGCGCTACCTTCTTCAGCTAACGATTCAAGGCTGACTTTGAGCACAGGTCGCGGGTGCTACCTCTGTGGTGGCGGCACTACCCCCTATGGTAGCGGGTGCTACGCTCAGGGTGGCGGGGGCTACCCTACTCTTTTCGTCCCTTTGTTTCTTCCTTCTTTCCAAGGTATGTAACACCCATTTCGAGGGTCGTAGCAGGTGTTACTTCACTAATTGACACCAAAGGTTAGGAGTGTGGTCCCAGGTCGACTCCGCCTCGGTTTCCGGTCCGGCTCGGCTCGGGAAATCACCAAGAATGCTATAAAAAGGCCCGTTTTGCTACGTTTTGAGTGAAAGCTCCATAATCTACAAAATTACCAAAAACGCATTAAAAACTATGAAATTAAACCACGAAACGAGTTAAAAGCCTAAGGATTTAGGTGGTATTTAGACACAGAATTGGGTCTAAACACCAGTCCGCGTAATAATCAGCACAACTTGAGCTGGCCCAAGTAGGGTGTCCAAGTTACGGATTCTCCTTAAAACGGTCGGCCTGTGGATGGGGCCCATCCGAATGGAGAAACACTGACTTATACTTCCATACTCTGTCTTGACTCACTGTGCTTGGTTTTATTTGGCCCTTTATGATGATCGATAGTTTTATGGATCACGTAGAGTTAAGGTCATGCCAACCCGTGTCCAGGGTGAGTCACCTTGTTCAGACAACCTATAGGTCGTGCATATTAGGAAGTCCCATGTAGGTTCGCTAGGTCGGGCATTTATCGGGTTGGGTTTTGGTTAATAAAAGGTCAATCACTGAACTGTGTGGTTTTGCTGTAGTCAATATAGGAGACCCAAGTGTAGCCTGGATCCCAGACCCGTCAGGTCGCTTGATCCGTAACCCAGTCTTCATCAGCACCTAGGTCCAAAATCTCCCATCGTCTGCAATTCGACATGTCTTTCGAAGAGAACCATGGGGACAATCAGGTTCAGGAGGCTTTAGCCAAGCTTCCTGCGGAGAAGTTTAGGCAAGTAGAAGGTTCAATCACTTTTGTTGCCTTACAGCAAGAGAAGAAAGTCGATGAGCACATCACTCGACAGCGAGAACTCATTGAAAGGCAAAACACTAGCATAGAGCAACAACAAGAAACCCTGAATGGTGTTCTGGAAGCTGTGCAACGCATCAACATGCAAATGGGAATGGTGGACAATGATGAAAACGCCATGGAGATCCTCTCTAATCCTGCAGTTGACAAGGGTAAAGGAAAGGTAGGAGAAAGTTCCGGTGCAGGGGCAGTCATCGAAGTACCTGATGACGTAAAGGCGACCATCCTCGGTGACCATCCTTCAAATTGTTCCAATCAAAGCTGAATTACGTGACGATCCTATCATTCAAGACATAAAAGCTCAGCTGAATGTGTTCAAGGATGCTGTGAGTCAGATGCCAACCTTCACCAACTAGTTCGTCAAGTTCGAACCACCTGTTGAAATTAATGTTAATATAGTGGGAAAGATGGACATTCCGCTGAAGAAGTTTAATCTGTTTGAGAAACCAACCCATCATGTATGGGAGTTCAACCGAGTGATGCCACTTCGGGATGTTACTACTTAACATTACAAATAAGTCTTTCCATCATCGTTGAATGATAAGGCGTTGAACTGGTATTACACTCTTCCTCTGGAGGTGCGAGGAGATTGGACCGCTCTGCGTACGACATTCATCGAGCATTACAGTAAAATTCAGAAGGATAAGGTGACCCTGTCAGACATCATGGCTATTCGACAAGGAGAAAATGAGTCATTTACAGCCCACTATGAGAGGTGGCTTGCTAAGTTCTCACATGTGACTAGCATCATCCCCACAGAAATGCAGTTTGACACATTTGTCCGTGGGTTGAAGCAGAGTCTGGCGCAACAATTAGATTTTCACATGGTTGAGAGTTTCGAGTACTTGAAGAAGCTGTGCCCTAAATGAGAGGCACACAAGGAGAGGACTACTGCGTCCCAAAATTTGAAGGGCAACAATATGGGGAGAAGGACCATCAGCCCTCCTAAAGTGGCTGAAATGAGCCTCATCCAGAATGTGAATCGTGATCTGCCTCCGAACACGACCTATTTCCAATACGATTCATATACCCCACTAGACATGACTTATACTGAAGCCTTGGATCGATTAATGAAATCAAATAAGATCCAGTTGCTAGCACCTAGGCCTGAACTTGAGACTAAGGGACTGGGGTGGAACAACAATGCTTACTACAAGTATCACCGGGCCAGAATCCATGACACCGAGCGGTGCTGGACACTCAAGAACCAAATTGAAAAGATGATTCATTCTGGGGCATGCACTACCAATGCCTAAAGCTGCGAGTAAACCCAATAACAAAAGCAATCCTCTCCCAAATCATGCTATCTTTGTGGGGGGATGACACTTTTGATCCATCTGAATATATTATCGACGAGGGAGCACCCGTACTCCTTCCTGAAGATTTGACAACCTTTACTGTCAATGGCATTTGGGTTAGTAATAAAGAGGATGTATATGAAGAAGATCCTAGTGTTGACTTTTGGTCCGATAAAGAAGAAGAAACTGCACCTAGTGTCGCGTTCTTAACTAGGTCGGGAAGGCATAATCAGGCGAGGACTGAACCTGCAGTTCCTTCACCAAATCCAAGTCCTACAAGAGCAGAGGTACCTGCTACCCCTGAAGATCTTGTTCTTACACAAATGAAGAAGACTGTGGCAAATGTGTCAATTTGGCAACTAATATGTGCTTCAAAACCACACAGAGAGCTTGTACTGGGGGCTCTCCAGATTGCCATCATTCCTACTTCCACAACCCTGGAAGCCTTGGTCTCACATGTTGCCGCTAGCCAGGGTGTAATTAATAAAGCCTTGTATTTAACTGCACTTTGTTCTAATAAAGTGATTCCATTGATTTTAGTGGATAACGGTTCTGTTGTGAATGTTTGTCCTTGGCGAACTGCTGCCAACTTAGGGGTTCAAAAAAGTCAATTGGTTCAGGATGCTGTGTTGCTCAGGGCATATGATAATACCCCTCGAAAGTCATTAGGAACGTTGACTTTGCTTATCACCTTTGACCACATCGCTCAGAATGTGGAATTTATGGTACTAGATATTCTTGTTGCTTTTAACCTGTTGTTAGGATGCCCATGGCTACACAACTGCAATGTCGTGGCATCAACGCTGCATCAAAAAATGAAGACGGTCATATACGATCAAGTGGTCACCCTTTCAGGGGTAATTGTCTCTAGGACTTTTGAACTTAAACAACCAGTATTAGAAGTAGAGCACACCTCTACTAATGTGGAGCTTCACAACTTTGAGATGGTCCCTGTTATAGAGGATGAAACGCCCTTTCATTTCGCTCCTCATTCTAACTTGAAGATTCATGCCATCATGAGGAGACAGGGATACTTCCCTTTGATGTCTTTAGGAATGAAACCAGACAGGGTCGCACCGTAGTTCTCTACCTCCACTTATTCTTGTCTTTTTGGCTTGGGATACAATGATGTATGATAGGATCAAAATGATCAAATCACACAACAAGACTAGTATCTTTAAGTAGTTCTTTATGAATGAATGTATGAACGAATGAAAGGATGAATGGAACGTAAGTTTCTTGGTTGTTTAGGCTATGATTCGAATGATATTGTGATTGAAACAATGTAGATGTGAAAGAAAAGATCAAACGAACAAAGTTTGAAAGTCACTGATGTAAATCAGCCCACGCTAAGTTCCCCAAGCCCAATCAAGGAAGCCCAATTGAAACACCAAGTTAAAGATGCGATCCTTCATGAAAAGTCTCCATTCTACACATCCCCAACAAAGAAGATTGAATTCTTTTACATGGAGAAAAGATGGGCTAAAGAAGGAAGATATAAAGTTGAATCACAAAGGCCCATTCATATGGTGTGTTTCTTATTTCAAGAGGATGTTCAAACATCTTAGATGGGCCAAAGAATACACGTCCAAGTCCAAGGAAATACACGTCCAAATCAAGAACATTCAAGCTAAATTTTATTATCTTGATTTTTGGATGTAATTTATTTAATTATCGCTTTTAATCGTTTTGGTGTGTTTTAATTATTTTAGAATAATGTAAGATGACAAGTGACTTATAAACTTGATCATCATAGGTTTATTATTTCGTGTGGGTTAGTAGGACTAGGCGTCACTTTTAAAGAATCCTAGAAGGATTTGGCTACTTGTAACTAATCCAATTTGGATTAGGAAAGTCAAAACCAATCAGGATAAGGTTTGTTACAACCAACTCCCCCTAGGATAATGATTCCTAATCCAAGGGAGAGTAGGAGTAGATAGACGAGTTCTCCTTGGCTTGCACGCCAAGTAAGAGACTCCTAGGCTTAGTATAGCTTGGCTCTCATGCCAAGTAAGAGTACAAGTCTCTTTAGGACTCCCCTAGTATAAATAGCCTAGGCTTGTAATCCATTAAACACATCAGTTGAGAAATATGAATCAAGCTTTGAGCTTACCCCCTAGAGTGTTTGGATAAACCCTCTCCCCTTTCTTCTATTGTATCTTGGCATGGCACCCAAGTGGTCAGGAAGAGCTTGATCCTAGGTTGCGGTCTAGATCAAGTTAGCCCTAGGTTGTCTATCTTGTGGATTCAAGTTAGAAACCTAGTTCTATCCGTTCTTACCTTTCTATCAATATAGTTAAGGTAATTACATTGTGAGCTTTCTGTCAATACAGTTAAGTCACATTCAACCCTCTATCCTACCCCCTCATCCCAACGCTACTTCCACCTCCTTAAACCTCCACAAAATCGCCACCCTTCCCTCTCTCTCAAACGTCACCCCTTTCTCTCTCTCCCTCCATAACAACCTTCTCTCTCCTCCAACAAACTCTCTCTCTCCTCAAACAAACTCTCTCTCTCATCCAACAAACTCTCTCTCTCTCTCTCTCTTCCAACAAACTACATTCCTCTCTCCTCCCTCTCAACCTCACGTCAAACACTCTCTCTCTCCCCTCCTATTCACGTCAATTCCCCTCCATACTCCCATCCAAGATTCAATCATCTTTCCTCTCTTCCCCGTTCAAGATTCAATCTTTCTTGAATCTTGAAACCACAAAAGCCCTCACGGCAAAACATCCTCCACAAAGAATCCTATTTCACGAGAACCTCCCCCTTCTCTCTCCCTAATTCGTGAACCACCCCCCCTTCTGTTGTTTGGTTACACATGATTTAATGTATTATTGGATTAAGGTTCTTTCTTGATCCGGTAATACATCAAAAGTGGTATCAGAGCTCTAGGTTAGTGTTGAGTGTAAAACCAAACACGTAACCTTCAGTTCCAATAGCCTAACCTGCAAGTCCAAAGCTTAACCTGCAAGTCTAAAAGCTTGACCTGCAAGTCCAAAGCTTAAACTTGAAATACCAAACACATAACCTTCAAACCTTCAGTACCAACATGCAACCCTAAACTCCACAAACAGCCCAAACACATTATCCTTTCCTTACCCAACGTCACTCTGAACGTTCCAAGCCTCTAACATGGCACACGAATTGCTCTTTATGAGGAGGATCCTCAGCGGTTTGATTGTTCCTAAAGATCAGCAACAACGAGAAGCTATCTTTTAGTCTCGTTGCACAATCAAGGGAAAGGTCTGCTCTTTGATGATTGATGGTGGAAGCAGCACCAATGTGGCGTCAACTACTATGGTGAACAAACTTCAACTGGAAATGAGTCCCCATCCAAATCCCTATACCATCAAGTGGCTCAATCAGGGTGAAGGTTTATAAGTAACACAACGATGTTTGGTAAGCTTTTCCATTGGAAAATCTTTTCAAGAATCTTTATGGTGTGACGTTTTGCCTATGGATGCTTGTCATATTCTGCTTGGAAGACCATAGTTATTTGACAGGAGCGTGATACATGATGGAAGAGCCAATACCTACACTTTCAGGCTCAACAACAAGAAAATCACCCTAGCTCCATCAAAAATAGCCAATCCATCCCCACCCAAAGAGAGTGATCCAAATCCCATCACTTCTATGACCACTGAACACCCTGAGTTTAGTGAGCATAAGAAGTTCACTCCCTTAAACCCAAACACAAAACCTAGCCACGAAAATTCCACCAACGAGAACCCTAGTCTCGAAAAGGGTCACCCACTCGTCACCCCTCAGTTGGAACCACCCTCTCATGTGTTCCAAGAAGAGATACCACCAGGATCGCCTCCCCAGTGTGACATTCATCACGAAATTGATCCTGTTCCTAGATCTGTTGGGCATAACGAGTCTACACATCACGAGAACCCCAGTGGCAATCAAGAAGATCAAGGGAAAGATGATGATCTTCAAACAAAGGGTATAATCAGGGAAAACTACCATTCTTGCGCCACCCCTACCCTTTTGGTCCCAAAGGAAGAAGGAAGCCAAAGTCTGTGCATCAGCAAGAGTCCTATCAAGTACAGGTTTCCTAGAATTGAATATCTGGTGGATGAGTCTTATGGTACCAATGTTCTTCCAAAGATTAATCTACAAAGTGGGTACAATCAGATTCGAATTCAAGAAGGGGACACTGCTGTCAAAACCAAAGGAGGACTCTATGAATGGTTAGTCACACCTCATGGTTTAACTAATGCTCTCTTTATTATTATGAGACTAATGAATCAGGTTTTGAAGCCACTTATTAGCAAGTATATTGTTATCTACTTGGGTGATATACTTGTGAATAGCAAGAGTGAGAAAGGTCACATCTTTCACCTCCCATCTGTTTTGGGGACCTTAGCTCACGTGAAACTACATCAGAATCTACCCAAGTATGGCGTCTTCATCAACAACATAGTCTCTCTTGGCTATGCTTTTTCGCCTGAAGTATTCAAGTTTGATGGAGAAAGAGTTAAAGCTATCAAGGAGTGGTCTACTCCAACTAGAACTCATGATGATCGAAGCTTCCCCGGCTTGGCCTCTTTCTTTAGGAGGTTTGTGAAGAATTTCAGCACTATTCTATCACTTATGGCCGAGCTACTAAAGTCTAAGGAGTTTTCATGGACTCCAACAATCCAGCAAGTGTTCGACATCAGCAAAAGAAAACTCTGCACCACACCAGTCCTAATCCTACCCAGCTTTGATAAGAAGTTTGAGGTCGAGTGTGATGTTTCTGGAGTTGGTATTAGAGCTATTCTATCTGTTCTATCTCAAGGTCGCCCCTTAGCTCATTACAGGGAGAAGTTTGGTGACCCTAGATTCATAGAAGATCTCTTTCGGTTCATCGAGTTCAACGCCAACTTCTTGGCAATCAGGGAAGAATGCTGGAGATTTGCCTAGCCTTGGTCTCACTTTTGGGGACCCAAGGTTCATGGAGAATAATGGAGGGCAGCCCAAACCATCTACTGAAGAGATCACAGTTCACGTGAAGGTCTTGATTCACGTGGAGCTTACAGTTGGGCCAATTGTAGTCTTTGAACTTGAACCTCCAAGTTTGAGGACAAACTTCTTTCAACAAGGGCGGAATGATGTTAATCAGCTCACGCTAAGTTCCCCAAGCCCAATCAAGGAAGCCCAATTGAAACACCAAGTTAAAGATGGGATCCTTCATGAAAAGTCTCCATTCTACACAGGCCCCAACAAAGAAGATTCAATTCTTTTACATGGAGAAAAGATGGGCTAAAGAAGGAAGATACAAAGTTGAATTACAAAGGCCCATTCATATGGTGTGTTTCTTATTTCAAGAGGATGTTCAAACATCTTAGATGGGCCCAAGAATACACATCCAAGTCCAAGGAAATACACGTCCAAATTAAGAACATTCAAGCTAAATTTTATTATCTTGATTTTTGGATGTAATTTATTTAATTATCTCTTTTAATCGTTTTGGTGTGTTTTAATTATTTTAGAATAATGTAAGATGACAAGTGACTTATAAACTTGATCATCCTAAGTTTATTATTTCGTGTGGGTTAGTAGGACTAGGCGTCACTTTTAAAGAATCTAGAAGGATTTGGGTACTTGTAACTAATCCAATTTGGATTCCAATTTGGATTAGGAAAGCCAAAACCAATTAGGATAAGGTTTGTTACAACCAACTCCCCCTAGGATAATGATTCCTAATCCAAGGGAGAGTACGAGTAGATAGACGAGTTCTCCTTGGCTTACACGCCAAGTAAGAGACTCCTAGGCTTAGTATAGCTTGGCTCTCACGCCAAGTAAGAGTACAAGTCCCTTAAGGACTCCCCTAGTATAAATAGCCTAGGCTTGTAATACATTGAACACATCAGTTGAGAAATATGAATCAAGCTTTGAGCTTACCCCCTAGAGTCTTTGGATAAACCCTCTCCCCTTTCTTCTATTGTATCTTGGTATGACACTCAATTGGTTAGGAAGAGCTTGATCCTAGGTTGCGATCTAGATCAAGTTAGCCCTAGGTTGTCTATCTTGTGGATTAAAGTTAGAAACCTAGTTCTATCCGTTCTTACCTTTCTATCAATATAGTTAAGGTAATTACATTGTGAGCTTTCTGTCAATACAGTTAAGTCACATTCAACCCTCTATCCTACCCCCTCATCCCAACGCCACTTACACCTCCTTAAAACTCCACAAAATCGCCACCCTTCCCCCTCTCTCAAACGTCACCCCTTTCTCTCTCTCCCTCCATAACAGCCTTCTCTCTCCTCCAACAAACTCTCTCTCTCCTCAAACAAACTCTCTCTCTCATCCAACAAACTCTCTCTCTCTTCCAACAAACTACATTCCTCTCTCCTCCCTCTCAACCTCACGTCAAACACTCTCTCTCTCCCCTCCTATTCACGTCAATTCCCCTCCATACTCCCATCCAAGATTCAATCATCTTTCCTCTCTTCCCCGTTCAAGATTCAATCTTTCTTGAATCTTGAAACCACAAAAGCCCTCACGGCAAAACATCCTCCACAAAGAATCCTATTTCATGAGAACCTCCCCGTTCTCTCTCCCTAATCTCGTGAACCACCCCCCTTCTGTTGTTTGGTTATACATGATTTCATGTATTATTGGATTAAGGTTCTTTCTTGATCCGGTAATACATCAGTCACTAAGATAGGATGATTGATAATGGCTTTGGATTCTTCAATGGAGATATGGGCACACCACCCCAATGGTTCCTCCAATTCTACCTTTCACCTTCTAAGGATGCCAACCCTAGAATAGAAGTAGAGATGGGCGTATTCCTCCCTCAAGAGAACTACAATTCTAGTTTTGAAACTAGAGAGAAAACAACAACATATGTGTTTTGATTTGTATTTAATTGATATGAATAATGTGTTACAAGACGATCCCAAAGGGTCTATTTATAGTAATCCTCGGCCCCTTAGGCGTGACCCTCCTTTCAGGATACAAGGATTACAAGCTTACATCATTCAATACAAAGATGACATCACAAACTACAAAAAGACTCCTATGTACATAGCTAAAAGAAACAATGATAACTTGCTCAATTCTGCTCTAAATCTTACGATTCAAAAACCATAAGAAAGATATTCCAAAGATCTTCATTTGACTTTCAGACTTCTCCTTCAATAGAATTATAGATCTTGAGATATTGAACAAAGTAATCGCATATAGCCATTGATGTCATTCATCGCATGATTTGATAATAATGACTTAACCTCTTCTTCAATAGAAGCTTATATTTCCTCTTGATTACTTCCTTAATGTACTTTAGCCTCCAAATGCATGTACATCATTCCCCCTTAGTTGAGAAGAGTTTGTCCTCAAACTAGGTAACTTCTCTGAAATCTTCATCCTCTTAATATAATGCTTTGATATGCTCAAGTCCAAGCACTCTAGATTCAAGTATATGAACCAACATATACCTTCTTGATAAAGCATCCACTCCTTTATTCAAGTGACCCGCTTTATGATGAATCATAAAATGAAAAGATTGCATGAACTCTACCCTTTTGGCATGACGAGGGTTCAACTTATGTTGTCCTTGTATGTACTTCAATGCTTCATGATCACTATGAAGTATGAATTCTCCACACAACAAATAATGTCTCCAATGCTCTATTGCCCTTATGATGGCATAAAATTCTTTGTCATATGTACTATACTTCCTCTTTGCTTCACTTAGCTTTTCACTAAAATAAGCTATTGGGCGACCTTCTTGAGATAAGACAGCACCTATCCCAACTCCACTTGCATCACATTCAACTTCAAACACTTTAGAGAAACTAGGTAATGTAAGAATAGGGGCGTTATATAGCTTGTCTTTAATCAACTCAAAAGCTTGATTTGCGGCTTCATTCCAAGAGAACTCTTTATTCTTCATCAATCAGTCATAGGAGATAAAAGAGTACTAAAGTTCTTGTTGAACCTTCTATAGAAAGATGCCAAGCCATGAAAACTTTGTACCTCATGAATGGTTGTAGGTGTTGGCCATTCTTTGATAGTTTTTACTTTCTCCTCATCTACTTGGATCCGTTCACTTGATAGCACATATCCAAGGAACACAACTTGGGACGTGAAGAAATGACACTTTTCCAAGTTTCCATAGAGCTTTTCACGTTCCAAAATGAGCATGACCGACTCCAAATGCTTCACATGTTCCTTTTCACTCCTACTATATAGAAGAATGTCATCAAAGTATACAACAACACATTTACCAATAAGAGGTTTCAAGACTTGGTTCATGAGTCTCATAAATGTTGATGGTGCATTTGTAAGACCGCATAGCATCACAAGCCACTTATATAATCCTTCTTTGGTTTTGAAAGTCGTTTTCCATTCGTCTCATTCATGGATCCTTATTTGATGATATCCACTTCTAATATCAATCTTAGAAAATACCATGCTTCCATGTAGCTCGTCCAATAGATCTTCAAGTCTATGTATTGGAAACATATACTTGGTTGTGATTTTGTCGATGGCGCGACAATCTATACACATTCTTTGTGATCCATCCTTCTTTGGTACCAATAGGGCGAGAATGGCACAAGGGCTAAGGCTCTCACGAATCAAACCTTTAGCTAATAGCTCTTCCACTTGTCTTTGCACTTCACTTGTATCCGTTGGATTCATTCTATAGGCCGGCTTGTTTGGTAGCATAGATCCTGGGACAAGATCTATTTTGTGTTGAATCTCTTGTTTTGGTGGCAACCCATGAGGCATCTTCTTAGGGAACATATGAGAGAATCATTCCAAAAGAGGATTCAAGAATGGATGGTTGCTTGGTGGCATCTTGCTTTCCTCCAAGTTTGCAAGAATAAGACTCTTATGCTCCTCATACTCATGATATTCTGCCTTCATAAACATCACAATATTGCTTTCATTCTCCTTAGGCCGAGATATAGAAGATGGTGCTAGAGGTGTCAAAGTGATCTTCTTTCGATTAAGGGTGAGAGTGTAAGTGTTGGCTCTCCCATCATGTATGACACTCCTATCAAATAACCATGGCCTTCCCAATAAAATATGACATGCATTCATAGGAATGACATCACACCATAATGAATCTTTATAACTCTTTCCAATTGAAAGACTTACCAAGACTCTTTGATCCACACGAATGCCTTGGCCTTGGCTTAGCCATTGTATAGTGTAAGGTGTGGGATGATGGTTAACCTCCAATTGCAACTTCTTGATCATTGTTGTAGAAGCGGCATTAGTGCAACTCCCTTCATCTATGATCAATGAGCATACTTTTCCTTTGATGGTACAACGAAAGTGAAAGATAGCCTCCCTTTATACTTGGTCATTCGGCACATGAGCTACATTCAAGGCTCTTCTTATAACAAGTAACTCTCCATCATCCGACTCCTATACATACTCCTCTTCTTGTACATTGGTCTCCTCATTTTCTTTCTCACACACATCATTATCTTCTTCTGGTTGAACATATAATGATGTTTGGTACTCAACCAAAGATACTACCCTCTTGTTAGGACACTCCGAAGCATAGTGACCTAAACCTTGGCAACGAAAACATCTCCTTGGAGCAAGGGTTTTTGGTTCGAGAACATTAGGTTTGGGGGTGGTTTGGGGCTGATTTGTGGTGCTCTTGATGTATGATGGTTTGGAAGATATAGGTGGTCTTTGTTGTGTAGGGAATGGTCGTGTAGGGTAGGTTGATTTTTGTGGAGTTTGGTACTTGTTCAAGACTTCTTTACCCTTATTTCTCCTTTGTCGTTCAACTTTGAGTGATAAAGAATTCAACTCATCCAAGGTTTTGTATGGTTGTAACTCAACAATATGTATAATCCAATCATCAAGACCAATAAGATAACGTACCAAAGTTTGTGGCTCGTCCTCTTTAAGGTCACACCTCCAAAGCAAATGTTCAAATTCTTTGGTGTACTCCTCTACACTTCTACCCCCTTAGATAAACTTTTGTAGCTTGTAGTAGTTGTCACGTAAGTAGCTAGGTGGTAAGAACCTCTCTTGAAGCTTCTTCGTCATCTTATCCCAAGAACGTACTTTTTCCTTTCCTTTAGCTTCTCGTTTCTTTTGCAAGTTTGTACATGAAATGTTTGCATGCTTTCGTAACTTCAAGGCAAGATACTTGACCTTCTTGTAATCATTCACGTCTTTGAGATCAAAGACTCTTTCTACGGTTTGCATCCAATCCAAGAAAACCTCTGGATCAAGACTTCCTTCAAACTCCGGTATTTCCACCTTGAAATCAAATCTTTCCTCCCTTCTTGGACGTCTACTCCTTTCACTTTGTATGTCCTCGATCTTCATCATCTTGGGGATCACCATGTATCTCTCTATGTTGAAGATGCATATACTTCTTCAATTGGTGGTGAGATAAGCGATTCTTTGCTTCATTCTTTCTACATCGTCTTGGGAATTCATGGGTGAATTCGTAGGAGAACTTGCACTAGCCATTTAGAATCAATCTTGGCGAGAAAGATCCTTCAAGACTCACGATTTTGGGTTTTGGGTGTAGGTGACATGGGGTTTGTGTTTGGCTACGATTTGGTGAGGGAATGTGTTTGGTTTTGGGGTTCTTTGTGGAGTTTTGTGGTGGATGTGTTTTGGGGCTTTTTGTGTGATGAAGATGTAGGGGAAAGATCGAAAAAGATGGTATTGTGATTGAAACAATGTAGATGTGAAAGAAAAAATCAAACAAACAAAGTTTTAAACTCACTAAGATAGGATGATTGATAATGGCTTTGGATTCTTCAATGGAGATATAGGCACACCACTCCAATGGTTCCTCCAATTCTACCTTTCACCTTCTAAGGATGCCAACCCTAGAATAGAAGTAGAGATGGGCGTATTCCTCCCTCAAGAGAACTAAAATTCTAGTTTTGAAACTAGAGAGAAAACAACAACATATGTGTTTTGATTTGTATTTGATTGATATGAATAATGTGTTACAAGAGGCTCCCAAAGGGTCTATTTATAGTAATCCTAGGCCCCTTAAGCGTGATCCTTCTTTCAAGAAACAAGGATTACAAGCTTACATCATTCAATACAAAGATGACATCACAAACTACAAAAAGACTTCTATGTACATAGCTAAAAGAAACAATGATAACTTTCTCAATTCTACTCCAAATCTTACGATTCAAAAACCATAAGAAAGATATTCCAAAGATCTTCATTTGACTCTGAGACTTCTCCTTCAATAGAATCATAGATCTTGAGATATTGAACAAAGTAATCCCATAAAGCCATTGATGTCATTCATCGTATGATTTGATAATAATGACTTAACCTCTTCTTCAATAGAAGCTTGTATTTCCTCTTGATTACTTCCTTGATGTACTTTAGCCTCCAAATGTACATCATACAAGCCATACAATCAGGAGGTCCGTCTTGCCAAAATTGCGTTAGCTCGTTAAATAAACCAGCTCGACTCTCCTAAGCTGTTGGAGACTAAGCAATATCCATTGACTTTGAATGGATAATTCATAAGGCAGGGTGATGATTTCCCTTCGTATGGATTCTCGGAACCCCGGTAGGTTAATGGTATTCGCGTTCCCGGGTTAGAGGTTTTCAATGACTACGATGTCCCAGTAAAGGAAGTTCAAACCTAAACCAAATGAGCAATCGCCTCTTGGGTAGACTCACCTTTCTAGAGTGACTATTTCGGTCTGCTGTTCGGTTAAAAAGCTGCTAAAGAAGAGAAAGAAGCAAACCCGGTTGTTGCTGTGCTATCCAACCCTAAATTTGATCCAAACACTTAAATGAATTAACACAAGCCATGATTTCTGCTGGTGGAGGTTGCCGCAAAGTGACCTGGGCGATTCTATCAACAGTAAATGTACCTTAATTAGTGTTAGGAGAACCTTATAAGGTCTTGATGTATAATGGGATCAATAGAATCTCATTATTTTTGGAAGCAGGATCTTTAAAAACCAAGATAAGAATCTTGCTTCTCAAAGTTCTTAAAGATCAACCAATTTGAATGAAATGATGTATAATAGGATCAAGGGTGATCAAATTATACAAAAGACTAGGATCTTTAAGTGGTTCTTTAAGATTGAATGAAAGAATCTATGAATGGAAGAATAAACGAATGGAATGGACGAGTGGAATGAATGGAATGAATGTGTGAATGAGTGGAATGTAAGTTTCTTGAATGATTGAATGATATTCAAATAAATCTTGAGATTGGAACAATGTAGAAACAAAACAAGATCAATGAAACTCAAATGGAAACTCACAAATGGATGATGAACGAATGATAAGTTTGGCTTTCGAAGAATCTTGGAGGATACAGCCACACCACCTTCAAGATTGCTTCAATCTCTTCCTATCACCACCTAGGACGCCACCCTAAGCTAGAAGAAGAAGATAGGATCGAATCTCCCTCAAGAGAAACGAAAGACTAGCAAAAGCTAGAGAGAAAACAACACCATGTGTTTGTATTTGATTTATTGAATGAATGAGATTACAAGAGGCCTAAGGGGGTATTTATAGTAATCCTAAGCCCCCTTGGATGTGTACTATTCAAGAAATTAGGCCCCTTGAGGCTTACATCATCCTAAACATTTATTACATCATAAAAACTCTAAAATACAACTCTAGAAAGAAAAGACTATAACTCCTTCAATACTTGTCCGTTTTCCAAGATTCAAAAACCATTGGAAAGCTCTTTCAATGCTCTTCAATATGTCTTTGGATGACTTCCTCATTAGACGCATGTATCTAGAGTTATAGAGTAAATTACCCAACTGCCTTTGTTGAAATCATTCAAACGAGAGGGATACTTGAGTGAATGATGCTCTTTTGCCATATAACCGAGTATTAGGCTCCTACGATGTATATTGGATGTCTTCCTTGATGTCCTTGATGTATATGGACATCAAACATACATCATACTCCCCCGGTTGAAAAAAAGTTTGTCCTCAAACTTTGAACATCAACTCTTTTGTTCGCCTTCTTCGCAAAGAAATTACAAGCTTTCTTCGTAAAGGCTTTGAAGTCATCATAGATTCCTTTATATAACTTCTTCAACTTCTCCCAAGATAACCCATTGACATTATTGGACTTTGATTCTCGATATTTCACCATGGATGTAAAAATCTCATGTAACTTCACAACTTCAAAGTCTAGTTTCACCACTTTGCCTTTATCATGGGTAATACGACATAGTATGAAACGATCCATCTTTGAATGGTCATCGACAACTAGAACCTCTTGACTTCTTTGAATCCTTGGAACTTCAACCATGAGATTCAAGTTGATATCTTTAGGGAGCATATGATAGATACGTTTTATAGGAGAATTCAAAATTGGGTGATTGCTTGATTTGCTCTCCTCCAAGTTTGCAAGAACAAGACCCTTATGCTCTTCATACCCATGATATTCCTCCTTCATAATCGTCACAATGTTGCTTTCATTCTCCTTAGGCCGTATGGTATAAGATGGAAGTAGAGATGTCTCTTGATGCATGATATTCCTATCAAGCAACTTTGGTCTTTCCAACAAAGTATGACAAGTATCCATAGAAGTAATATCATACCATAATGAATCTCTACAATTCTTGTAAATGGAAAGACTTACTAAGCTTCTTGGATCCTCATGAATGTCTTTGTCATGGCTTAGCCATTGTGTAGGGCGTGAATAATTCTCCAAGTTTGACGTGTGGATCATTGTTGTAGGGGCATCAATGTCACCATAGGAGGCACAACTTTCTCCTTCTTTGATCAATGAACATACTTCTACTTTGTTGGTACAATGAGAGATCTTGCACTCTCTTTGTTGATGTTCATTCGCCACACATACTTCTTTCAAGGCTCTCCTTGTCACAAGCCACTCTTCTACGTACTCCTCTTCTACTACATTCTCCTCCTCAAATAATTCATTATCATACGTTTGGTACCCAACCAAAGACACTTCTTTCTTGTTAGGACACTCCAAATCAATGTGACCCAAACTTTGGCGATGACAACATCTCCTTTGAGAAAGGGTTTTGGGTTCTTGGATAGTAGGTTTTGGGAGGGTTTGGGGCTGTTTTGAGGTGCTTTTGGCGTGGTAATGTGTGGGAGATATGGATGGTCTTGGTTGCATATGGGTTTTATCCCAAAGTTCTTTACTCTTTGCTTGTATTTCAACATCAAGAGCTAAAGAACTCAACTCTTCCAAGTTTGTGTAAGGTTGATTTACAACAACATGTCGAATGTAATCATTAAGACCAAGAAAGTAACATACTAAAACTTGTGGATCATCCTCCTTAAGGGCATACTTCCAGTTTTGCCACTGAATTTATTGTGTATTCAACCACATCCTTGCTCCCTTGCTCCAAACGTTGCAAATCACTTTGTGAATTCATGCTAGATCTTTTGCAAGCCATAGAATATGAATCTTGATGAAGAAAGACTAAAACAAGACTCACGGTTTAATGGGGAAATGTAAGGAACGAAATGGGGGAATGTGTTTGGGTTAGAGGATTGGTTTCTTGATGGGGTTTCTTTGTGGAACTAATGGTGGACGTGTATGTGGGGGATGATGGGGAATGGATTTGTGATGGAAAGATGATGAAAAGATAGTAAAAGATAGATCAAGAACTAAGAGAATCAACTCCTAAGCTCTAATACCAATTTTGATGTATAATGGGATCAATGGAATCTCTTTATACTTGGAAGCAGGATCTTTAAAAACCAAGATAAGAATCTTGCTTCTCAAAGTTCTTAAAGATCAACCAATTTGAATGAAATGATGTATAATAGGACCAAGGGTGATCAAATTATACAAAAGACTAGGATCTTTAAGTGGTTCTTTAAGATTGAATGAAAGAATATATGAATGGATGAATAAATGAATGGAATGGACGAGTGGAATGAATGGAATGAATGTGTGAATGAGTGGAATGTAAGTTTCTTGAATGATTGAATGATATTCAAATAAATCTTGAGATTGAAACAATGTAGAAACAAAACAAGATCAATGAAACTCAAATGGAAACTCACGAATGGATGATGAACGAATGATAAGTTTGGCTTTTGAAGAATCTTGGAGGATACAGCCACACCACCTTCAAGACTGCTTCAATCTCTTCGTATCACCACTAGGATGCCACCCTAAGCTAGAAGAAGAAGATAGGATCGAATCTCCCTCAAGAGAAACGAAAGACTATTAAAAGCTAGAGAGAAAACAACACCATGTGTTTGTATTTGATTTATTGAATGAATGAGATTACAAGAGGCCTAAGGGTGTATTTATAGTAATCCTAAGCCCCCTTGGATGTGTACTATTCAAGAAATTAGGCCCCTTGAGGCTTACATCATCCTACACATTTATTACATCATAAAAACTCTAAAATACAACTCTAGAAAGAAAAGACTATAACTCCTTCAATACTTGTCCGTTTTCCAAGATTCAAAAACCATTGGAAAGCTCTTTCAATGCTCTTCAATATGTCTTTGGATGACTTCCTCATTAGACGCATGTATCTAGAGTTATAGAGTAAATTACCCAACTGCCTTTGTTGAAATCATTCAAACGAGAGGGATACTTGAGTGAATGATGCTCTTTTGCCATATAACCGAGTATTAGGCTCCTACGATGTATATTGGATGTCTTCCTTGATGTCCTTGATGTATATGGACATCAAACATACATCATACTCCCCCGGTTGAAAAAAAGTTTGTCCTCAAACTTTGAACATCAACTCTTTGTTCGCTTCTTCGCAAAGAAATTACAAGCTTTCTTCGTAAAGGCTTTGAAGTCATCATAGATTCCTTTATATAACTTCTTCAACTTCTCCCAAGATAACCCATTGACATTATTGGACTTTGATTCTCGATATTTCACCATGGATGTAAAAATCTCATGTAACTTCACAACTTCAAAGTCTAGTTTCACCACTTTGCCTTTATCATGGGTAATACGACATAGTATGAAACGATCCATCTTTGAATGGTCATCGATAACTAGAACCTCTTGACTTTTTTGAATCCTTGGCACTTCAACCATGAGATTCAAGTTGATATCTTTAGGAGCATATGATAGATACGTTTTATAGGAGAATTCAAAATTGGGTGATTGCTTGATTTGCTCTCCAAGTTTGCAAGAACAAGACCCTTATGCTCTTCATACCCATGATATTCCTCCTTCATAATCGTCACAATGTTGCTTTCATTCTCCTTAGGCCGTATGGTATAAGATGGAAGTAGAGATGTCTCTTGATGCATGATATTCCTATCAAGCAACTTTGGTCTTTCCAACAAAGTATGACAAGTATCCATAGAAGTAATATCATACCATAATGAATCTCTACAATTCTTGTAAATGGAAAGACTTACTAAGCTTCTTGGATCCTCATGAATGTCTTTGTCATGGCTTAGCCATTGTGTAGGGCGTGAATAATTCTCCAAGTTTGACGTGTGGATCATTGTTGTAGGGGCGTCAATGTCACCATAGGAGGCACAACTTTCTCCTTCTGTGATCAATGAACATACTTCTACTTTGTTGGTACAATGAGAGATCTTGCACTCTCTTTGTTGATGTTCATTCGCCACACATACTTCTTTCAAGGCTCTCCTTGTCACAAGCCACTCTTCTACGTACTCCTCTTCTACTACATTCTCCTCCTCAAATAATTCATTATCATACGTTTGGTACCCAACCAAAGACACTTCTTTCTTGTTAGGACACTCCAAATCAATGTGACCCAAACTTTGGCGATGACAACATCTCCTTTGAGAAAGGGTTTTGGGTTCTTGGATAGTAGGTTTTGGGAGGGTTTGGGGCTGTTTTGAGGTGCTTTTGGCGTGGTAATGTGTGGGAGATATGGATGGTCTTGGTTGCATATGGGTTTTATCCCAAAGTTCTTTACTCTTTGCTTGTATTTCAACATCAAGAGCTAAAGAACTCAACTCTTCCAAGTTTGTGTAAGGTTGATTTACAACAACATGTCGAATGTAATCATTAAGACCAAGAAAGTAACATACTAAAACTTGTGGATCATCCTCCTTAAGGGCATACTTCCATAGTTGCCACCTGAATTCTATTGTGTATTCAACCACATCCTTGCTCCCTTGCTCCAAACGTTGCAAATCACTTTGTGAATTCATGCTAGATCTTTTGCAAGCCATAGAATATGAATCTTGATGAAGAAAGACTAAAACAAGACTCACGGTTTAATGGGGAAATGTAAGGAACGAAATGGGGGAATGTGTTTGGGTTAGAGGATTGGTTTCTTGATGGGGTTTCTTTGTGGAACTAATGGTGGACGTGTATGTGGGGGATGATGGGGAATGGATTTGTGATGGAAAGATGATGAAAAGATAGTAAAAGATAGATCAAGAACTAAGAGAATCAACTCCTAAGCTCTAATACCAATTTTGATGTATAATGGGATCAATGGAATCTCATTATACTTGGAAGCAGGATCTTTAAAAACCAAGATAAGAATCTTGCTTCTCAAAGTTCTTAAAGATCAACCAATTTGAATGAAATGATGTATAATAGGACCAAGGGTGATCAAATTATATAAAAGACTAGGATCTTTAAGTGGTTCTTTAAGATTGAATGAAAGAATATATGAATGGATGAATAAATGAATGGAATGGACGAGTGGAATGAATGGAATGAATGTGTGAATGAGTGGAATGTAAGTTTCTTGAATGATTGAATGATATTCAAATAAATCTTGAGATTGAAACAATGTAGAAACAAAACAAGATCAATGAAACTCAAATGGAAACTCACGAATGGATGATGAACGAATGATAAGTTTGGCTTTTGAAGAATCTTGGAGGATACAGCCACACCACCTTCAAGACTGCTTCAATCTCTTCGTATCACCACTAGGATGCCACCCTAAGCTAGAAGAAGAAGATAGGATCGAATCTCCCTCAAGAGAAACGAAAGACTATTAAAAGCTAGAGAGAAAACAACACCATGTGTTTGTATTTGATTTATTGAATGAATGAGATTACAAGAGGCCTAAGGGTGTATTTATAGTAATCCTAAGCCCCCTTGGATGTGTACTATTCAAGAAATTAGGCCCCTTGAGGCTTACATCATCCTACACATTTATTACATCATAAAAACTCTAAAATACAACTCTAGAAAGAAAAGACTATAACTCCTTCAATACTTGTCCGTTTTCCAAGATTCAAAAACCATTGGAAAGCTCTTTTAATGCTCTTCAATATGTCTTCCTTGATGTCCTTGATGTATTAGGCTCCTATAATGTTTATTAGATGTCTTCCTTGATGTCCTTGATGTATATGGACATCAAATACACATCAGGTCTAGTCTAAGTCGAGCACTAGTGGGTCTATAATCGAGTCTAAGTCAGTTGGGATTAGCCCCAAGTCTAATAAGTTTGTACCCGTTTCTACATTCAATGAAGTGAATGTTTCTGAGTATCTCTGTTCTTCTGCTCTTCTCCCTAATTGTTGTGCTAATAACTATGTATTTGATGCTGAACCTTTAAAAGACTTTAATGAATTAACACAAGTCTTGAATAACCACGAGAATCACGTGGCACCTGTTGAAGAAACTATCGCCATCAATGTAGGGACGCCTGAAACTCCCCGGGAATTGAAAATTGGCAAATCATTAACCCTGGAGGAGCAACAGGAGTTCACCTTGCTTCTAAGGGATTTCGTTGACGTCTTCGCTTGGTCTTAAAAAGACATGTCTGGGATCGATAGAGAAATCACTGAACACACAATTCCGCTCTATCCGGATGCAAAGCCGGTACAGCAGCGGCCTCGCAGAATCAAGAATGAGTGGTCAGATAAAATTCACCGTGAGATTAAAAAGCAGTTAGAAGCAAAGTTTATCAGGGCAGTAGAATTCTCGGAGTGGTTGGCTAACATTGTCCCTGTGCCGAAGAAGGATGGGAACGTGCGGATGTGCGTTGATTTTCGAGATCTAAACAAAGCTAGCCCAAAGGATTGGTTTTCCTTTGCCACATATTGATGTCTTGGTTGATCACACCTGTGGACATGAGCAGCTATCGTTCATAGATGGGTATGCTGGTTACAACCAGATTAAAATGGCCGAAGAAGATATGGAGAAATCATCTTTCATTACTCCATGGGGGACCTTATGTTACACTGTCATACCCTTTGGATTGAAGAATGCGTGAAGACCAAATTCCAAACTTACGCAAGTTCTTCCTTAGGCTTCGCAAGTACAACATGAGGTTGAATCCACAGAAATGTGCGTTTGGAGTGACTTTGGGAAAATTGTTGAGCTATATCGTCAGTCAACGTGGAATAGAGGTTGATCCATCCAAGATCAAGGCTATTCAAGACATGGCTTCGCCTCGAACGGAAAAGGAGATCCATGGTTTCCTAGGGCGGGTACAGTATCTAAGCAGGTTCATTTCCAAGGTCACAATGACTTGTGAACCACTATTCAAGAAGTTAAAAGAAGGGAGCGAAAGTCGAATGGGATGACCAGTGTCAGGCAGCATTTGATAAAGTTAAAGCCGACTTAACCAATTGACAAGCCTAAAACTAATAGGTGTCTGTGTACCACAAGTGTACGGGTATGTGTAGTAATAAAATATCGTTCTCTCTCAGGGATTTGCGTTCAACCACACACTGAACTAGTTTTCTACAAAGAATGCTAGGTCGATCCAAAGGTTGTGGTAAGGTTTTCTAAACTAAACTAGGAAAACGGAAATTTTTAGGGTTTACCCAAATAATAAAAAGCGTTCAGGGGAGTCCACTCTAGTCAATCAATCGAATCATCTACAATTTCGGTGCAGGTAACAAGATAATTCGGGATCTATAATCTTTCTAGGCCTTATCACTTCGATCTTTCGATCCTAGGTGAGTTACAATGGTTAAACTAAACATTATTTCTAACTATTTAGTCTAATCAAAGATAAGAACTGATTATAAATTGACCCTAGGCAAGAATCATTATGTCTAACTATTTTCTAAACCTATTCAATCTACGCAATCCAATTCAAGACTCAAACTGTCGTTCTGTTGTCGAGAATCTAAAGCCAGGTAAAGACTCAAACTGTCGTTCTATTGCCAAATTACCATGACATACAATACACGCAGATTAAACGAATAAAAAGATGACCTAACACCGAAACTGCATTCAAATTCAATCAATAGACATCGAGTTTATCCCCCAAACAAAGGAAATTAGCTACTCATAATACTAGAAATAAACATCGCAAAATCTAAATAAGAACGAGAAAGCATGAAAGTAAAATAGAAATAAACCGTGTTCGAATTGGCGGAGTCGATCTTTTCGTGTGACCCGAATCGATCTCTTTCGTGTTCTTCGATCACAAGTAACAATCTAATCTAATAACAATGCTTGAGAGTTAATTGTAGAGAAAATATCTAAAATCTACTCTAAAAGCTCCTAAAAGTTGCTCCTAAAACGAAAGATAAAATTGATGAAAAGACGATCCCTTTCTACGGCGCGGACGAAGCCCTTTTATACGGCTGGATTAGGGCACAAAACGCGGCCTGCGTTTTGGAAACGCTGGCTGCGTTTTGCCCAAGAAGTGAAGTTCTCCGCGAGAGGACGTTGGCTGCGCCCCAGAAACGCGGCCTGCGTTTTACGTCTTCTCGATTTTTTATGTTTCTGGACGAGGCGCGGGCTGCATTTTAAAAACGCTGCCTGCGCCTTGTCTCTCCACCCTAATTGGGTTGGGTCGTGGCATAACAGGTCATTTCTTCCTTCCTTCTTTCTCTTCTTCTTCAACTTCTTTTTTTATTTTCCATGATTTTTGCTATTTCTTCTCCAATTCTTCATGCTTTTTGATATAATTCCAATTCCTGTAAAACATACCAAACTCGCGAACAAGTGTATAAATCATAGAAATTGACATATAAATACTATATATCGGATACAAAAAGCATGAAACTGATATGTTTTGAGCCCTAAAAACTCTTTATAAAAACGACTTATCAAATCCCCCCATGCTTAGCTTTTGCTTGTCCTCAAGCAAGTGAAAATTGAAAACAAGAGGATTAGGGCTCAAACAGGAAAAACAGATTTAGGAAGAGAAAGAGGCGGAAAGAGTTTTCGATAGAATTACAAGAACAAAATCTTAACACCCCCTCAGGCTAATGATAAGTCGTTTTTATATAGACGTTTTTAGGGCTCAAATCATGTCAGTTTCATGCTTTTTGTATCCGAAATCCCGTATTTTTATGTCAATTTCTGTGATTTATACACTTGTTCGCGAGTTTGGTATGTTTTGTAGGAATAAAAGGAATTATATCAAAAAGCATGAAAAATTGAAGGAAAAATACCAAAAATCAAAGAAAATAAAAAAAGGAAGTTGAAGAAGAAGAAAGGAAAGAAGAAAGAATGGCCCAAATAACACGGCCCAAGCCCATTTGCGGAAGATTCTCACTTTTTGGACAAAACGCAGCCAGCGTTTCTAAAACGTAGCCAGCGTTTTAGAAACACAGCCCGCGCCTCGTCCAGAAGCATAAAAAAAATGAGCAAAACCAAAACGCAAGCTGCGTTTTTCAGGCACAGCCTGCGCCCACTCACGGAAGAGCTGTACCTTTGGGCAACACGCAGCCAGCGTTTCTAAAACGCAGGCCGCGTTTTATGCCCTAATTCAGCCGTTTTGATGGACAATTAACGATTGAGAGTTTTATTTTCCACCGTTTAGCATAGGTTTTCTCTGTAATTCCTCCCTTCGGGGAGCCGTTCTAGTAGATTAGGAACGAAAGAGGTGGAGAAGGAGATCGAATCGAGTGACACGAAGAGATTGAATTTGATGACTCGAACGTTTGGTTTAATTTCTATTTACTTTATGCTTCGTTATTCAGATTTTATTATTGTTTTCCTTGTTTTCCTTGTTTTTATTTACTTTACTCGATGTTCTTCAATTAATTTATAGTGTGTAATTTCAATTTTAGGTTTTAATACAGCCGTTTAATCTGCGTGTATTGTATGTCATGGTAATTTGAGGTCAGATACTTGGTTTTAGATTCGACAACAGCGAGCAGCGGTTTGAGGTCAGTACTTGGTTTTAGATTCTCGACAACAGAACGACAGTTTGAGTCTTGAATTGGATTGCGTAGATTGAATAGGTTTAGAAAATAGTTAGACATAATGATTCTTGCCTAGGGTCGTGTTATAATAAGTTCTTTATCTTTGATTAGATTAAATAGTTAGAAATAATGATAGTTTAATCACTGTAACTCACCTAGGATCGAAAGATCGAAGTGATAAGGCTTAGAAAGATTATAGACCCCGACACTACTAAAATTACCTAGAAGTAGAATCACCGCTTAATTGATTAAGTTACTAGAGTGGACTCCCCTAAACACCTTTAATCACTTGGTTAAATCCTTTAATTTCCTTTTTCCTTAGTTAATTATCTGAACCATTACACCAACCTTTTGATCGACCTAGCATCCATTGTAGTGAACTAGTTTAGTGCGTAGTTGAACACAAGTCCCTGAGAGAGAACGATATTTTTATGGGCGGTACACAGACACCTATTAGTTTTAGGTCTATCAAGTTTTTGGCGCCGTTGCCGGGGACTTGTTTCCCCAACTGCCATTACACGAACGCACTCTGGTTGACTAGGTTTTTATTGCTTTCCTTTAAACCCTAAAAAAATCAAATAAAAATTAAAAATTTTTAAAATAAAAAAAATGGCATCTTTTTATTTTCCCCAACTTGAACATGAATTATACTGGAATTATTATGAGCGTTTATTTGCTTTTCTTGTTGAAAGTGCGTATGATTGGAACAAGTGAAATTCTTGATGTTATTTTTGAAGGTGTGAATATAGAGACACGTAATATTTTGAATCATTTTTGTTTTCCTGAAAAATCTGTTGATGAAGCTTGGAATTTACTTAAATCGCTTGAACGTGATACGTATGCTTTTGAAACTTCTAATGATGTAACTGAGTACTTTAATCCTTGTGCCTTTCATGCTATGTCCTACATCCGATCTCATAATTCAATTTTTAATGTTTCATATGAACAAGATGATTGCCCTAGTATTACCTTATTTAAATCGTTATTGAGGGCAGAGGTAGAAAGACTGAATGAGTCAAATAAATTGCTAGGAAGGTGTGACTTGTTGCAGGACATTGACCATAGTTCTAAACCTTCCAATAAGGTAATATGTCATGATAACAAGTTCGTCGTCCCTTTAGAAGTCAGTTTTGATGATCCTTCTTATCCTAGTTTACCTGAAAACACTACTGAATGTGTTTCTGATTTGCATGATAATCCCTTACCTTTTTCTCAGTCGACAGGGTTTGAGGTAAGTGAACCTTCTGGGTTAGACACTAGGTATGAAGAAGATTTTAATCATGATTTTGTTGATATTAATTATGAGGAACCTAGCGAGAAAATTAATATTGATTTGAATGGTTCAAACAAGGATCCTGATAATATTCTCCCTGATTCTAATGATTTATTTCCTGCTTCTATTCCTTTTTCACTACCTTCAGTTTCACTAGAAATTAATAAGGAACCCATATCTGATGAAAAGACCTTTGACGTTCAAGTTAATATTTTTCATGAGGTTAATTCTTGTGAAACTAACAATATTATTGATGAGTTGTCCTTAGGTAAATTTAGAGGTGATGACCCCTCCCTTAATCCATATTGTGTATACCTAGAGGACATTCCTAGAAAATATTTGTGGACTACATATTTTGAATCTTTTGATTTTTCTAGAAAATTTGATTTATTACTGAGAACTTTACTAATGTTTTATTTTATAAGTTTTCAGTTGATCCCTAACCTGCCAGCTTGCAAACCACATGTAGAGGAGTTTGACAAGCTACTAAGGGCCTTGACGTCATCCGGAGTGGAGACCATGATCTTAACCTTTTAACTGAAACTATTTTAATTTTCTAGAGTTTTTTTATTCCCGTTCGATTTTGCTAAATTTCATTTTCGTTTCTGAATTTCTCTTTGATAATTAAATTCCTTACATTTTTAGTCAAGTTTTTGGTTATTTATTGAAATTATTATCTCTAACCTAATAATTTTTTAGTTGGTAGATGTTTGTAGGGATTTTTGGTATGTTAAATTGTAGGGAAAATAAGGAGCAAACAAAGAAAAAGGAGAAAACAAGAGAAAAAGGTTGCAAAAATAGGAATTGCAGCATCAGGTAGGAAAACGCAGCCAGCGTTTTCCAGGCGCTGGCTGTGTCTCAAATAGAAGGTCAGGTAAACGTTTTTTCACAAAATGCAGGCCGCGTTTTGCCCTTTTTCCAGAAATTTTTGCCGCCTCCTAGTTTAATCGGCCTTCCCCCTTTTTCTTTCAAAACACAACACTCCCACCTTATTTTGCCCTAACACTCCCGACGACCCTTCTCCCCTAAACGCTGCCTGCGCCACCACCACCACCTCTCTCGCCGCCGTCCACCTCGCCAGCGCCGACCACCATAGCCACCACCACCTTCTTCTCTCTCTTTCCTCTTCTCACTTGCACTCTCACACTTTGAAATTTCAAATTCCATTCCTCTTCCCTCTTCAACTCAAGGTATGGAATTTTCAACTCTTTCTCTTGTTCTTTGATTATATACTTCATTCTTGGTATGATTTTAGTTGAATACTTGAGTTTATTGAATAATTTGTTCAATTTATACCATGTATCATGTCCTAGATTAGAATTTCTTGATTTAGGTTTGATTTTTGGATGAATTCTTGATTAGGGCTTGGTAGAGTTGATTGATCTTTGATCTTTTTGTTCCAGAATTGAGAGAATTAAGATGTTGGATATAATGTGAGAGCAATGCAATGTTGAAATTGAGAAATCTAGGTCTAGGTTTTTGTTGTGATTGTGTTGTGGTGGTAATGCTCTGTTTTTAGTAAGGTTTAGGTTAGAGATATCTTGACTTCAATCCCCAGTATCAAATAAGCATGGGGAGGGGGATTGATAGTACTAAGTTTTTGCATTATGATCATGCTTATTTGATACTTAGAATCTATCTTGGTGATTGTACTGATTTTGTGAGTATTTTTAGAAGGTGAGGGTTTGAGTTGGGAAATTTTTAATCTTGGATGCTATTGTTGGGGGAGTATGGATTGTTTTGGATTTGTTATAAATTTAGCTCAGTAAAGATTCCAGGTATGAACATATTATCATTGGTGGTGGTTTGTGTTGAGAGTCCAACTTGAACTCGTTTACACCTTGTTATAGTTTTCATTGTATCTCTCATAGTCAATCAATAGTATTTTGTGGTGTCATTATGCATGAATTCTCAAGCAATTTGTTGGATTTACTTGATACACCATATTCTTGCTCAAGGATGTCGCGATACTTGAGTTTGTTTTTGATACTTGTTGCTTGTCTAGAGTGAGTAACCTTAACTGAAAAATCACAATCTTGTTGCTTTGGTGCGTGAAATCTATGACATTGTTTATAATAAGCTTAAAGAGTTGAAATTTCGGTCCAATTTTGAGTTATACGTGGACTGTTGAGCGAATTTGACTACTGTACTTTGCTTTAGTGCTTGCTTGAAGTAGAGTTGGTACCCTCTAAGTATCAAGCAAGCATGGGGGTGTCTAAGTAAGTATGATTATTATGCTCACATTCAATTGATGTTTAGATGGTGAGAACGAAGAACACAAGTTTCACGGCCGGAGATCCTGGCGATGATGGAACCGGTGGGAGCCAAAAAAAAAGGGAAAGCTACAGCTGCAGAGAAGGGAAAGCAAAAACGTTACCCCATCCCGAGATTCTAGGAGCTCCAACCCTTTCAATTTCGAAGGGGATGTCAAAGCGTGGTATGATTCTCTTCACCATTTGCTCTGCCCTTACCCTATTCACCATTGTCTTCTGCATTGAGGACAATGCAGCGTTTAAGTATGGGAGGGTTATATATCCACTTTGTGAATATCTTTTCTTTACTTCTCTGATTTTTCTTTTATTTTTGTCTTTCTTTTTCTTGTTTCGTGCTTATTTTTCAATTTTTAGTTTGATTTTTTGTCACTTTTAGTATATTTTCTTTTGTTGAGTTTTTAGTTTGTGTGTTCTTCAATTGTTTTTAGTTTTCTTTTCCTAGTTTCTTTCTAGTTTTAGGATTGCATTCACCTAGATTGCATTAGTTAGAGCATATAGATTTTTCTTTTATTTCTTTTCTTAGTTTGTTTCTTTTTCTTTCTTTTGCATTCACTTTACTCAAAAACCCAAAAAAATCAGAAACTAGAAAAAAAAATAGGATAGGACTAGGATTAAAACCGGAAACACCTTCGGTGATGATTTGTAAACCCTTCTTACTTTCAGTTTAGCTTGCTTCGCTTAGAAAACTTTGGATGAAATCTCAAAAGTTTTTGAAACCTTTTCCTTCAAATCTTCTGATTTTGAGACAAGTTATGAAAGTTGCATTTGACTGCTTTGACTATCTTAGAAAATATAAATGTGCGTGCCGCAAATCTTTGGGCTAAGTTTAGTTGATTGAGCCCCATCCCGTGAGTCCACATTACCAAATTTACGAATTGATCACTTTTATCAATTCATGATTCCCTGAGTGACTCCACCATTAGTTGCATCTCTAGAACTTGTTTTGCATCTTGCTTGAGACTACATATTTGCATTGCACGCTGTGACAATGTAATTAAGGCATTCATTTTATTTTGTAAAGCTACATTGCCAAATAGCCAACCCTACATTATATTTACTGTTCTTTTTGCCCCGCCTAGCCTTTGTTTATCCTTCTTTCATGATTGAACCCTGACGATACAAGCCTTGGCCTTTGATATTCAGTATCCCTCTGCCTTGCTTGGTTGAATGAGAGTTTGTCGTTTTTTGGAAGGAACAGTTGGTTTGGTGTATTTGTGAACAAAAATATGAAGTTTGGGAGAGATTGTGCTTATTGCTTCAAATTAGGAGAAATTGAAAGTCCCACCTTTTGAATAATTGGTGTTTGGTTATGTTGTTCATATATTATATCGAGGTCGAAGTTATAATTTCATAGTTTTCTTCTCCCCGATCACCCACCAAAAAGAAAAAAAAAAGGGAGGCAAAAAAAAATTTTAAAAAAAAGGAGAAAAGAGTTCAAAAAAGAAAAGGGTGATTAGGGAGAGTCAATTTAAAGTTCTGAAAACTTTGACTTGGTTGTATTCAGTGGAGATTTTGATATTGTTGAGGGAGAAAGGTGAAATTCCTTGCATACATTAAGCATGAAGGAGAGTTTAGGGTGTTATACTCATTGAAATCAATCCAAGCATGGCTCTTAACTCCTCACTCCCAAATTTTACGGCTCCTTACCCTTAACCTAAGCCTCGTTACAACCCGGAAAAGTCCTTTTGATTGTCACTTGTGCATTGCATTCCAGTAGTGGAGAGCGAGGTTCTTACCAAGCTTATGGTAGTTTGTTTCTATTGGTCTGAGTATGAGAAAAACCCACATACATATTAAAATTTGAGTGATTGAGTGTTTTTATTCTTTCCTATGTGAGGTTTGCTCTTTTTGACTGACTTACGTCCATAACCAACCGCGCATATTTGCAATATTCTTGATATTGTTGGCAGATTAATGCTTCTGAAGTACTTGTTCTCTCCTCTTTGGTTTAGAAAATTTCTTCCTTTCTCTTTTGAATCGAGTTTTGATCTTGTCCAGACTGATCTTTGTGCTTGCCTGTTGAATTGATGTGTTACAATGGTTAGCCTGAGGGGGTGTTAAGATTTTGTTTTTGTAATCCTATCGCAAACTGTTTCCGATTCTTTTTCTTCTTAGGTTCTGTTTTTCCTGTTTGAACCCTAATCCTCCTATTTCCAATTCTGACTTGCTTGGGGACAAGCAAGAGCTAAGCATGGGGGGATTTGATAAGTCGTTTTTATATAGAGTTTTTAGGGCTCAAATCGTGTCAGTTTCATGCTTTTTGTATCCGAAATCCCGTATTTTTATGTCAATTTCTGTGATTTATACACTTGTTCGCGAGTTTGGTGTGTTTTGTAGGAATAAAAGGAATTATATCAAAAAGCATGAAAAATTAGAGGAAAATACCAAAAATCAAAGAAAATAAAAAAAGGAAGCTGAAGAAGAAGAAAGGAAAGAAGAAGGAATGGCCCAAATAACACGGCCCAAGCCCATTTGCGGAAGATTCTCACTTTTTGGACAAAACGCAGCCAGCGTTTCCAAAACGCAGCCAGCGTTTCCAAAACGCATCCAGCGTTTCTAAAACGTAGCCAGCGTTTTAGAAACGCAGCCCGCGCCTCGTCCAGAAGCATAAAAAAACTAGCAGAACCAAAACGCAGGCTGCGTTTTTCAGGCGCAGCCTGCGCCCACTCACGGAAGAGTTGTACCTTTGGGCAAAACGCAGCCAGCGTTTCTAAAACGCAGGTCGCGTTTTATGCCCTAATTCAGCCCTATAAAAGGGGATTCGTGCTGCCGTTTTGATGGACAATTAACGATTGAGAGTTTTATTTTCCGCCATTTAGCATAGGTTTTCTCTGTATTTCCTCCTTTCGGTGAGCCGTTCTAGTAGATTAGGAACGAAAGAGGAGGAGAAGGAGATCGAATCGAGTGACACGAAGAGATCGAATTCGACAACTCGAACGTTTGGTTTAATTTCTATTTACTTTATGCTTTGTTATTCAGATTTTATTATTGTTTTCCTTGTTTTTATTATTATGAGTGCTTCGATTACTTGTTTAGGAGATAAACTCAATGTTCTTCAATTAATTTATAGTGTGTAATTTCAGTTTTAGGTTTTAATACAGTCGTTTAATCTGCTTGTATTGTATGTCATGGTAATTTGGCAACAGAACGACAGTTTGAGCCTGTACTTGGTTTTAGATTCTCGACAATAGAACGACAGTTTGAATCTTGAATTGGATTTCGCAGATTGAATAGGTTTAGAAAACAGTTAGACATAATGATTCTTGCCTAAGGTCGTGTTATAATCAGTTCTTTATCTTTGATTAGATTAAATAGTTAGAAATAATGATAGTTTAATCACTGTAACTCACCTAGGATCGAAAGATCGAAGTGATAAGGCTTAGAAAGATTATAGACCCCGACACTACTAAAATTACCTAGAACTAGAATCACCGCTTAATTGATCAAGTTACTAGAGCGGACTCCCCTGAACACCTTTAATCACTTGGTTAAATAATTTGATTTCCTGCTGTCTTAGTTAATTATCTGAACCATTACACCAATCTTTTGATCGACCTAGCATCCTTTGTAGTGAATTAGTTTAGTGCGTAGTTGAACATAAGCCCCTGAGAGAGAACAATATTTTTATTACTATACAGACCCGTACATTTGCAGTACACAGACACCTATTAGTTTTAGGTCTGTCAGCTAACCATTCGAACACATCAATTCAACAAGTAAGCACAAAGACCAGTCTGGGTAAGATCAAAACTCAGTTGAAAAGAGAAAGAAGAAATTTTCAAAACCAAAAGGAGAGAACAAGTACTTCAGAAGCATAAATCCGCCAACAGTCTTAAGAATAATGCAAATGTGCGCGGTTAGTTGTGGACGTAAGTCAGTTAAAAAGAGCAAACCTCACATAGGAAAGAATAAACACTCAATCTCTCAATTTTGAATTGGGTTCTTCTCATACTCAGACCAATAGAAATAAACATCCATAAGCTTGGTAAGAACCTCGCTCTCCACTACTGGTATGCAATGCACAAGTGACAATCCAAAGGACTTTTCCGGGTTGTCACGGGGTTTAGGTTAAGGGAAAAGAGCGGTAAAATTTGGGAATGAGGAGCTCAGAGCCATGCTTGGATTGATTTTCAACGAGTATAACAATCTAAACTCACCTTCTTACTTAATGTATGCAAGGAATTTCACCTTTCACCCTCAACAATATGAAACATCTCAACTGAATACAACCAGGTCAATGTTTTCATATCTTTAAATTGAATCTCCCTAATCACCCTTTTCTTTTTGGAACTCTTTCTTTCTCTTTTTTTTATTATTAGTTTTTGGTGGGTGATCGGAGAGAAGAAAACTATGGAATTAAAACTTCGACCTCGATATAATATATGAACAACATAAACAAACACCAATCATTCAAAATGCGGGACTTTCATATTCTCCCAAACTTCATATTTTGTTCACAATCACACCAAACCAATTGTTTCTTCCAAAAACGACAAACTATCATCCAACCAAGCAAGGCAAAGGGATACTGGATATCAGAGGCCAAGGCTTGTATTGTCAGGGTTCAATCATGAAAGAAGGATAAACAAAGGCTAGGCGGGGCAAAAAGAACGGTAAATATAATGTAGGGTAGGCTATTTGGCAATGTAGCTTTACAAAATAAAATGAATGCCTTAATCACTTTGTCACAGCGTGCAATGCAAATATGTAGTCTCAAACAAGATGCAAAACAAATTCTAGAGATGCAACTAATGGGTGAGTCACTCAAGAGATCATGGAATTGATAAAAGTGATCAATTCAAAATTTAGGCAATGTGCACTCACGGGATGGGGCTCCATCAACTAAACTTAGCCCAAAGATTTGCGACACGCACATTTATACTTTCTAAGATAGTCAAAGCAGTAAGATACGACTTTCATAACTTGACTCAAAATCAGAAGATTTGAAGGAAAAGGTTTGAAAAACTTTTGAGATCTCATCAAGACTTTTCTAAACGAAGCAAGCTAAACTGAAAGTAAGAAAGGTTTACAAATCATCGCCGAAGGTGTTTCCGGTTTTAATCCTAGTCCTATCCTATATATATATATTTTTTTGGGCTTTTCTAGTCTTTTCTAATTTTTTTGGTCTTTTTCTAATTTTCTGATTTTTTTTGGATTTTTTAGTAGGTGGATGCATAAGAAAGAAAAGAAACAAACTAAGAAAAGAAAGAAAAATCTATATGCTTCTAACTAATGCAATCTAGGTGGATGCAATTTAAGAGAAAAACTTAGAAAGAAAAGCTTAAGAAAACGAGAAAACAAAAGAAAAACACACAAGAAACTCAAATAAAAGAAAAGGAACAAGCTAAAAACTAAAAAGCATGCTAACCTATGATTAAGCAAATAAAAGAAACACACAAAAACAAGAAAAATCACACTAAAAACTGAAAAATAAGCATGAAACAAGAATAAGAAAGACGAAAATAAAAGAAAAATAAACGTAAAACAGATAAATAAGAAAAATATTCACAGAATATTCAACCCCCCCATGCTTAGAGGTTGTATTGTCCTCAATGCAGAAGACAAGGATGAAGGGTGACGTCAATTAAAGGATAATGGATCCTCAATCGGTGGGGAAGGGTTGGTATGGCTCGGTCCTGGTGGTGGTGAGGCTCGATCAAACATGGCCTGTATAAGGCAGGCAAGGTTAGCTATGGACTCGTCGAGGCGGTCAAAACGAAGGTCAGTCTGACCCCTATCCTCAACAAAACTCTCCCTCAACTCGTTGACACGGTGCTCGGTCCGGTTAATGGAGGTTTGGAGGTCGGGAAAGCGCGCCTCATAATCTAGTTGGGGTTGTTCGGGTTGAGGGTCAAGGTGGATTTCAGGCTCAGGCTCGGGATCAAACTCAGGAAAGGGTGGCATCCACATTAAATTCTTAGCAACTTGGGGTGAGGTGTGGGGGTTAGGCATAGGGAACCTAGTGTTGTTGGGATATACCCAAAGGCAACGCGAGTCCTTATCAAACTTACACAAACCAAAGGCATTACACTGGTCCCCATTTAAGAATAAGCTAACCGGGACTAGGTCGGTCGGGTTCCTAGGTGGCCTAAAGCCGAATCGGCGTGCAAGGTGAGTAATGTAGCCCCCTATGGCAATGCCTTTGTTGGTTGAGGTGGCGACACTAGAAAGATGGTGAGCTAACATAGCTGCGGGGTCGGCACGAGTGTCAGCATCTAACATGGAATACAACATATAACAATCAGCCCGGGCAACTTTGTTTGAGCTACAGGGTCTCCAAAAAATGTCGCAAGAGAGTATGCGGTGGACATACCTCATTACGGGGTTTCTAATCGCGGTCGCGAGGGTGTTGCTAGGGTCCCAATTGTCAAAACCTGATATTCTAAAAAAGAAACCCTTTCCATCCCAATCTATGGGTATAAGGGATGAATTCATGCATGTTCGCTCGGGAAGGTCAAAGGCACGGGCAAATTGGGACACGGTCAGGGTCCTCTCTACCCCCAAAAGCTGGAAACGAATGCACCCGTCCCTCCCTTGGAGGTTCACAACTAGGGTCAACAAAAACTCAAGGGTGATCCTCCTGTAGGTCGGTTCGCCTAACCTAGCTAAGTTGGTCATGTGACAACGACCTAACATCCAATCAACATCATCCAACATACCACAACTACGCAAGAAAGGTTCATGCATATATTTGGTGGGGACGATTGCTCTTTGGGAGAGGGAGTCGTACCTTTTCTTAATTTCCCCTTCGAAATTGAAGGGGTTTGGGTTTTCCGAGTCCTTTGAAGGTGCGATCTTCTGTTTTCCTTTTTCTGCTGCCGTAGCTTTGCGCTTCCGGGTGCCTCTGGCTTCGTTGTTATCACCCGGTGGTCCGGAAAAGCTAGGGTTCTTAGTTCTCACCATCTAAAAATACTCACAAAATCAGTACAATCACCAAGATATATTCTAGGTATCAAATAAGCATGATCATAATGCAAAACTTAGTACTAACAATCCCCCCATGCTTATTTGATACGAGGGATTGAAATCAAGATAAATCTAACCTAAAACCTTACTAAAAAACAGAGTATAACATCACAATATTATCACAACCAAAACCTAGACCTAAATTTCTCAATTTCAACACCACATTGCTCTCACATTATATCCAACATCACAATTCGCTCAATTCTCGAACAAAAAGATCCAAGATCAATCAACTCAAACCAAGCCCTAATCAAGAATTCATCCAAGAATCAAACCCAAATCAAGACATTCGAATCTAGGACATGATATATGGTATAAATTGAATAAATTATTCAACAAACTCAAGTATTCAACCAAAATCATACCAAGAATGAAGTATGTAATCAAAGAACAAGAGAAAGAGTTGAAAATTCCATACCTTGAGTTGAAGAGAGAAGAGGAATGGAATTTGAAATTTCAAAGTGTGAGAGTGCAAGTGAGAAGAGATAAGAGAGTGAAGAAGGTGGTGTGTGTGGTGGTCACTGGCGAGAAGGATGGCGGCGCTGGTGGTGGTTGGTGACACGGGTGGCGTTTGTGGGAGAGGGGTCGTCGGGGAGTGTTCGGGCAAAAGCAAGGATTTTGTGTTTTGAAATAAAAAGGGGGAGGGTCCAACTAAATTAGAAGGCGGGCAAAAAATTCTGGGAAAAAGGCAAAACGCGGCCTGCGTTTTGCAAAGGGATGCTTACCTGACTCTCTGGAGGAGGCGCAACCAGCGCCTGGAAAACGCTGGCTGCGTTTTCCTACCTGATGCAGTGATTCGATTTTTGCAACCTTTTGGCTTGTTTTCTCCCTTTTTCTTTGTTTGCTCCTTATTTTCCCTACAATCTGACATACCAAAAATCCCTACAAAGATCTACCAACATAAAATTCATTAGGTTAGAAATAATAATTGTAATAAAAGCCATAAATTCCTTGAATTTCTTCCTTTTCTCTACACACTAAAAGAAAAGCATTAGTAAACTTCAAAATTAAAAATTGCTAAGGAGTACAAATTGAAAGAAAATAATTGGACAAAAAAAATGTGGGGAGGAATAAATATTTGATAATAGTGTACCTCCCCGTCTTTGTTTAGCGTCGTTAGCTCGACGTTACGGACCCTACTTACTTTGCTGATTGGAGGTCGGGGTCTCCAGCTAAGTATGACTTCAAACGTTGCACGTTTACCTTAAATGAACCAGTATTCTCATGCCAAATCTCTACCGCTCCATGAGGGAATGCGCGTATTACTTTGTAGCGTCCCGTCCATCTTGATTTTAGTTTCCCGGGAAAGAGCCTTAGCCTTGAATTAAACATGAGCACCATGTCTCCTTCTCGAAATCTTCTTCTCATAATATGCGTGTCGTGCCAAGTTTTGGTTCTTTCCTTGTATATTCGGGAATTCTCGTATGCCTCTTGCCGCAGTTCATCAAGTTCTTGAAGTTGCACAATTCTTTTTTCTTTCGCGATCTTAGGGTCGAAATTGAGAGCTTTGATGGCCCAGAAGGCCTTGTGCTCGATTTCAACTGGGAGATGACAAGCTTTTCTGAATATTAACCTATAGGGTGTGGTGCCTAGAGGAGTTTTGAAAGCAGTTCTGTAGGCCCACAGCGCATCATCGAGTTTTAAGGACCAATCTTTCCTTGATCTATTAACTGTTTTCTCGAGAATGCTCTTATGTTTGACTCCATATTTGGCTAGGAGGGATTCTAGTGGTCGGTTGCAGAAGTGAGTTCCATTGTCGCTAAGGGGCGCTCTAGGAGTCCCAAATCTAGAAAAGATGTTCTTTTTGAGGAACTTGATGATTGTTTTTGTGTCATTAGTTGGGGATGCTATAGCTTCCACCCACTTAGAGACATAATCCACAACAGCTAGAATGTAGAGGTTTTTATGGGATGGCGGAAATGGTCCCATGAAATCTATTCCCCATACATCGAATAATTCGACTTCTAGCATCCCAGTTTGAGGCATCTCATTTCTTCTGGATATATTTCTTGTTCTTTGGCATCTATCGCAACATATAACATAGCGTCGAACATCTCTTGTAAGAGTAGGCCGATAGAAACCTGCTTGATGAACCTTGGCTACCGTCTTGTCGGGTCCGAAGTGTCCACCGAAAGGGGTAGCATGGAGATGGAATAGCACGTTTCGCTCTTGTTCTTCGGGTATACATCGCCTGTAAATTCCATCACCGCAAAGTTTGTATAATAGCGGTTCTTCCCAAACATATCTTTTAACATCGGAAAGGAACTTTTTTTTTCGGTTGATAAGTTAAATTAGGTGGAAGAGCTCCGCAAACTAGATAATTCACATAGTCTGCGAACCATGGGGCTGAGTGTTGATTTATGGCTAAGAGTTGTTCATGAGGGAACCACTCATTGATTGATAGGTCATCCTTGACTGAAGAGTCAGATTGAAGCCTTGAAAGATGGTCGGCCACCACATTTTATAATCCAGGCTTGTCCCGAATCTCAATGTCAAATTCCCGAAGCAATAGTACCCACCGAATAAGACGTTGTTTCGAATTAGCTTTCGTCATTAAATGCTTGATTGCTGCATGATCTTTTTAGACTGTGACCTGGGAATTAATTAGATAGAGCCTGAATTTGTCTAGGGCATATACCACTACTAGAAACTCTTTTTCAGTAGTCGCGTAATTCATCTGAGCTCCATCAAGAGTTTTGCTAGCGTAGTAGATGGGATAAGGTTTTCCATCAATTCTTTGTCCTAGCACTTGCATTATGGGTGCAGACACCAAAGCCTGTTTCAATTTTAGAAAAGCAGCTAAGCATTCTTCATTGAATTCGAACGCAGCATCCTTGGCAAGTAGGTTCATGAAAGGCTTCGCTATCTTAGAAAAGTCTTTGATAAATCGTCGATAATAACCTACAAGTCCTAGGAAGCTTCTGATACCTTTCACTGATACTGGCGGAGGAAGTTTCTCGATTACTTCAACCTTGGCCTTGTCTACTGAAATTCCCTTGCTAGAGATCACATGTCCTAAGACTACTCCTTCTTGCACCATAAAGTGACGTTTCTCCCAATTTAGAACTTGGTTGACTTCTTCACACCTTTGATGTACCCGCTTTAAATTCTGTAGGCAAAGGTCGAATGAGGTCCCGTAAACTGAGAAATCGTCCATGAATACCTCCACAATATCCTCAATAAACTCAGCGAAGATTGCCATCATACATCTCTGAAATGTGGCAGGTGTGTTGCACAGTCCAAAAGGCATTCTTCTATAGGCAAGGTCCAATAAGGGCAGGTGAAGGTCATTTTTTTCTTAGTCCTTAGGGTGAATCGGGATTTGAAAGAATCCCGAATATCCGTCCAAATAGAAAAAATAGGAATTCTTCGCTAGACGCTCCAACATTTGATCTACAAATGGTAGCGGAAAATGATCTTTTCTAGTATCCTTGTTCAGTTTCCTGTAGTCGATGCACATCCTCCATCCAATAACAGTTCTGGTGGGAATTAGCTCATTTCTCTCATTCTTGACTACAGTCATTCCTCCTTTCTTCGGGACTACATGAACAGGACTGACCCACTCACTGTCTGAGATAGGTTAAATTATCCCTGCCTTGAGTAGTTTCAGTATCTCCTTCTTTACTACATCTTTCATGTTTGGGTTGAGTCTCCTTTGATGTTCGACTGAAGGTTTATGGTCTTCTTCAAGGAGAATTCTATGCATGCAGAAGGATGGATGTATTCCCTTTAAATCATCGATGACATAACCAATTGCTTTTCGGTGAGCTCGGAAGACTTCCAGTAATGAGGATGTTTCCTCTTTTGTCAAAGTTGAACTTACAATCACAGGATAAGTGGAATCCGGCCCGAGAAATTCGTATCGTAGTGTGTCTGGTAGCGGTTTCAGTTCTACTTCTGGGACTTTCGGCTCCACGCTGTGAGGATTCTCAATTAAGTTGTATTCCTCTTTAGGCTCACTCGTTACCTCAGGTGCAACATCTAATAGCCTTGCGTAGGCTGCTATAACATCTTCTTCATCCTACACCGAGCAATCATTAAGTAGTCATAGTTCAAGTGGATAACTTGACTGATCGTTAGGGGATGCGTCAGTGACAATTCCCTCAAAGAATCTATTAAATTACAATCATCAGAAAAAGAGGGAAATTTCGTAGCATGCTTTAGATTGAATTCAATCTTTTCCGATCCCACATTAAAGGTCATTTTTCCATGTTTAACATCAACACAACATCTCGAGGTTGCTAAGAATGGTCTACCGAGGATGATGGGCGTTCGCGAATCCTCTTCCATCTCTAAAATAACAAAATCTACTGGGACGAAGATTTCCCCTATCTTAGTGGGTATGTCCTCTAAAATACCTACTGGGTATTTGATGGAGCGATCGACTAAGTGCAGTGTAATGGTGGTAGGCTTTAATTCACCTATCCCAAACTTCTTATACATCGAATAAGGCATTAAATTAACGCTAGATCCTAAATCACATAGTGCACGGTCAATGTGAAGGGTGCCAGTTTCACAAGGAATAGTGAAACTTCCAGGATCTTTAAGTTTGGTTGGCAACTTGTTTTGTATAGCAGCACTACAATAGTCGTTTAAGACCATAATTTCATGTTCCTCTAATTTCCTTTTGTTACTAAGGATTTCTTTGAGAAATTTCGCATAAATAGTCGTTTGTGTAATCACGTCATTGAATGGAATAGTAACCTGAAGTTGTTTTATTATTTCCATAAACTTCCTAATATGTTTATCATGTTTCGTACTAACTAACCTCTGAGGGTAGGGCGACACTGGTACATGTACTCTTTGGTTAACTACTGGTGGCTCCTCTTGCTTCTTCTTCCTCCCCCTATAGGACTCTTCTATAAGTGATTCTTTTTCTGACTCAGGGCCCCTATCAGTAGTGTTATCCATTGGAAGTGGTTTAGTTGATGTACTTTCAAGTTTTCTTCGCTTAGTTTCTTCTAATTGTTTTCCACTCCTGAGGGTTAGGGCGCTGCAGTCTCCTGATACGCTATCGGTGAGGGAGGTAGAAGAATCATTCGGGTAAGTCGCTTGAGAGGCCAATTTTTCATTCAGGTTAGTTAAGGTTTCTATTTTTTCTAAAAGGCATTTAATTGTCCCTGCTTGTTCTTGCTGGTTTGATAGAAGGTTTTTCACTAAATCTTCTAAGTTTGGTCCTTGGTCAACATGGTGAACCTGTTGAGTTTGGTCATTACAGGTTAATTCTTTGGGACAAGCAGGTGTCGCATGATCGGTCGAACGACGGAAATTACATGATAAAAGTAAGGGTGCAGGCGAGTCTTGGTGGTCTATTTTTCACTAAGGAATCACGTTTAGTAGTTAATAACGAAATAACATCAATATCTTGCTTATCTCCCGCTCTAAGGCGGGGTTCTGACCACTGCCGTGAATTGTTCGCTAGATTCTCGATCAAAATCCAGATTTTCGGTATTGTTTGGTCAAAATATTTCCTCCGGCTGCTAAGATGATGCTTCCTCTTGTTGACTTGCTTGCTCCATTGTAAAATGATTGGATTAGGACCCATAGCTCAAATCCGTGCTGAGCACATTGTCGAAGAATGTCCTTAAACCTCTCCCAAGCATCGTAAAGTGACTCATCCGGCTCCTGCGTGAATGTAGAAATCTGATTCCTTAGGCTGGTGAGCTTGCTTGGAGGAAAATGCTTCTCTAAAAAGGTGTTGGCGAGTTCATCGAATGTCGTGATCGAATTTGGTGGAAGTGTGTCAAGCCACTCCCACGCCTTGCCTTCCAACAAGAACGGAAAGAGACGTAGTTTGATGGCGTCGTCCAACACGTTGTTGGCCTTGTAAGTGTCACAAGCTTGACGAAATAGTCGAAGATGTTGATTCGGGTCTTCATTAGCCAATCTATGGAATGGTGATTTTGACACTAAGTTGATCAAAGATTGACGTAATTCGAAGTCGTTCGCTTGAATGGTGGGAACGTTGATTGCTGATTGCGGATTGGTGACATTGGGATTTATATACTGCCCGAATGTCATTGGTCGTTGTTCTCCCATCTCTTCTTCCTTTTCCGAATCCGATTTTGCTCTTCTTCGTTCATTTCTTGATTTTCTTGAAATTCTTTCCCCAGTCTTGCTCTTTTCCTTCTGTCTCGAAGTGTTCGTTCGATCTCGGGATCGTACTCGAAAGAGAAATCCTTTTGCATAAACCTGAAAAAGACAAAAACAAGAACACCAAGCGTAATAAAGAAAAATAAAGAAAATAACAGAAAGTAAATAACCTAGTCACCCAGAGCACGTTCGTCGAATGGCGGTTGGGGGAAACAAATCCCCGACAATGGCGCCAAAAACTTGACAGACCTAAAACTAATAGGTGTCTGTGTACCGCAAGTGTACGAGTCAGTGTAGTAATAAAATATCGTTCTCTCTCAGAGATTTGCATTCAACCACGCACTGAACTAGTTTGCTACAAAGAATGCTAGGTCGATCCAAAGGTTGTGGTAAGGTTTTCTAAACTAAACTAGGAAAACGGAAATTTTTAGGGTTTACCCAAATAATAAAAAGCGTTCAGGGGAGTCCACTCTAGTCAATCAATCGAATCATCTACAATTCCGGTGCAGTAACAAGATAATTCGGGATCTATATTCTTTCTAGGCCTTATCACTTCGATCTTTCGATCCTAGATGAGTTACAATGGTTAAACTAAACATTATTTCTAACTATTTAGTCTAATCAAAGATAAGAACTGACTATAAATTGACCCTAGGCAAGAATCATTATGTCTAACTATTTTCTAAACCTATTCAATCTACGCAATCCAATTCAAGACTCAAACTGTCGTTCTGTTGTCGAGAATCTAAAACCAGGTAAAGACTCAAACTGTCGCTCTATTGCCAAATTACCATGACATACAATATACGCAGATTAAATGAATAAAAAGTTGACCTAACACCAAAACTGTATTCAAATTCAATCAACAGACATCGAGTTTATCCCCCAAACAAAGGAAATTAGCTACTCATAATACTAGAAATAAACATCGCAAAATCTAAACAAGAACGAGAAAGCATGAAAGTAAAATAGAAATAAACCGTGTTCGAATTGGCGGAGTTGATCTCTTCGTGTCACCCGAATCGATCTCTTTCGTGTTCTTCGATCACAAGTAACAATCTAATCTAATAATAATGCTTGAGAATTAATTGTAGAGAAAATATCTAAAATCTACTCTAAAAAGCTCCTAAAAGCTGCTCCTAAAACGAAAGATAAAACTGATGAAAAGATGATCCCTTTCTACGGCGCGGAAGAAGCCCTTTATACGGCAGGATTAGGGCACAAAACGCGGCCTGCGTTTTGGAAACGCTTGCTGCGTTTTGCCCAAGAAGTGAAGTTCTCCGCGAGAGGGCGCTGGCTGCGCCCCAGAAACGCGGCCTGCGTTTTTCTTCTGCTTGGTTTCTAATGTTTCAAGACGAGGCGCGGGCTGCGTTTTGAAAACTCTGCCTGCGCCTTGTCCCTCCGCCCTAATTGGGTTGGGCCGTGGCATAACGGGTCGTTTCTTCCTTCCTTCTTTCTCTTCTTCTTCAACTTCTTTGTTTATTTTCCATGAATTTTTCTATTTCTTCTCCAATTCTTCATGCTTTTTGATATAAGTCCACCAATTCCGGTAAAACATACCAAACTCGCGAACAAGTGTATAAATCACAGAAATTGACATAAAAATACTATATATCAGATACAAAAAGCATGAAACTGATATGTTTTGAGCCCTAAAAACTCTATATAAAAACGAATTATCACCAATCCACCAGTACTAGTCCCACCTGTACCGGGAAAGTCGTTGCTGCTTTACCTCACCATTAGTTCAAGCGCTATGGGTGCTATGCTAGCACAAGAAAACGATGGTTTAGAACTAGCCATCTACTACATCAGCAAGAAATTCCCTGGGTGTGAGTCCCGCTATTCTGAAATTGAGAAGATAGCCTTAGCATTGGTATGGTCTACAAAGAAGCTTCGCCACTATATGCTCTCACACACCGTGTATGTGATTGCGGCCTGTAATCCAGTCAAGTACATCATGGAACAACCTACTATCAACAGCAGGATTGCTCGATGGGTGGTCATGTTATCTGAATTCGATTTACAATTCCGACCAACGAAATCTATAAAGGGTCGTGCAGTCTCTGATTTTCTGGCTGAGTTACCTACAGGAAGTCCTGACACTGGGGGCTTGGAATTCAGTGATGAACAAATTTTTCAAGTTGAAGAGGAAACCTGAAAGCTATACTTTGATGGTGCTGCTAATCAGATGGGATGCGGAGCCGGAGCTCTACTAGTTTCTCCTGAGGATATACATTTTCCTTTAGCGGTCAAGCTTAACTTTGATGCTACCAATAACGCCGCTGAATATGAAGCCTGCATTTTAGGCATGTATGTAGCCCTGAAGATGGGAATTGAGAGGCTACGAGTGTTCGGAGACTCTAGTTTGATTGTCAACCAAGCTACCAGTGCGTAGAAGGTGAAGAGCGAATCTTTGGCACTGTACCAGCAGCATTTGTCTAAGTTGGCTGAAAAATTCAACCATATTGAGTTCAAGTATCTACCGCGAGGCCATCATGAGCTGGCTAATACGCTAGCAAGGCTTTTATCCATGGTGGCTATGCCGGAAAAAGATCAAGCTTTAGTAGTGGCGATGGAAAGGAAAACTCGTCCTGCTCATCAACAATTAATGATCAGTTCAGTCGGCACTGATGCATGGTTCTTTGATATTTATGCATTTCTAAAAGATGGTTCATACTAGTTGAATGCCGAGTGTCAAGCCAAGAGGGCTATCCGGCTGGTGGCCTCTCAATACTGTATTATTCAAGACCGTCTGTACAAGAAAACTGCTACGGGGAAAAACCTCCTGTGTGTTGATGAGGAGGAAGGTAAGGAATTGATGAAGTCCACTCACGGAGGGGAATGTGGACCTCACATGAACAGCAGAATGTGGGTTAAGCAGATCCAAAGAGCAGGGTATTTCTGGTCGACCATGGAGTCCGACTGTCTCCAATTTTTTAGAAAGTGTCCGAAATGTCAAGAGTATGCTGATCTGAAGCATCAACCATCCTCCTATTTAACTACTCTGGCCTCGCCTTGGCCGTTCTCGGTATGGGGAATCGACATTGTGGGGAAGATTTCTCCTCAAGGCACATGAGGACATGAATATGTGTTGGTAGCTGTGGAGTATTTCACTACGTGGGTAGAAGTTACCTCATATTCAAAAATCACTGCAAAGCATGTAGCCAAGTTCATGCTGAGGAACATAATTTGCAGATACGGGGTGCCACATGAGGTGATCAATGACAAAGGAAGCCATTTCATGGGTGAATTTGCAGCTTTTTTGGCCAAGTACAAAGTCCGACATCACCATGCTTCTCCCTATCAGCTGCAAACCAATGGAGCGGTAGAGGCTGTAAACAAAATTCTTGTAAAAATTATCAAGAAAATGGCTGTCACTTACAAGGACTGGCCCGACAAGCTTCCCTTCGCACTATGGGGATACCGAACGTCGATTCGAACTACAACTGGAGCTACACCATACTCTTTGGTGTACGGGATGGAGGCGGTCTTGCCTTTGGAACTTGTTGTTCCTTCCATGAGAATTATCGCCGAAAGTCAAATTGTTGAGGCTGAATGGTCCCGATCTAGATATGAAGAGTCGGTTCTGTTGGATGAGAGACGACTTCGCACTTTGCATAACATTCAACTTTATCATAATCGTATTTCCAAAGCATTCAACAGGAAAGTCAAAGATCGGGATTTAGCAGAAGGAGATCTAGTGCTACAAGAAATGAGGGCAGCATGCCAGGATCCTCGAGGCAAGTTTGCCGCGAACTGGAAGGGTCCCTATGTCATTATTTCTATCACTCCAGGAGGCGCCGCCCGATTAGCTACGCCCGAGGGAGAGGAGCTTATCCAACCTGTGAACTTGGATCAGTTGAAAAGATATTATGTTTAATCCTCTAAGGGTTAACATCCTTATAGCTACTTAGACATGCACTATCTTATAAAAGCAAGCAACTGAACTGCCATTAGGCCACTTGCTTACATGAGAGAAAAGAAAAAAAAGAAAAAAGGAGTGAAAATATAGAGTGGCTGACTTGAAGATCTCTTTGAAGCAAGTCAGGCAAAAGGAGAGGGAAAAAAAAAGAAAAAGAAAGAAAAAAATGAAAAAAAAGAAAAGAAAAAATGAGAGACTAACTTGAAAATCCTTCGGGAGTTAGGTAAAAGGAAAGAATAAAAGTATTGCAGTTGAAGACGCACCTTCGCGGGACGAGAAGAAGAGCATGGCTTGTGTTAATTCTTGTAAAACATAATGTAATATTCTACTTCTTATAGCAATAAAAGAAGTACAACTTTTTTAATACATTTTTGTTTTATTAATTTTCTAAAGGAAAAGCATCAAATAATAAAATAAATAGCACACGCATTTCTTCTATTCCATTTCTTTCTCTCCATCCTACTTATTTAGTACTAAGTGTAGTCTTAGTTGAGTCGGAGTCAGTTTAGGCCCATTAGTGCTCATTCATTTAGACTTACTTGTTTTTCCTTCCTTGGGTGCGTCTCTTCTTTGGAACCCGACCCTGGATCATTAGCCACAATGACACTCTTTAATTTTTGGGTGTCTCGGAGAGGTGAGCGTGACGACTTCTCATGCCAATGGTCAGCACCGATAGTAGTAGCAAGCCAACTTCGATAACCATCCCTTGAAGCAGCAAAGATACGATTCGGGGTAGGTACCTCCGCCCCGCTCGTTTCTTCCAGTATTTGAGCCACGACTCGATCACTGACCCTCTGAGATGGGTAAGGTTGGGAATCTCGCACGGAAAAAGAGGGATGTCTTGAGAATGCCCCATTTGTCGCATGACTCGATCGGGGAAGTAATATGTAAGCTCTGTCAGACCAAGTAGCGTAATGTGGGCAGCCTTACGAGAATGGTTTGAGAAACATGGTACCTTCCACCATTGAACCCACCAGCAGATTTCCTTGTGATTCTTGAGAAAAATGTCCCACTCATCGAAGTTGCGGCGAGTGATGAATTTCGTTTTGCGTCGGCAAAAGTTTGCTAGTTCCAAAGAGGTGATGGGAGAGAAAATCATGTCCAAATGCTCCATAAGCCACATCTACAAGCGACGGGAAGGAAGTGAGAATTTTGGTTGCACAAAAAAAATTACAACCGAAAAAAAAAGAAAGACAATCGACAAGTGATTCCACATGGACCACTCGGATGATCCATGCAAAATCAGGAAAAAATAATATAAAAAAAGAGAAAAACCATTGGTCTTGAAGAACTGGGGATTGGGTTTACCTACTGAAAGAAATAAACTCACATCTATTCCTATCTGGGTTAAGTTGCCGAACTTGGATTTACACTACTGGAGTTTGGAGGGGTTGAGTAAGTTAGGGAGCTTGCTGGGGATTCCTTTGGAGGTTGACCCTTATACTGAAAGGAAATCTCTCTTAAACTTTGCAAGGATACTTATTGAGATGGATATTAGGAGTCCTTTTCCTGATTCTATTTCTTATATTGATCAAGAGGGCTTTATTAATACTCCAGTGAATGATAAACTGAGAAAAGACTCTCTCCTATTGTGGAAAATGAAATTGGTTTTGGCAGTTTTACTGTCAACATGTTGAATGGCTCACCTATCCACAGTGATCATGGATAGAGTGATTTCTTGGAATGTTCGGAGTCTAAATGACCCTAATAAGCAGGAAGGAGTTAAAACCTTCTTGCAGATGAATAAACTTGGTGGGTTTGTTGGAGATTAAAGTGGCTTCTGAGAATTGTGAGAATATCAAACATAATATAAAACTTGGCTGGAATGTTGCTCACAATGCTACAACTTCTGGGAAGAGTAGAATCTGGGTACTTTGGGATTCTTATAAGGTGAACTTGGTTGTTTTGAGAATTCACAGGCAATGCATACACTGTATGGTTGATTCTTTAAATGATCAATTATATATTGCATTTGTCTATGGGGCAAATGATATTACTTCAAGAGTTGACATATGGGAAGACCTTGGTGCTTTATTACCTGCTCATCCTTGGATTATTACAGGAGATTTTAATCATGTTCTCTATTTTAAGGATAGGATTGGGGGAAATTCTATTACTACGGAGGAAGTTATGGATTTCAAGAATTTCTTGGATCTCCATGGTATTGTGGAAGCGAAATCAAAGGGGCTCAAGTACACTTGGCATAACAATAATATTTCTTCTATTTTGGATCAGGTTTTAGTGAATGATTTATGTCTTGATAAATATGAGAACCTGATCTATGAGGTATTACCAGAAAATGTGAGTGAGCACTCTCCTCTTCTTATCCACATTGAGACTGAGGTAAAGAGGCCTTACAGATTCAGATTTTGTAACTATTGGGTGCAGCATGAAGAGTACAAGCCTTTGATTAGATCTGTTTGGCAAGCTCAGGTACAAGGGTCTTTACAATATCAAGAAGTTACCAGGATGAAATTGCTTAAACCCCATATTAAGCTTTTTCACAAATCACATTTTGCTAAGCTAGATTCTCGTGTTCTGGAGAAATATAAACAATTGGATGAGATTCAAGCTTTGGCAAATCAGAACTGGGACGATCAGGACTTGAAAAGTCAAGCAGCAGCTTTGAAACAAGAGTATTTTGTGACTCTTAAAAATCCTAGTTCTTTATTGAAACAGAGGACAAAAGCGATTTGGTTGAAGTCTGTAGACAAACATTCTGCTTTCTTTTACTCATTATTGAAGACAAGAAGGTACTTGAACAAATTTTTAGCTTTGAAAAATCATGTGGGTGAAGTGCTAACTTCTTCTCAGGAGATAGGGGGCTTCTTGGTTTCTCATTATTCAGATTTCTTTAGCAAGCATCCATGTCGTGGTAAGCCTTAAGCCTCTATATTATATATGGGGAACATTCTTAATCATGGTCAAGCTTCTTCTCTGGTCACTCCTTTTTCCAAGGAAGAGATAAAAGCAGCTTTTTTCTCCATTGATTCAGCCAAGAGTCCCCAGATGGTTTCAATGCTATGTTCTTTAAAGCTTCGTGGGATTTTATTGGAAATGAGGTATCAAATGTTGTGTTATCTTATTTTCAGAGAAATCATTTACTGGGGGAATTAAATGCTACGTTATTAGCTTTGGTTCCTAAAGTCCATAACCCTACTGTTGTTTCAGAATTGAGGCCCATTTCCTGTTGCAATGTGCTATATAAGGCTATCACTGAACTGATTTGTTCTAGGTTAAAACTGGTCCTAGACATATTAGTTAATCAGAATCAAACTGCCTTTGTAGCAAACAGATCCATTATGCATAATATTTTTATAGTAAAGGATTTGGTTCGATTTTATAACAGGAAAGGTGTTAAACCTTCTTGCCTCTTGAAAATAGACATACAAAAAGCATATGATACAGTTGACTAGGATTTCTTAGAGAATCTATTATCTGTTTTTGGGTTCCCTTTGAAATTTGTGAGATGGATTATGATCTGCGTAAGAAATGCAAAATTCTATGTTGGTTTCAATGGAGACTCTTATGGATACTTCAAGAGTGGTAGAGGGCTGAGACAAGGTGATCCAATGTATCTGTTATTATTTGTTATAGTAATGGAGTACTTAGGAAGATCCATCAAGGAAGCTTCGAAACAGCCTGATTTTATCAACCATCAATTCTGCAAAGAATTAGATTTGGCTCATCTTTGTTGTACAGATGACTTATTATTATTTTGTAATGGAGATGAAGCTAGTATAAAGAGGTTAATGGAGGCTCTTAATCACTTCTCAACTTGTTCAAGCCTTCAAGTGAACCTGAGTAAATCTATTATTATTTGTGGCTGAAGTTTCAGATGATCAAAAACAGCTACTGATTGGCAGCACTGGCCTTAAACAGGAGTCTCTCCCATTCAGATATTTAGGAGTTCCTGTGAAGCCTACTCGCCTGAATAGACATGATTGCCAGATTCTTATAGATAAAATGTGTGGTAGATTGAAGGGTTGGGCTGTGAGAAGGCTAACTTATGCTGGAAGGGTGGAGTTAATTAAAAATGTATTGATGGCAATTCATTCCTACTGGGCACAAATTTTTATTCTTCCACAAGGGGTGATTGATACAATGGTGAAAATATGTAGGAAATTCTTATGGGGGGATTCGAAATCTTGTCCAGTGCCTTAAGGCTTGTTGTCGTCGAAAGAAGTTTGGGGGTTTGAATATCTGGAATGTGGTTCTATGGAATAAGGCGGCTATTGGAAAATTGGCTTGGCATATTGAAATCGATAAAGAGTCTTCATGGGTCAAATGGGCACATCATATATACTTGAAGAGGACTTCTTTCCGAGAGTGTGAGGTCAAGCAAAATTGCAGCTGGTATTGGAGAAGGATAATATAGGTTCGTAATGATCTTTATTCTTTTTCACCTTCTTTACTCTCTTCCAGCAGTTACATATTGTCAGACATATATTTTGCACTGCTTGGTCCTCAAACTCCTGTTGAATGGGCTTCGGTGGTATGGAATAAATTTCATGTCCCGAAGTGCTCTTTTATAGCTTGGTTGTGTGTCCAAGGAAGACTTATGACTCTAGATCGATTGCAAAAAATGGGATATATGCTTGCTAACAGATGCGTTTTATGCTGTGAAGAAGAGGAGACTCATATGCATTTGTTTGAACATTGCTTATACAGGTCGACATCGTGGGATTCTGTTTTAAGTATTTTGAATTGGCCTCGGGTCACCTGGCAGGAAATTCGTTCAGCTCATCTTGGGGTTAATTGGTCAGCAAGAAAGAAAGATGAGTTATTTTTTATGTTTACTACGTTCATATACTATATTTGGTTGGAAAGGAATTTGAGGATCTTTAAAGAGATTGTCCATAAGGTGGAGGTTTTAGTTAATTTCGTTGTTAATGATATAAATACTAGATTAGAAAGAGGTAGGGTTTGATTCTTTTTTGGTTTTTTTGGTCTTTTTTATTGTACCCCTTTAGGTATGCCTAGAGAATACTTGTAAAAATGTTTTGTTAATGGAATTATCTCTCTGATTTTTCCAAAAAAAAAAAGAGAAAAGGAAAAAAATAGAAGAGAGCAAACAAAAAGGGAAATTTCGACACTCACTTGAAGAGCAAGGGGGCTTCCGCGGAAGGTTTGTTTAGTAGTCCAGAAATCAAGGCCAAGAAGGGTCTTCGCAATCATCATCGGAGCATGATTGTAACCTTGGGACATCTCATCTAAGATGTGGATAAGAGAAAGAGGTGTAAAACCCGAACCCCCGTGATAAAATAAATATTCAGCCAAAATGTAAAAAAACCAAACCTCGCACTCGCAAAGCCGGGTTGAGTCTGAGCACCTCCGATGATTGAAAGAATTCCACTAAAGCTTGTAAGTTGACCATGTTGTCCACCAAAATATGTCCTAGCGCCCGGTGGTTGAAATTCGTTAGTTCCTCGAACTTTTCACGATAATTGTGAGCGACAGGAGGAGTCGTAGGTGGAGCACAGAGATCAAATTAAGTTGAGCAAATAAGCCCACTCTTCGGGAAGAGGACACAGTTCGTACCAAGAGAAGCAAAAGCCATGGAATTTGGAGTCCCAAAAAGTTAGGATCGCCTTGAGAAACACCCAATCGATCTTCACTTGTTTTAGGCTTAGAATCAAGGACAAGTTGTAGTATGTAAGGAGCCGTTTTTCGGGTTTGGTGAGTGTGTTCATCCATGAGTTGAGTTTTCTTTCGAAAGCCATGACTGAAGTAAGAAAAAAGGATTGAGAGAGGACGAGAATGTGATGAAGTCTCAATGGCAAAGCATGCTTATATAGCCTCGGTTCTGCCCAGTACACGTTTGCTCAATTAGATTGAAGGGGATGCACACAATCTCCGACAACACGCATTCGGATGAACCACGGTGGCTGTCACCGTGTGAAGGTCGGTCGGCCACCAGGAAAGGGGGATGAACTCGTTTTGTGAGTTCACACCCCTACGTACATAAAAACATGCAGGAAACGCAGTTTGCTGCGTGTTTTGTGTAATTTTGTTCTTTTTTCTTCATTTATGTAAAAATGTAATTTTATTTTCCCTCTAGTTTAGAAATTGTATTAAGGGTAATGTCTTTTGTATATTATTCTGTTTATTTCTTTAATGTAAACAGTCAGGGGTTGACCTAAAATAAATAAAAATTGGGAGCTTGCATGTCGCATCGTTAGAGAGTCAAAATCACGTAACAGAGTCTGCCTGATTGCATTTTCATTAACTGTGCCTTTCTTTATTACATGGAATTTCTTTTACATCGCATAAAAAAAACAATAAGAAAAGGGGAAGCCATGCCACAATGCCTAGTAGTTTCCGCCGGAGCTGCCGCCGCTACAAAACAAGCTCCTAAAAGTTGCGTCAGCAAAAGAGCCTGATTGTGATTCGTCCTGAGTACTAGAAGGACCAGGTAAGAATTGGATGGAAGGCATGCCACGAAGACCAGAGTCCGGATAATTTTGGCTGAAGCTAGGGGGCTAACTGTAAGGGACAATGGATTGAGCATGATAATGAGGCGCTGTAATGCCCCGAAAATTTATAAATAAAAAGGTTAAAGTCAAGAGCAACGATAACGGTAAATTTTACGGAAGACTTTACTTTCAGGCGGGCGTCACTGCCGTATCCCCGAAGGAATATAAGGCAGAATGGAAAACTACAACCATAAAATTTAATTACTTAGAACATTAACGACAGAAAGGAAACTTTAGGTTCAAGATCAACATTAACTACTTTAAAACATAGCTAACTAATACAAACTTCTAACTTCAAGTCTGGTGACCTCACATCTAGATTCCCATCCCACCATATTATTGATCATCACCTGGAAATAAAACATTTACAAACACGAGGGGCGAAACCTCAATAATGTCTACCCCTAATAGTCAAAACATTTTACAATTCATTTCAACACATTTTAAGGAAAGGGGAAACAAGTCAAACATTTCAAAATATCTTTTACCAGTCCACCTTACCTGTTTCCATATTTTAAAGCAGGCGGGGCTTCCGTATTGCCCCTCGGAGTCCAAAGACTCGCAAAACATACACATTTTATTCCGACAACTTTCCACACCATTCTCATTCTCAACAATCCATAATCACTTCTCAATCCGGATGGCCCTCGCACTACACAAAACAATCTACCAGGCGTAACCTGGTCCCTAGATAGTCCCCCTCACAGGTAACCACCTGGTCTTGGGGAGTACTACCCGAACCCGCATTATACTCATAACCATTATTTAGTCAGGTTACATGTCCAACTCTTTTCAGTAACAAATCAACATTTTAAACATCAAAACTCTTAACCAAGTTTCCGAACCACAATTTCAAACCAACACACTTTCAACACAAAAACCAAAGGACTGTCCATACTTTATGAATCAAAGAACATAACCTTCTTAAACAAAATAGACAGTCAAGTTTCAGATAAAGTCCCTTTCGGAATGCAAGATCCGAAATCAATATACAAATCAATAAAACAAGTAAAGAGCATCCAAAGAGGATTAGGGCATAGACATTACCTGAACAACTTCTCTTTACTGCAATCAGTTACACACGGGAGCTAACTATCGCGTCGTCTCGCTCGGACATAGAATTCGAATAAAAACTTCTAAAATTAAAACTCGACTTCTACGAAAGTTAGTTACACACGAATCCTACCATACCACAACCTTAGCCTTTTCTTATAAGTTAGTTAACCATGTATCGAGCGTAACTATTAAGAAAACATGAACATCACAACACACATTTTCTAAAGGTAAAATAATAAAATCGACACGACACATTTACAACCATAACTTGATACTAATACTTTTAATAATACTATTAACGTAGGGTTTTTTTGAACATAATAATCATATTACCACATAACAACATGAAAACTTTATAAAACTTTAATACCAAAGTATATGAAACTTTTAATACTAAGACTATGAAACTTTGATGCTAATAATGTGAAACTTTTAATACTTATCATATGAACTTTAAAACAATTACATGGAACTCCATAGTAATAATAATAATAATGCGAAATTTATAATAATAACACGAAACCTTATAATAATCATAATAACATGAAACTCCAATAACATGAACTTTATAATAATAACATGAAACTTTAGAATAAAATCATGAAACTAATAATAATAATAATATGAATGTTTAAAATAGTATGGAAACTTAATAAAGTCATGAAACTCTATAATAATACATCAACTTATTATGAAAACTAATGATACTTGGAACTTAATAATAATAATATGAAACTTACGAAACTTAATTATAATAATAATACAAACTTAATAATAAGAATAATAGAAAACTTATTACTAATAATAATATGAACACTTAATAAATATAAGAAACTAAATACTAATACTATGAATACTTAAGAGTTAAGACTAATAATATGAACATAATAATAAAAACATAGTAACAAAATTAATAGGAGAACTTAACAATAATGATAATAAGAAATATTCTAACTCAACCCAAAAATATAGACAGAAAAGGAGAGTTAGAGAATATACTATCACAGCCAAGGGAGGGAGGTGCTGGTGGTCTGAATGGCGACGACAGAGCGGAGTCCGAGGGTGGGTTCTTCGGTGGGTCGACAGACGTCGGTGGTGGCGGCTTCTGGGGTCGACGCACAACAACAGCAACACGTGAATGTTGCTCTTCGCGAGTCCTGGCGGCGACGATGGTCTCTGGAGGTTGCGACCGTGGCGGCGAGGAGGCTGGTGTGGTGGTGCGTGGCGTCGTCGGGGTTCGGTGGTGGTCGAGCTAGGCAGCAACCAAAGAGAAGAAGGGGGTTTGGGTGGGATTTTTGGTGTCAGTTTCTCCACGGCGGTAGCAGCAGTGAGGTGGAGCACGCGGTGATGTGGTGATCAGCGTCGAAAAGGAGGTGGAACGAGGGTGTTTGGTGGTGGTTTGATGATGGTACGGGGAGGTGGTGCAGCTCAGGTCTGAAAAGAGAGCAATAGAGGGGGTCGGTTGGTGCGTTCTGGCAGCGAAGCGGGCAGCGGTGAAGCGGTGCGATGGTCGGAAGAGAGGGGAAAGGTGGTTGGCGGCAAGGAGCTGGTGGAAGGAGGGAGGTTTGATGGTGGCGTAGGTAGTGGTTTGTATGGAGTGGATGTTGAGCAACATTACCGCAACAATATAGTATTAAGGAAAAGAGAGAGAAAGAGGGGGAGAGAGAGAGAGAGAGAGAGAGGGAGAAAGAAAGAAAGAGAGAGACGCGTGGCAAGCAAGGGCTGGGCAAGCAATTGTATGCAAAGGTAGTGGGGTTAATTTTCAGCAAACCAACGGTTATTCCAATTTACTTGGGGAGAGGGTTTTGATTAATAAAGAAAGGGAAGGAGAGGGAAGAAGATATGGATGAGGGTGGTGATGTCATACACCTGATGTCATCAAAATTAGTAAAACAATTTACTCTTAAGTGTTGGTAATTCTTTCCCCAAAATAACACACATTCCCAAATAAAAAAAGTTTTCATAAACTGGTCCGAATAAAATATACCCGAAGTCCAAAAATTTCTAACTGATATTTTTAAGACTCTGAAAATTCCAACGAACTCACTCGCGGTCCTAAAAACTCCATGTGAAAACAGATAAACACATAACTGATAAAACGGTTGTTAGGAAAATTTAACGGTAACTAGACTAGCATTTTCCGGGGTTTTACATCATTCCCCACTTAAAGAAGTTTCGTCCTCGAAACTTAAACTTAGGCCTATCGGGTGAGCTAACTAACCAACAGTGCAGCTAACCGAAAACTTGGGGTTTTACATCATTACCCTCTTAAAAGAAGTTTCGTCCCCGAAACTTAACCAGAGGCCACCATCAAACAACGCTTACTTCTACTCTAGCAGAAAGCTCTCGTACAGTGACCAAACATGAAACTAGTAGATGCACCTCCCAAATGATGAGCAAGAATCCTGACACGTTTTAAAGGTTCACACGCTAAATCGAGGAGCAATTAGTTGTTTCCAATCCATGGTAACATATGATAATTTTCCAAGAGCGGCTTACAATCATTCTCACCTTGAGCATCCTTAATTAGAGCCAACTTATAATCAAGCCTAAACCCAACATTACCTTAACTATCTTTGTCATCGACCTTTTAAACTATATAATAGTTTCATTAGAAAAACCCACCACAGATGACTAACCACGAACACCCAAGATATTATAAGCTCCACGTATCTCAAACTAATATCAATTTTCTTCTTCTGGGTGTAAGATCACATAAAATACTGGTACTTTCTCAACAGTGTCCATATGTCGGCCGAAGATAACAACTCATAGCCGTAATTCCGGAATCAATTCATACAATTCCTCAAGAAATGTCAAATTGTTCAGTATTCCTTTAACTAAATTGTAAGGCTCTTCCTTCCCATCATCAATGTCACAATTATACCAACATTGCAAGATTATTTAAGAACCGCACACATTTGAGTTACATGACCTCTTTAAGAAACCTTGTTAACCATATGAGGAAGAGTAGTCCTCGCAGATAGTTCCACACATCGAAATACTAACTTGATGTCTCTACATTCCAATAAGCCTCAAACTTTTCTCCTATAAAATGACCAAAAGCTAAGCTCGATTACCTAGACTAAGAGGGAACTCCTACTATTGGAGAACGATACATAAGACACAAGGGAAGATTAAAGTGATAATGGAAGCAACTAAGCAAGGACTTGAGTATTTGGAACTACACGACCTTATGGCCTAAACGGAAGGAAAACAGTCAATGGTTGTTAAGATGGCATTAAGGGATAGATACAAACCCGAAAAGACTCACTTATAATTACCCAAGATATCATCAACACTACAGTTAATTTGTAAGTCACTCTTTAACTCCAAGACACTTAATCCTGCCAAAAGACTTTTTAGTTAACTTGCAAATTCCCAACAAAACTAACACTTACATATTATTATCCTCTCAACCCATCGAAAAGGAGTTTCGTCCTTGAAACTCGAATATCCATACACAATAATTTTTAACGCCCCAAACAGGAAGCAAGCTTAAACCTGCTATTTCCTTAAGAGTATTAATTTAACTTCAATGGACCCTCAAAATCCGACTATACCCAACTGCAACATTAAGAGTTTTCATGTACTTACCTCATTAAAATCATTCTTAATCACTAAACTTGTCCTAGAACCACTTATTGTGATAAAGATCAACTTGTCGCATGTTTCAAGCACAAAAGTATAAGAACCAAGGTTAGATGACGACCTTCCTTGGTACATCTCAAGATTTAGTTCTCTTAACGGTAATCGGTGTAATTTACACATAAATACCTAAAACATGATCAAGCACTTTGCATAGCTCATTGATAAGTGCTTCTTGTATATATGAAAACTTGGTTGTTTTGATGAGAATTTGGGGAATATTTGGTCTGATTATATTATTTTATGCCTGAATTTCCCATATTACGCTTTGTTTGGAGTTTGGTGAGTTTTGTAGGTCATTTGTGAAGAATCAATGTAAACCGAGCCAAAAATCAAGTGTAGATCCAAGTTGCATGCATAAAGGATCAAGAAGTGAGATGTTGGATCACCCAAGGCCCATACAATGGCCCAAAGGATTCTTAGGCCCGAGAAAGCAGTGACACGGGTGCCCATAGGAGGGGCACGGGTCGTGTCTACCACTAGAAAGTGTAGAATTTGAAGCAGGGCCTCGACACGGGTAGTGCCTAGGGGGCACGGTCCGTGTCACTAGGGGACACGGTCCGTGTCTCTTGTGTCTCTTCATTTTTGGCAGTTTTGAGTTGCAATTTTCCTATATTATGTGATTTCCGGCTGTTTATGGAGGCAATCATCATTCCACCATCTTCAATTTCATGCCCTAACATATCCTTCATTCATCCATATTCCATCCACCATTGAATATTGAGAGAAGATTGAAGATTGAAGAGCAACTTGAATACACTTTGAAGTGGAGGAGCAAAAGTTCTCCATAGTTGATTCCTAGCAAGATTGTTCTTCCCTTTGGTTTATTTCTAATTCTCTCATAGATTTTCATATGCTTTCTAGAATAGATTTCAATTGCTTTGTAGTTTCAAACATGAATAGTGAGTAGTTCTTTTTAGTTTAGGGGATGAACCTTTGAAGTTGCTTGATGAATTGACTTTGTTGGATTGAATTATCATGAATTTAGTTTGTTCCAATCTATTTGGTCTTTGAATTGAATTGTTATTGCTTTTGCTTGATCACCAATTGCAAGTACATAGGTTGTTAAATGAAGTATCGAAAGGAGAAGTTTGATTACTCGAAAACCTAGATTAAACTAGTTAAAATTATCTAAACATAGAAATTTTAATTAGGGTACTTGAGATAATTAGATTTTTAACCTTGACTAAATCGAAATAACCACGAAAGTAGGTGCTTGGTTAGTCTTGGCAATTCGCTCTAGTGACAAAATCTCATTGCGAAGTGTTTTATGCTATTATCGAACCTTGATTGTGCAAATTAATGAAATGAATGTTCAATCCACATCGTTGATTCGTTATTTGACTTAGGTTTCATCCCCTGAACGCCTTTTTACCTTGATTAAATCAGAAAAGTTTGTGTGAATATTAGTTTGTTTAGTTCTTGATTGTGATTAGATTTAGAATTATTTACTTCAAACCAAAAACGGATCGACTTAGCGATTAACTAGGAGGCTAGTTCAGTGCGTTGAAAGGAAAAGTCCCTGTGGGAACGACCTTGATTCATGCTACAATTTCACCCGTGCACTTGCGACCTATCAAGTTTTTGGCGCCGTTGCCGGGGACTTTGTCCCTAGCCAGCCACTGAACGAATACCCTAAGGTTGCCTAAGTCATTTATTTTCTGTTTTGATTTTCCTTGGTGTTTTGGTTTTTGTCTTGCCAGGTTTACTCTACGTGCATGCAAAAGGCTCCACTCTTTGAGTTTGATCCTGAAATCGAAAGAACCTTTCGCTCTCGGCGAAAAAAGAAAAAGTTAGAGCATGCCCGGAGAAGACAAGAAGAGAACTCCAACCGAATGAACGCCATGTCCGGTAGCGGTGGCGACGAGCCTAGAATAACGCTTGACTCTTATGTGATGCCCAATGTCACAAATCAACCCTCCGCCATTAATCCTCAAGAGTGGTCGCTGATGATTTCGAGCTGAGAAGTTCACTCATCAATTTGGTGAAGGCCAACCCATTCCATAGCCTCCCCAATGAAGATCCCAACCGGCACCTTCACCTATTCAACCAAGCATGTGAGACCTTTAAGGCAAATGGTGCAACGCCCGATGCAATCAAGCTGCGATTGTTTCCCTTCTCGCTTGAAGGGAAGGCTTGGGAGTGGTTGGATTCTCTTCCATCAAGCTCTGCCATCACCACTTTTGACCAACTTGCTAGCTTATTCTTGGCGAAGTACTTTCTTCCTAGCAAGTTGACGAGCCTCCGGAATCAAATCTCAACATTTGTCCAAGAGCCGAATGAGTCCCTATATGAAGCATGGGAGAGGTTCAAGGACCTCTTACGTCAATGCCCCCACCATGGTTTCGAACCATGGGTCCCGATACAAGCCTTCTACAATGGGGAGGATGACAACTTGAGGGCCAACATCTTGACAGCGGCGGGAGGCAATCATGTCCAAAACAGTGGCGAAACTTCAAACTTTGATTGAGGAGATGGCGATCAATAGCTACCAGTGGTCGAAGCCCCGTTCCAAGGGGACGGGAGGTAAGTATGAAGTTGATGCTATTTCTATGTTGAATGCTAAGCTGGATGCCATGACTAAGAAGATGTATTTGTTGAATGTGAATGCTCCCCCTCCCCAACCATGTGCGTCTTGTCAATTATATGAGCATGAGACCATGAATTGTCCTATTGTGTTGGTTAGCAATGAATCGACCGAAGTGGTTAACTATGTTGGTAACCCTTCTAATAGGCAAAACTTTGACCCTTTTTCCAATACTTACAATCCCGGCTTTAGGTTCCACATGAACTTTTCTTACCGGAACAATGACCAAATGGGTCAACCCCAAGGACAAAGACAACCCCAAGCACCTCCACCACAAGCTCCACAAAAGCCTAACCTAGAGGCCATGATACAAGCTTTGATGTTGTCTCAACAACAACACCAACAACGTCAACTTGAGCATCAACAAAGACAAGATGAGGTAATTAAGGCCTTAGCTACTAAAGTTGATCTTATGAGCACCCACACTCAAATGCTTGAGAACCAAATTGCCATTCAAGCTAGTACCTCCACTACCCCTCCGGGAATGCTTCCCGGAAAGCCCAAACCTAACCTAAGGAACACTGCCATGCCATAACCTTAAGGAGTGGGACACAATTTGAGGGGCCTAAAGATCCTAGGATTGAGCATGTGGTGATTGATGTGCCTAAAGATGTTGAAAATGATGTGATTGATGCTGAGAATATTGTTGTTGATGAGGAGGTGTCTCTGCCCTCCAAAGATTCTGTGATTGATGTTGATGTGCAAAAGGAGAAAGAGCCTCTTAATGACCCACCGAAAACTCCCCAAAGGATTTTTACTCCGCCCGTGCCTTTCCTTCAAAGATTGGCTAGGGCTAAACTTGACAAACAATTTGGGAAGTTCTTGGAGGTCATCAAGAAGCTCGCGATAAGCATACCATTCACCGAGGCCTTGTCTCAAATGCCCGCCTATGCCAAATTTTTGAAAGAAATTTTAGGCAACAAGAGAAGGCTAGAAGAGCATGAGACAATGGCTTTGACTGACCATTGTAGTGTCGCGATCCAAAACAAGCTTCTCCCTAAGCTTAAGGATCCTGGTAGCTTCACCATTCCATGTGTTGTAGGGAAAATTTTCATTGATTGTGCTTTGTGTGGTTTGGGGTCAAGTGTGAACTTGATGCCCCTTTCTTTGTCTCAAAAACTTGGTATGGGTGAGCTGAAACCCACTACCATGTCCCTACAACTTGTTGACCGTTCTGTGAAATACCCCTTGGGTATACTTGAGGATGTCCCTATCAAGGTAGGTGACATCTTTGTGCGTGTTGACTTTGTGATACATGATATGAATGAGGATTTGCGCACCCCAATCATTCTTGGAAGGCCGTTCTTGGCCACTTCGGGGTGTTGTGTTAATGTGAAAAATGGCAATATGACTTTTGATGTGGGAAGTGATAAGATTGAGTTTAATGTGAATAAAGCTTCCAAATTTCCTTCTATTTCCGATGATTGTAACTTCGTTGATTCGATTGAGGGAATAGTTAGGGAACATGAGACTAACCATCGGCCAAGTGATGATCCACTTGAGCTATGTTTGCTGTTTTGTGACTATTTGCAGGATGACAACCCCGAGGTTGCAATTTGTGTTGAGTTGTTGGAAGCATCCCCACCATTTCCACCGGGGTTTGCCAAGATTGAGAAGCTGGAGGTGGAAGAAGAGTCTACACATGTTGTGAAAAAGGCTCCGGAAGTGGAATTGAAGCCTTTTCCATCTTCTTTGAGGTATGAGTTTCTAGGTCCTAATTCTACATATCCTGTCATTGTGAATGCAAACTTAAACAAATCTGAAAATTCTGCTTTGTTGGAAGTTTTAAGATTGCATCGCAATGCCATAGGATACACTCTTGATGACCTGAAGGGAATTCACCCTTCGTTTTGCATGCATTGCATCCTCATGGAGGAAAATCATAAGCCATCCATTGAGCATCAAAGGAGGCTTAACCCCACCATGAAAGATGTTGTGAAAAAAGAGGTTTTGAAACTGTTGAAGGCCGGTATTATCTACCCTATCTCCGATAGTGAGTGGGTAAGCCCGGTCCATGTTGTGCCTAAAAAGGGGGGAATGACTGTTGTGAAAAATGATAAAAATGAATTGATCCCCACTAGAACGGTAACGGGTTGGCAAATGTGTATTGACTATAGGAAATTGAACAAAGCCACCCGAAAAGACCACTTTCCCCTTCCTTTTGTAGACCAAATGCTAGAGAGACTTGCAAAGAATTCCCATTTTTGCTACCTAGATGGCTATTATGGATTTTTCCAAATCCCGATTCACCCAAAAGACCAAGAGAAAACCACTTTTACTTGTCCTTATGGAACTTTTGCATATCGGAGAATGCCTTTCGGGTTGTGTAATGCACCCGCTACTTTTTTAAGCCTCGCCTCATCCGATGGGTCCTCTTACTCCAAGAGTTTGACCTCGAGATCTGAGACAAACCGGGATTGCAAAATGTGGTGGCCGATCATCTTTCGAGATTGCAACTTGAGGCTCAAAGTGATGATGATATTCCCATTGATGATTCCTTCCCACATGAACAACTTTTTGTTCTTGCTCATCAAGTCACCCCTTGGTATGCAGATATAGTGAACTTCATTGTTAGTGGTGTACTTCCCCCGGAGATGTCATGGCAACAAAAGAAGAGGTTTCTTTCCGAATTGAGGAGATATGTTTGGGAGGAGCCTCTACTTTACAAGCTTTGTGGGGATGGAGTGTATAGAAGATGCTTGCCGGAAGATGAAGTTCAAAGTGTGCTCCGCCATTGTCATGCCACTACTTGTGGTGGTCATTGTAGCACCGACAAGACCGTTACAAAGGTGTTCCACGTCGGGTTCTATTGGCCTACACTCTCCAAAGATGTGAGAAGTTTTGTGCTCTCATGTGACAAGTGCCAAAGAACTGGGAGTATTTCCAAGAGGAATGAGATGCCCCAGCATTACATTTTAGAGGTGGAACTCTTTGATGTGTGGGGGATAGACTTCATGGGTCCCTTCCCTCCTTCTCATAACAACCTCTACATCTTGGTGGCGGTCGATTATGTTTCGAAGTGGGTTGAGGCAATTGCAACACCTACCAATGATTCCAAGGTGGTGATTAAGTTCCTCAAGAAGATCTTTGCAAGATTTGGAACTCCAAGGGCCTTATTGAGTGACAATGGCACTCATTTTGCAATCGGCCTCTTGATGCTCTTCTAGCCAAGTATGGGGTAACACATCGAGTTGCTACACCATATCATCCCCAAACTAGTGGCCAAGTGGAGCTTTCTAATCGGGAAATCAAGAGCATTTTGGAGAAGACGGTCAACCGTTCAAGGAAGGATTGGTCTCTTAAGTTAGATGATGCATTGTGGGCCTACCGGACCGCATACAAGACTCCATTGGGAACCACTCCGTACCGGTTAGTTTATAGAAAAGCATGTCATTTGTCGGTTGAGTTGGAACACAAGGCTTTTTGGGCTGGTCAAACTCTCAACTTTGACCTTGCAAAAGTTGGAGAAAAGAGGATGTTGCAACTTTAAGAACTTGATGAATTGAGGTTGGAGGCTTATGATAGTGCCAAGTTGTACAAGGAAAGGACTAAGAGATGGCATGACAAGCATATTTTCAAGAAGAGATTTGAAGAAGGAGACCAAGTGTTATTGTTCAATTCAAGGTTGAAATTCTTTCCGGGCAAGCTTATGTCCTGATGGTCGGGTCCTTTCCGGGTTTTGAAGGTTTTCCCTCATGGTGCGATTGAGATTTGTGGGGACGATTCCGAGCCATTCACGGAAAATGGGCATAGACTTGAGCCTTATTTGGTTGGTCAACCTCACCGCTCCCGGTGCGGTTTGAGAGGTACTTAGTCAAGCTTAGGACGGTAAATAAGCGCTTATTGGGAGGAAACCCAAGTTTTTAGATTTTATTTTCATTTTTTAGGATTTTCTAAAATTTTTTCTCATTTTTCTTCTTTTTATTTTGATTTTTCTAGATTTTTCCCTATTTTTCTAGAATTTTTCTTTAATTTATTTTGATTTTTCTAGGGTTATTAGACTTTTCTCTCCTTTTATTTTTCTTTTTCTAGGATTTTTCTAGGGTTTCTATTTTATTTTTTTTCTTTTTGGATGTATTAGTTTTAGGAAAATGAAAAAAAAGAAGAGAGAAAAGAAAAAAACATAATAAAAAGAGATTGAAAGTGAGTGAAAAAAAACAAGAGAAGGGAAAAAAAAAGAGTGAAACTATGAGTGAAATGTGAGAGAAAAGATGTATGATTGATAGTAAGGGAGTTGTGGGGTTTGAACTAAAGACCTTGCAAGGTGAAAGAAAGGGGCACGGGTAGTGCCTACTTCGGCACGGTCAGTGCGCCCCTCCAGAACATCAGCATTTTGTTAGGTAAGTGAGGCACGGTCCGTGCCCCCATCGAAAACCCTAAAAAAAAAAAATCAGTTGCTTTTCCTTCTTTCTCTATTGTTTCGGTCCGTGCCTTTCTTTTCTGCTCGTCTTCTCTCTTCGCTCGCCTAGCCCTTTCTCCTCTTCGCTCGCCCTCACCATCTGCGTCGGTCGCACGCCCTCGCCCAACACGCCACAGCACTCGCACACACCCACGCTCGCCCCACTCCCTCACCATCCACACATCCCCTCCCTCGCAACCTCGCCCACCACAGCACCACACCACAGAGCCTTTCACTCACCCAAACCCTAACAAATCCAAAAACTTCTCTTTCTTCTCAATTTCTCTTGTAACAAGGTTTGATTCTTGTTTCTTTTTAGTTTACTTTGTTTAATTTACTATTTTTTGAATTTAGGGTTTCTTGTGCTTAATTGGTTTGGTTTGGTTGATGCCCAATTTGATTACTAAGGTTGATTCGAACCCTATTGCTATGTTGGTGTAAATTCTTCAACTTTGTTTTGGTTGAATTGATTGGAGACTAATTTGTATGCTTTGGGTTTGATTATGAATTTGGTGTGGTGTGTCTCAAACTTTAGTGTGGTTGTTTGGTTGATTGTATATACATTGAGTCTTTGGTGGTAGTAATTTAGTCATTGTGTATAGTAAACTTGTTTCTTGCTTTAGTTTTAGTTTCATTTCGTCATAGTTAAGAGTTTTTGGTGATTTGTATATAGTTGGTCATTCACCTTAGTAGTGTTTTTAAGCAGTTTTGATTATGAGTTTGGTTTGTTTGGTTTGCTAGGATGTACATATTGTTTTAGCTTACCTCCTTGTTAGATTTTTGTCTTAGGAGTCTAAGTTTCGTGTTGCTTTGTTTTGTTTTTGAGTCAATGATGGTTTGTAAAGAGTAACTCCACCATCCATTTTGAGTCTTTTGCACTTTTGTATATAACTAACATTGTTGTAACCCTTTATTGTCGAAAGATGGCTAGAGGTAAAGTTCCAGTTCAAGAGGAACCATCTTCTAAGAGGCGGAAAGCTGATGGAGGCAAAGGAAAGGACAAAGGTGCGCGCTCTTCACGACCTAATAGAGGTAACAATCCATTTAACATTGAAGGTGAAATATATGACCGTTATCTTGCTTTAAGCAATCGTAAATTTGTAGCCGCTAGATATATGCATGAACCCTTTTTGGCTGCGACTGGCATGTTAACTGATGTTGAATGGTTGTTAAATCGTTGTGGCCTGTTCCATTTTGCTCGGATGAGAGAACCTACCTTTCGCAACCTGACCTTGGAGGTGCTTAGCACCTTCGAAGTAGACTTGACCACTAGGGACGGTTTGATTAGTTTTAACATTGATGAGGAGACCCATTCCCTAACTTTGGCTGAATTTGCCGAGATTTTTCAACTGCCTGTTATAACTGATAGAGGGAGGTGAGAGATGCCTGATGATGATGTATGGAACCCCAAAGCCTTTTGGCAGTTCCTTACTACAAGGACTGATTATAACCCTCGCAAATCTAAATGCACTGCCATCCGCAATCCGACTTTTCGGGTTATTCAGTGGATTTTATCCTATGGAATGTTTGGTCGAGGTGATAGCATGAATGTTGCTTCTAAGGCTGAATTTTATGTGTTGCGGGGGATGTATTATGTCGACATGATGTTAACCCCACTGCTCTTTTTGCTCTTCATTTAGAGAGACATGCTAGCCTGGGGAAGGGGATATTGTTATGGGGGGTCTACTCACTGTATTAGCGAGACATTTTGGTTGGGACCCTGCTCGCCATCAGCGAGAGTTAGTTGGTGGACCTTTGCTTTTGGATGCTAAGACCTTTGTTCTATGAAAATGTGTACATTGGAGTACATTGGACGGGGCTGCTGTTCTGTGGCGGTACCCTAACAATGAGTTGATGCGGCTTCCCCATGATCATGTGTCCATCCAACATGTCCCTCACATCCTCTTTCTACCTTCCATGGACCCAAACCAGCCCGACCTTGAGGCTCCACTAGCCATCCGAGAGGATGAAGAGAGTGGTGATAGTAGTAGTGATGAGCAAAGTGATGAGGGTAATGGTGACCCTACCCTTGAAGAGAGGTTTAACGACCTCCAAATTTATTGTGAGCTTGAGTTTCAAGCCCTTCGGGACTCCCAGGGTAGGATTGAGCGTAGTCAAGATGAGATGCTTGCCTTGATGCGATCCGTTCGTGATTGGCAGCTTAACCATACTTGCAACCCACCCCCTCCTCCACCTCCATGATACCTCTTTATGACCTCTTTGTGTTTTCTTCCTTTTCTTCTCGGGTGATGTTTCACATTGCGGACAATGCTCGGTTCAAGCATGGGGGGATTTGTGTAAACTTTTTGTGGATATGTGTGTTTTGAGTCGTTTTTATTTTTGATTTTTAACTTGTTTTGAGTCTTTTTCTTTTGTTTTGATTTTATTTTCCTTGTTTTCTAGATTTGCTTGTAGTTTTTAATTTCTTCTTTTCGTAGGTTGTTTTCGTTTCCTTATTTTCTTATTTTCATCTTTAGTCATGTAAAAAGTTTTTGAAATTTGAAAAAAAAGAAAAAATTAGAAAATTAAAAAACAAACTGTTTGATATAGGATTTGGCAAGATAGTTTTCTTTTGACTTGATTTGATCTTGTATAGCCCGTTTGTGAAAGGCTGTGAATTGACACGAGCTGTGAAGCTAAATGTTGTGAGAATTATGCTAGGATAATGAGACCGATTACTTTTGTCACTATTTTAAGGGTGAGTTGTGCATATGCATATCTTTCAAACTGGGTAATGATTAAGCCTTAAAGAAAAGACTAATCATTTTTATTAGTCTTATTTCCATGAGTGACTCATGATTGTGGCATCCTCCTTCATTTGCTTTGCATCTCCTTGAAATTGCTATGCGTTGTACATTGACAAGATGATAGAGGCATTAGGAATTGAAAACGCAAGCCTTGGCCACTCGATTATATCAGAATATCCATAGTTAGCCCCTTCTTGCCTTGACCATTTCTTTTCTTGAACCCACATTATAAGCCTTGGCCGATTTTATATTTCCTACCCTTAAGCCATTGCTTGAAATGTTTTGAGTTTGAAGTTGGGTTGATTATGGTTACTTTGGTGGTTTGGTTTGTGATAGGGATTGGTTTGAGTTGTAAATATTGATTTGATTCTCCAAATTAAGTACATTAAGGTTGTTGGGTGGAATTAGAAACTTGCCTAGTGAGTTGTATATAAGTGTGTTGTTTGTTTGTGTGTGTGTTTGAATCAAAAAGAAAAAAAAAAAGAGAAAAAAAAATCAGAAAGAAAAAAACAGAAAAAAAAAAGTGAAAAAGAAAAAAAAATCTGAGAATTTCAGAAAAAGAAAAAAAGAGAATAAAGTGTTTGACTTTTGGTTTCTTTTGTTTTGTTTTGAGGCGAGTTTCCAATTGATAGTAGGTTTGTTTTGGATTGATTATAAATGGTGAGATGAATGTATGTTGAATTGATGCGGAATAATTTCAAGTTTTGGCTTTTAGCTCCACAATGCCCAAATATTATCCACTTCTTACCCTTAACCCTAGCCCCGTTACAACCCTTGAAAGTCCTCTTGATTGTCGTTGTTGCTTTGCAAATTGCGGTGGAGAGTTGAGATTCTTAGCAGATACGTGGTTGGTTGTGGCTCTGGTTTGAGTATTTGAGCGAACTTTCAATGATTTTTCATATTTAAACACATGAGAGGAGTGTTTCCACGTTCCCAAAATGTGAGTTTGCTCTTCATTCTTACCTAGTTTCATGCTTAACATGTGCCTACTTATCTCATTCGATGATTAAGGGTGATTGGTTGAACTTGATGAGTACCATTCTTGAATAATTTGTCTTCATTTACTTGTGTAAATTGGCTTCTTTTTCACTCTTGGGCTGTACTTTAGATTAGATTGAGTTGATTGAATTTCCTATCGATGCCATCCCGAGGAGTTGTAATTAAATAAAATATTTTCGTTTCTGTTTTTTTTTTTTTTTTCTGAGTCCTTTTACTTTTACTTTGAGTTCTTTGAGTCTTTTTGTCCCGGTTTCTTTCATTTTCTTTTATTTTCTTTCTTTGCCTTTTCTTTTGAGTTTGGACTTGCATAGGGACAAGCAAGGACTAAGCATGGGGGATTTTGATAAGTGCTTCTTGTATATATGAAAACTTGGCTGTTTTGATGAGAATTTGGGGAATATTTGGTTTGATTATATTATTTTATGCCCGAATTTCCCATATTACGCTTGGTTTGGAGTTTGGTGAGTTTTGTAGGTAATTTGTGAAGAATCAATGTAAACCGAGCCAAAAATCAAGTGTAGATCCAAGTTGCATGCATAAAGGATCAAGAAGTGAGATGTTGGATCACCCAAGGCCCAAACAATGGCCCAAAGGATTCCTAGGCCCGAGAAAGCAGTGACACGGGTGCCCATAGGAGGGGCACGGGTCGGGTCTGCCACAAGAAAGTGCAGAATTTGAAGCAGGGCCTCGACACGGGTAGTGCCTAGGGGGCACGGTCCGTGTCACTAGGGGGCACGGTCCGTGCCACCCCTGGCACGGTACGTGTCTCTTGTGTCTCTTCATTTTCGGTGGTTTTGAGTTGCAATTTGCGTATATTATGTGATTTTCGGCTGTTTATGGAGGCAATCATCATTCCACCATCTTCCATTTCATGCCCTTATCATATCCTTCATTCATCCATATTCCATCTACCATTGAAGACTGAGGGAAGATTGAAGATCGAAGAGCAACTTGAATACACTTTGAAGTGGAGGAGCAAAATTTCTCCATAGTTGATTCCTAGCAAGATTGTTCTTCCCTTTGGTTTATTTCTCATTCTCTCATAGATTTTCATTTGCTTTCTAGAATAGATTTCAATTGCTTTGTAGTTTCAAACATGAATAGTGAGTAGTTCTTTTTAGTTTAGGGGATGAACCTTTGAAGTTGCTTGATGAATTGACTTTGTTGGATTGAATTATCATGAATTTCGTTTGTCTCAATCTATTTGGTCTTTGAATTGAATTGTTATTGCTTTTGCTTGATCACCAATTGCAAGTAAATAGGTTGTTAAATGAAGTACCGAAAGGAGAAGTTTGATTACCCGAAAACCTAGATTAAATTAGTTAAAATTATCTAGACATAGAAGTTTTAATTAGGGTTCTTGAGATAATTAGATCTTTAACCTTAACTAAATCGAAATAACCACGAAAGTAGGTGCTTGGTTAGTCTAGGAAATTCGCTCTAGTGAAAAAATCTCATTGCGAAGTGTTTTATGCTATTATCGAACCTTGATTGTGCAAATTAATGAAATGAATGTTCAATCCACATCGTTGATTCGTTATTTAGCTTAGGTTTCATCCCTTGAACACCTTTTTACCTTGATTAAATCAGAAAAGTTTGTGTGAATATTAGTTTGTTTAGTTCTTGATTGTGGTTAGATTTAGAATTAGTTCTTGATTGTGATTATATATACATACTAGGCACCTAATATCCATCTGATATAATTTTCCCCCTAATAGTTCTAGATAACAAGAGTTACCAGTAACAGAGTTGATTAATCGCAGAAAAGAGATTTCAATAATAATGATACGATATTTAAATGAACTCAATTAAATGATACTCCACAACTTCATCAGGTACAAACCAACAGATTGCTCAACCCCACACAGGTTTTCCCAATAACATTCATACAGTCCAATTCAAATGATACTCAGACAAAACTTAGCCATGAGAGATTCAAACAAAGTTGTGCGCATCAACCTCTTGCAGATTTCATCATGGGTTATACCCACTTCACATATGGTCGACTTAATTCATTCGCACGTTCAAAATTAAAAGGCATGTCATCAAAACTAGACAATCAAGTACACAAACTCACAAGTATAAATATATCAGTATGCAAGTTACTACAGATGAGACTTCGAATCGTAAAATACATCAAAATACTCACATCAATCACCTAAGAGGAGAAGAGTATATATTAAATAGTTACAGATCAAATTGATCTCAACCCTGAGGGACCGATACTACAAGAAATAATCATTTTGCATTCTTAACTATCTAATCACTTTTTTTTTTGCGCCTTCGTATCTTGCACGTAATTTAATAACGTTTGAACAAAACAGATTTAAAAGGAAAGCACACTCAACCATTACACACTCATTTTTTTTCCCTTCCACACAACTATTCACATTCCTTGCTTCGAAGACCTTCGTGCTATAGCTTGGAATCCCTATAAGTGTCATATCTCAAAATCATGTTAAGCTCAGCCACACCGCAAAAATATTCACCTAACCTTAACACTTTAAAACCAGAATTTAATTCAATCCCTGCTTAAAATCTCCAAATCACCATTCAAAAGTCAAATTGCACATAGGATCCTTGACAAAATCTCCGTCTCAGCTCCTCATCTCCTAACAAGTTTCTTTTTCCTTAAAATTGACCCTTTAAACCCGAGATCTTCATCAACCAAGCGTAATCCCCATGTTACTCTAAGCTCCTCCTTATAACCTCGATACCTAAAAGAAAGATCGATGCAATTCAACTTTTCTGGAAGTCTCCAACAATCAATCCTAACTTATAATCGCCTCCATGATCATCACCTCGAATACCCACTTTAAAACCAATCTCTGACCTCATTTTTCTTAAAAGATATTACTTTAAACTCGAAACCTTGAGAGAACTGCACATAACCCCCATTGTTACCTCAAGGTCATTTACTTAACATAGATACAAAAAGGAGCGAACTCTAAACTCAACTTTACTCCATATTATATATATATATATATATATATATATATATATATATATATATATATATATATATTTTTCAAGCACACTCTTTTAGTCCCCGGTTCAATGCTAACTTTCTAATTTAACCTCAAAAATAACATGTCGTGGCAAACAATTACACTCATTTACTCCTTACTCAAAGATAATAATAATAATTAGAGGCAACCATGTTGAGTCACCTCCTTATGTTTTCTCATCATTCTTTATTCTCAGCTAACCCAAATCACCATAGTTCATAAGATAATGCCTAAAAGGCCCAATCCCCAATCTTCATTCCATTAAACCATTAACATAGGGATAACAATACCTAATAGCTTCAACAAAACATACTAACATCAATTTCATGATATTATACTCACCACCATAGTGTGAGTTTCGTGCAAAACATATTTCAGTACTAGTAAAATAAATCAAGTCACATATTAAGCATGCATACATTATTATAACATGAGTAATCAATCAAATAGATGCACCCAGCCCACCTACACTAACACTCGGAACATAGCTTCCTAAGCTCTAACTAAGAACCTAATAGACACTTAGGAGCTACCAGGTCGTAACCCAGAGCTCTGATACCATTCTATAACGCCCTGAAAATTTATAAATAAAAAGGTCAAAGTCAAGAGCAACGATAACGGTAAATTTTACGAAAGACTTTACTTTCAGGCGGGCGTCAATGCCATACTCCCGAAGGAATACAAGGCAGAATGGAAAACAACAACCATAAAATTTAATTACTTACAACTTTAACGACAGAAAGGAAACTTTGGGTTCAAGATCAACATTAACTAGTTTAAAACATAGCTAACTAATACAAACTTCTAACTTCAAGTCTAGTGACCTCACATCTAGATTCCCATCCCTCCATATTATTGATCATCACCTGAAAACAAAACATTTATAAACATGAGGGGGGAAACCTCAATAATGTCTACCCCTAATAGTCAAAACATTTTACAATTAATTTCAACACATTTTAAGGAAAGGGGAAACAAGTCAAACATTTCAAAATATCTTTTACCAGTCAACCTTACCCGTTTCCACATTTTAAAGCGAGCGGAGGTTCCGTATTGCCCCTCGGAGTCCAAAGACTCACAAAACATACACATTTCATTCCAACAAATTTCCACACCATTCTCATTGTCAACAATCCACAATCACTTCTCAATCCGGATGGCCATCGCACTACACAAAACAATTTACAAGACGTAACCTGGTCTCTTGACAGTCTCCCTCACAGGTAACTACATGGTCTTGGGGAGTACTGCCCGAACCCGCATTATACTCTTAACCATTATTTAGTCAGGTTACATGTCCAACTCTTTTCAGTAACAAATCTACATTTTAAACATCAAAACTCTTAACTCAGTTTCCGAAACCACAACACTTCCAAACAACAATTCCAAACCAATACACTTTCAACACAACAACCAAAGGACAGTCCATACTTTATGACTCAAAGAACATAACCTTCTTAAACAAAATAGACAGTCAAGTTTCAGATAAAGTCCCCTTCGGAATGCAAGTTCCGAAATCAATATAGAAATCAATAAAACAAGTAAAGAGCATCCAAAGGGGATTAGGGCATAGACATTACCAGAACAGCTTCTCTTTACTGCAATGACTTACACACGGGAGCTAGAATTCGAATAAAAACTTCTAAAATTAAAACTCGACTTCTACGAAAGTTAGTTACGCACGAATCCTACCATACCCCAACCTTAGCCTTTTCTTATAAGATAGTTAACCATGTATCGAGCGTAACTATTAAGAAAACATGAACATCACAACACACATTTTCTAAAGGTAAAATAATAAAATCGACACGACACATTTAAAACCATAACTCGATACTAATACTTTTAATAATACTATTAACGTAGGGTTTTTTTTGAACATAATAATCATATTACCACATAACAACATGAAAACTTTATAAAACTTTAATACCAAAATATATGAAACTTTTAATACTAAGACTATGAAACTTTGATGCTAATAATGTGAAACTTTTAATACTAATCATATGAACTTTAAAACAATTACATGGAACTCCATAGTAATAATAATAATACGAAACTTTATAATAATAACACGAAACCTTATAATAATCATAATAACATGAAACTCCAATAACATGAACTTTATAATAATAACATGAAACTTTAAAATAAAATCATGAAACTAATAATAATAATAATATGAATCTTTAAAATAATATGGAAACTTAATAAAGTCATGAAACTTTATAATAATACATCAACTTAATATGAAAACTAATGATACTTGGAACATAATAATAATAATATGAAACTTACGAAACTTAATAATAATAGTACGAAACTTAATAACTTATGGAACTTAATCATAATAACAATACAAACTTAATAATAACAATACAAAACTTATTACTAATAATAATATGAACGCTTAATAAATATAACAAACTAAATACTAATACTATGAATACTTAAGAGTTAAGACTAATAATATGAACATAATAATAAAAACCAAGTAATAAAAATAATAGGAGAACTTAATAATAATGATAATAAGAAATATTCTAACTCAACCCAAAAATATATAGAGAGAAAAGGAGAGTTAGAGAATATACTATCACAGCCAAGGGAGGGTGGTGCTGGTGGTCTGAACGGCGACGACAGAGCGGAGTCCGACGGTGGGGTCTTCGGTGGGTCGACAGACGTCGGTGGTGGCGGCTTCTGGGGTCGACGCACAACAACAACAACACATGAATGTTGCTCTTCGCGAGTCCAGGTGGCGTTGATAGTCTCTAGAGGTTGCGACGGTGGCAGCAAGGAGGCTGGTGTGGTGGTGCGTGGCGTCGTCGGGGTTCGGTGGTGGTCGAGCTATGCAGCAACCAAAGAGAAGAAGGGGGTTTGGGTGGGGTTTTTCGTGGCGGTTTCTCCACGGCGGCTGCAGCAGTGAGGTGGGGCGCGTGGTGTCCGCCGAAAACGGTGCGGTGGGAATGCGGTGGTGTGGTGATCAGCGTCGAAAAGGAGGTGGAACGAGGGTGTTTGGTGGTGGTTTGATGATGGTGCGTGGTGGTGGTGCAGCTCAGGTCTGAAAAGAGAGCAACAAAGGGGGTCGGTTGGTGCGTTCTGGCGGCGAAGCGGGCAGCGGTGAAGCGGTGCGATGGTCGGAAGAGAGGGAAAAAGGTGGTTGGCGGCAAGGAGCTGGTGGAAGGAGGGAGGTTTGATGGTGGCGTGTGTGGTGGTTTGTATGGAGTGGATGTTGAGCAACAGTACCGCAACAATATAGTACTGAGGAAAAGAGAGAGAAAGAGGGAGAGAGAGAGAGAGAAAAAGAGAGAGATAGAGAGAGAGAGAGAGAGAGAGAGAGAGAGAGAGAGAGAGAGAGAGACGCGTGGCAAGCAAGGGCTGGGCAAGCAATTGGATGCAAAGGTAGTGGGGTTTATTTTTCAGCAAACCAACGGTTATTCCAATTTACTTGGGGAAAGGGTTTTGATTAATAAAGAAAGGGAATGAGAGGGAAGAAGATATGGATGAGGGTGGTGATGTCATACACCTGATGTCATCAAAATTAGTAAAACAATTTACTCTTAAGTGTTGGTAATTCTTTCCCCAAAATAACACACATTCCTAGATAAATTTTTTTTTTCCATAAATTGGTCCGAATAAAATCTACCCGAAGTCCAAAAATTTCTAACTGATATTTTTAAGACTCTAAAAATTCCAACGAACTCACTCGCGGTCCTAAAAGCTCCATGTGAAAACAAATAAACAAATAACTGATAAAACGGTTGTTAGGAAAATTTAACGGTAACTAGACTAGCATTTTCCGGGGTTTTACATCATTCCCCATTTAAAGAAGTTTCGTCCTCGAAGCTTAACTTTGGCCTATCGGGTGAGCTAACTAACTAACAGTGCAGCTAACCGAAAACTTGGGGTTTTACAGGCGCCCATGGACTAGGCACTCTATCCATTGAACCTTGGAATCTACTAGATTTCGAACAATCCCCACTATGAACTCCGGGATGCTGGGAGACCTTCGTCTCGAGGAACTGGCATAGGGATCGCGAGCCACACTCATCAGATCTTCATCCTTGTGCCTAGATGGTCCTGCCCCTGGATCTCCACGAAAACGTCTGCTACCTATTTCTCCTGGTGAAAAATAGCGAGGAGGACGTCTTGATGAGCTCCCAGAACGTGGCAAGCTCACATGGGAATGAGCTTCATTATCTTCATCAGCAATAGCCGGCGTAGGACCCCGATATTGGCCATTCTTGAAGTTTTGATCAATGAACTCCTGGGTCATGATGCCCTCCCTTAAATAAACACGAATATAGGCATGCCCTTTCTGCGCAAAGAACGATGTCAATAAGAATCAATGTTGCATGATATAGGTTGGTCAAGTAAATGACTTACTGGGTTTGCATCGATGAACTGCAGAACTTCATGATCATTAGGCACGAGCGGGATAAATCCAAACAGCATATCTTCATCCTCCGCTGGTTCAGGTTCCTCTGCATGTTGGTCCAGAAGTGTATCATAATATCCTCCCAACTACAGAAAGACGATATTATTAAAACGCCAGAAGTCCACAGTATTAACGCAAGATAGAAGAAACTGTACCTGAGCGAAAGCAAGGCGTCCTCTGTGCTAAAGAGTTGCCTCCTCCAAGTTGTCTATAGGCACAATAAAATTAAGCGATGGCTCACCGATCAACAGAAACACCTTAGGGTTTCTAGTTCTTCTACTTAGTTACAGAAACACCTTCTAAGTATAGGAATAAGCTCTACCTCACCACTTGAATTACCAATTCAAGATACAATAGTAGAAAAAGAACGAGGGTTGTAAGAAACTCTCAACGTAAGCGAAAGCTTGATTGTACTATTTGCAAAAAGTGTGTCCTTTTGGGATGTTACAAGCCTCCTTTTATACTAGACTAAAACCTAATCCTTCTAGGATTACTAAACTTGGCGCCTAAGCAGCCTAGGGATGAATCCTTCTAGGATTCCCTTTGGCTTTCCTAATCTTGATGGGCAAAATTGGCGTCCAAGACTAGGATTGACTCCTACTAGGATTCTTCCCTTCTATACTCTTCTAGACTCCTCTAACTTGACACCTAAGCTAGATAGATTATTTGGCATTACGCCCTCTAACAAACTTAGGAGGCAATGGCTGAAGAGTACTCTAAAGGAAACTGTGGCCGAGAAAGTCCGTGGCCACGGTCACATCGACCGTAGCCACGGTATGGTGGAGCCAAGACCAAAGTGAAGAGGCCTTGCACCCGAACTAGACCGTGGTCACGGTCACTTTTACCGTGGTCACGGTGGGATCTTCACCCTGCCTAAGGAAGAATCTGACCAACTAGACCGTGGCCACGGTCTCTCAAGACCGTATCCACGGCGGTGCGAAGGAGCGAAATGTTGTCAGCCCTAATCGCCTAGACCGTGACCACGGTGCATGGGGACCATGCCCACGGCGATGCGAAGCGAAGAGAAGAAATCGCCTACCTTACACAGGACCGTGGCCACGGTAACCTTTACCGTGCCTACGGTCTCCTGCGGGCCAGTTTTATCTGTTGTGTAAAATGATGAGTTTTAATTAACAACCTTGACTACTATTTAATGTATTTAGGTCATTTTAGCTAGGGGGGATTAGACAGCAGCTTTACCTATCTTTCATAATACTTTAGCACTCTTTATCACATTTTGAAGTCTTAGATTAGAGGGCTTAAGGAAGATCCTTGCTGAGATTATTAGTTCTTGTATTGGATTCTCTTGATTATTATTGGAAGTTTGAAGATTATTCTCGACTTTTGGAGCATTGGAGCTTTATTATTCTGAAGTTTTCTCCCTTGTCATCACAATCAATGAGCATTTCTTAACCTTTCTCTCTCCAAAAAATTACTTAGAGGTACCCTAACTTTTGAAGAAACAATTTTTTGGTACCCTAACTTTCCAAAACTAATTTTGGGGTACCCTAACTTTTAGGATTAGAAATTACTAGGTGAATTTCCGGCGAAACTCCGATTGATTCAAATCATTTTCGTCCACGAAAACAAAGGGCATTTTAATCCACAAAAACACTTAATCAATTTCCCGCCTAAAACTCACCGTTGAATTCAAATAATTGACCGAAAATTCACCTAATTATTTCTAATTCTAAAAGTTAGGGTACCCCAAAATTAGTTTTTAAAAGTTGGGGTACCAGAAAAATATTTCACCAAAAGTTAGGGTACCCCTAAGTAATTTTTTGTTCTCTCTCTAATCCATTGCTTATTTTACTAATCTTTGTTTTGTTATTATTGATATTATTGGTGTTATTGAATGTTTATTGTTATCTTGTTTACTCTTTTAGGCATGAATGAAGTTGTTGAAGTTATTATCATGATAGTTAGGATGTTTAGTGGCTAGAACCTTTATGGGTTAGGGAGATATTGAGGGTGTGAATGGGTAATTAGGTTTGGGTTAGCAATTTTAGTGAGTAACTAGTTAGGAAATCAACTTCCTAATCCTATCCTTCCCTCAAGTGGGATGTATTTAGGTATGAAAGCATCCCGAATACATCCAATGCTTGTTGGAAGGTAGGAATTAGGATAGTTAGTATTCTAGTTCGCGAAAGCGAATAGAAACTAACTAGGAAATTCCGTTCTATTAACCTTCCCGGGTCTGTCTATGGATTTCGGGGAAGTTAATCCGGACTATCCTTGAGAGAGGAAGTCTGGTGGGTATTTTTCCAACGGAATTACCATTTGGTTTCCCTTTTCCGTTACTCTCTTGTCGCGAAACCCATTTCCTCATTCGCGTTTGCATCCCGAAAGTCTCCCGACACCCATTGTTTCACCTTTTCGACTGAACATAGCGTGTTTGTATTGTTTTCACCCTAAAGTCTTTCATCCTTTCATGATTATAAACCATACCTAGAGTCAACTAGTTGCAGCTAAGGCCCCTAGCTCCCTGTGGAAGAACGATAAAACCATGGTCTTACAAACCACTCGACTAACAAAATGGCGTCGTTGCCGGGGAGCAAGCGCACCTAGCTTAGCTCATTGTCTTTAGGTTGTTTAAGATCTTTTTACTGCTAGAGATTTTGTCATCCTTGGTTACTGGAAATTTGATTCTTCTGTTTGTTCCTTTTGTGCATGCGAACTCGCTCTCGACGAGGCCAAACTCCTGTAACTCCACCCAACCCAAATCCGGAGAGCATAATTCGACAAGCTAACGCCGGTTCGAGACGAGTTAGACAACAAAGGGAGCGAGAGGCGATCGAAATTCTAATGGCTGAAGGAGAGCAAATTCCACCCCGTACCTTAGCATCATATTCCTTACCATCGTCGGGTACGGGAGGCGATCCCATCACATTACCAGATTTACCACCGAAGGCATCGCTCGAGTTCAAGCCATATTTATTGGAAATATTTGAGAACACCCCGTACCATGGAGGAGAGCATGAAAATCCTATTGACCATATCAACAGATTCGAGCAACGCATCGGCTTCGTACAAATGAATGGAGTTTTCGCCGAATACATGAAGCTGAAGTTTTTCCCTCTTACCTTGAAGGGGAAAGCATTATTATTCAACATGGGATGCCCTTAGCCGCGACTTTCTTCAAAGGTTTTTTCCCAATGATGAGACATGTCGGTTGAGGCAAGCCATCATGAGCTTCAAGCAAGAGCCCGATGAGTCATTATTCGAAGCATGGGGGAGATTCAAAGGTCTCCAACGGAGGTGTCCACACCACAATCTTGAGGATTGGTTATTATTGCATCACTTCTATTCCGGATTGAGTAGCTCTTTGCGAGAATCCATCGATCATGCCTCTGGGGGCATGTTCCTCAATAATACGGCGGAGGAAGCAAACGTATTTCTTCACGAGCTATCTCAAAACTCTCCTCATTGGGGAGGCGGCCGTGGTCCAAGATATGGTCCTCCTCTAGAAAGCAACCCTACCATTAAATTTCTCATGAATGTCGTTCTTGAAAAGGCAACTTTGGAGGAAACCACGAGGCAAGTAAAGGCGGCTCAAGAAGTACCAATGCTTATTCCGGATGCCCCAGTCTTGGTATGTGATTTTTGTGGAGGACCACATCCTTCGAAGCGATGTGAAGAGTATCAAACCGAGCAAGTCCAAGCCATCTATCCTAACAATAACCTCTCCTACACCAATCAAACCCCCATTCGTCCCCGTGGGAATTACGCCTCAACCAACAAGCTCCCCTAAACCAAAACCCACCCCCCGGTTTCCCAAATCAAAATCGCCGCCAATACCACCAAAATCACCGCCAAAATCCTCACCAGGGTCAATCTTCCCAAGCACCCAAACCACCACAACAAGAAACCCTTGACCAAACCCTTCAAAAGCTGGCTCTAACTCAAGAGAAGATAGCCTTATCTCAAGAAAAGATGGCCTTAGACCGAGAAAAAGACCAAACTCGCATTAAGAACCTCGAGTTACTTTTGGCCCAATTGGCACAACAATCTCAACCTATCCAATCTTTGCCTAGCCAATCCCAATCTAACCCGAAGGGGCAACTTAATGCGATTACTTTGAGGAGTGGCAAGGAGATTGATGGACCTAGAATGGTAGGAGAGGAGGTCTTGGGTGACAAGGAAGGTGACGTGATGGATATCTCGGATGAGGAAGATTTGTTGGAGAAGCGGGAAAGTGAGTTAGTATTGGGTGAGGAAGTTGAGAGAGCACATGAGGATGAATTGGGAGAGTCCAGTAAAGAACAAGAGGAGATGGAGAAGTTAAGAAAAGGGAAAGAAAAAATGGTGGAAGAAGAACCAATCCAGACTATTGAGAAGCCAAAGTTACCACCGGTCCCTTTTCCTGATCGATTAGCAAAGCCGAAATCCGATGCAAAATTTTCAAAATTTATTGAGATGCTCAAGAAGCTTCAAGTGAACATTCCATTTCTTGATGCCATTTCTGAAGTTTCGTCCTTCAAGAAGCATTTGAAGGAGCTTCTCACGAGCAAGAGGAGGATTCAAGAGAAATCTACGATCCATTTGACGGCGGATTGTAGTGCAATTATCGATAATAAATCACCGGAGAAATTAGCTGACACCGGAAGTTTTTCTATTCCATGCACCATTGGTGATATATGGATTGGTCGTGCCCTTTGCGATCTAGGAGCAAGTGTAAGCGTCATGCCTTACTCGATTTGTAAGAAATTAAATCTCGACGATCTAGCTCCTACAACAATTAACCTCCAATTGGCTGACCGTTCTGTGCGAAGACCTTTTGGGAATATTGGAAGACATCCCGGTCCAAGTGGGGCGGTTTTTAATTCCTTGTGATTTTGTGATCTTGGAGATAGAGGAAGGACAACAACATCCCCATTATTTTGGGAAGGCCGTTCCTTGCTACGGCGGGAGAAATTATCGATGTGAAGAATGGAAGCATGTTGTTGAATGTCGGGAATGAAAGCATAATTTTTCAACTTGAGGGGTCATTGAAAGGTCCTTCATATGGGGACTCATGCTACGCTATTGATATGATGGAGTTCCTTGTTGATGAGTATATTGAGGACTCACATTTCCTTGAATCTATTTGCGGCGATCCCTTAGGAGCTTGCTTATTGGAGTCTTTCCAATTTGAGACCGACCGCACCGATATTGCTTTCTTCACCAACCTTCTTGACTCTTCACCCATGCATGCGGAGATTATTATTAATGAACCTTATATGGAGTGCATGGAGATTCAAGATGCGATCTACAAAGGTATGTCTTCCTCTCAAATTCAATCTTCTACTCTTTTAGAGCTTAAAGCTTTACCCCCTTCCCTCCAATATGCTTTCTTAGATGATGAGAAATCTTATCCTGTCATTGTGAATGCGAATTTGAATGATTTTGAATTATCCAAGTTGCTTGATTTGCTTAGAAAACATAGGGGCGCATTAGGCTATAAAATAGAAGATTTGAAAGGTTTATCCCCTTCCATATGCATGCATTCAATTGACTTGCCAGAAGATGCTAAGCCTACTAGGCAACCCCAACGTCGTTTAAATCCCAACATGCAAGAAGTGGTTAAAAAGGAAGTAGTAAAGTTGCTAGCTGCTGGGATCATCTTCCCCATCGCAAATAGCGAATGGGTAAGCCCGGTTCAGTGTGTACCCAAGAAGGGTGGATTGGTCGTAATTGAAAATGACAAGAAAAAACTAGTTAGTACCCGAACCGTCACCGGTTGGCGGATGTGTATCGATTACCGCCAATTAAACAAAGTAACAAGGAAGGACCATTTCCCCCTTCCCTTTATTGACCAGATGTTAGAACGGTTGGCGGGTCATTCGCATTTTTGCTTTTTGGATGGATACTCGGGTTCCGTTCAAATTCCAATCCACCCCTCACACCAAGAAAAAACCATCTTTACTTGCCCATATGGGACATTTGCTTATCGTCGCATGCCATTTGGTTTATGTAATGCCCCTGGGACGTTTCAACGTTGTATGATGGCTATTTTTAGCGATTTCATTGAAAAATGCATGGAAGTCTTTATGGATGATTTTTCTGTGTACGGTAATTCTTTCGATGACTGTTTGCTAAATTTGGAAAAAGTGTTAACTCGTTGTGAGGAAGTGGATCTAGTTCTAAATTGGGAGAAATGCCACTTCATGGTGGAACAAGGTATCGTTTTGGGTCACTTAATCTCTTCTAAGGGCATCGAAGTAGATAAGGCCAAAGTTGAGGTTATAGAGCGCCTACCACCCCCAGTTTCCATTAAGGGGGTGCGTAGTTTCCTTGGCCATACCGGCTTTTATCGCCGGTTCGTCAAGGATTTTTCAAAAATTGCTCGACCTCTAACTGACCTCTTGTGCAAAGATGCCCCTTTCATTTTCACTGATGAGTGCCTTGAGTCGTTTTACAGGTTGAAGCAGGCTTTGATTTTCGCTCCGGTAGTTCAACCTCCGGATTGGACGCTACCCTTTGAGATTATAGCCGACGCAAGCGACTATGCCGTAGGAGCGTGTTTAACCCAAACAGTAGACAAGAAGCCAAGGGTCATCTATTACGCAAGCCATACGCTTGATAGCGCCCAAAGGAACTACACTACCACGGAAAAGGAGCTTTTGGCGATCGTTTTTGCGCTCAACAAATTCCGGCAATACCTCATGTTCTCTAAGGTGGTAGTCTACACGGATCATGTCGCTATCAAATACTTGATGGGAAAGAAGGAGACAAAACCGAGACTTATACGGTGGGTCTTGCTTATGCAAGAATTTGATTTGGAAATCCGCGACAAGGCGGGCACGAAGAATGTCGTAGCCGATCACCTTTCGAGGATTCTTGTCGACTTGGAAGACACCCAACCGATTGTAGATGCTTTCCTGGATGAGCGACTCTTGCCTATCAACTCGCATCCTTGGTATGCGGATATTGTGAATTATTTGGCGAGCGAAGTGATCCCTCAACACTTGAACCATCATCAAAAGAAGAAATTCCTCCACGACATGAAGCACTACTTTTGGGATGACCCTTTCCTCTTCCGTCTTGGAAATGACGGGATGTACCGGCGATGTGTTCCCGAGAGTGAAGTGCAATCTATTTTGACCCATTGTCATGAATTTTCGGTGGGAGGTCACGGTGGCCCCCAAAAGACGGCGGAAAGGGTTTTGCAAACCGGTTATTGGTGGCCGACTCTTTTTCGTGACACCCACTTGCATGTCAAGCAATGTGATAGATGTCAAAGGTCCGGTAACATCTCCTAGAATAATGAAGCTCCATTGAACTATATCCTTGAGGTGGAAGCTTTCGATGTGATGAGATTGGACTTCATGGGTCCTTTCCCGTCTTCAAGGGGTTTCCAATACATCCTAGTGGCGGTAGACTATGTCACAAAGTGGGTCGAGGCCCTACCATATGTAAAATGCGATGGGAAATCTGTTTCAAAATTCTTGAAAAAGACCCTGTTCCCAAGATTTGGCATTCCACGGGTCATCATAAGTGACAACGGTTCCCATTTCATCGAAAAGAGATTCGAGTCCCTCTTGGAGAAGTACGACATCAAGCATAAGAAGGGACTTCCTTACCATCCACAAACACAAGGTCAAGTGGAAATCTCCAACCGTGCCATCAAGGAGATCTTAGAGAAGACGGTTAGCTCTTCAAGGAAAGATTGGGCAGAAAAATTGGATGAAGTCTTGTGGGCATACCGCACCGCTTTCAAGACACCGATCGGCACTACTCCTTACCGTCTTATCTACGGGAAGGCGTGCCACTTCCCCGTCGAACTTGAGCGCAAAACCATGTGGGCAATCAAGAAGTTGAACTTCGATCTCAAGGCGGCCGGAGGTAGTCGGTTATTTCAATTAGAAGAGCTTGAGGAGTTGAGGCGTCATGCATATGAGAACAACAAGATCTACAAGGAGAGAACGAAAGCATGGCATGACAAGAGGTTGAACCGACGTGAGTTTGTGGTAAGCGATAGGGTTCTCATTTTCAATTCAATGCTGAAGTTGTTCTCTGGGAAATTGAGATCACGGTGGTCCGGACCATTCGAAATAGTGAGAATTCTTTCCGCCGGAGTAGTTGAGTTGAAAGATGCCCAAGGAAAGTGTTTCAAAGCAAACTCATCGAAACTCAAACCATACATCATGGGCGAGGAATATGTCGGGAAAGTTGTGACATACCTCGCGGATTTTGGAAATTGAAAAGCTTCGGAAAAGGTCGAGCTAGGACCTACAAAACAAGCACCCGGGAGAGGTATGAACTACTTCCCCCTCTTTTAGTGTTTTTCTTTCAATTTTTAGTTCTTCCATTTTTATTTCCTTTATTTTTGTGCCTTTTTTCTTCCTTTGTTTTACGTTAGAAAAAAAAAAGAAAATTTGAAAAAAAAATCAAGAAAAATCAGAAAGTTTGAAAAGAAGAAAAAAAAATTCGAGAGTGGTTCTATGAAGGTTGGGGTTTGAAAGTGTTCTTCAGCGATTGGAGAGTGTCCTTGAATGAAAATTGAGAGAGAAAGAAAAGGGAGTGGATGACAAGAGGGTAGATTTTAGGACTTAACATTTTTTCCCAAAGTTTTGAGCCTTGTAGGTGTTGGGGATGGACCGAAAGGGACCGTGCCCACGGTAGCCAGGACCGTGGCCACGGTCAGCGCATGCAAGTTGCCCCCAGTTGTGTCAAGCCGAAGATCACCGTGACCACGGTGAGATTCACCGCAGCCACGGTCTCATCGCAGCTCATTCCTGAAAAAAGTTGGTCCCGAACATCACTGTGACCACGGTGAGGTTCACCGCAGCCACGGTCTCTGCCCTGCTTTTTCCCTTCTCTTTCCTTCACCCGAATCACACCGTGCCCACGGTCAAATGGACCGTGGCCACGATCTGTCGAAAAACTGCGATATGTCGGGACTTCAATCTCATTTCCCCTCATTTCTCTTTCACCTTCTTCCTCACCTTCACACTCGAAAACCTCCCTAAAACCCTATAACACCGATTCCCTTCCAAAATTTGACAAATCCCTCGCCAAATCCTCCATTTCTTCTCCATCTCTCCTGCATACCATGCCCTAGCTGCGCCATTCGCCATTTTCGAACCATCTTCAAGCAAATTTCAGATCTCTTGTTGCTTGTGGGGGTCGAAATTAGCAAGAGGAGTTCCCTATCACTTCAATCCAGGTATTCCTTAATTTATTGATGATTAAACACTAGATTTCTTGTTTATTTGGGTTGAATATGGTGAAATTGCTTGTTGGGTCTTGGTTGGGTGAGTAAGTGGAGTTTGGGGTTGGAATTTTGGATTGAAATTGATTGTTGGGGGTGTTTTTGGTGAACTTTTGGTTGAATCTTATGTAAATTGCTTGTGGGTTTGGTTGGATGAATTGATTGAGTTTGGAGTTTGAGTTTTTGGTTGATTTTTGCCGAGATTAGGAGTGTATTGCTTGTTTTTGGGATTGAATCTTGTGGTTGATTGTGAATTATTGTTGCTCGGGATTTTTGGGTATTGGTTGTGTTGTGTTTCGGTGTGTGGTGGTTGGTTTTCTTGCAGAGTATCCAATGGGTCGATCGAAACGTTCCCGGACTGAGCCGGAATCAACCCCCGCTCCATCAACCTCAGTTGAGCCCGATAAAACTCGGTACAAGGGTCAACCGGCCTCGATTATTCAATGTGACCCGAAAAATTTGTGCACAAGGCCCGGTATGAGAGGCTAAAGAAGCGAAAAATTTGTGCTCCGGATCTCTATCATGAGGAGACGGCAAAGGATGTTTCTTGCAAACCGAGCATGGACTTCTTCATTAAAGTCATTGGATGGAAGTCTTTGCCACAATCAACGAACCGATCATCGAGTAGCCAGTGCTCGAATTCCTTAGCTCTTTGGTGGTAAAAGAAGACGGCACATCCAACGCCTCCTTTTCATACATCGTGAACAAAAAGGAGGTTGAATGTACGCTCAAAGACTTATGCAATGCTCTAGGCCTTCCCGAGGACGGCATACCTTACGGCGAGTGCGTCAAATTCGATGAACAAGAAGCTATGAAAGCACTCACTTATTGGAGGAGACGTTACCCGAGGGTTCGATCACAACGAACAAAGTACTATTGCCCAAGCAACTCTAAGGCTAGGGATTTCTGTAATCTGAGCGTCCGCATCTTCCACCGCATCATTTCGAACTCTGTTTTTGGCCGTGACGCCGGGCGTTTAAGCATCCAGAAAGACGACCTCTTCGTCCTCTATAATGCGATCAACGGTCGCCGGGTCAACACTGGCTCATGTATCCTCCATTGCCTCCGGGAAATAAGCCTCGAAACCCGGAACATGACTATTGGTATGGGTCACATCATCACCCATTTCCTAAGGAAGCAAGGGTTCGAGTCCTATCTGAGCAAGTGGACTCCCTGCTATTTCCCCGATCCTATCGACGGTGTTCACCTACGAAAGATGTAATTCTTGGAGAAACGCAAGATGCGAACACTATACCGTCACGGGAACGAACCCCACAGCGTCGTGATTCATTTGGGCGACGACAATACCGAACAACGTCTAGATGTCCCCGACCAACGCAATTGGTCGTGTGGCCAAACCTTTGGGGATCAATTTGTGGTGGGTGGTCCCGAGGATCGAGCGGAGGAAGGTGAAGAAGAAGACGAAGAAGAGGAGGAAGAAGAGGATGAGAAAGAAGAAGAACAAGCACAAGGGGATGAAACCGAACCGATTCAACAACGGGACGCCGCTCTTGAGCGTATCAGCGAGCAACTCCAGGAGCTTCATGATGAGTTTCAAGTCCAACGGGAGCTCATCCAAAACCAGCAACTATTGATTGAAAACTTGCAAGGATTGCTTGAGATCCAACAGGAGATGCTGGCTAGCATCCAGTCGCAGCTCCAACCCCGTCCTCCGTCAGGAGGGTCCGCTTGAGGACCGGTTGTAAGCACCCCCACCCGACCTTTATCATTGTCTATTTACTTTATTTTGTGAAGTATAGGTGTGGGCGAGTGCTTCTTCGGGGTTTTGGAGTTGCGATGTCTTGTGGTTTTGGATTGTTGGTCTCTCGTTTTTTTTTGGCATGAGCTCACATATTTTAGGGATTGTTCGGTTAGGTTGCTCAAGTTTTTCCATGCCTTGTTTATCTTTCATGTTTGTCGGGTTGTTGGATGGTTGTCTTAGGGTTGTTTGTTTGTTGTTTTTGGTGGGTTGGACTGTTGTTTCAGCATTTCTCGCTTTTATCTTGGTCATTGATGGTTGTAACCGAATGTTTTTGTGATGAATGCACTGATTTAGTCATTTCGGTTAGTGCGTATCGAGTTTCACCCTTATTTCCCGCCTCAATGAGTGAGATACGGGGATAAGGTAAGTCCCTGGCAATGTATATATTGTTCATATTTTCAGTTTTTCATCTTTTAAATTCTTTTTTTTAAAATCTCTTAAGTTAGATTTTCTTCCCTTTTGCTTTTGGTTTCGCATGTGAATTCTATAATTGAAAAGTCGTCTTTTACTCTAACGTTAATCTGACTCTCTTGAACGACGACTTCGGATCGCTATTTTCAACGCTTATGAAGAGGTTGAGGTAATATCTTTCCACCTTACTCTTTTTATGTGAATCCTTATCTTAATCCGTCGCATGTTTGGTTTTCTATTGGGTGGCGAACCCCTATGAGTGTCTGTGTTGGGATTTCGATTTCTGTTGGAGCCGTGTGGGCTCGGGTCACCACCATTTTTCTACCTGCTAGTTGTTTTGTTTGTTTGTGTTTTGTAGGCCCTCTACCCTTTTCCTGCGACACCTTTCCACAATGAGGACATTGTGGAGTTTTAAGTGTGGGGGGGAGGGATGGGGGGGAGATATTCTACTTCAAGGGTAGATCACCTAGTCGTTTCGTTCTTTGTTTTCTAGTTTTTAATTAAAATTTAAAAAAAAAATTGTGTGAAAATGGAGAAAAAAGGGAGTGGAAACCTTTTCGGATTTTCTTTTCGTTTTGCTTTTGTTTTGCTTTGTTTCCTGGATCTCGTTATCGAAGTTGAGAAGTCGTTCTTAAACTTCTTTCTTAAAGTAATCAGTTGGAGCATTTTTGACCCTAACTCTGGTTCTAGTCGAGGCTTATCCTTAATAGAATCCCTTCATTAAGTGTCTTGTGAGACTCCCGTTCCCTTCTCGTTTTGCTGAGAACTTGGAGATTCTAAGGGCTTGTGTCTGAGTTTGTTTTCGTTTCTCGTTTAGCAAAAGCAAAAAGTGCAAAAAGAAAAGAAAAGAAAGGAAAAAGAAAAGAAAGAAAGAAGAAAGCTTTCATAAGACATAATAACCTGAATAACTAGGGCGTGTCGCTGAATGACATTAACCACCATACACTTAGCCAACCTACACGGGCCCGGTATTCGTGGTACGGCACTGGATACCCCTTAATCCTCCTCCTATATCGCTTTGCGACGGAGAGGCGTATGGAAAAGATCGTGTTGGGAGGGTATACCCCTTATATGGGCAGTCCAATTCCCGAAAGTAAGGCTAATACCGACTTTTAAAAACCAAAAAGAAAGAAAAAGAGAAAAAGAAGAAAGAAAAGAAAAGTTTTGCTTCTAAAAAGAGAGCGGGGCCTCCCCTTGCATCACCTACGGCCCTCACCAAGCCAAGGGTGACCAAATGCGAGGGAGGGCAACACTCCTCTCGGTTGTTTCGTTGTTTTCAAATTCGGATGCGAATTTTTAAAGTCTCTTGGTTCCCGTCAAACCCTTGTTGTGCTTTTGCTGGGGGTTTCGCTTGTTACAAGGTGTAGGGAGTCAAAAATCTTCAAGATCGACCTTTTTCCTGAGTTTGGTGTTTGTGAGATGCTCCTAACGGTTACTTTGGGAGGTTTAATCGCGTTTTCTTAGTTTGGATTGCGACATCTTGCGAATCAAAGCCCTTGTTTTTCGTTCTTTTTGTTTTCTTCGGTTTTGTTTTCACTTTCCCTCTCTCCTTCCTCTTTGGCTTTTGTGGGTACAGCCGCTACAAACCCTCACGAGTCCATCTCGTCCACCCGGGCTGCCGGGGGGTTCAAAGGGCTTGGTGCATACGCTAAATGCACTCGTTTCTCTCCCACGACAGAGGAGTTTGTGTTAGTTAGTTTAGTTTTGTTTTGTTTTGCTCGGGACGAGCAAAGGTTTAAGTGTGGGGGGTGTTTAGACCCGATTTCGTGTCTAAATACCGCCTAAATCCTTAGGCTTTTGACTTGTTTCGTAGTTTGTTTTAATAACTTTTAATGCGTTTTAGTTACTTTTGTAGTTCTGAAGGGTTTCACTCAAAACGATTCCAAATGGGCCAATTTTGCACCAATCTTGGCAATCCCGAGACTCCCTAAGATTCCCCGAGCCCTAGTCCTGTCAAAGGCAGAGGATTAGAAGGACCGGTCATGTCGAAAGGCAGCGGAAGCGGAGGCAACGGCTGAAGAGTACTCTAAAGGAAACTATGGCCGAGAGAGTCCGTGGCCACGGTCACATCGACCGTAGCCACGGTATGGTGGAGCCAAGACCAAAGTGAAGAGGCCTTGCACCCGAACTAGACCGTGGTCACGGTCACTTTTACCGTGGTCACGGTGGGATCATTACCTGCCTAAGGAAGAATCTGACCGAACTATACCGTGGCCACGGTCTCCCAAGACCGTAGCCACGGCGGTGCGAAGGAGCGAAATGTTGTCAGCCCTAATCGCCTAGACCGTGACCACGGTGCATGTGGACCGTGCCCACGGCGATGCGAAGCGAAGAGAAGAAATCACCTGCCTTACGCAGGACCGTGGCCACGATAACCTTTACCGTGGCCATGGTCTCCTGCGGGCCAGTTTTGTCTGTTGTGTAACATGATGAGTTTTGAGTAACAACCTTGATTACTATTTAATGTATTTAGGTCATTTTAGCTAGGGGGGATTAGACAGCAGCTTTGCCTATCTTTTATGATACTTTAGCACTCTTTATCACATTTTAAAGTCTTAGATTAGAGGGATTAAGGAAGATCCTTGCTGAGATTATTAGTTCTTGTATTGGATTCTCTTGATTATTCTTGGAAGTTTGAAGATTATTCTCGACTTTTGGAGCATTGGAGCTTTATTATTCTGAAGTTTTCTCCCTTGTCATCACAATCAATGAGCATTTCTTAACCTTTCTCTCTCTAATCCATTGCTTATTTTACTAATCTCTGTTTTGTTATTATTGATATTGTTGGTGTTATTGAATGTTTATTGTTATCTTGTTTACTCTTTTAGGCATGAATGAAGTTGTTGAAGTTATTATCATGATAGTTAGGATGTTTAGTGGCTAGAACCTTAATGGGTTAGGGAGATATTAAGAGTGTGAATGGGTAACTAGGTTTGGGTTAGCAATTTTAGTGAGTAAGTAGTTAGGAAATCAACTTCCTAATCCTATCCTTCCCTCAAGTGGGATGTATTTAGGTGCGAAAGCATCCCGAATACATCCAATGCTTGTTGGAAGGTAAGAATTAGGATAGTTAGTATTCTAGTTCGCGAAAGCGAATAGAAACTAACTAGGAAATTCCTTTCTATTAACCTTCCCGGGTCTGTCTATGGATTTCGAGGAAGTTAATCCGGACTATCCTTGAAAGAGGAAGTCTGGTTGGTATTTTTCCAACGGAATTACCATTTGGTTTCCCTTTTCCATTACTCTCTTGTTGCGAAACCCATTTCCTCATTCCCGTTTGCATCCCGAAAGTCTCCTGACACCCATTGTTTCACCTTTTCGACTTAACATAGCGTGTTTGTATTGTTTTCACCCTAAAGTCTTTCATCCTTTCATGATCATAAACCATACCTAGAGTCAACTAGTTGCAGCTAAGGCCCCTAGCTCCCTGTGGAAGAACGATAAAATCGTGGTCTTACAAACCACTTGACTAACACCCCCTAAAGCTACATGCATGATCACATGTGGTCCATCCTAGCTAAATGTACATTTTATATAAAAAAAGATGAAGCATGCAAGCCCTAAAAGCAAGTGCCAGAGGTCGCGAGATCAAATCCTCACAAAAACACTCAAAAACACTTCAAAAAGTTAGCTAAATAATATACACTCTCCGTCCAGTGTGAATGGCAGCTTCCCTAGACAAACTCTTTTCACACTCCACCATCCATGCATGCACGGAGGAAGATGGGTTCCTCCCCCCCTGCATGAAGGCCGGTCGGCCTTGGTGACTCTGCCCACACATTGTCAATTGACCACGTGCCACCGTCCATGCTAGATGAGCTCCCCCTACTGCGTTGGTATCATGCATCCATTCGGAGACTACGAGGTGAGGTATGTATGTGCATGCATGCCTACTCCCTCCTTAGCCTATAAATACTACTCCTCTCCAAGTCATTTTCACTCATCAACTCAATCCTCATTCACCAATTCACTCATCCATTCTTTCTCCTACTAATTCTCTCATCTCTCTAAACTCTCATTCTCTCTACTTCTCTCTACTTCTTATACTCTCATATCATCTCTTTTATCATTCTACAACCATCCTTATTATCCTCCATCATCTTTCTTACCACCATAATCTTCCTATTTCTTCCATCACAAAAAGCCAACACATATCCTATCCTATTCACTCCAAACTCAAAAGAACTCTAGCCTAAACACATTCAAAAACTACAAAAAGAAGCTTTCCTACTACTCTTTCTACCCTCTCTTTAATCCCTTTTTCTAGCATCTTTTCTATCATCATCTTGGCACTTTGAGAGGAGGTTTCTAAAGGCACCAAAAGAGGTTCAATAAGCATCAAAAGGCTAGGCAAGACTTTTTCCCAACAAGAGTAGCAATGTAAGCTTCTAAGAGTTCTTTTTTTCTTGTAAATAATTGTGTATTTGTACCTTTTTTATCTTATATAATTCACTTATCCATTCTTTCTCCTACTAATTATCTCATCTCTCTAAACTCTCATTCTCTCTACTTCTCTCTACTTCTTATACTCTCATATCATCTCTCTTATCATTCTACAATCATCCTTATTATCCTCCATCATCTTTCTTACCACCATAATCTTCCTAATTCTTCCATCACAAAAAGCCTAAACACATATCCTATCCTATTCACTCTAAACTCCACAAAACCCTAGCCTAAACACATTCAAAAACTACAAAAAGAAGCTTTTCTACTACTCTTTCCACCCTCTCTTTAATCCATTTTTCTAGCATCTTTTCTATCATCATCTTGGCACTTTGAGAGGAGGTTTCTAAAGGCACCAAAAGAGGTTCAACAAGCATCAAAAGGCTAGGCAAGGCTTTTTCCCAAAAAGAGTAGCAATGTAAGCTTCTAAGTGTTCTTTTCTTGTAAATAATTGTGTATTTGTACCTTTTTTTTATCTTGTATATTACATTTTTGTTGCATGATTCAATGAAACAATTCTATAAAGTATTCATTCAACTCCCTTCCAAACTTTATCAAAAGTGCATTTTAAACTTTTAGTAGAGTCTTTCCTCTTGTGAGAGGTGAACTCTTAAAGTTTACTTTTCGAGTTCGTAGCCTTACCCCCGAATCCATTCTTGGGTTTCGTAGGCGGAGTCTTTCTTTCTTTTCTTTTTGGTTTTGTCTTGGCTTTTCCCTTAAAAAGTCCGGTGGCGACTCCCATTTCCAATCAAAATACATCGAGGATTGCATAAACTATAGTTAACATGGTTTTACAATGTATCGATGCAACTTTAGGGTTTTCTTTCTTATATTTCTAAATAATACTTGCATAAATCACTCTTTTCCGAGTTTAACATTTAAATGAGCAAATGGGGTTAAATTTAGAAGAGTTGAGAACAAGAGGATGTTCACTCTTAAAGGTTTAATTCCATGACTCATAAAATGCATAAGTAAAGGGAAAGTAATTTTACAAAATATTATTCATGAAATATATGATAGATTTCCTTAAAGAGTTTTTCAAAGGTTAAACCCCAGCAGAAATCACCGAATCACACCTAAATCCAAACGTGGACATTCGGAAGCCCGAATGGCGAGGAAAAATGTCCACAACTGGTCCTTGGGCCCCAACACATTGTTCTTCTAAGGCCTTATCTACTTCAATGTTTATGGATTGGACCTCCTTAGACGAGTTGGGCTGATCTCCGTCATTCCCCCCTTGTTGTGAAGAGTTTGTCCTCAAACTAGGAAGGTCATCTTCTTCATCATAGTAGGGCTTAAGGTCAGCTACATTAAACGTTGCACTTCCACCATAATCATCACTCAATGCAAGCTTGTAAGCGTTATCTCCTACTCTTTCCAAAACTTCAAATGGGCCATCAGCTCTAGGAACCAGGTTTCCTTTCCTCTTAGAGGGAAACCTCTCCTTCTTCAAGTGCACCCATACTAGATCTCTTGGCTGGAATATAACTTTCTTCCTCTTCTTGTTAGCTAAGCTTGAAGTTTTCTAAGTATACTTGGTTATTCTCGCCCATACTTCTTCATGTAGCTTTTGGATTTCTTGGGCTCTCTTACTTGCTTCATGACTGAACCTCATGGTTGTAGTAATGGGCGTGAAGTCCATATGTGTGATAGGGCTTCTTCCATATACTACTTGGAAGGGTGAACGTCCCATTGCTTTGCTAGGGGCACGGTTGAAAGCAAATTTAGCATGTGGGAGTAAGGTATGCATCCCTTCTTATCTTTACTCACCAAAGAGCTTAGTAAGGTACCAAGGGTCCGATTGGTGACTTCTGTTAGCCCATCTGTTTGAGGGTGACATGTCGTGCTAAACTTGAGCTTGGTACCCATCTTCTTCAATTGAGTAACCCAAAAGTGGCTAACGAACTTAGCATCCCTGTCTGAAGCCATAGTCTTGGGTAGCCCATGTAGTTTCACAATCTCTTGGAAGTATAATTCAGTAACTCTTACAGCATCATAAGTGGTGTGACAAGGAACAATATGAGCCATCTTTGAAAAACGATTAACTACCACCATGATAGAGTCTTTTCCTCGTTGAGTTCTTGGTAGTCCCACCATGAAGTCGAGACTAGCATCTTCCCAAGGACCTTCTAGTATAGGTAATGGTGTATATAATCCTTGAGGTAATACATGGCTCTTGGATAGGTTGCAAATAGAACAACGCTTCACCATGTGCTCAACATCTCTAATCATATGCGGCCAATAATAATGTTCCTTCAACATGAGATAGGTCTTCTCAATACCATCGTGTCCTACTAGGCTTCCTTCATAAACTTCTAAGATAAGAAGTTCTCTAAGACTGCTTTTAGGAATACACAGTTGACTCCCATGAAATAAGAAACCCTTCTCCATATGATAATGATTCTGAGGATGTTTCTTGCATGCTTCATAGACCTCCTTGAAATCTTCATCTCCAGCATATAACTCTTTGATTTGTTCAAGCCCTAATACTCTTTAATCAAGGACATGAAGTAATATATATCTTCTTGATAAGGCATCCACTCCTTTGTTCAAGTGTCCAGCTTTGTGTTGATTTACAAAGTGATAGGCTTGCATGTACTATACCCACTTAGCATGGCGTGAGTTGAGTTTGTGTTGCCCTTGGATATATATCAATGCCCTCATGATCACTGTGTAGAATAAACTCGCTGCTAATAAGATAGTGCCTCCAATGCTCGAAGGCTCGAATAATAGCATAATTCTTTGTCATAAGTACTATACTTCTTCCTTGCATCACTGAATTTCTCACTGTAATAGGCCAAAGGTCGACCTTCTTGACATAATACAACTCCAATACCAACTCCAGAGGCGTCACACTCAACTTCAAACTTCTTGTCAAAGCTTGGTAGTGCTAACACAGGTGCGGTGCAAAGCTTTTCTTTGATGTTTTCGAAGGCTTGTTGGGCTGCTTGTGTCCACGAGAACTCTTTAGACTAGCTCAGTCATAGGTGCGAGAATGGCACTGAAATTCTTAACAAACCTCCTATAGAAAGAGGCTAAGTCGTGGAAGCTTCTTACTTCGTGAATACTGGTAGGAATAGGCCACTCCTTGATAGCTTTGATCTTTTCTTCATCAACTTGGATCCCATCAGCCGAAAGTACATAGCCAAGAAAGATTACTTAGTTGGTGAAGAAGTGACACTTGGCTAGGTTTCCATATAACTTCTCTTGGGCTAGAATATCCAAGACCAATCTAAGATGACCAGTGTGGTCCTCTTCAGTTTTGCTATACACAAGTATGTCGTCAAAGTAGACGACAACACACTTGCCAATTAGGGGCTTCAAAACTTGGTTCATCAATCTCATAAAAGTAGATGGTGCATTGGTTAGACCAAAAGGCATGACTAAACATTCATATAGACCTCCCTTGGTTTTGAATGTCGTTTTCCATTCATCTCCTTCTTGAATTCTGATTTGGTAGTACCAACTATGTAGATCAATCTTTAAAAAGAATTGGGCACCATAAAGCTCATCTAATAAATCTTCAAGTCTAGGAATAGGAAACATGTACCTGATAGTAATCTTGTTAATAGCTCTACAATCAATACACATGCGTTGGCTTCCATCCTTTTTAGGGACCAATAACGCTGGGACAGCGCATGGATTAAGGCTTTCCCTGATCATCCCCTTCGCCAGGAGCTCATCTACTTGCCTTTGAACCTCTTGAGTGTCACTTGGATTCTTACGGTATGTAAGCTTATTAGGTAAGACCGATCCAGGAATAAGATCTATCTTGTGTTGGATTTCACGTTTGTGTGGTCAGCCTGGAGGCATCTCTTTTGGGAACACATGGGAGTATTGTTTCAAAAGAGAGGTGACGAGAGGGTGGTTGTTCGTGTGGCTAGGGTTTGTGTTTAGGTCTAAGAGAATAAGTTCCTTATGCTCATGTTTAGTGGTCATAAAGGTGATGAGAATAGGCTCATTCTCTTTGGGTTAGGACGGACGGGATGGTTTAAAAGGGGCTAGTGTGATCTTCTTGTTGTGGATCACAAGAGTGTAAGTATTGGCTCTCCCATCATGCGTCACACTCCTGTCAAATAACCATGGTTTTTCAAGCAAAATATGACAGGCATCCATTGGAATAACGTCACACCATAATGAATCTTGATAAGATTTACCAATGGAAAAGCTTACCAAGCACCGTTGATTCACTTGTAATCATTTCCCCTGATTGAGCCATTGAATGGCGTATGGCATGGGGTGAGGGGTGAGGGCTAGTTTGTAGCTTGAGCTTGTTCACCATAGTAAGGGAAGCTACGTTAGTAAAACTCCCACCATCAATAATCAAAGAGCAAACCTTTCCTTTGACAGTACACTGAGAATGAAAGATAGCTTCTCGTTGTTGTAGATCTTCTGGAACGTGAGAGCTACTAAGGACTCTCCTCACAACCAACATCTCCCCTTCATCTGGTTCCTCTATGACCTCCTCCTCAATCATAGAGTCCCCTTGATCAGCTACCACCTCTGCTTCTATGTATTCTGGTTCAGGTTCAACAAATAGGGCGGTTTGGTACTCCATTAAGGTAACTACTCTCTTATTAGGGCATTTAGATGCTATATGGCCAAGTCCTTGGCACCTAAAGCATCTCCTCCTATCCATGGGTGGGGTTTGAATAGGTTTTTAGGACGTTTGGAGTTGGCTAATTTGTGGAGTTTCGATGGAAGGTACTTTTGGTGGAACGGTATTCTTTTATGGAGTGTATGGATGGGATGAGTATGGGGTTCTTTGGCTTCTAGGGTTTTTGCTCGACATCTCCTTCCCCCTTCTCTTTCGTTGATGTTCAAATTTATGAGCTAAAGTACTCAATTCATCAAGTGTAGTATAGGGGTGAAGTTCCACAACATACCTTATCCCTTCGTTCAATCCAACTAAGTACCTCACAAGTAATTGAGATTCATCCTCCTTTAGATCACATCTCCACAGTAAGTGATTCCTTGGTGTATTCTTCTACTCTTTTGCTTCCTTGGGTGAGTTGTCGAAGCTTAAAGTAGTTGTCTTTGAAATAGCTCACAGGAAGAAACTTAGAGTGAAGTTTCTTCTTCATCTTCTCCCAAGTTTGAATATTTTCTTTCCCAACATGCTGTCTCTTCTGCTGTAAGTTAGTCAGCCAAATACTAGCATGTTTTCGAAGTTTAAGAGCAATATACTTGACCTTCTTTTCATCAGGAGTATCTTTCAAATCAAAGACTCTCTCCACAGTTTGAATCCAATCAAGAAAAACTTCAGGATCAAGATTACCATCAAGTTCTGGGATATCAACTTTGAAATCAAGTCTCTCTTCCCTTGGTTCGCGTCGTGGTGGACGAAACCTTCTACGAGGGCTCTCAGCTTCTACTTCTTCACTTTCTCCAGGACGCTTAGTGTAGGAGTCCTCTTCTTCTAAATCACTAAGCTCCCTTTGTCACAGATGCATGTATCGTTCAAGCTACTTTGAAAGGAACTCCACCTTCTTCTCTAGCTCCTCACGAGTGGGTTTAAAGTTGCTACCACTGGCCATGATGATTGTAATGTGTTTAGGTTTAGAAGGAATGTGTTTTAGATGTATTTGGGATGTATTTAGGCCATTGGGGTTGCACCGAGAAGAAACCTAAGCTCTTATACCAATTTTGATGTATAACTAATGCAAAGCTAGGGGTTTGATCAATTACACATCAAGAGAGTGACGTGCAACCAATCTAAAGAGGAGGTAGGGTTTACGTAAGCCTACGGTTTTGTAGGGTGGCTCAATAAAGAAGATAACCTGGATAGTTCAAGGGAATTGAACTTGATACAGAGACGCCACAAGTTGAATCCCTAGGGCGTTTTGTTCTTCTACTTAGTTACAGAAACACCTTCTAAGTATAGGAACAAGCTCTACCTCACCACTTGAATAGCCAATTCAAGATATAGTAGTAGAAAAAGAACGAGGGTTGTAAGAAACTCTCAAGGTAAGCGAAAGCTTGATTGTATTCATTGTAAAAAGTGTGTCATTTTGGGACGTTACAGCCTCCTTTCATACTAGACTAAGACCTAATCCTTCTAAGATTACTAAACTTGGCGCCTAAGTAGCCTAGGGATGAATCCTTCTAGGATTCCCTTTGGCTTTCCTAATCCTGACGAGATTAGACAAAATTGGCATCCAAGACTAGGAGTGAATCCTAGTAGGATTCTCCCCTTCTAGACTCTTCTAGACTCCTCTAATTTGATGCCTAAGCTAGATAGATTATTTGGCATTATGCCTTCTAACAAACTTAGCTACTAATATAGAAAACACAAATATTACTATAATTTCTCTTCTAGGACGTCCCTTGCACGTGACTTGCTCCTTTTAGCTAATTTGGACGTCTTCTTGAAATATAGAGCACACTACATGGGCTGGTCGTTGGGCCCCAACACATTGTTCTTCTAAGGCCCTCTTTACTTCAATGTTTATGGATTGGACCTCCTTAGATGAGTTGGGTTGATCTCCATCACTGTCCCTAACCCTAATGCTCAATGCCAAGCCATATCTTTAAGAAATGGGACACAATTGGGGGAACCTAAGGGACATAGGATAGAGCATGTTGTGATTGATGTGCCAAATGATGTTATGAATGTTGATGTGATTGATGTTGAAAATGTTGTGAATGAGGAGGATTTTGTTCCCTCCAATGAGAATTTGGTTAATGTGCATGTAGAAAAAGATAAGGTGAATCTTAATGATTCCCAAGACCTTTTCGAAAGTATTTATAAACCACCTGTGCCATTCCCATAAAGAATGGCTAAGGCAAAACATGACAAATAATTTGGAAAGTTTTTGGAAGTTATTAAGAAGCTTCAAATAAGCGTTCCCTTTACCGAGGCCTTGTCTCTAATGCCCACCTATGCTAACTTTTTAAGACATTTTATCAAACAAAAGAAAGCTAGAGGAGCATAAGATTATGGCTTTGAGTGACCATTTTAGCGCTGCAATCCAAAATAAGCTTCGACCTAAGCTTAAGGATTCTGGGAGCTTCACTATTCCGTGTGTTGTGGGTAATGTGTTCATTGACCGTGCTTTGTGTGTTTTGGGGTCTAGTTTGAATTTGATGCCTCTTTCATTATCTGAAAAACTTGGAATGGATGAGATGAAACCACTTCCATGTCTTTGCAACTTGGTGTTCGTTCTGTAAAATATCCTATGTCTATTCTTGAAGATGTCCCTATCAAGGTGGGTAACATCTTAGTGCCCGTGGATTTTGTTGTGCTTAACATGGATGAGGATTTGCGCACCCTAATCATTCTTGGTAGGCCAGTCATGGCCACCTTGGGATGTTGTGTGGATGTCAAAAATGGCAAAATGACCTTTGATGTGTGGAACGATAAGATTGTGTTTAATGTGAATAATGCTAGCAAATTTTCTTCTATTTCCGATGATTGTAATTTTACTGATTCTATTGAAGGAATAGTGAGGGAATTTGAATCTAACTCCAAGTCAAGTGATCCACTTGAGCTATATTTGTTACTTGATGGATCTTGCACGTTGATTGCCCTGAGATTTCTATTTGTACTAAGCTGTTGGAGTCAACCCCACCAGTCACTCCGAGATTATGAATGCAAATTTGAGTGAATTTGAAATTGCTTCTTTATTAGAAGTTTTAAGATTGCATCAAAAGGCCATAGGATACATAATAGAGGACCTTAGGGATATTCATTCTTCGTTTGCATGCATCCCGTCCTCATGGAAGACAATTTTAGACCTTCCATATAGAGAGCGCCAAAGGAGACTGAACCCTAACATGAAAGAGGTAGTTAAGAAAGAGGTTTCAAAATTGTTGAAAGTTAGAATTATCTTCCCTATCTCCAATAGTGAATGGGTAAGCTCGGTTCATGTTGTGACTAAGAAAGGGGGAGTGATGGTGGTTAAAAATGAGAATAATGAATTAATTCCAACTAAGACTGTCACGGATTGGAATATGTGCATTGACTATAGGAAATTGAATAAGGCCACCTGAAAAGACTATTTCCCACTCCCCTTTGTTGACCAAATGCTTGAGAGACTAGCTAAAACCTCATATTTTTGTTATCTTGATGGATATTCAGGGTTTTTCCAAATCCCTATTCACCCCAATGACCAAACAAAGACCAATTTTACTTGTCCATATGGAACATTGCATATAGGAGAATGCCTTTCAGTTGTGTAATGCACCCGCCGCTACTTTTCAAAGATGCATGATGGCCATTTTCTCTGAGTTTATAGAGGACATTATGAAGGTTTTTATGGATGACTTCTCTGTTTATGGCACTTCATTTGATCATTGTTTGTAAAATCTTAAAATAGTGTTTAATAGATGTAAAGAAGTTAACTTGGTTTTAAATTAGGAAAAGTGTCATTTCATGATACAACAAGGAGTTGTGTTAGGTCATGTGGTTTCTTCTGAGGGCATTGAGGTTGATAGAGCAAAGGTGGATCTAATTTAAAAATTACCATAAAGAGTGTGAGGAGTTTTCTTGGACACGTTGGTTATTACCGGCAATTCATAAAAGATATTTCAAAAATTGCAAAACCTCTCACTCATTTACTCATCAAGGACGTGCCCTGTGAATTTAATGAGGTGTGTTTGAGTGCCTTTGACATGTTAAAGAATGCTTTGGTTACTGCCCCGATAGTTCAAGCACTTGAATGGCTTCACCCTTCGATGTTATGTGTGATGCGTGTGACTATGCAGTTCGGACTATTGTGGGGCAAAGGAAGGACAATAAGCCTTATGTTATCTACTATGCTAATAGAACATTGGATGGGGCCCAAGTCAACTACGTTACTACCAAGAAGGAATTCTTGGCGGTGGTCTTTGCCTTAGATAAGTTCCGATCTTATCTCATCAATTCGAAGGTGATTATCTACACGGATAATGCCGCCATTTGACATCTCATGACGAAGGCGGATTCGAAGCCCCATCTCATTCGTTCGATTTTGTTGCTTTAGGAATTTGACATAGAGATCCGTGACAAGCTCGGATTGCAAAATGTTGTGGCGAACACCCTTTCGAGGTTGCAACTTGAGGCCTCTAGTGATGATGAGGAGCCCCCGATCGATGATTCCTTCCCCCATGGGCAACTCTTCGCTCTTGCCCATCAACCCACTCCTTGGTATGCGGATTTCGTGAACTATATTGTGTGTCGTGTTTTACCCCCGGAGACGACATACCAACAAAGGAAGAAGTTCTTCTTCGATGTGAGATATATTTGGGAAGAGCCCCTTGTTTACAAGCTATGTGGTGATGGGGTTTATCTGAGATGTTTGCCAGAAGAAGAGGTGCAAAGTGTGCTTCATCATTTCCATTCAACTACTTGTGGAGGCCAATTTAGCACCGACAAGATCATTGTCAAGGTACTTCAAGCAGGATTCTATTGGCCACCTCTCTCAAAAGATGCAACGAACTTCATGCTTTCATGTGATAAGTGCCAAAGGACAGGAAGCATTTCCAAGAGAAATCAAATGCCTCAAAAGGGCATTAGAGGTGGAGTTTTTGATGTATGGGGGATTGACTTCTGTAGACTCCGGATTTTGGCACATGAATATATAGCATACCTATATAGTACAAAGCATAAATAAAGAAGAAGAAGTCGATCGATAAGCTAGTTCAGACTTTTGGATTTTAGCATAGTTTTGTATATCGTTAATGTAATTTTTATTATTTCCTTTTTATGTACTTTGGTTATGTACTTTAGCTAGAGAATAAGGAAATTAGGGGATCCAAAGCCAAGCCAAGACAGTTGTTCGCATGCACTGTGCATGCACAAGTTTGGATGAAAACACATGCCCCATTACATGTGAATTTCCCAGCCCATTGTATACATAATCTCTATGTAAGCAAATAAGCTTCATTTAGCCATGCATATCATGCATAAATTATGTAAAGGACACATGCAAAGAAGCTCCAAAGAAGTCTCAAGATCGAAACCTCATAGACACACTTATTTGAGCTCAATTAAGCCTCTGTCGTCCAATGTGAACAAGCTAACTTCTTATGCATCTCTTTCACACCTCACCGTCCAAGAATACATGAACGAAGCTCGAGTCAAGCCTCCCCTTTCACAAGGTCGGTCAGACTTTAGCTTGACCACACACTAGATTCAGCCTCCTAGCTCTACCGACCACCGAGAACACCCCCTTGCCACCTAGTTGTCTGTGCCAGTCAACTACGCAAATTCGAGCATGAATGTGATTATATGTTCATGTATCTCCTAGCCCATCCTTCACGTATAAATACTCCTCTTATTGAAGCCAAACTCACTTATTCACTCACTAAGCGATTCACTCATTCTCCATCTCCCACTCATTCTTCATCCCACCTCTCATTCTAATCTCTCTAATCCCTCCATTCTTATCATCATTCTACAACCCTTTCTCAGTCATCTTTCCACCATTATCTTACCATCCTAATCTCCATTTCTTCATCCTCTTAAACCCCTAATCAATACCCTTATCTATCCTCGCTTATCCCTACATTAAATCTTCCATAAAACCTCCCAAAAACACCATAAAACTATCCTAAAAACCCACAGAAAGAGCTCCTTTTTCCTACCCTTCTCCTATCCTTTTCCATCACTTTTCCTACCATGATCATCTCCATTTCTCCACCTTCTTAAACCTCTAAATATTCTTCATATTATCCCCCTTATCCCTACATAAACACTACAAAATCCCACAAAAGAGCCTTTCTTCCTATCCATATTTCCTAACCTTTTTCTATCATCTCCATCTCTAATCTCTGCCATATTCTTACCATCATAATCATAATCTTCATCTTTCTACTCTTTTAAACATCTTATCTCCATTCTTATTCTATCTTCCATTATCTCTCTATAAAATCACTAAACGCCCCACAAAAAGCCTAACCTTTCTACTACCCAAAACACCACAAAAAGAGTCTTTTTCTACCCTTTTCTCACCCCTTTTCATCCATCTTTTCCATCCACCTTTGGTTCGTTTTGGTATCTTCAAGAGGAGTATTCAAACCTTCAAAAGGCTAAATCAAGTGTGAAGTTCAAGTGATACAACAAAGGCTAGGCAAGGCTTCCCTTCAAAAGGCATAATGTAAGCTTTAAGTGTTTTACTTTCATGTAAATTAAGTGTTCTAGTACATGTTTTAATTCATTCTTTCTTTTGCATGTTGAATGAAGTAATCTTATAAAGTTCTTAATTATCTCCCTTCCAAACTTTATCAAAAGTACATTTATAACTTTTAGTATTCTTTCCTTATGTGAGAGGCGAACTCTTTTGGTTCCTACCTTTCAAGTTCGTAGCCTTACCCTCGGATCCATTCTTGGGTTTCGTAGGCGGAGTCTTCTTTGTTTTATTTTCTAGTTTATTCTTGGCTTTTCTCTTTAAAAAGTCGAGTGGTGACTCCCATTTCGAACCAAAACACATCGGTATGCATAAACTACGGTAAAACATGGTTTTACAATGTGTCGATGCAACTTTAGGGTTTTCTTTGTATATTTCTAAATAATATCTGCCTAAATTTCTTTCTTCCGAGCCTAGCTGACATCTCATGAACCTATTGAATTGAATTTATAAGAGTTTGGAGCAAGTGGATGTTCACTCTGAGAGGTTTAATTTAATTACTCATAAAATGCACGAAGTAAAGGAAAAGTAATTTTACAACATATTATTCATAAAATATGCGATTAATTCCTTAAAGAGCTTTTAAAGTTAAACCCCAGCACAAACCTCCAAAATCCCCAATCCCATAGGCATTCAGGAAGTCTGAATGACGAGGAAAAATATCCATAGGAAGTCTAGCTTGGATCCTTGGACCATTAGGCCGCTTGATCCGTAACCTAGACTACATCCCGTCGGCACCTAAATCCAAAGTCTTTCGCCGTCTACAGTATGACATGTCTGCAAATGAGAAAAATAGTGATGACTTGGCCCACTCTAGTCTGGCCAAATATCTGGAAGAGAAATTCAATAAGGTGGAACGTTCAATTACCTTCGCCACCTTGAAGCAAGAAAAGAAGGTTGAGGAGCACAACGCTCGACAACGGGAACTCATCGAACAACAAAATAACCGCATAGAACAGCAGCAAGAGACCTTGAATGGGCTCCTGGAAGCTTTGCACCGCATCAACATACGTGTAGGGATGGGTGATGATGACGAAGATGCTATGGAAGTCATTCCTAATAATATGTGTGCTGACAAATGGAAAGGAAAGCTAGGGGAAGGTTCCAGTACAGGAGTGGTCATCCATGTACCAGATGACCCAACACCTAAGCCACCACCATCAGTGGCTACCCCTCAGACTATCTCGGTTAAGACTATGACCAAGTTACAGGATGATCCCGCCATCCAGGAAATGAAGGCACAGTTGAATGTATTCAAGAACGTTGTGAGTCAAATGTCGGCCTTTTCTAACCAGTTCGTCTAATTCGAACCACCTGCCGAGATTAACATCAACGTAATGGGAAAGATTGACATACCCCTTAAAAAGTTTTTTCCGTTTGGGAACCCAACTCATCACGTATGGGAGTTCAACCGAGTGCCGCCACTGCGAGGCATCGACACTAAGCACTACAAATAGGTCTTCCTATCGTCGCTGAACAATGAGGCACTAAACTGGTACTACACTCTTCCTTTGGAAATACGAGGGGATTAGACTGCCCTATGCAGAGCATTCATCGAACATTACAGCAAGATCCAGAAGGACAAAGTGACTTCGTCTGATATCGCCAGGGAGATGACGAACCATTCTTAGCTTATTATGAAAGGTGGCATGCTAAGTTATCCCAAATGACCGACATCATCCCTACGGAGATGCAGCTAGACACATTTGTCCGCGGTTTGGAACCAAGCCTAACGCAATAATTGGACTTCTACGTGGTCGAGAGCTTCGAATATCTAAACAAGTTATGTCCTAAGTTAGAGGCACGGAAGGAAAGGAATGCTACATCCCAGAGTTGAAAGAGTAACAGCACAGGATGGAGGACCATAAATGCTCCAGAAGCGACTGAGACAAATGCTATCCAGAATGTGAACTATGGTCTGTCTCCAAAGCCAACATTCTTCCAGTTGCCTACCCCTAAGCCGGAGCCTAAGAATAAGGGACTTGGGTATAATAGCGCTATGTTCTGTAAGTACCACCCCGCGAGGGGTCATAACACCGAGCGATGATGGACGCTCAAAAACCTCATCGAAAGAATGATTCGCTCTAGCAAATTGCCATTACCCAAGACAGCAAAGAAACCCAACAACAAAAGCAATCCTCTCCCGAATCATGCCATCTTTATAGGAGAGGGTACTTTTGATCCATCTGAATGTATCACCAATGAGGGAGCACCTGTACTCCCCCTTGAAAACTTGGCAGCCTTCATTATCAACGGCATATGGGTTAGTGATGAAGAGGACGTATATTAAGAAGGTCTCGGTGCTGATTTTTGGTGTGACGAAGAAACAGAAGCTCCACCTAGTGTTGCGTTCTTAACTAGGTCTAGAAGACATAATCTGACAAGAACTGAACTTGTGGTTCTTACACCGAACCCGAGTGCCATAAGAACAGAAACACTTGCTGCTCCTAAGGATCCTGTTCTCACTCAAATGAAAAAAAACTGTGGCGAATGTTTCAATTTTGCAGTTGATGTGTGCTTCTAAACCTCACCGAGAGCTTGTACTAGGGGATCTCCAAAATGCCATCATCCCTACCTCTACGACTCCAAAGGCCTTAGTCTCTCATGTTACCGCTACCCAGGGTGCCGTCACTTTCAGCGATGAGGATTTACCTGTGTCTGGAGTGAAACATAATAAAGCCTTGAAAAGATGAGACTATAGGCAAATTTAAAATATACAAAGCAAAAAATGAGTTCCATTGTGAGGCCTTAATAAAAAGACTAAGATCCGATAAGGGTGGTGAATATTATGACCTAAGTTATTTTCAAGGTTGTGGTGTGGTGCACGAGACAATAGCACCTTACACACCTCAACAAAATGGTGTGGCCTAAAGGAAAAATAAGACCCTAAAAGAAATGGTTAATGTCATTTATCTTACTCCGATTTAAGTGAAGGTTTTTGGGGTGAAGCCTTATTAACGGCTTGTTATGTATTAAATAGTGTTTCTCTAAAAAGGAACCCTAAGACCCCATATGAGCTTTGGAACAAAAGAAAGCCAAATCTAAAACATCTTAGAATTTGGGGGTGTCGGGCCATTGTAAGGGTCCCGGAACCTATGAAAATAATTTGGGTGAAAGAGGAATTGAGTGCATCTTTATAGGTTATGCCTTTGAAAGAAAAGCCTATAGGTTTATGGTTATTAAACCAAATGACTATATGACGATGAATACCATAATAGAGTGAATGGATGAAATCTTTGATAAGACTCGATTCTCTTCAGTTCCAAAGGAGGTTATTCAAGATAATCAACATGAAGTTGAGGAAATAAGGACGAGTAAGAGGAAAAGAAAATCCAAGTCTTTTGGCTCGGATTTCTTTGTCTACCTAGTAGAGGGAAATAGAAACTCTATCGAGTATAAGATTTCCCATATCTACAATGTAGATGAGGATCCTAAAACATTCAAAGAGGCCATGGAGTCACAAGATGCTTCCTTTTAGAAGGAAGTCGTGCAAGAGGAGATAAACTCCATTAAAGAAAATAATGTCAGGGCTTAGTTGATTTACCACTGAGATTTAACCAATTACATCAAAATGGATTTTTAAACGTAAAAAGAAAGTAGATGGTACGATAGAAAGGTTTAAAGCTCGGTTAGTTGTAAGGGGCTTTACTCAAAGGTATGGCATCGATTACTTTGACACTTATGCATCTGTGGCTAGGATTGTAACTATAAGAGTACTTATAGCTCTAGCCTCTATCCATAAGCTAGTACTCCATCAAATGGATGTCAAGACGACATTCCTAAATGGAGAACTAGAAGAGCATGTGTATTTGGAACAACCCGAGGGGTTTGTTGGAAAAGGTCATGAGAATAAAGTATATAACTCATTAAGTCTTTGCATTGTCTAAAGCAAGCACCTAAGCAATGATATCATAAATTTGATGAAGTAGTGCCTGGATTTAGTTTTAAGATCAATGAGTCGGATAAGTGTGTCTATTCCAAGTTTGAGAATGGAAAGTGTGTGAACATATGCCTATATGTTGATGACATGTTGATCTTTGGGACCGACATGGAACAAGTTGAGAAAACTAAAAGTTTTCTATCCGCCAAGTTCACTATTAAGGATTTGGGAGAGGCGGATGTGATACTTGGTATCAAGATCATTAGAAGTAATGATGGAATAAGTCTAACACAAGCCCACTATATGGAAAAGGTGTTAGAAAAGTTTCACAAGGACTCCTTTGTGGCAACTACCCCATTTAACTTAAGCATTAAGTTGACTAAAAATGACGGTAGGCCGATTGCCTAAATGGAGTATGTCAAAGTCATAGGGAGCTTAATATATGTTATGACTTGTACTAGGCCAAATATAGCCTTTGCAGTGGGAAAAATTAGTAGATATACCAGCAACCCAAGCAAGGAGCATTGGAAGGCCATAAGACGGGTTTTGGGATACCTCAAATGGACTCAAAACTATAGCTTGCATTTCAAGGGAGAGTGTTCGGTTTTAGAAGGATACTCATATGCAAGATGGATAAGTGATAAGGAGGATTACACCTCAACATCCGGTTGGGTGTTCCTACTTGGTGGATGTGCTGTTTCAAGGGGTTCTAAGAAACAAGCATGTATCTCATATTCCACAATGGCTTCCGAGTTTGTAGCGTTGGCTGCCGCTTCTAAAGAAGCGGAAAATGGCTACGAGACTTGTTATTGGACCTCTACGGGGGAAGCCCATGCTTCCAATAACGTTGCATTGTGACAATAATGCCACAATTGTAAGTGTTTTTTTTTTTTGATAAGTTGCGCCCTTTTATTCAAGCAAACAGGTGCCAAAAAAACACCACAAAGAGCAGCAACTCAATGAGTACACAATCAATCAAGCAAAATTGTTCAGTCCCAAATATGAAAACTACAGCAATCATCGATAAAATTTGAGAACAAAATCAGAGAACATGATGTGCTCTTCAATGGGAATCAGCCACTTCACTGAGAATCAACCACTTCACTGAGAATCAGATGTAAGCACAAGTCACCTCCAACACGTTGAAGTTCATCCAGACCCAGACATCAATATTTACTGAAAAATGATAGGAATGTATTTTCCGTTTTTTGAATTGCTTTAGAAATGAATGTCGCATAACCTTTTTAATCAAATTGCTATTTTCCAAAAGTTTTCCATCAATTTTGATTCTCTGCAATGTTGTCGGCCTTCTGCACATTGTTGCCATAGTGTGAAAAAGCCTTGTATTTTTGTCACCACTCTTCAAGAACTTGCTTCTACACCTTTACTTCCAAATTCTTTCAAGCTTGATTGAAGTAGTATTTAAAATAGACTTCATATCCTTCCTTCTAATCGTATCATACTCATTAAGAACCCCAGTAATGACCTTTTGTTTAAGCTTATCTAATTCATCTTCAAGCATATTCAATTTGGTTTCCACGTTGCCAAAAACCTTTCGGTTCCACAAATTCAGAGGAGCTTTCATTGCTTTGAGTTTTGCAAAAATAGAACTAGAATCAAGCTTGTACCAATTCTTCTCAAAGACTTGATTAAAATGTGGCCCTCCACCCACATATTCAAGGATTAGCGACATTGGACCTGATATACGTGTATTGTTGGTTTGTTCACACATCTTATAGCTGCATTTCTTGAATAAATTCAGCAAACTCTAGCATTGAATCAGAGATCTGAAAGCAACCCCTTCTCTTATGAGGAGCAAGCACTTCATTGAAACCTCCCAGCAAAATTAGAGGGCATTGCAGACTGTTTTTCATGCTATGAAGTTGATCCTACTGATGCTTTCTTCTTATTCTATTTTGAGCTCCATAGATTATTCCAACAACACAATCTAACTAGCCATGCATGTGATGTCCCGTAACACAAGTCCAATCGTCCCCTTTTTCAATATTCGACCCCACAAAAGCTTCGTTAAGCCACATTATAAGAATGTCTAAATATAGGACATCATGCATTGCCCACATTTGTCTTGTACCCCACTCGTTGAAAAATTGATGCTTGGCTTCAACAAGATCTATGATGTCAATTTTCTCCAGTTTTAAGAAGGATTTCACAAATTGTTTTTTCTCCTTTGCACCAAAACCCCTTACATTCCATGAAGTAAATCTCAATGTTGAGAGTCACCACCTTCGATAGAAGGTGATCTTGACTTGGTAGTATATCTCTTTCTCCTTTCACTTTCTTTGATTTTCTTTTTCTTCCTGGCTGAAAGTTTGTCTCCACAATGCTTCTTAGGATTAATGTGCTTCTTAGCCTTCATGAAACCACTTTCTTCACCAAATCTAATTGCCTTTACTACAATAAAAGCTCTAGCTCTGATGATTGATTCATTGTCGGATGATAGTGATTTTAGATCATCACTCGAATCATCATTGCCAGATTAACCTAATTTTGAACAGGCTCTTGAGCTACTGAAATTTCACAGCACTGATCTTGTTGAGAATTTATGCTAGTAGCGATTTCCACTAATTTGTCAAGCCCAAGAGTATTAATGTTTCCCAATGCAGTTGAGGCATGTATGAGCAGCTGATCATTAATAATTGGCACGTTAGTTAGGACATGCTCATTCACTGATTCCAACTCCCCTTCATTTGCTTGCCTATTCATATCTAAATTATGAAGTTGCTCCACCTCATTCCAAGCTTGCATTCCCAATAGCTAAATTAATTCTCCCTTTTGAGAATCAATTTGGTCATTTTACCTTCTCACCTCCTCCATACAGCCACTGCTCGAGAGTTGTTATATTAACTCAGTTGCATTGATATTGGGAACACCATTACTGCTAGTAGTCGGTTGATTGCCTTCATTGACTGTCCAACTGGACAAAAGCCTGTTGGAAATTGCTTGTGGGTTTGGTTGGATGAATTGATTGAGTTTGGAGTTTGAGTTTTTGGTTGATATTGCTGAGATTGGGAGTGTATTGATTTTGGGATTGAATCTTGTGGTTGATTGTGAATTCGTGTTGCTCGGGATTTGTGGGTATTGGTGGTGTTGTGTTTCGGTTTTTGGTGGTTGATTTTCTTGCAGAGTATCCAATGGATCGAACGGAGGAAGGTGAAGGATGGGACGAAGAAGAGGAAGGGGAAGAAGATAAAGAAGAAGAAGAAGGAGGTGAACAAGCACATGGGGATGAAGTCGAGCCAATTCAACAACGGGACGCCGCTTTTGAGCATATCAGCGAACAAATCCAGGAGCTTCATGATGAGTTCCAACTCCAACGGGAGCTCATCCAAAACCAGCAGCTATTGATCGAAAACTTGCAAGGATTGCTTGAGATCCAGCAAGAGACGCTGACTAGCATCCTGTCGTACCTCCAACCCCGTTCTCCGCCGGGAGGGTCCGCTTGAGGACCGTTTGTAAGCACCCCCACCCGACCTTTATCATTATTCCATTTACTTTATTTTGTAAAGTATAAGTATGGGGGAGTGCTTCTTCGGGGTTTTGGATGCGCTGTCCGGTGGTTTTGGATTGTTGGTTTCTCGTTTTCTTTTGGCATGTGTTAGCATATTTTGGGGTTTGTTCGGATAGGTTTCTCGGGTTTTTCCTTGTCTTGTTTATCATTCATGTTTGTCGGGTTGTTGGATGGTTGTCTTAGAGCTGTCTGTTTGTTGTTTTTGGTGGTCGGGATGTTGTTTAGGCAATTCTCGCTTGTATTTTGGGCATTGATGGGATGTAACCGACTGTTATTGGTGAATAATGCAATGAATTAGTTGTTTCGGTTAGTATATATCGAGTTTCACCCTTATTTCCCGCCTCAATGAGTGAGATTCGGGGATAAGGTAAGTCACTGGCAATGTATATATTGTTCATATTTTTAGTTTTTCATCTTTTCAATTTCTTTTCATAATCTCTTAAGTTAGTTTTTCCTTTCTTTTGCTTTTGGTCTCGCATGCGAATTCTATAACTGAAAAGTCGTCTTTTACTCTAACGTTGATCTGACTTTCTCGACCGACGACCTCGGATCGCCATTTTCAACGCTTATGAAGAGCTTGAGGTAATATCTTTCCACCTTACTCTTTTTATATGAATTCTTATCATGATCCGTCGCATGCTTGGTTTTCTTTTGGGTGGCGAACCCCTATGAGTGTCTGTGTTGGGATATCTATCGCTGTTGCAGCCGTGTGGGCTCGGGTCGCCACCATTTTCTACCTGCTAGTTGTTTTGTTTGTTTGAGTTTTGTAGGCTCTATACCCTTTTCATGCGACACCTTCCCACAATGAGGACATTGTGGAGTTTTAAGTGTGGGGGGGGAGATATTCTATTTTCAAGGGTAGATCGCCTAGTCGTTTCGTTCTTTGTTTCCTAGTTTTTGCTTAAAATTTAAAATTTTTGTGTGAAAATGGAGAAAAAAGGGAGTGAAAACGTATTCGTTTTTTCCTTTCGTTTTGTTTATGTTTTGCTTTGTTTCCTGGATCTCGTTATCGAAGTTGAGAACCCGTTCTTAAACTTCTTTCTAAAAGTAATCAGTTGGAGCATTTTCGACCTTAACTCGGGTTCTAGTCGAGACTTATCCTTAATAGACTCCCTTCATTAAGTGTCTTGTGAGACTCCCGTTCCTTTCTCGTTTTGTTGGGAACCCGGAGATTCTAAGGGCTTGTGTCTGAGTTTGTTTTGTTTCTCATTTAGCAAAAGCAAAAAGTGCAAAAAAAAAAAGAAAGAAAGAAAAAAGGAAAAACAAAGAAGAAAGCTTCCATAAGACATAATAACCTGAAGAAGTGGAGCGTGTCGCTGAAGACATTAACCACCATACACTTAGCCAACCTACACGGGCCCGGTATTCGTGATGCACCTTTGGATACCCTTAACCCTCCTCCTATATCGCTTTGCGACGGAGAGGCGTATGGAAAAGACCGTATTGGGAGGGTATACCCCTCATATGGGCCGTCGAATTCCCGAAAGTAAGGCTAATACCGACTTTTAAAAAACCAAAAAGAAAGAAAAAAAAAGAGAAAAAGAAGAAAGAAAAGAAAAGCTTTGCTTCTAAAAATAGTGGGGCCTCCCCTTGCATCACCTACGGCCCTCACCAAGCCAAGGGCGACCAAATGCGAGGGAGGGCAACACTCTTCTCTGTTGTTTCGTTGTTTTCAAATTTGGACGTGAGTTTTTAAAGTCTTTTGGTTCCCATTAAACCCTTGTTGTGCTTTTGCTTTGGGGTTTCACTGGTTACGAGGTGTAGGGAGTTAAAAACCTTCAAGATCGACCTTTTTCTGAGTTTGGCATTTGTGAGATGCTCCTAACGGTTACTTTGGGAGGTTTAATCACGTTTTTCTTAGTTTGGATTGCGAGATCTTGTGAATCATAGCCCTTATTTTTCGTTCTTTTTGTTTTCTTCGGTTTTGTTTTTACTTTCCCTCTCTCCTTTTTCTTTGGCTTTTGTGGGTACAGCCGCTACAAACCCTCACGAGTCCATCTCGTCCAACCGGGCTGCCGGGGGGTTCAAAGGGCTTGGTGCATACGCTAAATGCACTCGTTTCTCTCCCACGACAGAGGAGTTTGTGTTAGTTTGTTTTGTTTTGTTTTGTTTTGCTCGGGACGAGCAAAGGTTTAGGTGTGGGGGGGTGTTTAGACCCGATTTTGTGTCTAAATACCGCCTAAATCCTTAGGCTTTTGACTTGTTTCATAGTTTGTTTTAATAACTTTTAATGCGTTTTAGTTACTTTTGTAGTTTCCGAAGGGTTTCACTCAAAACGATTCTAAATGGGCCAATTTTGCACCAATCTTGGGAATCCCGAGATTCCCCAAGATTCCCCGAGCCCTGGTCGTGTCAAAGGCAAAGGATTAGAAGGGCCGGTCATGTCGAAAGGCAGCGTAAGTGGAGGCAACGGCTGAAGATTACTCTGAAGGAAACTGTGGCCGAGAGATACCGTGGCCACGGTATAATGGAGCCAAGACCAAAGTGAAGAGGCCTTACACCCGAACTAGACCGTGGTCACGGTCACTCTAACCGTAGCCACGGTGGGATCTTCACCCTGCCTAAGGAAGGAGCAGGCCGAAGTAGACCGTGGCCACGGTCTCCCAAGACCGTAGCCACGGCGGTGCGAAAGGAGCGAAAAGTTGTCAGCCCTGATCGCCTAGACCGTGACCACGATGCATGGGGACCGTGCCCACGGCGATGCGAAGCGAAGAGAAGAAATCGGCTGCCTTACGCAGGACCGTGGCCACGGTCACCCTGACCGTGCCCACGGTCCCCTGCGGGCCAGTTTTGTCTGTTGTGTAAAATGATGAGTTTTGAGTAACAACCTTGATTACTATTTAATGTTCTTAGGTCATTTTTAGAGGGAGGGGGGTATCTAGTGAGACTTAGACAATTTCAGCTGGTAATTAGTGGTTTTTAGAGAGAGATTAGTGAGAGATTAATCTAGGGTTTTGGAGATTTATGTTTGTTATTGAAGAGTTGGAGATTCAAACAATTGAAAGATTGTTGGGTCATCTTTTTATTGCTTTCCTTTGTTCATCTACAGCATTTTGATAAGTGTTCTCTTCCCTTAACTCTTTTATTAATTACTTTGCTAATTACTTTGCTTGTTCTTTAATTGTTCTTGCTTGTTATTTGATTATCTTGCTTGTTTATGATTGTTTGATGTTAGAAATCATGTTTAGGTTTGGTTTGGATGTTGTTAGCATAGTTAGTGTCATGATTAGTGGCTAGAAACCCTATGGGTTAGGGGGTAATTAAGGGTGTGAATGGATGATTAGGTTTGGGTTAGCAATATTAGTGAGTAATTAGTTGAGAAATCAACTTCCTAATCCTATCTTTCCCTCAAGTGGGATGTACTTGGGTGCGAAAGCATCCCGAATACATCCAACGCTTGTTGGAAGGTAGGAATTAGGATAGTTAGTATTCTAGTTCGCGAAAGCGAATAGAAACTAACTAGGAAATTCCGTTCCTTGAACTCCCCCGGGTCTGTCGATGGACTCTGGGGAAGTTAATCCGGACTATCCTTGAAAAAGGAAGCCCGGTGGGTATTTTCCCCTTCTTGTTACCTTCTTGTTACAAAACCCATTTCCTCATCCCCGTTTGCATCCCGAAAACCTCCGAAGCCCATTTTCCATTCCTTGACCGACCTTAGCTTTGTTTCTTGCGTTGTGATCCCTTCAAACCGATATCCTTACCTTAGCAATCTCATCCCGACCGTTGACCTAGATTCTATGACCAAGGCCGCCAGCTCCCTGAGAGAGAACGACAAAACCGAGGTCTTACAAACCACGTTACAGAGAACCCTACTTAGGAAACCCTAAATTACCACAATCGAACAGTTAAGAAGCATAACGGTGTAAGGTTTAAACTTGGGATTGACCAGGAAGGTCGAAAACCAACTAAACAACGAAAACAGGGCCAACACGGATCGTGTCTAGTGTGACAGATCATGTTGGCTTCTAGAAAGTATAGAAAACTTGTACAGGGGTAACACGAATCGTGTCTGATCAACATGGCCCATGGTGAGGACAACATGGACCGTATTGATCCAACACGGTCCGTGTTGTAGTCCAGTCAAGTTTCTATTTGAAATCCCTTGATTTATGCTTCGGTGTAAATGTGATTTGATCATTGCTAGGGCTGATTATTGACTGAGATATCAATCAATATATCATCTTTATGATTCAAAGACACATCCCAAAAATCAAGCTTCTTGTTTATGGCAAGGTTGAATGCTTTTATTGACTCCAAGAATTCTATAAATAGTGGATGAATTCCTCATTCATCCACACACCTCTCAACCTTCTTCTATCTATTCTAGAGAGCTTCAACACACTCTTAAGGTGTTGACTGCAATAATATTCTTGAGAGTCGTTGAGAGATCTTGTAACTTTGCTTACAAGAGGTTAGGTTTTACCCTTGAGTCTATTCGCGGTACTAGTGAATAAGTCTTAAGGGGAGACGAGTTTACCCTCAACTCCTAATCACCCAAGAGATCCCCCATCTTGTGAGACACCGCTCTACCCCATCTTGTGAGACACCGCTCTACCCCATCTTTTTCAACAACATATACTCAAGTAATACATCAAATATAGGATCCCTGATATTCATATCTAGTTGGTAATTATAGCCACTGCCAAAAGTTCAGGTTCAATAAAATTCGGGTCGGTCAAGTTCGAACAATGTTAAAATTTGGATGATAAATTGATGTCCGAATTCATTTCTGAGTCGAACGACCTGGACAGATGAAAATGGTTTTACACAATAGAAAAAAATAAAATGTTGTATCTGAATTTTCGATCAACTAGATAATGCAAAATTAACTTTGGACTAAATCTAATTTCTTCAAAATCTATACTATCTATACTATATACTAAAGATTTGTAGGTTTGACTAACATGAGAGTAGTTTTCGGAGCAAAATTGAATTATGATCGTTGGATTTAACTTACAAATAATCCTCACCATCAAACCTATTAACCATCTAATGCAGCACCACAATCGCCAACTCAGAAAACCCAAATTCCTCAGGTCTCCTCACACCCCCTATAAATCATTGAATGCATTATTTGTTTTATATTTAGTTTATTTATATCTTTTTTATTTAAATAAGTTTGCTACTATTTTTTTTCAAAAGTTTCAAAATACATATTGGGAAATTGGATTCTAATAATACGAACTTTTGGCCACATAAGACTTAATAATACGAACTTTCGATTAAGTGATGAATAATATAAACTTTGACCCCCTGTTGCTCCCAATAACACGCCACCGAGTTAACATTTTCTTGACTCGTCGGCGATCCTACCAGGCGGCGGAGGCTTGTTGGCTTTGCTGTTTGACCATGCCATGTCACCCATTGACTTAAAAAATTGCCAACTCACCCCTTTTATTTTTTTTCCCTTTTATTTTTTTAACCCACCACTCTCTTCTTCTTCTTCTTCTTCTTCTTCTTCTTCTTCTTCTTCTTCTTCTTCTTCTTCTTCTTCTTCTTCTCACACCACCACACCATTCTTTCCGGCCACCTATTCAAACCTAAATCCAGCCACCCTACCATTCTTTCCGGCCCCCTACTCACCGGAAACCTCATCCACTTTTACCTCTGTTGCACTACACTGTCTTGGGTAGATTAGTGAGTCAGAGGACAATTCACAAAGGGTACCACCCAAGAACTCACCAACAAGTGAGAACAATTTCAACAAATTATCATCAATAGTCACAGACATTCTGATCTAAAACCAAGTTCAGCTTTGGACAATCAAAAATCCCAGCAGCCACACCACAATTAATATCAAACATTACTACAAATACACTCAGCTCACAAAGTCAAAACTGCAAGCCTTTAATGGAGATGCTTGATTCAAAGAGAAAGCCATCAAGCATACTGAGCAATACATATCAAAACATGTGCAATTGAACACAAGTTGAGCACTCAAACATCAAAAGAAACCTAGTAAAATCCTTAATAACTGCAATGAACTCACCAGAATGCGAAAGTAAAAGGGCTTGAGGAGTGAGAAAGCTCACAAAAAAAGGCTCGAGTCGAGTGCTGACTGCTGAGTCGCGAAGGGGCACTGGCGAGCGAGCGTGCGGACAGGGGTGGTGCGAGGTTGTTGGTGAGCGGTGTGCAAACAAGTGTGAAGAGTGGTTATGGGCGGCACTGGGCTCGCGACGGCTGGGTTTGCGAACAGGGCATGAGAACAGGGTGGAAGGCTCGAATCGAAATTAGGTTTCCGGTGAGTAGGTGGCCAGAAAGAATGGTAGGGTGGTTGGATTTAGGTTTGAGTAGGTGGCCGGAAAGAATGGTGTGGTGGTGTGAGAAGAAGAAGAAGAAGAAGAAGAAAAGAGTGGTGGGTTAAAAAAAAAGGAAAAAAAAGGGGTAAGTTGGCAATTTTTTAAGTCAATGGGTGACATGGCATGGTCAAACAGCAAAGGCAACAAGCCTCCGCCGCCAGGTAGGATCGCCGACGAGTCAAGAAAATGTTAACTCGGTGGCGTTTTACTGGGGGCAATAGGGGATCAAAGTTGCTATTATTCATCACTTAATCGAAAGTTCGTATTATTAAGTTTTATATGGCCAAAAGTTCGTATTGTTAGAATCCAATTCCCCATACATATTTTACATTTCCGTCAATGTTGTTTATATTTTTATTTTTATTTTTTATAAATATACTACTTCCAATTCATTGTTTATCTTAGTTTTTTTTTCCTCTTTTGACTAAAAAATTGGTATGTATTAAATATGGTCTGATTTTTTTTTTTTTTTTTGGGGGAATAGAAGTAGGGTACTAAGGTTAGATAGTTATATTAAGATAGGACTGGATAGGTATTGATATATAAGGAAGTGAATGTAGAAATATATAAATGTTTAAATATGTGTTAGGTAATGTAGGTAGATTTATGTATTTTAGGTTGTGCAAGTAATATATGTAGAAATAGATAAAATAGATATGATGTAGATAAGTCCTACTTACCTTCCAAAAAAAAAAATATCACCCATGTCTTAAGGATTCCTAAATGAAAGGTTCAATTATATCATTTTAATTTATAACTATAATCATTAATAAGGTTAATTGACTTTAATGCACTACAACAAAATAACAACAAACACCGGGAAGAAATACGTTTTGACTTTTGATTGTTATATGAAAAATCTAGATGTAAGTAGTAGTATTCTTCCAATAAAAGTTGAATTCATGAATACTTTTTAAGTATAGTACAATACTCTTTTAACTAATCACGCAACAACGCGTTGGTATTTGTTAGTTGAATAAAATCGGATGTAGCTTCGGTCGCCACGATATGAGTAAGTGATGTACCACGGTTGTTGACACTACCACCAATTATCACTCATTAGTACCGGCCTCTTTCCAAAATTCTCCATTTTCAGCCTATTCCCTTTTTTCCCCCTTTTTCTTTTACTGTCAACCCAACGACAATGCCTCAACACAGTCACTCTTTCCCTCTCTCTAGATTTCTTGGATTTGCTTGATTTATTTATGGGCATATAATGGATACTGTGTCTGAATAAATAAACAAACAATTTTTGTGGGGTTACATAATACGAAACCACATTGAACTATTGAAGTGAATGTGATTGATCACCGTCTAAGCTCAAAAACGCCGTCTTCCTGCTACGTTCTTTTTCACCCTTTTCGAGATCTCTACACCTTTTTTCTGCTTCTTTAATTTAATTCGTTAATTTAATACTCTCCCTCCATTCTTTAATAAGTGTCAATTTTTTTAATTATATTTTTCTTTTTTATTTGTCAATTTTATATTTCTAATAATTAAAATGTCCATATTATCCTTAATTAATGAATAAAATTTTTATCACCTTTTAAACTTCTATTTTATTTTTCTTTCTCTTAATGAGAGGTATACTTGTCCATACATAATTTCTTTGCTCCATTTCAAAACACATCGGTTTTATAAAATTAGTTTTATTGACATTAAAAAAGGGACTGCGGAGTACTCAGTCACTGGCTTTGGTTTTGCATCGACTTTACAAAGACGATCAAACCTCAGCAAAATTGAGGCATTTATGTGTCTGGGTAGATTCAAAACTTTCCCGCTTTGTCAATAATGGTACTAAATTCTCTCCCTTTTGCAATTTGAATTCCTGGGATTTTATGGGTTTATTTAATTAATGCTCGCTCTTTAACACTCGGTTTTATTTTAGTACTATAGTTTTAGTGCTTCTTGCATTGTACTCCACCTGTTTGTTTCTTTGACTCGGAATACATTTTTTTTTAATTAAAAAATAGATTATGTAGAGGTGTTTATGTTGCCCATGAAGTTAGAGAGAGAAGGATGAGCACAAGAGCTCGCACGTCGCAGCAGATTCGAACACATCATGTACTCAGTCGTGCCAATGTATCATCCACTTTCTCAATGATTATTTTCAGTTGCCCTTCTATTTATTTAGTTTCTGTATCTTTCTCCAGCTGTCATTGAAACTTTCTTTGTAGGTTTTTGTTAATTCTGGTTGAAAATGTTTTATGATGGAGAATTCTGAATTCCCATTTCTATGGTTTGGGTGACTGGGTTTCCAAATTTCTCTCTGAAAGCATCAATCTTTTTATTTTTATTTTTCATTTGTCTCATCAACTACTGTTATCTGATCATTTGAGATATTGGGTTGGGTTCCTCTCCCTCTGCGATTGTTAAGCAGTGGAGATGGAAAAGTGCGGAAACTCACTGTCTTTTGAGCCTGAGAAAGTAAGCAACTTTTAATGATAACCAAATCAGGATTAGTGCTGATTTGGCTAAAGTAGGGAATCAATTTTCTTTTCTCTTCCCTTTCCCTATTCCCCCTATTAATTTATTGTACTTTCTGGGGATATGATGGAACAATTCATCAATTTCCATGCATGTTCTTGCAGGAGCAGAAGCTGGATATGCAGGGATCACCAGGCATACAGAAAGCTTCCAGCCTAGGAAGCCAAACAAGTAGAGAAAAGAAATTGGTCTTATTGCAAGATGTATTTAACATATTCCCATCTCCAAGTTTCACCCTGTCCTTTTCTGACACAACCCCCTTAATAAAATTGCATGTGATGATTGGAGTTGACAGGTTGATAAGCTGAAAAAGAAGCTCAGAGATGAAGAAAATATTCATAGAGCTTTGTTAAGGGCCTTTCACAGGCCCAGGGGTTGTCTGCCTCGGCTTCCTCCATATCTTCCTCCAAACGTAAGTATCACTCTTCCTTTAAATGGATCGATGAGTTCATTTATGCAGTTTAGTTGATTCCCTTTTTCCATTTGATTGATACCCAGATGAATCAAAGCTCAATGTATTGACCTCTGTATGATTGATGTAAGGAGAGAGTTGATGGTTTTGTAAATGACTAGTTTGATTGATTTTTTGTTTTGATATTAGACGCAGGAGCTTCTTGCAGAAATTGCTGTCCTGGAAGAGGAGGTGCGTCGGCTTGAGGAGCAAGTTGCATCTTACAGGGAAAATCTTTACCAGGAAGCTGTTTACATATGCTCAAAGAGGAAACTAGAGAGCCCAATGGATTATTATGAGCGAATTTTGAGTAAAGCTGCCAATGATGAACAATCTGATTCCGAACAATCTCCTCTATCAGTGACCAGAACTATCTCTGCTTCATCTGACATTTTGTCTGATCAATCTTCATTATCACTGGCGAGAACTGCTTCAACTTCATCTGATGTCATTTCCGGTGGAACAGACCGAAATTCAACTGAGTCAATCAGTGCAAAACGAGCTCTTGAACATGTGGGTTCTTCAGGAAGTGGGGGAGGGCAAGGAAGTCAAACAACCCAGCCAAACTCAACTAGTATCTCTTCAGCAGAACCAAGTTCCAGTGCTGATTCATCGTACAGAAAACTAGCTTTGGATGAACCGGGTTTTCCGATGGAACCTTTGGAATATGGAAAAGGAAAAGACATAAATCAGACACCCTCTACTCCCAACAGCACTATGGAATTGTCAGACGGGAAACTTTCCATTGTGAAAACACCTGGGAGAAAGTCTTCCTTCAAGCGTCAGCCATCACACAAGTCCGGCAGAAAGCAGGTACATCATGATCAGCAGTTTACATTGAGACTGTTGACCATATTTTTTGTATTAATATCAATGCTGTGTATTTCATTCAGCCAGAAAACAAGGCACTAGGAGGGGACAGTGAGCCTAACAAGATCTCTGAGGATCTATTAAAGTGCTTGTGTAGCATTTTTATGAGGATTAGCACAAAGAATGATAAAGGGAACCAATTGGACAGTACGCCTTATTCTCTGTCTGCCGTTTCTCACCAAACTGAGAATGAGACAGAGTTTCAGGATCCTTATGGAATAGGTGCAGAGTTCAAAGAAAGAGATGTTGGCGCTTACAAGGAGGTTTGTGCCGTTGATGCCCTCTCAATTGATCTCAAGAGGAAACGGAATGCACTTTTCTTGTTCCATAAACTCAAGTAAGTTGCTCCATTGTTACTAAGCCTTTTTTTGTTTATACGATGTGCTCTTGATGTTAATGTAATGTGCTTTAATACTATGGATCAGACTTCTCCTTGCAAAGCTTGCTAGGGTCAACTTGGAAGGTCTTTCTCACCAGCATAAACTTGCATTTTGGATAAACACTTACAATTCGTGCTTGATGAATGTAAGAAATCGATATAATGATGGATATTTTCCATAGCTTCAATTTAGACTTGCATGTTTATGCTAAATTTATATAATGCTTACTTCCAGGCTTTTCTGGAGCATGGGATACCCGACAGTCCTGAAAAGGTTGTATTATTGATGCGTGAGGTAAGAATTACTCCCCTTGTGCTTTTGAGGATAAAATAAACTATTTCCTTAGTACTACCTCCGTCCCTAAATAATTGTCCATTTGACTAAACTTTGACCGTTGATTACTCACAAATTGCAATGAGTTACAATATGAAATGATCACCGTTAGAAAGATATAGTACTAAAAATTACAATAATATCAATTTTATATTATAACTCATTGTAATTTGTAAGTAATAAATGGTCAAAGTTTAGTCAAATGAACAGTTAATTAGGGACGGAGGTAGTATTACCTTTATAATCATCATACCCGTGGCCTCCACGCCTGACATGCACGAGTTCTTGTAAATAGATTTGTTCACGTAACATGTAATTTATGCATTTCCTTCTTGTAAATAGTGTTGTTCACGTAACTTATCATTCATGCATTCAATGGTGGATCCAGACCTTTAGTTTAGGAATGTCCAATATATTTGTTGTTACATAAACATTTTTTAAAAATAAAATTTTAATAAATAACAATAAAAATAAAAATAAATATTAAATGACATATTCATAAACATAACAAAAGTTTACATCATCATATAAATCTGCCAATCAAATGAATTGAAATTTCACATTAACTAGATATAGATATAAACTTATACTGATACCAATTACTCTATTCATTGACTTACACTTTTTGTTTATAAAAAGAATAATTTGGTACTCCCTTCGTCTCAATTAATTTGTCCAGTTTATTATTTCACGGTCTTCGATGCAACACTTTGACCATTAATATTTCACATTTTATCTTAGCAAAACTAATAATATTGTATTTAGGTAAAAAAATAATTCATCATAAATCTAATAGTAATATTCTTGTATAATAACTCAACATAAAATTTGATAAATTAACGATCAAAATTAAATTTTTGACCTAATTAGTCAACTTGGATCGGACAAGTTATTTAGGGCAAATGGAGTATTATTTTAAGGTTTTTGGGTTGCAGCTAAATTGGACACCCCTATTATATATTTTTGGATTTTTTTTACGGTGTCCACTTGCTCCAATTAAGAAAATTTCTTCCGAATAATATTAGAAAATCACAAATTTTTCTTCGGCAAGGGGTGTCCACGGACATCCCTCGAATTCATTTTTTATTGTACATGTGTTATTGCCACTTTGTTGTTATTTATTCCTTGGAAAAGATCCCAATAGGAACATTAATATCCTAAAGGGGTTTTTTGACTTTGGAGTTCTAATATGAAAAGCTTTAGACTACAAAATTCTAGGAGAGACCAAAAGGTTGAAATTCTATATATCCTGATGTCTACCTCAATAGTACTGCCGTAGATCATTTTTTTTTTCTTTATTGGAAGGTGTTTTGGTTTTTTTTTTTTTGGGGGGTTGTGATACCTGTATATTTTTATTGATTTTTTGAATAATGGTTGCTTATAGTCCTTGTTGAGATTCACCCATGAGTAAATGTCCACATCGAAAAAGTAAAGAGAAAACATATAGTATATAAGTCAAGTGGGCTGCTTCTCTTAACACTAATTGGTTTTAAGATGGAACCTCACTTAACTTGTGTACCATGGGCCTTGGTTGAAGTGGGCTCACCCCTTGGATCTCCCCAACAAGTGGTATCAGAGCCGATGGTTCGTTCGGCTGGGCGCGTTCAAGGTGCGGGAAGATCACCGTAGACAGGAGCAGGGACCATAGCGCATACGCAGGCTGGGTCTCCTGAATGCTCAAAGTGGTGACATGAGACTCGGGTGGAGTAGGGTGCGGCTCTGTGGAGTAAGGTGTGGCTGGGACTCTTGAGAGAGAGTGGCGGCATGAGACTCAGGTGGAGTAGGGTGCGACTCTATAGAGTAAGGTGCGGCTATGATGGGCTCCTGATGGTGACTTGAAACTTGGTAGAAAAGAGGTTTTCAATCAAGGGGGAGAGACTCATGTGTAAAGGGGGAGATTGTTGGGATTCACCCATAAGTAAATGTCCCACATCGAAAAAGTAAAGAGAAAGCACATGGTATATAAGTCAAGTGAGCTACTCTTCTTAACACCAATTGGTTTTAAGATGAAACCTCACTTAATTTGTGTAACATGAGCCTTGGTTGAAGTGGGCTCACCCCTTGGACCTCCCCAGTAATCCTCAATGTAGAATTTTAGATAAGCTGGTTCTGGTATACTTAAATTTAAACAGTCCTGCAGCCTACTGTATATCTTGCACTGGTCTAAGAAACATTTAAATTTCCTTTTAATAATATTTTTTTTTTTTGTCTTCTCTTTTTCTCTCCAGGCAACTATAGCAGCAGGAGGCCAGACATTGAATGCAATCACCATAGAGCATTTTATTTTAAGATTGCCATTCTATGCGAAACAGGTAAAGCAATGCCAACACCTTTTCTGCGCCAAGAAAACTTTCTATCTTATGAGATTATTTTTTATTTATATCTAAGCAGGGTAGTAGAAAAGCTGCCAGAGGGGATGAGCTGAAGGCAAGCAACATGTTCGGTTTGGAGTCTTCAGAACCATTGGTTACGTTTGCGTTATCATGCGGAAGTTGGTCATCCCCAGCTGTGAGTCTTGTGGAGCTCTATTGGTGAATTTTCAAGTGGAAATTCTTGTCTGAACTCACATTAGATGTGTCCATATGGATAATTTATAAATGACAACTAGAGTTTGTTTGGACGGCCATTAATCATCTAAACTGGTTTTATTTTTATTATTTTTATTTAGGGTAAACAATCCTTAATTGGATTGCTTAAAAACCGATGTATTGTTAGTTACCGCAACAAAGAACATACCTTTCTGGTGGGATAATCTTACTTGATACGGTTTCAGTTACTGATACCAATTTCGTATCTTTTGAAAACAGGTAAGGGTATACACTGCATCGCAAATTGAAAGCGAATTGGAAGTGGCAAAAAGAGAGTTCTTACAGGCAGCAGTTGGCATTTCAAAGAGCGATAAGTTGGTCATACCAAAGTTGTTGGAGTGGTATCAGCTAGACTTTGCCAAGGATCTAGAGTCATTGTTGGATTGGGTCTGTCTCCAGTTACCCAAAGAGCTTAGGAAAGAAGCACTTAGTTGTCTGGAGAGAAATCCAGAACAGCCTCTCACAGATAAAGTAGAAGTAGTACCCTACGATTTCACATTTAGGTATCTTCTAAACCGATGAGCCCCTCCCTTCCCCTCTCTCCTTTTTCTTACTCTGCTTTTAGGGCTCTTTAACAAGGGTTTGTTAATAGTTATTTGTTTCCTCTTCTTGATTGGGCCCTGAGAAAGGTTGTAAGGGTTCTTCTAATACTCTAGCATAAGTTACATCCTACAAGTAAATACAACATGGGTTTCAGTGTTCCATTTGCTTTAGTCAATTAACAAGTTATATGCTCCAAACCAATGTAGTTATTTATTTCTTTAAATTTTCGTTGTAATTACTCCTTTCCGTCTCTTCATTGACTTGCTGACATTCCTGTTAGTAATCTCTACAAAGATGCTGTAGTGATCAGGATTCTGGAAACAACAATTTTTATTATTAACAAATTTATGATTTTTTTTTATGTTTACAATAAATTAAATTTCGGATCATTGCTTTGTTCAATAATTTTTCTTAGATATCAAATTTTCCTTTTCGTTTTTCAATTTCATTTTGTGTTCATTTCATTTTGTGGGGAACACATGTATGTTGTTCATCACATTTTACTGTGCTCCTGAACTGTCAGTCATCATCAACATATTTCTCATGCTGTATCATGTATAGCTGGCTCATTTTCTAGGATCTTAACTTGGATAGCCAGCCTTGTAACTTCTATCAATGTTACTCCCACCCTTTGATTTCCTAATGATCCTCTACACTCGGACAAGGATACGACGCTCAACACTTCAAATTACAACAAAAATCATTGCATTTTCCTGAAATTAGATGAGCCTGACATTCGAGTAACATAGCCTTCACTGTATGTGGTTGTAGGACCCGGGAAAATTCCCGAAGGAAAATTTTCCAAGTGTCCCACGGTGTGACGAGTCAAAAGAGGTTGTTTATTCTTTACGGGGTTTAATGAAATTCTTTTATTGTGTATTTTTAATTTTGTTAACTGTTTGGATATTCACGATTAAAATTTCGACTCAAAACCAAAAAAAAGAATTAAGGAAAATTGAGGAAAAGAATTGAAGCAAACAATAGTAGTCTCACAACTGACCACAACCACTGGCTGGCAAGCAGGCCGCGTGGTCTGCTGCCTGTCCAGAACCTCTGGCCAGTCCAAAGACTGCCCTAGACAGCACCCATGACACTGGCAGGCCACGTGGCATGTCAGTGCAGGTTGCGTCTTTCCTCATCCGCTTCTTCACGAATTTCACTCTAAAATTTAGGTTTCAAAAAGCCGAAACAAAAAAATCATGAGACAGACAAATCAGATTAACAAAAGGGAGTCGCCAATTAATTTTTAAGAGAAAATTAATAAACTCTAAAAAAGTAACTCCAAAACTGCGAACCATGAGATTCGGATTAGGGGGTAAGGCTACGAATCCGAGAATAAAATTCTCGAACCTGCCCGTTAACCAACGGACTCTACTAGATCGGTTTTCAAATTAAAAGGAGGAAAAGAAGAGAGGATTATTATTGTTTCGTTTCAAATTTTATTATTTAGGCCACACAAAATGAGATGAAATACGAGCGTAAGAAGAATGAAGACAAATGAAATATGAACACGATAACATTCATATAAACATAGATCATTTACAAATCATGCATGAATTAAATAAAATGAAAGAACAAAATTTACATTCTAACCTTAATAATCAAGCACTTCAAAAGGCTATGGATGCAAGAGTGGAGAGTGTGGGGGGAGAAAAGAAATGAGTTGACGTAGTGTCAATACTCCTAGGTAAATGATGTATTTATAGTGAGAGTGAGAGTAGGAAGTAGGGTAAAATGGGAGAAATGGGCTTCAGAGCAAGCCGCGTGGCTTAGGGTGCCCAGCTGCACATTATTTAGGTCAACAGTTGACCCGAATAAAGGAAAACTAATCCGGACCCCCCCCCCAGCGGGTAGGCCGCGTGGCCTGCATGCTCATTTTAGGCTCATTTCGTGGGTTTCTTGGGCTGAATGGTTTTTTTTTTTGTGGGTTTCGAATCAAATTTTGGCTTGAAGGCTTGGTTTGCATCCACATTTCTTTTGGCGCTTAAAAATTACAAAACTCCTAGAAATAAAAACATCTAATAATTACAATAAATTTACATTTTTTTTTGAAGTTAAATTACTGACGAAATTCAACGTCTACAGATAGCCCCCACTTTGATCGAGTCTAGATAAGACGATGATCAAAGTAGTTCTTGATGGTTCACGATTTTCTGACGACGACGTGGAACATGGTGTCCCAAAGGCGGATGCGATATCTTGATGTCTTGATCTGAGTAGGATGAGACACAATGTCTCGAAGACGGATGCGATATCCTAATGACTTGAGAATGACGAGACTCGATGTCTCGAAAGTGAATGCGATATCTTGATGATGTAGATGCGATATCTATTGTCGAGGCGGATGCGATATCCTTTGTTGCAGACGACGTAGATGCGATTATCTGTTGTCGGTTTAGATGTGCTACCCTTTGCTGGAGACGACGAAGATGCGATATCTATTGTTCGAGCGGATGCGATATCCTTTGCTGGAGACGATGTAGATGCGATATCTATTGTCCGAGTGGATGCGATAACCTTTGCTGGAGACAACGTAGATACGATATATGTTGTCTATTTAGATGCGATATCATTTGTTGGAGACGACGTAGATGCGATTATCTGTTGTCGATTCGGATGCGATATCCTTTGTTGCAGACGACGTAGATACGATTATCTGTTGTCGGTTTGGATGCGATATCCTTCGTTGCAGACGACGATATATGTTGTCGTTCTTGATGACCGAATAATTTATTCTGAATTGTTATGCGGTATCCGAATGTTGAATAATTTATTTTGAACTGGATGCGGTATCCGAATGTTGAATAATTTATTCTGAGCTGGATGCGATATCCGAAAGTTGAATAATTTATTCTGAGCTGAGTGATGGTGCTTGAATAATTCTCTGGCCTTTGCGACGATGGCCAAATAAATTTTCTGAATTTATGGCAATACTTCGATAAATTTCCTGAACAGAGAATTATGTCTTGATGATTTTCGGAGCTATGAATCGTATCCGAATAAATTTTTGGAGATGTAAATCATACCCAAATAAACTTTTGGAGATGTAAATCATATCCAAATAATTTTCCGGGATGTAAATCATACCCGAATAAATTTTCGAAGATGTAAATCATACCCGAACAAATTTTCGGGTTGTAATTTTGACCGTTATGACTTTTTGTTAGACAGTGCAGATGTCATTCAAATTGACAATGAATTCAATGCACTCCAAGTCATCAACCGTTCACAGCCAGTGAATCATGATCATACCACGCGGTTTGTTGTTCAGTGGCTGTTTGTGCTTGTGTTCCATCTTTGTCCTTCTCTTGGCACCATAACACTCATGCTTGAGCTGCAAACCGCGTGGTTTGGTGGTGTTGCTCGGTAGTCATTTGTTTACTTAAACCTCTCAACTTCGAAGCTCTTCACCTTTCAACCCCAATTCTGATGCCTCAACCCAACAGAACTCAACCGTATGCCGCTCCGCATGCTTACGGGTGGCCGCATAATGGTTTCTTTTTTACAAAGGAATGGTGCCCCAAAGGCCATTTTGTCCCGGATCGGCTAACTCAAGGAGTGAAACATCATGTGTGGTGTCGAATATCTTCAATGCGGGTGAGTTCTTATTTAAATATTTGAAATTTCAAGCTTCTATTTATGGTTTCTTAGCTCGTATTCATGCTTGGAATGTTGACATCTAGCTTAAAAATTGTCAAATTTGAGAACAAAACATGTGATGTTCGTGGCTTTTTACTCCCAAACATGCATGTTTTTAGCCATTATAATGTCAAAATTTGTGCTCGAAACTTGTTTAGCTGTGTAGATCATACTTGAATCTAGGGTAAGGTGCAGAAATATTGTTGAGGCCGGGTCAAAATCGAGCCAAAAATTAGACCCGAACAGGCCCCGCCGGCAGGTCTACTACATCGGCCAGGCCGCGTGGCCTGCTGCTGCTGCTGGGCTGTGAAGCCAAGTCCCCGCTCCGCGGTGGCTTAATTTTTCGACCTACCTCTATTATTACCCGTTGGTTATTTATTTCGTAGAGTGTAATTAAAAGTCCCGAACATTAAGAGACTCTTAATATTTCTCATTTAAAATATGATGTTGCTTGGGTATAAATCAAACACTCTAGAGTGGAATCCAAAATTGGAATATTGAAAAAAAAAATTCGTTATTCGCAACCGGATTTTTCTCATAAAAGCGAAAATTCAATGCTCAAACATTATATTCATAAATTTTAATTCTAAGACTAAGAACGATGAATGCATAGATAAATTCACCGTTTCTTAAATCGAAAAATTTGTTTATGAATTTTAACTATATATTTTTTCGTAACAGATGAACATAAAAATTTTAAAGTGGAATTTAGGTTTCTAGACACCAAGCTAGGTATCCCAAATTTTGCTCATAAAATTTGCATAAAGTCTTTAAAGTAGAATTTAAAATTCGAGCATCAAATACTCTTATTTTAAATTTTTCTTAAAAGACCTTTTCAATAATAATTTTCAAGTCATGATTTTGGGAACGTTAATTTCAACATTTAAACCATGATCTTGAAACTCGAATTTGATATCAATCTCTGAAGTGGAATTTAAAATTTGAACGTCATGACATTCTTATTTTAAATTTTTCTTGCAAAGATTTCTAAAAAAAATAGCCCCCAGTTTCGGCTATTTTTTGACTAATGTGTGTCTTCTAGTTGTAGGAGAATAATCTTTCTCCGCCTCCACGATACGATGATCCTTACTTTACTGTATTGACTGGTAACTTTATCGTTGATGGTATCTTTGGAGGCTTTAGCGGTCAATCTTGGGGCGATCAACAACCAGGCCAAGGAGACCAAAACTCTGGCCAAGGTGGCCCGAGCTCTAGTTATCCCGGCTCTTAGTCTTCTAATTGTTCTCGCAACTAGGAGAGAAGGAAACATGCTTGCAGCCTCAAGTATGCAGTGTTTGTGTAACAATGTTTTTTTTTTATGCAAGAATGTACGAGACTCGATGTGATTTATGTAATGTTGACTCTATGTAATGCCTAATGCAATGCTTTTTTTTAAAAAAAAAAAACAAATTATGCAATGCATGTGGTGCGATCAGCCCCCACTCAAAAAAATAATAATAATAATAAAAAAAAACAATCTTTCCATTCTTCTTAGCTTGAAACAAGTGCGCATGTACTGGGATTTTCTGCATGCAGCTGCATATTTATGGGACCCAAAGTTTCATGCTTTCCGCTTTGGGGAGGTTGAACTATGCCCTTTAGTCGAAGAATGAAGTGCTATCTTAGGTATAGACCAATTAGCACCCCCTGCATTACCGACACCTTTTGAGAATTTGCCTCAAAAATTTGTTGGAGTGTTGAAATTGTCTGAAAAGGCTCTTGGTAGTATTTTAATCGGTGATAGGGTTCACTTGTTGGCTTTACTTGAACACTTCTAAGCCCCAGAAACTCTACAACTAGGCCCTGAAATTAGGACTAGGGCAATTGCCTTTTGTATGCTTGGCCAATTTCAGTTTTATCATGGAGGATCCGGCACTGCTCCACTTTTCTTGGTTAATGTGTTGGAGGGCATGAGGAGTGGTAGAAATCCCATCCCCATGGTTATTGGCGAAACGTTTATGGGGTTAGATGTTGAAGATCCGGAGGCAAACTGGCGCGGCAGCCCCTTGTTATTACAGGTACAACTTCAAAATCACTCGCTGGAAATGGAGCAGGCCACGTGGCTTGGCTGTTAGTTCAGCCAGCCGCAAAAGCTGTTCTGAGCATAATCTGATTTTTTCCTGACAGTGCATGCCGCGTGGCCTGCATCTGTTCTGCGTGGTTTTCATCTCTCTTTTTTTTTGTTCTTATTCTTTTTTTTGCACCTGTTTGGTAAAAGTCTGACTTTTCCTTTCAGGTCACGATTTTTTTTTTTTTTTTACAAAGCTCCTTTTTTTTGTGTGTGTAGGTCTGGTTGATGGAGCATTTAAGACAAATTGCTGAGCCTGAGTCTGAAATCGACAAGCAAGCCCATCGCTTCTATCAAGGAAAAAGGTATTATGATGAGAAGGAATCAGTGAGTTCGTGGGTAAAGCGTCTGAAGAAAGGGCCCCCGATGGAGTGGTGGGTGCATTGGTGGAAAGTGTCCCACTATGTTTGCCCCAAGCATGGAGTGACTCATGTGCGCCTGCCTAGCTTAACCCATGTGACCTATTACCATCCAGTTAGGGTGATGAGGCAGATGGGTCATAAGCAAACTATTCCCGATGTCGACTGCAAAAACCTTGATGTTCCCCCGATTAGCGAAAATTTAATTAGCACTTGGATTCGTTACTGGGGGAGACTTCCTGCTGTAAGGGCTCCTTTGAGCAAAGAAAATGCCTCTTCTACCTATGTGACTCCGTTTTATAAACAATGGATAACAGAAAGGAACCCAGAAGAGAGGAAAAGGTTAAAGGAGGAAGACCAAAAGAGTCAACTTTCTGTATTCAACAGATTAGGACCCGCACATCCGGGATATGAAGAGATCGGGAAATCGGGACGAGTTAAAGCTTCGATCAAAACTTCTACTAGAAGTCCTGCTTTGCCTCCTTTGACTATTAGGGAATCTCGCCATACACCTAGAAGAGTTGCACCTCAATCTTCTAAAAAAGGTAAAGGTAAACAACCCATGGTCTACCGGGAGAAGACAAAGAAGAGAACTCGCCCTCCCCCTCAAGATAAGAATACTGGTCCTAGTGGGACAAAGAAAGATTCTGATAGCGATGGGAAAGCCATGGAAAACGTTGATCCGAATAAGAAACAAAAACAAGATTGAATCTGTTAGCCAATGTTTTTAGTATTTTAGTTGATGTTGAGAATAAAGAGTTGCAAGTTAGTGCTTGCATGCTCATTAGAACTCTTTTTTTTTGTTTTTTTTAGGTGTGCTCATTATTTCTTTTGCATCTTAATATTTGGAGGAAACTAAAGCATATATTTAACTTCCCTTCTTTATTAATAAAATATTTAGAGTATTTAGTACATTCAAAGCGTACAAAATTTCTCTTAAATATTTATGTCTCGAATATGCGTACTAATAACCTTCATCACGAAACCATGTTGATTCCGCTTCCCTTGCGCATGACTTGCATGCCGCGTGGTGTGCTAAGATGTATGGTCAGCTTTCTGTTAATGAAATTTGCCTGGGCCTCAATGTGTACGATTGGCATGCCACGTGGCTTGCAGGTCCGACTGTTTGGATCTTCACCTATATTATTATCATGCCAAATAAAACCCCGAACGATAACATCCCATCTAAAGTTCGAATCAAAGTCTGGGCCGGACCCATGGTGGGTTTACTACATATCTGCCTAAGCAGAATCAGGCCATCGTAGTTCATCTCTCCTTCTTTAGCACAAACTAAGTTTCTGGACCGAATCCAGTTGCTTAGTTGTGTCACTCAAATCTTAAGCATAGAACTTCTTTAATTGGTCCATGTTGGTTGGTTGGGTTAATTCTTCACCCTCGAGAGTGACTAAAATTGCAGCACCTGCAGGGAGGATGTTCTTAATAACATATGGACCTTTCCAATTTGGTTTAAACTTCCCTCTTGGGTCTTGAACTGGTGCTCTCATCTCCTTTAAAACCAAATCTCCTTCTTTAAGGTTTCTAGGCTTGACTTTTTTATTGAAAGCCCTTGAAAATCCTATTTTGGTATATATGGACATTATGCATGGCCCTTAATCTTCGTTCGTCAATTAAGATTAATTCCTCATAACGGGCCCTGGCCCATTCCACTTCTGGAATCTGACTTTCAGCGACTATCCTTATTGAACGAATCGCTATCTCAACGGGTAATACCGCCTCCATCCCGTAAATCAAGGAGTATGGTGTAGCCCCAGTTGCGGTGTGAATTGATGTTCGGTACCCCCATAAGGCGAAGGGTAGCTTATCCGGCCAATCTTTATAAGTTACTGCCATTTTCTCAATGATTCTGGTCAGCGACTTATTGGCTGCTTCAACGGCCCCATTGGCCTGAGGTCGATATACTGATGAGTGATGATGTCGTATTTTGTATTTTTCTAGCAATTCGGTGACCTCTTTCATAAAATGTCTCCCATTATCGCTTATTATTTCATGTGGCACCCCATACCTACAAATGATATTTTGCTGGATGAATTTTGCCACATGTTTGGAAGTGATCTTAGCATAAGATGCTGCTTCCACCCATTTTGTGAAGTAATCCACAGCTACCAACACGAATTCATGTCCTCCTTTGCCAGTAGGTGAAATCTTCCCGATGATATCTATTACCCATATAGAAAATGGCCATGGAGAAGTTAAGGTCGTGAGATAAGTGGGTGGTTGATGCTGTAGGTTTGCGTATATCTGGCATTTGAGACACTTTCTCACAAAGGCATGACAATCGGCTTCCATGGTGGTCCAATAATAACCAGCTCTTTGGATCCTTTTATTCAGCATTCTCGCATCCATATGTGGGCCGCACTCTCCATTATGTATAGACTCCATGAGTTTTTCAGCTTCTTCTTTGTCAACACAAAGTAAATTTAACCCCATACTTGTTTTCTTGTAGAGTTTATCCTAAATTATGCAATACTGCGCTGCCATAAGTCGGATAGCTCTTTGGGCTCTAGGCTCAAGCCCTTCGGGATATTCTCCTTTTGTCAAATATGTGTAAATATCATAATACCAACAGTCAGGGTTAACTTCGCATACTTCTAGGGAGTGCACATATGCCGGTTCAGATCTCTGATGTATTTCTATCGGCATAGATTTTATCCCAGCAGGAATGGCTACCAGCGAAGAGAATTTAGCCAAGGAATCAGCAAACTCATTATCATCCCTCTTATGATGTGTGAAGGTGATGTGGTCAAACTTCTTGGTGAGTTTGGTGAGATATGCTTGATAAGTAGCCATGTCCTCATCCTGCACTTTCCAATTATGGTTGGCCTGATTAATGACAAGATTGGAGTCTCCCGAGACCCTTAATCTTTTGATATTCATCTCTACCGCAGCTTGTAATCTGAGGATACATGCCTCGTATTCATCGACGTTGTTGGTGACCCTAAAATCTAGCTTAACCGATATGGGTGTGTGCGCCCCTTCTGGTGAAACTAGGATGACTCCTGCTCCACAACCCTTTTGGTTGGATGCGCCGTCAAAGTACATTTCCCATGTTTCGTCATCTGTGTGGAAGACTTGTTCATCGGGAAATTCTAGTTCGGTTGTAGGAGGTTCATTGGAAGGCGAATCAGCTAACAAGTCTGACACCGCTCTTCCTTTGATTGATTTTTGTGAAACGTATTTGAGGTTAAATTCAGAAAGCATCACCATCCATCGAGCGAGCCTACTATTGACTATAGGTTGCTCTAGAATATACTTGACTGGATTTTTCTTTGCGATAACATGGACGGTGTGCGACAGCATGTAATGGGGAAGCTTCTCGGTCGCCTATACGAGGGCAAGTGCCATTTTTTCTATTTCCACATAGCGGATCTCGTATTCTAAAAACTTCTTACTTAAGTAATAAATTGCTGTTTCTTGGTCTCCAACCTTTTGGGCTAGCATAGCCCCTATGGCGGAGTCGGTGATGGTAAGGTAGAGGAGCAATGGTTCATTTGGTACGGGTGGCATTAATACTGGTGGATGTGTCAAGTACTCTTTGATTTTTTCAAAGGCTTCTTGACATTTTCCGTCCCATTCTGGTTTTGTCCCTTTCTTCAATTTTTTAAATAAGGGCTCACAGATCATAGTCAATTTTGAGATGAATCGACTTATGTACTGAATTCTTCCTAAGAAACCCCTAATCTCCTTCTCGGTCTTAGGAGGTTGCAAGTCTTGGATGGCCTTGATTTTGGTGGGATCTACCTCTATGCCTCGTGAGCTAACCACAAAACCGAGCAATTTGCCGGAAGTGACACCGAAGGCACACTTTTGGGGGTTTAGTCTCATGTTGTACTTCCTAAGTCGAAGGAAGAATTTCCTTAAACTAGCAGTGTGTTCTACTCGTTTTTTAGATTTGATTATCATATCATCAACGTATACCTCCGCTTCTTTGTGCATCATGTCCTGAAGCAATGTTGTGGCCGTTCGTTGGTAAGTTGCCCCAGCATTCTTTAACCCAAACAGCATTATTACATAACAAAAAGTCCCCCATGGTGTGGTGAATGAGGTTTTCTCCATATCTTCCTTTACCATTTTTATTTGATTATACCCAGAGTATCCATCCATAAAGGATAACAATTCATAACCGCATGTGTTGTCAACTAAAATATCGATGTGAGGTAGGGGAAAATCGTCTTTAGGGCTTGCTTTGTTTAAGTCTCTAAAGTCGACACACATTCTTACTCTCCCGTCCTTCTTAGGTACCGGGACGACGTTGGCTAACCACTCTGGGTATTCAACCACCTTAATGAAACCTGCTTTCTCTTGTTTTATTACTTCATCTCTTATCTTGAGAGACCAATCTGGCCTCATCTTTCTGAGCTTCTATTTTACCAGTTTGGCATCTGGGTAAAGGGGAATAGAATGTTCGGCAATTTCACGATCTATCCCTGGCATGTCCTCGTAAGACCAAGCGAAAACATCAATGAATTCTCTAAGAAGCTGGGCATATTCTGACTGTTCTTCTAGGCTTAAGGATTTCCCAATTTTCAACTCTCGAGGTTCTTCACAAGTTCCTATATTAATGCTTATTGTTTCCTCCATTACTGGTGTGTGATTTTCATGTTCTTCAACAGCTTTTATTAATTCTTTCGAGTCCTTTAACTCAATATCATCATTGGCACAACAGTTTAGGGGTTGGGGATAAGAAGAGGAGTAAGCAAACTTGTTCATCTTATTGAATTCAAACGCAAGTACATCGAAAGCAGACTCGGGAACAACCCCAATAGACTTATATGGGAACCTAGGACCAGGCTTAACAAAAGGAAAACTAGGACCAGACTCAGCAAAAGGGAAATTAGGACCAGACTTAACAAACTTGACAGGCTCTCTTAAGGCTACAATGAACTCCTTTTCAGCTTCGAAGTCGACCCAAGAGACTTCACGACAACTTCCGTCTTCAGTGATCAGCTTGCTTGGGTCAAATCCCGGGTTAGAGAGTGCAGCGACTAGGACGTTAGCAGGATCCTCCTTGTTTTCAACTTCCCGACCAAACAACATTCCAAAGATATTGCTCCCGGCGAGATGGGTCCGTTCAAGAAGAGGTTTCTTCTCCCTACTTGGGATAAAGTGTCCATCCTCTAGGACCATGCAGTCATTGAAAATTTCCAGGCCAGCTACTTGAATGCCTCGGTCTTTCAAGTGGTACGGTTCTGGGAATCCATAATAGGGAAAGTCATCCCCCTCTCTCACCCATTGCCCCGTTGAGGGTCAAAGGGTAAGGCTTAGTTTCAAAGATTGACGATAGGTCATCCACTTTTTTCTTTCTAGTGACTGACCACTTAGCGAGTCTAAGCTCCTCTTCAGTTGGGGTGTATCCAAGGCCAAATGAGTAGTAACTCCTCGGTATCAGTGGTGGGAAATTTGGTTTTTTGCTTGGATCCCCCAAGGGCTGCCCTGGGAAATATCTCATATTTCTCAAGATCGCGTTGATCTTAAGGTTGGAGTAAGGATCAAAATCAAAGTGAGCTTCATCCATACTCAGCAGGGCTGCATATTCGAAGTTGTGAAACTCTTCATCCCTTGAGTTGTGTTCAACTTCCAACACGGGTGTTGTTGCAGTGATGATCGTAGATATTTCTTCGCCACGGATGGTGACAACTTGCCCCCGGACTATCATTTTCACCTTTTGGTGTAGAGTCGAGGCTACTGCCTTGTTCTCGTGCAACCAAGGTCGGCCTAACAACATATTAAATGAGGCCGGAATGTTAATAACCAAGAATTCAATGTTGCGTGTCACATAATCCATAGTTATTGGTAATATCACAGATCCCAAGGTCTTCCTTGGAGAGTTGTCATAGGCCCTAAGTTGAACAGTTTGTTGGGTCAAGTGGTGGTGTTGGATACCCAGCTTTTGTGCGGTCCTCCATGGGCATATATTTACAGCGGACCCATTGTCCACTAGCACCAGAGGGACAACTTTGTTTGAGCACATGACTGTTAAATATAAAGCTTTATTATGGGTCGGCCCTTCCTTAGGCAAATCTTCGTCTCCGAAAGTGATAGCATGCCTTGGCGTGGTTACAAAAGCAACAATGTCTTCAGGTGGCGTGTCTGAGGAAACTTGGATCCGGTTCAAAGCATTCAAGAGTGCTTGTCGGTGAGATTGGGAGGTGTTTAGCAACTGCCAGATTGTGAGGTCAACCTTGGTTTTCTTGAACTGTCTGAGAAATGCGTCCTCCACAAGATTTTCCTCAGTTGTTGGTGTGTTATGAGGTGTAGGGACAATAGTAGCAGGTGGTGGGGGAATAGGATTTCTTTGGTTGGTTCTCCCCGACCTTGTAAGAAAGGCGGTGTCTGCCTTATCATCCTTGAGAGGAACATCGGGTTGAGGCTTCTCCAGTTTAGGAGCAATCTTGAGTTGATTGCTTTCTTGGGTAGGGGTCCTTCTCGGCCGCTTGGCTTCACGGGTAAGATCTTTTTCTTGGTTGGTTTTGAGGGACGCAACTTTAGGGATGACCTTCTCAATGTCAGCTTTGGGATCAACATCCCAAAAGTCAGCCTGGTATACATCTTCCTCGTCAGTTTGGTACACATCCTCCTCTTCACTGTCCCAAATTTCGTTGACGTTTAACCAAGTTAGTATATAAGACTTGGCTTTTGGAGTCCCTACATCAGTGATGAAGTCAGTAGGGTCCTAGTCAACCTTGTCGGCAGCGATCATGGCAACGCCGAATGGGTTGTTCTTATTATTGGGCTTTTGTTGGGCCGCCTTGGGTAAGGGCAATGTCCGATTTCGGATCATTTCCTCTATGACATTCTTGAGGGCATAACACCTCTCAGTGTCGTGGCCTCGCATGCGATGATAGTTACATAATTTGCTAGCATCCCAACTTTTGGTCTTTATCTCAGGTTTGGCCCGGATAGGGGGAAGTTCAATCTTCCCTTTCTTCAAGAGACGACCTAAAGCTTCAGTATAGGTGGTGTCGATTGGTGTGTATGAGGTGAACTTCTGGACGACATGAGTTTCAATAGCCTTTGGTGGGTTACTTGATGTTCCACCAATCCTTTTTGTGGAAGTGGAATTCTTCCAGCCGGACGAAGATGGGGTCTTCTCAATTTTGGCCTCCACCATTAGTCCTAACTTCTTCAGAGATGAAAAGTCCGGAATTAATTGACAGTCCATCCAATGAGCATAATTGGGCCTCAGTCCTTGTATAAATACTTGGATCTGATACTCCATGGTTACCTTGTCAGTCATTAAGGCCTTCAGTTCACTCCAGCGGTTATAATAACTCATGAATGATTCTCCTTCTTCTTGCTTAATGGCCGCCATATCAGTCATGGTTATATCATCTTCTTGGCTAGTGGTATACTGTTGGATAAAAGCCTTGTAAATGGCCTCCCAATTTTCTTGAGTTTCCAATGGCAATGTGTAGTACCATTTCAAAACTTTATCACTTAATGTCTAAGGAAAGATATGAGCATTCAAGCTAGGATCAACCTCCTGTAAGGCCATCATGCGAGCGAAACTACACACATGATGAGTAGGGTTCTCTGTGGCCTTAAACTTCTTTTTAGGTAGTGAAAATTTGTCTGGAAGCCTTGCTCGAGGTGCATTGGGCAAACCAATGTCCAGAAAGTGATCTCGTAACATAGGGATTGCCCTCAACATATTTTAGAGGTTGTCTACCCTACTGTCTCGGAATGGCATGAATTGCTCACCCCGATTTTCCGGTTTCTCAGAATTGATACTTCTATCGTCTTCTCCATCACCAACTGCTCCTATTCCCAATCTCTCATTGATCTTTTCAATGGCCTGAACAAGGCCTTCAGTTCTTCGGTCCTGTTGGCTAGCCTGAGTGTCTATTAGTCCACGGACCTTTTGCAGTAGGTCAGAAAGATGTCGGGCGGTAATGGGCCCGTCGTTAACTTCCTGATCATTGTTGACGTTGTTTTCAGCCATGAAGTTCGGTGGGATGGAAATGATATCACTTTCAGTTAGTGAGGTCTGAGAAGAGGTGTCCGGACTGGTATCGGTAACAGCGAGAAGGGTTCCACGTGGCGGTGTCGACGTGACTGGTGAAAAGCTCGATAACCTCCGAGATCCCACTCTAGCCCAAGAATTGACTCTTGGTTCTTTGGGTCCTATCTTGCCTGTATGAAAATCGAGGGTTCAAAAATTGGCTTTGACACTTACTAACCCAATGCATGCCATGAACTTAAAGACCTACATGAACCATCCTATATGCAAACTTGGATGCCTATATGTTGACTCAAGACTGACTCACCCTACTATTGGGCTTGCATGCAGACCTCTAACTTATGATGATGAAATGATGCACATTTGGGCCAAAATGTTTATCCAAACTTCACCGCATCGAGTCACATTAAGCCTTTGACAGCTCGCTGGGCTCAGATCCCATGAAGGCTGGATAAACACTTCGTGGGTCGAGTATTATTATGGGATGAAAAAAGTCAAACCTTGGATCTTGGGCCAACCCTTGTCACCTCGGATTGTCCACCAAGAGAGGCTTTCTTGATTTAGGTCAAGCTAGCCCACTTCGACTCCTTTTGACTATTTTCCAGGCTAGAATAATATTCGGGGAACATATACACATTTTGGACTTACCTTTACATGAAGGGCAAAAAAAAAAAAAGAGGTAGCATGCCAAAAAAGTAAAACACGTAGCATATAAATGAGTGTAACAAACCTAACCATGGTTCTAGATTCGATGTTTAGGGTAAGTTTCCTAAAGGCTTCTATACTCATGTCTCGCACGGGCCGTAAATTCTATTGAGTTCATAGTAATACGGTTCGTGTGTTTCTCGCAAAATTTAAGGGAAAATGTAAATTCATAATCCCTAAAATTTTGGAGTAATTCATGAGTGGGAAAGGGTTATGATCTTCCTGAAATGTGGAATTCATTTCCTCGAAGTCATAAACACACTTTACCCGAAAGGGAAATTTAGGGTTAGAAACCTAAATGGTACCTTTTGGTTTTTCCCGATTTAAAGAAATCGAAAAGTAGGCTCGTATGCAAGATGCCTACTAAATAATAAAAATAGAAAAGAAAATAAATAATTCTCTATTTCTTTCAAACCCTTTTTCTTTTGAAAACTGAACTTTCAAGTTTTACCCTCTTTTAAAGTAAAGTCCCCAGTGGAGTCGCCATTTGTAGGACCTGGGAAAATTCCCGAAGGAAAATTTTCCAAGTGTCCCACGGTGTGACGAGCCAAAAGAGGTTGCTTATTCTTTAAGGGGTTTAATGAAATTCTTTTATTGTGTATTTTTAATTTTGTTAACTGTTTGGATATTCACGATTAAAATTTCGACTCGAAACCAAAAAAAGAATTAAGGAAAATTGAGGAAAAGAATTGAAGCAAACAATAGTAGTCTCACAACTGACCACAACCATCGGGCCGGGCAAGGTGCCGCGTGGTCCGCTCGCTGTCAGAACCTCTCGCCGTCCAAAGATCGCCTAGACAGCACCCATGACACTGGCAGGCCACGTGGCATGCCAGTGCAGGTTGCGTCTTTCCTCATCCGCTTCTTCACGAATTTCACTCTAAAATTTAGGTTTCAAAAAGCCGAAACAAAAAAATCATGAGACAGACAAATCAGATTAACAAAAGGGAGTCGCCAATTAATTTTTAAGAGAAAATTAATAGACTCTAAAAAAGTAACTCCAAAACTGCGAACCATGAGATTCGGATTCGGGGGTAAGGCTACGAATCCGAGAATAAAAATTCTCAAACCCGCCCGTTAACCAACGGACTCTACTAGATCGGCTTTCAAATTAAAAGGAGGAAAAGAAGAGAGAATTATTATTGTTTCATTTCAAATTTTATTATTTAGGCCACAGAAAATGAGATGAAATATGAGCGTAAGAAGAATGAAGACAAATGAAATATGAACACGATAACATTCATATACACATAGATCATTTACAAATCATGCATGAATTAAATAAAATGAAAGAATAAAATTTACATTCTAACCTTAATAATCAAGCACTTCAAAAGGCTATGGATGCAAGGGTGGAGAGTGTGGGGGGAGAAAAGAAATGAGTTGACGTAGTGTCAATACTCCTAGGTCAACTCGGGGTGTCGAAAATGAATGGAGTAAGTGATGTATTTATAGTGAGAGTGAGAGTAGGAAGTAGGGTAAAATGGGAGAAATGGGCTTCAGAGCAAGCCACGTGGCTTAGGGTGCCCAGCTACACATTATTTAGGTCAACAGGTGACCCGAATAAAGGATAACGAATCCGACCCCCCACCCCAGCGGGTAGGCCGCGTGGCCTGCATGCTCATTTTGGGCTTATTTCGTGGGTTTCTTGGGCTGAATTTTTTTTTGTGGGTTTCGAATCAAATTTTAGCTTGAAGGCTTGGTTTGCATCCACATTTCTTTTGGCGCTTAAAAATTACAAAACTCCTAGAAATAAAAACATCTAATAATTACAATAAATTTACATTTTTTTTTTGAAGTTAAATTACTAACGAAATTCAACGTCTACATTGGTTTAAGAATAAAGACCATCGCAGGAAACAATGTTCTTTTCTGAAAAATGAGGTTTTACAAGGGTAGACAGTTTGAAGCCAACTGCCAGAGCAGTGAAAGACCAATTCCTTCATCTTCCTGGCTATATTTCTCCAGATGGGTCTTAAAAGTGTCAGAGGTTCTTCCACAAGAAACACACTAATATAGTAGCAGATCAAGTAGTTGATTGATGGAAAGATTGGACTGAGCCTCATAGGACATTCAATTATCAGATAACCATAAGAGAAAAACCATGGAATGACCGTAGCCAGGTGAGTAGAACCCAAAACCAAGCAAAAGTAGAAAGGGAGAAAGAAAGAAAATTATGTTGTACCAATGAAGGCTGGTTTTGAGCCCTGCCAATCAACATTTGAATTTTAAACGCAACTCTTTGCACTCAAATAATCAGATCATGAGTTTGAGTAGTCAGCCGTACTCGTAAGGTTAGTCATCCAAAGGGAGAAGGAACAGAACCAGCTGTGGAGTGACTCTCTGTAAACGTCCAATTTCCTGAACAACATAACTCAATTGTGGTAAGTGGTGATGAGGGATAGTTGGTGCCTGAATTTTCTTATAGGGTGATTTTTATTATGGATCAATTATTATAGGATAATTATGTGAAGAGTAACAGTTGTAAGACTAATACCTGAAGAAGAGTAATAGCTATCTTGTATTGTGCACAGATAGTAGCCTGAGCCTTGACATCATAACCACTTGATATCTTTGGCCAATGAAAGAAAAGCTTCGTTCATACAAGCTAATGCATCAGATAGATTATTCTGCTGTAGGTGCGCCAATGCAATCTTAAAGCATATTGAAGCAGTTGCTCCATGGGGAACCGAATCAAAACAAAAGGAAAATTATAGTACATTGCGATCCAATGAGTCACTGTGAGCCACAACAACATTAGAAATGTAAACAATTTATTAAACAATAGACTACATAATACTAGGAAAGAAATAAGGCAACAAAAATGCAATCTTAAATATTTTGTTAGGGTAGTTTGTCAATCAATACATCATATTAAACGGTACACACCTGTCCAGGACGTACAACCTTCGGAGATGAAGAATGTGCAAGAGGCTCTTTTGAATCCATTGCATTTGGAGCAGCTAAAATGTTGACATCTAGTTGCTGATTGTAGCCAGGATGTGTGGGCTGAACCCGATAATGTGGTTGGATGATGGCTTGAACCTAGGGTTGTAGGCCTTGTTGTTGGACATGACCCTGTAGCTGTGGCTGTGATTGTTGAAATACAGGTTGATGCTGCTGAAATTGAGGTTGTGCACTTGCTTGAAACAGTGGCAATGGCTGGACATTGCCATGAAACTGAGTGATGTATAATGGGATCAAAGAATAGATTGATCAATTACACATCATAGGGGTGACGTGCAATCAATCTAAATATGGGAGGCTTCACGTGAACTAGGGTTAGGGTAGGGATGCTTCACGTGAGAAAGAGGAAATCTTTGTGGAGTTAGAATGGCTTGAGAGGGAGTATGGATTAGGGTTTGGGAAAGTTGGATTTTTTGTGAAAAAGAGAAAGTGATGGACGAAAGTATGAGGGAGGTTTAGAAAGAGTGACGTGAGGTCTTTTTGAGAGGATGAGAAAGTATGGTTGAGAGGATTGAGAGAGATGGATGAGAGAGTTGACGTTGGGCGAGGGATTTGGGTGTAACGCCCCGAAAATTTAAATTCTAAACTTAACGGTCAAAGTCAAACATTGACTAACATTAACAGCGGAAGAATCATTTTTTTTTCTTTTATTTACTTGGGCGTTACTGCCGTATCCCCGAAGGAATACAAGGCAAGAAAGAGACTAATAAAACAAACTACGAACTTCAAATTAATCAAACGAAAAGAACTTCGAATTCTAGAACAACATAAACTCAACATTAACCATACTTCAAGTCTAAACATAAACTAAACTTTATTCTCAAAACGGCTAACTCCAACGTCCTCACTCTAGTGCCCTTCCCCTTCACATAACTGACTTTCACCTGAAAACAAAACATTCACAACATGAGGGGGGAAATCTCAATAATGTCTACCCCTAACAGTCAAAACATTATACAATTCATTTCAACACATTTTAAGGGAAGGGGAAACGAGTCAAACATTTCAAAATATCTTTTACCCGTCAACCTTACCTGTTTCCATATTTTAAAGCGGGCGGGGCTTCCGTATTGCCCCTCGGAGTCCAAAGACTCGCAAAACATGATTCGGAGTCCCAAGGACTCGCATAAACAACATCATTCGACTGATCAGCGCATAACTCGTTTCTTTTCTTTTCTTTTCTTTCTTTCGGAGTCCCACGGACTCGCATAAACAACATCATTCGACTGATCAGCGCATAACTCGTTTCTTTTCTTTTCTTTTCTTTTCTTTCTTTTCTTTCTTTCTGAGTCCGACAGACTCGCATAAATATTCCTATTCGACTGATCAGCACCTAACTCACATCCACAATACCAGGCATCACCTGGTCTCTTGACAGTCTCCCTCACAGATAACCACCTGGTCTTGGGGAGTACTGCCCGAACCCGCATTATACTCATAACCATTATTTAATCAGGTTTATATCTCAGTTCATTCCAGTATCAACCAACAATTCCAAATCCAACATTTCCAAACCACAATTCCAACCCAACACATTTTCAATACAAAAACCAAAAGACTGTCCATACTTTATGAATCAAGAACATAACCGTCTTAAACAAAATAGACAGTCAAGTTTCAGATAAAGTCCCCTTCGGGATACAAGTTCCAAAATCCATATAGAAATCAATAAAACCAGTAAAAAGCATCCAAAGGGGATTAGGGCATAGACATTACCTGAACAGCTTCTCTTTATTGAAACACTTACACACGGGAGCTAACTATCGCGTCATCTCGCTCGGACCTAAAATTTCGAATATAAACTTCTAAAATTAAAACTCGACTTCTACGAAAGTTAGTTACGCACTAATTGATGCATAATGAATCAAAAACAATTCATCATACACGAAATGAAAACGGATCGTTCACAAGATAGAACTTGTGATTGTTGATTTCTCAAAGAAACGCATGAAACGAAGGAATTTGGAATGAAATGGATGGCTATGGACGAGAGTTCTAATGCATATGTCTAAAATGACAATCAAGAGAAACAAAGACAAAGCTAAGATCATACCAATGGTGAAGAACAACTCGTCAAAGCGTAGAACAAGATAGAAATGGCAAATGGAAACCTCCTTGATTGATATAGACGCACCACGATCAATTTGATATCCAACTCCTCCTTTGCACCATCCAAGATTGCTCCCTCTTGGACTAGAAGAGAAGATTTGATTCGAAATCCCCTCAAGAAATTCGACCAATCTAGCTAAAACTAGAAAGAAAACTAAAGCATAGCAACTTTAGAGAGATTTGTGTTTATTTTCAATATGAATGAGATGTCTTACAAGAGGCCTAAGGGGTCTATTTATAGTAGAAGCCCTCCCTTTAGGCGTCACCTCCATCAAGAAAAGGCCCCTTAAGGGCTTACATCATCCCACTCTCAAGGGCTTACATCATCCCACTCACATATTACATCACTTTAAAGAAAATACAATATCTCCTAAAATACAACTCCAATACTAAAGATTCAAAAGCCAAAATGTACATAAAGAATAGCTCTATCATATGGCTAAATGAGAACTTCAAGACTCTTGAGATAAGGAGCTCAAAAATCCCTTAGTGTAGGAGATACCCGTGATGTCATGTGAGAAACCACTTGAAATGAGTTGTAGTAGGTTTGTGACATCTTTAAGAGCTTCCTCTTGATGCATTGAAGTATGATATGCATCATTCACCCCTTCTTGAGAAAAGTTTGCCCTCAAACTTGGAATCTCTTCTCCTTCTTGATAATAAGGTTTGGGGATGACATGCCGTGCTAAATTTGAGTTTTGTTCCCATCTTCTTCCAAAGAGTAACCCAAAAGTGACTTAGAAACTTAGAGTCTCTATCACTCACCATAGTCTTGGGTATACCACTGCAACTTAACAATCTCATCAAAGTATAAAGTGGCAACTCTCATAGCATCATATGTAGTGTTGCAAGGTACAAAATGTGCCATCTTTGAAAATCGATCTACAACTACCATAATAGAATCTTTACCTCTTTGAGTTCGAGGTAGACCCACAACGAAGTCTAAACTCACATCTTCCCAAGGATGATATGGGATAGGTAGAGGTGTATATAAGCCTTGTGGTAACACATGTGACTTGGCAAGGTTGCACGTACCACATCTCTTCACAATATGCTCAACATCTTTCACCATACTTGGCCAAAAGTAATAATCTCTCAACATCAAATAAGTCTTCTCTATACCAAAATGACCCGCCAAAGCACCTCCATGGACTTCTTGAATCAACAATTCACGCAAGGAAGTCTTTGGTATGCATAATTGATTTCCTTTGAATAAGAAACCATCTTCAATATGAAACATTTCATGGGGATGTTTCTTTGCCAACTCATATACTTCTTTGAAATCTTGATCATCTTGATACAAATCCTTAATATGCTCAAATCCAGCAACATTAGAATCAAGAATATATGTAAGTAAGTACCTTCTTGAAAGAGCATCGGCACCCTTATTCAAGTGCCCGGCTTTGTGCTTGATCACGAATTGAAAGGCTTGCATAAATTCAACCCATTTGGCATGGCGTGGGTTAAGCTTGTGTTGGCCTTGGATGAATTTGAGAGCTTCATGATCACTATGAAGGATGAACTCTCCACTTAGAAAATAGTGCCTCCAATGCTCAAGAGCTCTTACAATGGCATAGAACTCTTTATCATATGTACTATACTTCCTCTTTGCCTCGTTTAACTTCTCACTAAAATAAGCAATTGGCCTTCCCTCTTGTGTAAGGACGGCACCAATGCCAACTCCACTAGCATCCACTTCTACTTCAAATACTTTGTCAAAACATGGCAAGACTAGAAGAGGTGCATTACACAACTTTTCTTTGATGCTTTCAAACGCCAATTGAGCGCTTTTACTCCAAGAATACTCCTTTTGCTTCAACAATTCAGTCATAGGAGCCATAATAGTAGAGAAATTCTTGATAAATCTTCTATAGAAAGAAGCTAAACCATGAAATGATCGTACCTCATGTATACTCGTTGGTGTTGGCCATTCTTGGATAGCTTTGATCTTTCCTTGGTCGACGTGGATTCCATCTTTGGAGAGCACATATCCAAGGAAGACGACCTTGGGTAAGAAGAAAGAGCACTTCTCCAAGTTGGCGTAGAGCTTTTCTTTCTCCAAGATATACAAAACTAGCTCTAAATGTTTTACATGATCATTCTCACTTCTACTATATACAAGTATGTCATCAAAGTATACAACAACACACTTTCCAATCAAAGGTTTCAATACATGATTCATTAACCTCATGAAAGTAGAAGGAGCATTTGTTAGACCGAAAGGCATCACTAACCATTCATATAGGCCTTCTTTGGTTTTGAAAGCCGTTTTCCATTCATCTCCTTCACATATGCGAATTTGATGATATCCACTTTTCAAATCAATCTTTGAAAACACAACACTTCCATAAAGTTCATCAAGAAGATCTTCCAAACGTGGAATGGGAAAACGATATTTGATGGTGATTTTGTTGATGGACCTACAATCCATGCACATACGTTGAGTACCATCTTTCTTTGGAACTAGTAACACCGGAACGGCGCATGGGCTCATACTTGGACGAATTAAACCCTTTTGTAGTAGCTCATCAACTTGCTTTTGAACTTCTTGAGACTCTTTGGGGTTCATTCGGTATGCTTGCTTGTTGGGTAATGTAGCTCCCGGAATTAGATCAATCTTATGCTCGATGTCCCTTCTTGGTGGCAAGCCGTGGGGCATGTCTTTTGGAAACAAATGACCAAATCTCCTCATCAAGGGGGCAAGCCGCGGGTGTTCAATAGTTGGGGAAGCTTATTCCTCTAGCAAATTCGCCAAAATCGATTCCTTTTGCTCATGAAACTCATGCTGATCCACTTTTAGCAAGGAAACAATATTGGACTCCTTGTCTTGCTCCTTTTGTTGGGGTGGCCGAATAATAGAAGAAGGTGGCAATGGGGCCAATGTGATCTTCTTCTTGTTGATGGTGAAGGAATAAGTGTTCATTCTCCCATCATGTGTGACGTACCTATCAAAAAGCTAAGGTCTCCCAAGCAAAATATGACAAGCATCCATAGGTACTACATCACACCATATTTGATCTTTATAACTCTTCCCAATGGATAAAGATATAAGCACACGTTTATCAATCTTTATACCCTTCCCATGACTCAACCATTGTATGTTGTAAGGAGAGGGATGAGAACTTACTTCCAACTTCAATTTTTCAACCATTATAGTAGAAGCCGCATTAGTACAACTACCACCATCAATAATGAGTGAACATACCTTCCCTTGAACCGTACATCTAGTATGGAAGATAGTTTCACGTTGCTCCAATTCGTTTGGTGTAGAAGCCACGCTTAATGCCCTTCTCAACACAAGTAATTCTCCATCATCCGCTTCTTCTACATTTTCTTCTTCACAAACGTCATCCTCCTCAAGTTGCTCTTCTTCATTTTCACTTTCATGACAACTTGGTTCAACATATAAGGCACTTTGATATTCAACAAGAGAGACTACACGCTTGTTAGGACACTCCGATGCAATATGGCCCAAACCTTGGTACCTAAAACATCTTCTTGGGGGTAATGTCCTTGGTTCTTGGACGTGGGGTTTAGATGGGGGATTTTGTGGCTGATTTTGTGGGGTTTTGCCGTAGGGTTTTTGGGAGGATGGGGGCTGATTTTGTGGAGTTTTGTATTGTGTTTGGGTGGGTGGACGTGTGGTATATGGTTTGGATTGTGTAGGTACGCTCATGGTATCTTTTCCTCTTTCTTTCCTTTGCCTTTCTACTTTCAAGGCCAAAGTACTTAATTCATCCAACGATTGATAAGAATGTAACTCAACAACATTACGTATCCAATCATTCAAGCCAATTAGGAAACGTACCAAAACTTGTGGCTCATTCTCCTTTAAATCGCAACGCCAAAGGAAATGTTCAAACTCTTTAGTATACTCTTCCACCGATTTGGACCCTTGAACTAGCTTTTGAAGCTTGACATAGTTGTCTTGGACGTAGCTTTGAGGTAGAAATTTGCCTTGCAATTTGGACTTCACCTTTTCCCATGAACGAATCTTGTCTTTCCCTTTGCTTTCTTTTGAAGGTTAGTCCACCAAATACTAGCATGCTTTCTCAACTTCAAGGCTACATACTTCACTTTTAGCTCATCATTAACTTCTTTCAAATCAAATACACGTTCAACCGTTTGAATCCAATCAAGAAATACCTCCGGATCTAAACTACCATCAAATTCAGGTATTTCAACTTTAAAATCAAAACGTTCACCTCTTCTTGAGAATGAACTAGGCGTGCCATATGAAGCATCTTGATCAACATTTAAAGACTCCTTTTGTAAAGCTCGATTCAAATCCATATAAGTCTTTAATTGTTTTTGCAACATCTCAATTTGCATCCTCATAGCGTCGGCATTCTTAGGTGAACTAGATTGAGACTCGTCCATTTGATTCAATCTTGATGTCAAATTAGAACTCTCGTGGCTAAGGGACGGATTTGGGTAGGTTTGTGTTTGGTTTTAGGGTTCTTTGTGGAGTTTGGGGTTCTTTATGAATTCTTGATGAATTCTTGATGGGTTCTTTATGAGTTCTTGGAATAACTCTAGGATGGCGTGTGAATGTGATGGGATAAGGGACGGATTTGGCTAGTTTTTGTGGAGCTTAAGGTTCTTCATGAATTCTTGATGAATTCTTGATGGGTTCTTGATGAGTTCTTGGAAGAACTCAACAATGGCGTGTGATTTGTGATGAAAACAAGGTAAAAACGATGCAAGACACACGAGATATCAACAACCTAAGCTCTGATACCACTTTTGATGCATAATGAATCAAAAACAATTCATCATACATGAAATGAAAACGGATCGTTCACAAGATAGAACTTGTGATTGTTGATTTCTCAAAGAAACGCATGAAACGAAGGAATTTGGAATGAAATGGATGGCTATGGACGAGAGTTCTAATGCATATGTCTAAAATGACAATCAAGAGAAACAAAGACAAAGCTAAGATCATACCAATGGTGAAGAACAACTCGTCAAAGCGTAGAACAAGATAGAAATGGCAAATGGAAACCTCCTTGATTGATATAGACGCACCACAATCAATTTGATATCCAACTCCTCCTTTGCACCATCCAAGATTGCTCCCTCTTGGACTAGAAGAGAAGATTTGATTCGAAATCCCCTCAAGGAATTCGACCAATCTAGCTAAAACTAGAAAGAAAACTAAAGCATAGCAACTTTAGAGAGATTTGTGTTTATTTTCAATATGAATGAGATGTCTTACAAGAGGCCTAAGGGGTCTATTTATAGTAGAAGCCCTCCCTTTAGGCGTCACCTCCATCAAGAAAAGGCCCCTTAAGGGCTTACATCATCCCACTCTTAAGGGCTTACATCATCCCACTCACATATTACATCACTTTAAAGAAAATACAATATCTCCTAAAATACAACTCCAATACTAAAGATTCAAAAGCCAAAATGTACATAAAGAATAGCTCTATCATATGGCTAAATGAGAACTTCAAGACTCTTGAGATAAGGAGCTCAAAAATCCCTTAGTGTAGGAGATACCCGTGATGTCATGTGAGAAACCACTTGAAATGAGTTGTAGTAGGTTTGTGACATCTTTAAGAGCTTCCTCTTGATGCATTGAAGTATGATATGCATCACTAATCCTACCATACCCCAACCTTAGCCTTTTCTTATACGTTAATTAACCATGTATCGAGAGTAACTATTAAGAAAACATGAACATCACAACACACATTTTCTAAAGGTAAAATAATAAAATCGACACGACACATTTAAAACCATAACTCTATACTAATACTTTTAATAATACTATTAACGTAGGGTTTTTGAACATAACAATCATATTACCACATAACAACATGAAAACTTTATAAAAACTTTAATACCAAAATATATGAAACTTAAATACTAAGACATATGAAACTTTGATAATAATAATGTGAAACTTTTGATACTAATAATATGAAACTTTCAGGAAACTTTATAATAATTATAATAATACGAAACTTTAATAATAATAATAACATGAAACTCTAAAATAATAACATGAAACCAATAACATGAACTTAATAATAATGAAATAACTTAATAATACTACGAAACTTAATAAAATCACGAAATTTAATAATAGTTGAGGAAAATTTAATAATAATGATACGAAACATAATAAAATCATGAAACTTAATAAAATCACGAAACTTAATAATAACTTATGAAACTTTAATAATAATACGAACTTAATAATAATAATAATAATACGAAAATAATATGAACACTTACTAGTAGTAATATAAAATATCAAGGACATGTATTAACATCCTAGGACTCTACTACCAAAACTTAAGATATCAAACATGGTTTCCAAAATACCAATCATTAAACATTTAGTAATCTAAAACTTGCTTAGACTAACCCAAAACAGTAAACCCATATTAATAACCTATAGAGAGAGAAAATGAGAGTTTAGGGTACAAACAAAGGTCCAAGCAATGATGCACAAGGGGGGTCGGCAGCTAAGTGGTCGGAGTCCGGTGACCGGTCGGCGGAGGCAGCATGGAGTGGCCGGAAAGAGGGCGGCAATGGTGGGGCAGCAGCGTTAGTAGCAACTTGATAAAAACCGAGGAGGGTTGGGTTTCGTCTCGCCGGAAAAGGGCGCCGGTGATTGTCTCGTCGGGGCTGTGGGAGAGGTCACCGGAGTCAGGAAGTTCCGACGGAGTCGTTGTGGTCGTCGGAGGTGGCGGCGTCGACGATCGGAGTTCACGGTTAGGCAAAACAAAAAGGGTTCGGGGTGATGCTCTAAGGTGTTTCTGGGCGGCGATGACGGTCGGAAATGGTAGGGCGGCGGTCGGAATGTGGTGGGGTGGTGGTCGCCGGTGCAATGCAGGTGGAAGGAGGGTGGTGCGAGGTGGTGCAAGCGGTGGTGTGGGTGGTGCGTCGGGTGCACAGCGAGGAAGAAGCAGGAAGAGAATAGGGGGAGGAGAGAGAAAGGAGAGAGAGAATAAAATATGGGGGTTTTGCGGCTGATGGATAAAATTAGGGTATTATAAAAAGGGTAGGGGTCCCAAATAGGGTATTTATAGAGGGAGAAATTAGGGTAAAATTAGTACAAATTAAACCTAGGTGTTAGTAACACCCTTCCAATTTATTCTTTTCCTAAAACAACACCTTAAACAATTTTTTTGCAAACTGATCCCAATTAATTTTAACCGATACCCAAAAAGTCTCTAACTGATATTTTTAAGACTCTAAAAATTCTAACGAACTCACTCGCGTTCCTAAAAGCTCCGTGTGATAACATATCATACAAACGGAAAGTAACGCACGTCAGAAATTTTAACGGTAATAATAATCGAATTTTTCGGGGTTTTACATCATTCCCCACTTAAAGAAGTTTCGTCCTCGAAACTTAAACTTAGGCCTATCGGGTGAGCTAACTAACTAACAGAGTAGCTAACCGAAAACTTGGGGTTTTACATTGGGAGAGAGGATTGCTTTGAGAGTTGACGTGAGGAGGGAGAGAGTAAGAGAGAGGGTTGAATAGCCTTAGGGTTTGATTTATCTCACTAAAAGATAGAGAGACAAAAGATAAAAGTAACCAGGATAGATCTAGGGATCAAGCTTGATACAGAAACACCACAAGATGAAACCCTAGGGCTACTTGTTCTTCCACCTAGTTACAGAAACACTTTCTAGGTTTCAGAAACAAGCTCTTCCTCACCACTTGGTTGTCATATCAAGATACAATAGAAGAGATCAACGAGGTTCTCACGAAACACTCAAGGGGTAAGCTAAAAGCTTGATTGTATTCATAATTGAATGTTGGATGCCTTTGAAAGGCTACAAGTTTAGCTATTTATACTACTAAAGTCCTAAACCTCCTAGGACTCTCAAGATTGGCGTGCAAGTCATCTTTTCCTACTAGGACTCTTATTACTTGGCATGCAAGCCAAGGACTCCTATTATTACTACTACTAGACGCCATCTATGCTATCTTCGCCTTGGATTAGGACTCCTTATCCTAAGGAGAGTTAGTTACAAGAGATAATAATCCTATTAGGACTTGGCTTTCCTAATCCAAGATGGATTAATCACAAAATAAGTCAATCTTATCTAGGACTAACAAGACCTGGCGCCTAATCTAGCACACCACACACTTTTAGATTATTCTAGAACATTCTAGACCATTGTAGATTAATCTAGACTCCTAAGACTTGGTGTCCAAGTTTATATATATTACTTGGCACCTCACACAACTGGAAATGTAAATAAAACCCTAGAAATGTAAAGAAATACATCAAAAGGCCAAAACCGTGAACTTGATCTTGAAATGGTCAGAAATGTGAAATTCATCTTAAAATGGTCAGAAATGTGAACTTCACCTTGAAATGGTCAAAACTTTGAAGTTCAACTTGGGCTTTGTACTTAGGCCTTTAGACGTGGACTTGGACTCCTCCTAGGACATTTGGACGTCCTCTTGGAACAAGGAGCACAAGATATGGGTTGGCCTTTGGGCCTCCACAATGTATTCTTCTCCTTTGGCCCGTTCTACCTCCTTGTAATTGAATTAGGCCTTCTACTTTGGACTTGGCATGGATAGGTTTCCATCATCCTCTATGAATCTTGAGTCTCCTAAGGTAAGCCCATGGCTATGTGAGCCTCCATTTCCTTCCATGAACCTAGGGTCCCCAAAAGTGAGACCTAGGCTAGACAGATGTATTTAAGGCGTGGGCCGAAATACATCATTCCCCCCTTGTTGAAAAAACTTTGTCCTCAAACTTGATCGGAGGAATGAGATCTTCTTATGGGTTGAGTGGGGCTGGCCTCCATTATCTTCCATGAATCTAGGATCCCCGAAAGTGGGACCGAGGCTAGGTGAATCAGCTAAGGGACGGCCCTCTTGAGATAGAACAACTCCAATACCAACTCGAGAAGCATCGCACTCTACTTCAAACTTCTTATCAAAGCTTGGTAGGGTTAGGACAGGTGCGGTGCAGAGTCGTTTCTTGGTGGTGTCGAAAGTTTGTTGTACTGAGTGAGTCTATGAGAACTTCTTGGATTTCAATAGCTTGGTTGTAGGAGGTAGAATACTACTGGAATTCTTCAAAAACCTCCTACAGAAAGAGGCCAAGCTAGGGAAGCTTCGAACATCATGAATACTAGTTGGAGTAGACCATTCCTTGATAGCTTTGACTCTTTCTTCATCAACCTTGATCACTTCAGGCGAAAGAGCATAGCCAAGAGAGACTAGGTTGTTGATGAAGACGCCATAATTGGGTAGATTCTGATGTAGATTCGCGTGAGCTAAGGTCTCCAAAACAGATTGGAGGTGAAAGATGTGACCTTTCTCACTCTTGCTATTCACAAGTATATCACTGAAGTAGATAACAATACACTTGCGAATAAGGGGCTTCAAAACCTGCTGATTCATTAGTCTCATAACATTAAAGAGAGCATTAGTTAGACCACGAGGTGTGACTAACCATTCATAGAGTCCTCCTTTGGTTTTGACAGCAGTGTCCCCTTCTTGAATTCGAATCTGTTTGTACCCACTTCTTAGATCAGTCTTTGAGTCGACTTGGATATCATATAGCTCGTCCTCTAGATCTTCAGCTCTAGGAAACCTGTACTTCGTAGGACTCTTGTTGTTGCACAAACGTTGGCTTCCATCTTCTTTCGGAACCAAAACGGTAGAGATGGTGCTTGAATTGAGATTTTCCCTAATCATACCCTTTGCTTAAAGATCATCAGCTTGCCCTTGAACTAGACCTGGCAATTCTTGACCCGACCCCGGAAACCCGACCCAAACCGACCCGCAAAAAGTGGGTTTCGAACACGAAATTCCGACCCGGACCCGAAAATGACCCGACCCAAAGAACCCGGTAAAAAGCGGGTCAGGTTTGGGTCGACCCGTTGGGTCAGACACTTTAATTTTAAGTGTTTTGTCTACTTTGGCCTTGTGCAAAAAAATGGGCTCATTCCATGAAAATTAAGGCCCAAAAGTAAAATTTTGGGTGGTTTTGGAAAGCTATGCGTAGAGAGAGATATACAAATGAAACAATCAAATAACAAATGACCAAAACAAAATCCTAACACTGTCACTCACTCACTCTTTCAGTGAACCATCAAACTTTTGCAGTCCCGCCTCTCTCCTCTCTTTCAGTAAAATAGTGTATTATTGTCAAAGGTCAAAGTTCAGTGCATTATTGTCCAATACACCAAAAGTTTTAGTATATTAGCATCCCAAAACCCTATATATTTCATAAGTATTGTTATTCATGATTGTTGACGTAAACCGCATAATACTTGTAGACTTGAAGATTGTTAAATTTTGTCCATTAGGTGTATATTAATATGTCAATACAACTATGACATAGATTAGAGTTTGGGAAAGTGGGATTTTTTGTGAATTGAGAAAGTGATGGACGGAAGTATGAGGGAGGTTTAGAGAGAGTGACGTGAGGTCTTTTGTGAGAGGATGAGAAAGTATGGTTGAGAGGATTGAGAGAGATGGATGAGAGAGTTGACGTTGGGAGAAGGATTTGGGAGAGAGGATTGCTTTGAGAGTTCACATGAGGAGGGAGAGAGTAAGAGAGAGGGTTGAATAGCCTTAGGGTTTGATTTATCTCACTAAAAGATAGAGAGACAAAAGATAAAAGTAACCAGGATAGATCTAGGGATCAAGCTTGATACAGAAACACCACAAGATGAAACCCTAGGGATACTTGTTCTTCCACCTAGTTACAGAAACACCTTCTAGGTTTTAGAAACAAGCTCCTCCTCATTACTTGGTTGCCATACCAAGATACAATAGAAGAGATCAACGAGGTTCTCACGAAACACTCAAGGGGTAAGCTAAAAGCTTGATTGTATTCATAATTCAAAGTTGGATGCCTTTGAAAGGCTACAAGCCTAGCTATTTATACTACTAAAGTCCTAAACCTCCTAGGACTCTCCATATTGGCGTGCAAGTCATCTTTTCCTACTAGGACTCTTATTACTTGGCATGCAAGCCAAGGACTCCTACTATTACTACTACTAGACGCCATCTATGTTATCTCCTCCTTGGATTAGGACTCCTTATCCTAAGGGGAGTTAGTTACAAGAGATCATAATCCTATTAGGACTTGGCTTTCCTAATCCAAGATGGATTAATCACAAAATAAGCCAACCTTATCTAGGACTAACAAGACTTGGCGCCTAATCTAGCAACCCACACACTTCTAGATTATTCTAGAACATTCTAGACCATTCTAGACTAATCTAGACTCTTAAGACTTGGTATCCAAGTTTATATATATTACTTGGCACCTCACACAACCGGAAATGTAAATAAAACCCTAGAAATGTAAAGAAATACATCAAAAGGCCAAAAATGTGAACTTCATCTTGAAATGGTCAGAAATGTGAACTTCACCTTGAAATGGTCAAAACTGTAAAGTTCAACTTGGGCATTGTATTTGGGCCTTTAGACGTGGACTTAGATTCTCCTAGGACATTTGGACGTCCTCTTGGAATAAGGAGCACAAGATATTGGTTGGCCTTTGGGCCTCCACAATGTATTCTTCTCCTTTGGCCCGTTCTACCTCCTTGTAATTGAATTGGGCCTTCTACTTTGGACTTGGCATGGATAGGTTTCCATCATCCTCTATGAATCTTGAGTCTCCAAAAGTGAGACCTAGGCTAGACAGATGTATTTCAGGCGAGGGCCGAAATACATCACTGAGGCGGAGGCTGATGAGGCTGGACATTGCCATGAAATTGAGGTTGCGGTTGGGTAATGGTTTGACCTAGAAAGGGAGGCATTCCACTAAGAATTCCAGTGGAATCAAGTGGAATTGTTGGCGCTACTGTCTATAGGTGTAGAAGCAGGGACAGTAAAGCCACTACTGCTTATTGTATGAGCAGCTGGTTGTGGTTGTGGTAGTAATGTAAGCCCAAAATTTGGTATATCACTTAGAGACCTTCTACTTCCTGTGGGAGGAGCCAAACTGAAGTGCTTTGTGGCTTCTTTGATTTTATTGACATCCACAGCAGTAGATGCAATGGGTTTCTCCCTTATTCGGATTTGAAACTGCTTAGTTTTGAACTCACCCTCGTCCTCATCTCTGCTATCACCACCAGAACAAGAAAGTGGCTTCTTGAATTCTTGTTCGGCTTTTGCTTGCTCATCTATAACACCAGATCCTAAAGGTTGGCTGATGAGAGTTTCCAAAGAAAAAAACTTTGAGTCAGCTGTTGGTGCTCCCAGGTTAGACATGAAATTGGCTAAAGTAGGACTGCCACTTGGCACACCATCCACATCTGATGATGCAAAGGATTTGACCAGACTATCTTCTCTCACTTCCACAACACTGCCTCTCCCTCCAATGTGGTCTATAACAATGGCTGCTATGAAGCCATCATTAGTTTTCATATATGGGGTCACCTTTGCGGCTAATTCCCATTTAGGTAAGTCCTTCAAAATTCAGTGGCGGATCTAGACTACGGAATTAGCGGTATCCACTTAATAATATTTTGGATAGTTGGACTATTGTGTTGAATTGGACACCCTTATTAATATTTTTTCGGTCTTTTCTAGGGTGTCCACAAAACGTAAATATACAATAACGTCCGAAAATAAAATAGGTTTCTTAAATTTTTCTCGGAGCTTGGGGTCTTGATTTTCCAGTTTCCACCTCCCCATTCAGGACCTTTGGGGACCATGCTTTCAGCTGCAAAGTTTGTAAAGATTCCTTGTGTCCTTCCTGTGGACTGAATCCTTATAATTCTCTCACAGTATCTCCTCAACTCTGGATCTGCACCTTCTTCCAGTTTCTGTGCAAGACGCCGCATTGCACTGGGATTCAGATGACATATAAAAAGATGAAGCATGCTTTCATAGTCTGAGATAACTTCCAATGTTTCTTTGGCACTGTCAAATTGGCCGTACCTACACGCAAATGGGGAGGAGGATGATCGTTCAATTAGAACTTGAATGATTTGAGAAGAGAAAAGGAATTAGAGCATCGCTTACTGTCGTTACTCATGTAGATGTTGCTGTTAAGTAAAACAGTTTCATGCAAGTAGAACAAAATTTGATGCAAGCACAATATCTCATAATGAACCTGAGATAATAGAAATTCCTTACAAGCACATGCAATAAGGTAGTGCTTGTGTAAACTATCAACTGTCCATTAGCATTATCATTCTAGGCGTATAAACTACAGAAAAACTGCAAATTGACAGTCTGACCAGGGAAGATGCTATGGAAAAGGCTAATGGCATTTTCTCCATGTTAACAAACACCAAAAAGGTAAGGTAATTTCCAGCTTTTGGCAATTACGGTAATTACGATAATTCCAGCGATGTGCACCGTACATGTGGCATGATCAGATCTCATACGTCGATTTTATTTATTTTCAAAAATATTAATTTTGATTTTTAAATTGTGAAAATCAAGTACAATTAATTAAAAATCAATTTTTTTCAAGGACTTGTTTGTTAACTATGAGCTAGTCTATAATATCCCTGTAATGCATGGATAATATTTTAATAATTTTACGTAATTTTTTTTAGAGTAATTTTATAATAATTATTAATCCAACCTTCTAAAAATATTATTTTTTTATGGATAAACTATCATTTGAGTTTATTTTATTTCATGTCCATAACGATTATGGATAAATAGTTTAATTTTATTTTTCGTCTTAAGAAGAATTGAAGGATGCTTGTTTTTTGAAAAAACTGTTACGACAACAACAACGTGATAACTACTTTCTTATTATTTTCCATTATATATTACATAGATTTTAACCTCTTGTTCATCTTCTTTAACCTATACTTATTCCAATTTCTTATTCTTGTTTTGGTAGCTTACATATAATTTGAATTTTTTTTTATTGTTAAAAGTATATATAATAGTTTCAATCAAAAAATTTATTTTCTAAGATAGTTATATTAAAAAGAATACGAAATAATATTATAGCTTTTTCATGAAAATTTTACTTTAGTATCTATTATTATATTTTATTTCTAAGGTTCTGGTCATAATAATATTAAAATAACAAATTAATGAAACGAAAAGTAAAAATTGCTCTACCTTTGTATTAGATATTTGTAGTTTATGTATGTATGATCTTATGTATTTCTTTTTCTTTTTTGAAAAATTTAAAATGTTCTAATTGTGTATGCATTAAATGTTGGTAACTTATGAATGACTTTAGGTATTTCTTTTTAATTTTTATTAATATTATATTTATGAATATAATAATAAATTATGTAGGCTTGGAATTTGCTTTGGAATTCAACAAACCTTCTAAATTATTTCTTTTAGGTTTAGATTTTCCTTAGAAACTTGTGTTTTAATATTTTTAATAGATTATGATGGATACCGGATAAAAAGATTGAACCAAATTTACCGACCTCCACTTTTTCCGACGACCTTTTGTCGGAGATACAACTACTGCGAGAAATATTCTCGTGGCCAAGTCTCCCTCGCTCGGATGCTATCCCGGGACCAGCCACTCCCGATCTGCAACCCTCGATGCCATCCAAACCGATTGTGGAAAAAAAACGAAATGAAATCATATTGTGCATGGCCGGTGTTTGAGAACATCATTGTTCTCAGGCAGTGGTAACATTCGGTCATTCGAAAATTGGTGGTGGAAAACTGGTCGGCAGCGGCGGTGAGAAGTCATGCTGTGTGAAATAGGGGAGGCGGATTTCAGGGGCATCGTCGATCGTGGAAGGCAGAAGGGTTTTGAAACTTAAATTCCAAGGCATGTTGTATACAATACCAAAATATTAAAAAAATAATCTGTGCAAGATGCATGGTTGAATGGCTAGGAATTTGTCTACTATAGGATAGGTTGCAAGTTCAGATCTCATAATTTCAAATTTTTTCAAAATTTGAAAATAAATAAAATCGACGTATGAGATTTGATCATGCCACATGTATGGTACACATCGCGGGAATTATCGTAATTGCCAAAAGCTGGAAATTGTCGATTTTATTTATTTTCAAAAATATTAATTTTGATTTTTAAATTGTGAAAATCATGTATAATTAATTAAAAATCAATTTTTTTTCAAGGACTTGGTTTTAAACTATGAGCTAGTCTATAATATCCCGTGTAATGCACGGATAATATTTTAATAATTTTACGTTATTTATTTTTTAGAGTAATCTTATAATAATTATTAATCCAACCTTATAAAAATATTATTTTTATGGATAAGTTATCATTTGAGTTTATTTTATTTCATGTCCATAACGATTATGGATAAATAGTTTTATTTTATTTTTCGTCTTAAGAAAGATTGAAGGATGCTTGTTTTTTGAAAAAACTGTTACGACAACAACAACGTGATAACTAATTTCTTATTATTTTCCATTATATATTACGTAGATTTTAACCTCTCGTTCATCTTCTTTAACCTATACTTATTCCAATTTCTTATTCTTGTTTTGGTAGCTTACATATAATTTGAATTTTTTTTTTATTCTTAAAAGTATATATAATAGTTTCAAGCTAAAAATTTATTTTCTAAGATAGTTATATTAAAAAGAATACGAAATAATATTATAGTTTTTTCATGAAAATTTTACTTTAGTATCTATTATTATATTTTATTTCTAAGGTTCTGGTCATAATAATATTATAATAACAAATTAATGAAACGAAAAGTAAAAATTGCTCTAGTTTTGTATTAGATATTTGTTATGTATGTATAATCTTATGTATTTCTTTTTCTTTTTTGAAAAATTTAAAATGTTCTAAGTGTGTATGCATTAAATGTTGGTAACTTATGTGTAACGCCCTGGAAATTCAATTCTAAACTTAACGGTCAAAGTCAACCGTCGACTAACATTAACAGCGGAAGATTTTTTTTCTTTTTAATTGGGCGTTACTGTCGTATCCCCGAAGGAATACAAGGCAAGAAAGGAAAAACTAACTAATTAATTATGAATTACTTCCATTTAACAACCAAAAGTAACTTTCAATTTCTACGACAACATAAACTAACATTACTACTCAAGTCTAAACATAAACTAAACTTATTCTCAAGACTAGCTTCAACGTCCTCACTGCTAGTTCCCATTCCCATCACAGAACTCTTCACTTGAAAACAAAACAATTAAAAACATGAGGAGGACTCAATAATGTCTACCCCTAACCATTAAAACAATTTAAAATCCATTTCAATTCATTTTTGGGGGAGAAGTGAACAAGTCAAAACTTTTCATAAATAGTTTTCTTTTCCAACCAACCATACCCAGCCTTCAGAATTATTAAGCGGGCGGACCTTGCTTATTTGGCCCTCGAAGTCCAATGACTTCGCTATAATCATATCACAATCTCATCATAATCTCAATCTCAATACCAATCTCAATCATTCACAATCACAATTATACGGATGACCATCCATTTCACACACGTGCATAAAACTAACCCCGGGGAAGTAGCACTTATTAGGCATCCCTGATCTCTTGACAACCCCCCTGCAGGATGCCCAGAACCTGGTCTTCGGGGGTGTTGCCCGAACCCGCATTTACGTCACGTTTGAATTATTAGTCCGGTTTAATATCACACCATTCCAAACTCAATCAGTCCAATCCCAATTTCCAAAACCATTTTCAAATCACACACATAAACGACTGTCCACATTTTACCAACGTAAAAGAACATAAACAACCTCCAAAAACAGACAGTCAAATTTCCACCATAAAATCCCTTCGGGATGCAAATCGCAAAACAACTTAAAATCAATCAAAACAATTAAAGTGCAACCCAGCGGGATTTAGGACATAGACATTACCTGACAATTCTTCTCCTTACTTCAGGACACACTTGAGCTCACTAGATCCAACGGTTTAGAACGCGCCTAAAAATAATGAAATTTCTAAAATTAAAAACACATCGTACGGAGTTATGGCAATCTAATTTCCACCTAACCCACCCCTAGGAACACTATAAGGTTCCCATCATTCATAAATTAACATTTTAAACATATCTCACATAATAAACACATAAGCATGTACTAACAATATAAAATGATACAAATACATAAAATTTGAACTTTACTAAACATAACGTATGATAAAATTTATAATAATAAAATTTATAATAATAATTATTACATAATTTTACATAAAGAGAAATCCGATTAACGTTGTAATAATATAATTTCGTAATACACAATTAAAATTTTAAAAGCAGTAAAGAGGATTTTGAAACCTCTTTTTGAGAACTATAAAATAGTAATTGATATAAATTAATACTTTAATTTAAACAGCAAATAAACTATACTTTACAATTATGAAATAATATGCATAAAATATACTTTAAAACTATGAACAACCTTAATGAATAATCACAATATGCATAAAAATATAATTTATAAACAACGAAATCAGATTTACATATCAAACTACCCTAATTCCTACATGAAATAATACTAACAAGAATCCTAAACATGATTTACATGAAATAAACAATATACTTCACGCTTTAGTAATTATTAACAATATAATATACCAAAAGCAAACACTTCATAAACTAGATTACATAACATAAATTATACCTATGCATAATGTGAATAATAACTAGATTTTATGAAAATAATATCAGTAATAATGATAGAAATAAAATCAGAAAATACCAAAAACGTAACTACACTTAGGGTTAGGGTTTACTTAGGAATGCTGTTGGCGATTGGGTAGAACTGGTGGCACAGGCAGAGCTCCGGCGACGGCGGCGGTGTGCGTCGTCCTCGGTGGTTGCCGGACGGTAGCGGATAATGGTGGGGGTCACGGTATTGGTCGCAGGTCGTGGGTCGATGCATAGCAACAGCAGCGCAGGTTTCCGTGTCTGGGCGTGCGGTGGTGGGCGCGATGGCGTCTGGAGACACGGTGGTGGTCTGGGTGGGGCGGTGCGACGGTGGTGGTCGTCTGGTGGCGGCGCGTGCGACGGTGGTGGTCGCGAAAAGAGAGAGAGAGAGAGAGAGGTGTGAGATTGAGATAGGAAGAGGGAAGCGGTTGTGGTGGTTCGTGGCAGTTGCCGGCGACGTTTTGGTGGTGGCCGGCGACGACGACGGCGCGACTGCCTGACGTGGCGGTTACAGCAGATGGGTGGAAGAGATATGGAGGCTAGGGTTTGGTTTAGGGTTTAGGTTATTTTTATACTTAACTATATGTATGTATATATTAATCACCAAAAGAATTAAATAAATACAATTAATAGTAAATAAAAACTTCTACTAATAATAGTAATAGGGAAATTATTTAGATTTTGGATTTTCCAAAATATAATAAACACATAATAATTAAAAGAAATTAAACACATAATTCATACATAATTAAAAAGGAACACATAAAATGATACAATATTAATAAAATAAAATTACCAAATTTCCCTTACTCCCACGCACGTAGAAAATTACTAAAATACCCTTGTTAGTCTCTCAACGGTCCTACGAGCTCAAGCATTAGCAGAAAAATTGTTAATAAAATCTCGAAATTTAACGAAGTCAACTTAAATAACTAACGACGTCAGGGTCAATGTATTCAAATTTTTCGGGGTTTACATTATAAATGACTTTAGGTATTTCTTTTTCATTTTTATTAATATTATATTTATGAATATAATAATAATTTATGTTGGCTTGGAATTTACTTTGGAATTCACCAAACCTTCTAAATTATATCTTTTAGGTTTAGATTTTCCTTAGAAACTCGTATTTTCATATTTTTAATAGATTATGATGGATACCGGATAAAAAGATTGAAACAAATTTACCGACCTCCATTTTTTCCGATGACATTTTTGCCGGAGATACAACTACTGCGAGAAATATTCTCGTGGCCAAGTCTCCCTCGCTCGGATGCAATCCCTGGACCAGCCACTCCTGATCTGCAACCCTCGATGCCATCCAAAACCAATTGTGGAAAAAAAAATGAAATCGTATTGTGCATGGCCAGTGTTTGAGAACATCATTGTTCTCAACCAGTGGTAACATTCGGTCGTTCAAAAATTGGTGGTGGAAAACTAGTCGGCAGCGGCGGTGAGAAGTCATGCTGTGTCAAACAGCGGAGGGGGATTTCAGGGGCATCGTCAATCGTGGAAGGCAGAAGGGTTTTGAAACTTAAATTCCAAGGCGCATGTTGTATACAATACCAAAGAATTACAAAAATAATCCGTGCAAGATGCATGGTTGACTGGTAGGGATTTGTTTACTATGTGATTTGATCATGCCACATGTACGGTACACATCGCGGGAATTACCGTAATTCCCAAAAGCTGGAAATTGTCGATTTTATTTATTTTCAAAAATATTAACTTTGATTTTTAAATTGTGAAAATCATGTACAATTAATTAAAAATCAATTTTTTTCAAGGACATGATTGTTAACTATGAGCTAGTCTATAATATCCCGTGTAATGCACGGATAATATTTTAATAATTTTACGTTATTTTATTTTTAGAGTAATTTTATAATAATTATTAATCCAACCTTATAAAAATAGTATTTTTTATGGATAAACTATCATTTGAGTTTATTTTATTTCATGTCCATAACGATTATGGATAAATAGTTTAATTTTATTTTTTCGTCTTAAGAAGGATTGAAGGATTATTGTTTTTTGAAAAAAACTGTTACGGCAACAACTACGTGATAACTATTTTCTTATTATTTTTCATTATATATTACGTAGATTTTAACCTCTTGTTCAACTTTTTAACCTATACTTATTCCAATTTCTTATTCTTGTTTTGGTAGCTTACATATAATTTCAATTTTTTTTTATTGTTAAAAGTATATATAATAGTTTCAATCAAAAAATTTATTTTCTAAGATAGTTATATTAAAAATAATACGAAATAATATTATAGCTTTTTCATGAAAATTTTACTTTAGTATCTATTATTATATTTTATTTCTGAGGTTCTGGTCATAATAATATTATAATAACAAATTAATGAAACGAAAAGTAAAAATTGCTTTAGTTTTGTATTAGATATTTGTTATGTATGTATGATCTTATGTATTTCTTTTTCTTTTTTGAAAAATTTAAAATGTTCTAATTGTGTATGCATTAAATGTTGGTAACTTATGAATGACTTTAGGTATTTCTTTTTCATTTTTATTAATATTATATTTATGAATATAATAATAAATTATGTAGGCTTGGAATTTGCTTTGGAATTCACCAAACCTTCTAAATTATATCTTTTAGGTTTAGATTTTCCTTAGAAACTTGTGTTTTAATATTTTTAATAGATTATGGTGGATATCGGATAAAAAGATTGAAACAAATTTACCGACCTCCATTTTTTCCGACGACCTTTTGCCAGAGATACAACTACTGCGAGAAATATTCTCGTAGCCAAGTCTCCCTCGCTCGGATGCAATCCCGGGACCAGCCACTCCTGATCTGCAACCCTCGATGCCATCCAAAACCGATTGTGGAAAACAAAATGAAATCGTACTGTGCATGGCCAGTGTTTGAGAACATCATTGTACTCAGCGTGTTGTAACATTCGGTCGTTCAAAAATTAGTGGTGGAAAACTAGTCGGCAGCGGCGGTGAGAAGTCATGCTGTGTCAAACAACGGAGGCGGATTTCAGGGGCATCGTCAATCGTGGAAGGCAGAAGGGGTTTCAAACTTGAATTCCAAGGCGCATGTTGTATATAATACCAACGAATTACAAAAATAATCAGTGCAAGATGCATGGTTGACTGGTATGGATATGTTTATTATAGGATAGGTTGCAAGTTCAAATCTCATAACTTCAAATTTTTTCAGAATTTGAAAATAAATAAATTCGATAATTTTGATGTTTAAATTGTGAAAATCATGTACAATTAATTAAAAATCAATTTTTTTCAAGGACAAATTTGTTAACTATGAGCTAGTCTATAATATTCCGTGTGATGCACGGATAATATTTTAAAAATTTTACGTTATTTTATTTTTAGAGTAATTTTATAATAATTATTAATCCAACCTTATAAAAATTTTATTTTTTTATGGATAAACTATCATTTGAGTTTATTTTATTTCATGTCCATAACGAATATGGATAAATAGTTTAATTTTATTTTTCGTCTTAAAAAGGATTGAAGGATGCTTGTTTTTTGAAAAAACTGTTACGACAACAACTACGTGATAACTATTTTCTTATTATTTTTCATTATATAATACGTAGATTTTAACCTCTTGTTCAACTTTTTAACCTATACTTATTCCAATTTCTTATTCTTGTTTTGGTAGCTTACATATAATTTGAATTTTTTTTATTGTTAAAAGTATATATAATAGTTTCAAGCAAAAAATTTATTTTCTAAGATAGTTATATTGAAAAGAATACGAAATAATATTATAGCTTTTTCATGAAAATTTTACTTTAGTATCTATTATTATATTTTATTTCTAAGGTTCTGGTCATAATAATATTATAATAACAAATTAATGAAACGAAATGTGAAAATTGCTCTAGTTTTGTATTAGATATTTGTTATGTATGTATAATCTTATGAATTTCTTTTTCTTTTTTGAAAAATTTAAAATGTTCTAATTGTGTATGCATTAAATGTTGGTAACTTATGAATGACTCTAGGTATTTCTTTTTCATTTTTATTAATATTATATTTATGAATATAATAATAATTTATGTTGGCTTGGAATTTGCTTTGGAATTCACCAAACCTTCTAAATTATATCTTTTAGGTTTAGATTTTCCTTAGAAACTCGTGTTTTAATATTTTTATAGATTATGATGGATATCGAATAAAAAGATTGAAACAAATTTACCGACCTCCATTTTTTCCGATGACATTTTTGCCGGAGATACAACTACTGCGAGAAATATTCTCGTGGCCAAGTCTCCCTCGCTCGGATGCAATCCCGGGACCAGCCATTCCGGATCTGCAACCCTCGATGCCATCCAAAACCGATTGTGAAAAGAAAAACGAAATGATATCGCACTGTGCATAGCTAGTGTTTGAGAACATCATTGTTCTCAGCCAGTGGTAACATTCGGTCGTTTTAAAATTGGTGGTGGAAAACTGGTCGGCAGCGGCGTTGAGAAGTCATGCTGTGTCAAACAGCGGAGGCGAATTTCAGGGGCATCGTCAATCGTGGTAGGCAGAAGGGTTTTGAAACTTAAATTCCAAGGCGCGTGTTGTATACAATACCAAACAATTACAAAAATAATCAGTGCAAGATGCATGGTTGACTGGAAGGGATGTGTTTACTATAGGATAGGTTGCAAGCTCAAATCTCATAACTTCAAAGTTTTTCAGAATTTGAAAATAAATAAAATCGACATATGAGATTTGATCATGCCACATGTACGGCACACATCGCGAGAATTACCGTAATTGCCAAAAGCTGGAAATTGTCGATTTTATTTATTTTCAAAAATATTAATTTTGATTTTTAAATTGTTAAAATCATGTACAATTAATTAAAAATCAATTTTTTTCAACGACATGTTTGTTAACTATGAGCTAGTCTCTAATATCCTGTGTAAGGCACGGATAATATTTTAATAATTTAACGTTATTTTATTTTTAGAGTAATTTTATAATAATTTTTAATCCAACTTTATTATAATATTATTTTTTATGGATAAACTATCATTTGAGTTTATTTTATTTAATGTCCCTAACGATTATGGATAAATAGTTTAATTTTATTTTATTTTTCGTCTTAAGAAGGATTGAAGGATGCTTGTTTTTTGAAAAAACTGTTACGACAACAACTACGTGATAACTATTTTCTTAATATTTTCCAGTATATATTACGTAGATTTTAACCTCTTGTTCAATTTTCTAACCTATACTTATTCCAATTTCTTATTCTTGTTTTGGTAGGTTACATATAATTTGAATTTTTTATATTGTTAAAAGTATATATAATAGTTTCAATCAAAAAATTTCTTTTCTAAGATAATTATTTTGAAAAGAATATGAACTAATATTATAGCTTTTTCATCAAAATTTTACTTTATTGTCTATTATTATATTTTATTTCTAAGGTTATGGACATAATAATATTATAATAAAAAATTAATGAAACGAAAAGTAAAAATTGCTCTAGTTTTGTATTACATATTTGTAATTTATGTATGTATGATCTTATGTATTTCTTTTTCTTTTTTGAAAAATTTAAAATGTTCTAATTGTATATGCTTTAAATGTTGATAACTTATGAATGACTTTAGGTATTTCTTTTTCATTTTTATTAATATTATATTTATGAATATAATAATAAATTATGTAGGCTTGCAATTTGCTTTGGAATTCACCAAACCTTCTAAATTATTTCTTTTAGGTTTAGATTTTCCTTAGAAACACGTGGTTTAATATTTTTAATAGATTATGATAGATACCGGATAAAAAGATTGAAACAAATTAACCGACCTCCAATTTTTCCCACGACCTTTTGTCGCAAATACAACTACTGCGAGAAATATTCTCGTGGCCAAGTCTCCCTCGCTCGGATGCAATCCTGGGACCAGCCACACCCGATCTGCAACCCTCGATGCCATTCAAAACCGATTGCGGAAAAAAAAAATGAAATGAAATCGTACTGTGCATGGCCGGTGTTTGAGTACATCATTATTCTTAGTGTGTGATAACATTCGGATGTTCGAAAATTGGTGGCGGAAAACTGGTCGGCAGCGGCGGTGAGAAGTCATGCTGTGTCAAACAGCGGAGGCGGATTTCAGGGGCATCGTCAATCGTGGAAGGCTGAAGGGTTTTGAAACTTAAATTCCAAGGCGCATGTTGTATACAATACCAAAGAATTACAAAAATAATCAGTGCAAGATGCATGGTTGAATGGTAGGGATTTTCTTATTATAGGATAGGTTGCAAGTTCAAATCTCATAACGTCAAATTTTTTAAGAATTGTAAAATAAATAAAATCGACGTATGAGATTTGATCATGCCACATGTACGGTATAAATCGCGGAAATTACTGTAATTGTCAAAAGCTGGAAATTATCGATTTTATTTATTTTCAAAAATATTAATTTTGATTTTTAAATTGTGAAAATCATGTACAATTAATTAAAAATCAATTTTTTTCAAGGACATATTTGTTAACTATGAGCTAGTCTCTAATATCCCTTGTAATGCACGGATAATATTTTAATAATTTTACGTTATTTTATTTTTAGAGTAATTTTATAATAATTATTAATCCAACCTTATAAAAATATTATTTTTTATGGATAAACTATCATTTGAGTTTATTTTATTTCATGTCCATAACGATTATGGATAAACAGTTTAATTTTATTTTTCGTCTTAAGAAGGATTGAAGGATGCTTGTTTTTAGAAAAAACCGTTACGGCAACAACTACGTGATAACTATTTTCTTATTATTTTCCACTATATATTACGTAGATTTTAACCTCTTGTTCAACTTTCTAACCTATACTTATTCCAATTTCTTATTCTTGTTTTGGGTAGGTTACATATAATTTGAATTTTTTTTATTGTTAATAGTATATATAATAGTTTCAATCAAAAAATTTATTTTCTAAGATAATTATATTGAAAAGAATACGAACTAATATTATAGCTTTTTCATGAAAATTTTACTTTAGTATCAATTATTATATTTTATTTCTAAGGTTATTGTCATAATAATATTATAAAAACAAATTAATGAAACGAAAAGTAAAAATTGCTCTAGGTTTGTATTACATGTTTGTAATTTATGTATGTATGATCTTATGTATTTCTTTTTCTTTTTTGAAAAATTTAAAATGTTCTAAATTTGTAAGCAATAAATGTTGGTAACTTATGATTGACTTTGGGTATTTCTTTTTCATTTTTATTAATGTTATATTTATGAATTTAATAATAAATTATGTAGGCTTTGAATTTGCTTTGGAATTCACCAAACCTTCTAAATTATATTTTTTAGATTTAGATTTTCCTTAGAAACTTGTGTTTTAATATTTTTAATAGATTATGATGGATACTGGAAAAAAATATTGAACCAAATTTACCGACCTCCACTTTTTCCGACGACCTTTTGCCGGAGATACAACTACTGCGAGAATTATTCTCGTGGCCAAGTCTCCCTCGCTCGGATGCAATCCCGGGACCAGTCACTCCTGATCTGCAACACTCGATGCCATCAAAAACCGATTGTGAAAAAAAAACGAAATGAAATCGTACTATGCATAGCCAGTGTTTGAGAACATCATTGTTCTCAGCCAGTGGTAACATTCGGTCGTTCGAAAATTGGTGGTGGAAAACTGGTCGGCAGCAGCGGTGACGAGTCATGCTATGTCAAACAGCGGAAGCGGATTTCAGGGGCATCGTCAATCGTGGAATGTACAAGGGTTTTGAAACTTAAATATCAAGGCGCATGTTGTATACAATACCAAAGAATTACAAAAATGATTAGTGCAAGATGCATGGTTAAATGGTTAGTGATTTGTTTAACATAGGATAGGTTGCAAGTTCAAATCTCATAACTTGAAATTTTTTTTCAGAATTTGAAAATAAATAAAATCGATGTATGAGATTTGATCATGCCACATGTGCGGTATACATCGCGGGAATTACCGTAATTGCCAAAAGCTGGAAATTGTCGATTTTATTTATTTTCAAAAATATTAATTTTGATTTTTAAATTGTGAAAATCATGTACAATTAATTAAAAATCAAGTTTTTTCAAAGACTTGTTTGTTAACTAAGAGCTAGTCTATAATATCCCGTGTAATGCACGGAGAATATTTTAATAATTTTACGTTATTTATTTTTAAGAGTAATTTTATAATAATTATTAATCCAACCTTATAAAAATATTATTTTTTATGGATAAACTATTATTTAAGTTTATTTTATTTAATGTCCATAACGATTATGGATAAATAGTTTAATTTTATTTTTCGTCTTAAGAAGGATTGAAGGATGCTTGTTTTTTGAAAAAACTGTTACGGCAACAACTACGTGATAACTATTTTCTTATTATTTTCCAGTATATATTACGTAGATTTTAACCTCTTGTTCAACTTTCTAACCTATACTTATTCCAATTTCTTATTCTTGTTTTGGTAGCATACAAATAATTTGAATTTTTTTTATTGTTAAAAGTATATATAATAGTTTCAATCAAAAATTTATTTTCTAAGATAGTTATATTAAAAAGAATACGAAATAATATTATAGCTTTTTCATGAAAATTTTACTTTAGTATCTATTATTATATTTTTTTAAGGTTCTGGTCATAATAATATTATAATAACAAATTAATGAAACGAAAAGTAAAAATTGCTCTACCTTTGTATTAGATATTTGTAATTAATGTATGTATGAACTTATGTATTTCTTTTTCTCTTTTGAAAAATTTAAAATTTTCTAAATGTGAATGCATTAAATGTCGGTAACTTATGAATGACTTTAAGTATTTCTTTTTCATTTTTATTAATATTATATTTATGGATATAATAATAAATTATGTAAGCTTGCAATTTGCTTTGGAATTCACCAAACCTTCTAAAATATTTCTTGTAGGTTTAGATTTTCCTTAGAAACTTGTGTTTTAATATTTTTAATAGATTATGATGGATACCGGATAAAAAGATTGAACCAAATTTACCGACCTCCATTTTTCCCGACGACCTTTTCCCGGAGATACAACTACTGTGAGAAATATTCTCGTGGCCAAGTCTCCTTCCCTCGGATGCAATCCCGGGACCAGCCACTCCGATCTGCAACCCTCGATGCCATCAAAACCAATTGTGGAAAAAAAAACGAAATGAAATCGTAATGTGCATGGCCGGTATTTGAGAACATCATTGTTTAAGGCACTGGTAACATTCGGTCGTTCGAAACAACGGTGAGAAGTCATGCTGTGTCAAACAGCGGAGGCGGATTTCAGGGGCATCGTCAATCGTGGAAGACAGAAGGGTTTTGGAAACTTAAATTCCAAGGCATGTTGTATACAATACCAAAATATTAAAAAAAATAATTTGTGCAAGATGCATGGTTGAATGGGTAGGAATTTGTTTACTATAGGATAGGTTGCAAGTTCAAATCTTATACCTTCAAATTTTTTCAAAATTTGAAAATAAATAAAATCGACGTATGAGATTTGATCATGCCACATGTACGGTACACATAGCGAGAATTACCGTAATTGCCAAAATCTGGAAATTGTCGATTTTATTTATTTTCAAAAATATTAATTTATGTATGTATGATCTTATGTATTACATATTTGTAATTTATGTATGTATGATCTTATGTATTTCTTTTTATTTTTTGAAAAATTGAAAATGTTCTAATTGTGTATGCAATAAATGTTTCTAACTTATGAATGACTTTAGTTAGTTCTTTTTCATTTTTATTAATATTATATTTATGAATATAATAATAAATTATGTAAGCTTGGAATTTGCTTTGGAATTCACCAAACCTTCTAAATTATATCTTTTAGGTTTAGATTTTCCTTAGAAACTTGTGTTTTAATATTTTTAATAGACTGTGATGGATACCGGATAAAAAGATTGAAACAAATTTACCAGCCTCCATTTTTTCCCACGACCTTTTGCCGCATATACAACTACTGGGAGAAATATTCTCGTGGCCATGTCTCCCTCGCTCGGATGCAATCCCGGGACCAGCCACTCCCGATCTGCAACCCTCGATGCCATCCAAAACCCATTGTGGAATAAAAAAACGAAATTAAATCGTACTGTGCATGGCCGGTGTTTTAGAACATCATTGTTCTCAGGGTGTGATAACATTCGGTCGTTCGAAAATTGGTGGTTGAAAACTAATCGGCAGTGGCGGTGAGATGTCATACTATGTCAAACAGCGGAGGCGGATTTCAGGGGCATCGTCAATCGTGGAAGGCAGAAGGGTTTTGAAACTTAATTTCCAAGAAATGTTGTATACTATACCAAAATATTAAAAAAATAATTTGTGCAAGATGAATGGTTGAATGGTTAGGGATTTGTTTAACATAGGATAGGTTCCAAGTTCAAATCTCATAACTTCAAATTTTTTCAGAATTTGAAAATAAATAAAATCGACATATGAAATTTGATCATGCCACATGTACGGTATACATCGCGGGAATTACCGTAATTGCCAATAGCTGGAAATTGTCGATTTTATTTATTTTCAAAAATATTAATTTTGATTTTTAAATTGTGAAAATCATGTACAATTAATTAAAAATCAAGTTTTTTCAAGGACTTGTTTGTTAACTATGAGCTAGTCTATAATATCCCGTATAATGCATGGATAATATTTTAATAATTTTACGTTATTTATTTTTAAGAGTAATTTTATAATAATTATTAATCCAACCTTATAAAAATATTATTTTTTCTGGATTAACTATCATTTGACTTTATTTTATTTCATGTCCATAACGATTATGGATAAATAGTTTAATTTTATTTTTCGTCTTAAGAAAAATTGAAGGATGCTTATTTTTTGAGAAAACTAATACGACAACAACTACGTGATAACTACTTTCTTATTATTTTACATTATATATTACGTAGATTTTAACCTCTTGTTGAACTTTTTAACCTATACTTATTTCAATTTCTTATTCTTGTTTTGGTAGCTTACATATAATTTGAATTTTTTTTATTGTTAAAAGTATATATAATAGTTTCAATCAAAAAATTTATTTTCTAAGATAGTTATATTAAAAAGAATACGAAATAATATTATAGTTTTTTCATGAAAATTTTACTTTAGTATCTATTATTATATTTTATTTCTAAGGCTCTGGTCTTAATAATATAATAATAACAAATTAATGAAACGAAAAGTAAAAATTGCTCTACCTTTGTATTAGATATTTGTAATTTATGTATGTATGATCTTATGTATTTCTTTTTCTTTTTTGAAAAATTTAAAATGTTCTAATTGTGTATGCATTAACTGTCGGTAACTTATGAATGACTTTAGGTGTTTCTTTTTTCATTTTTATTAATATTTTATATATTTATGAATATAATAATAAATTATGTAGGCTTGGAGTTTGCTTTGGAATTCACCAAACATTCTAAATTATTTCTTTTAGGTTTAGATTTTCCTTAGAAACTTGTGTTTTAATATTTTTAATAGATTATGATGGATACCGGATAAAAAGTTTGAACTAAATTTACCGACCTCCATTTTTTCCGACGACCTTTTGCCGGAGATACAACTACTGCGAGAAATATTCTCGTGGCAAAGTCTCCCTCCCTCGGATGCAATCCCGGGACCAGCCACTCCGATCTGCAACCCTCGATGCCATCAAAACCAATTGTGGAAAAAAAAAAACGAAATGAAATCGTAATGTGCATGGCCGGTGTTTGAGAACATCATTGTTTAAGGCAGTGGTAACATTCGGTCGTTCGAAACAACGGTGAGAAGTCATGCTGTGTCAAACAGCGGAGGCGGATTTCAGGGGCATCGTCAATCGTGGAAGACAGAAGGGTTTTGAAACTTAAATTCCAAGGCATGTTGTATACAATACCAAAATATTAAAAAAAATAATTTGTGCAAGATGCATGGTTGAATGGGTAGGAATTTGTTTACTATAGGATAGGTTGCAAGTTCAAATCTTATAACTTCAAATTTTTTCATAATTTGAAAATAAATAAAATCGACGTATGAGATTTGATCATGCCACATGTACGGTACACATCGCGAGAATTACCGTAATTACCAAAAGCTGGAAATTGTCGATTTTATTTATTTTCAAAAATATTAATTTATGTATGTATGATCTTATGTATTACATATTTGTAATTTATGTATGTATGATCTTATGTATTTCTTTTTCTTTTTTGAAAAATTTAAAATGTTCTAATTGTGTATTCAATAAATGTTTGTAACTTATGAATGACTTTAGTTAGTTCTTTTTCATTTTTACTAATATTATATTTATGAATATAATAATAAATTATGTAGGCTTGGAATTTGCTTTGGAATTCACCAAACCTTCTAAATTATTTCTTTTAGGTTTAGATTTTCCTTAGAAAATTGTGTTATAATATTTTTAATAGATTATGATGGATACCGGATAAAAAGATTGAAACAAATTTACCGACCTCCATTTTTTCCCACGATTTTTTGCCGCATATACAACTACTGCGAGAAATATTCTCGTGGCCGAGTCTCCCTCGCTCGGATGCAATCCCGGGACCAGCCACTCCCGATCTGCAACCCTCGATGCCATCCAAAACCCATTGTGGAATAAAAAAACGAAATGAAATCGTACTGTGCATGGTCGGTGTTTGAGAACATCATTGTTCTCAGGGTGTGATAACATTCGGTCGTTCGAAAATTGGTGGTAGAAAACTGGTCGGCAGCAGCGGTGAGAAGTCATGCTGTGTCAAACAGCGGAGGCAGATTTCAGGGGCATCATCAATCGTGGAAGGCAGAAGGGTGTTGAAACTTAAATTCCAAGGCGCAAGTTTTATACAATACCAAAGAATTACAAAAATAATCAGTGTAAGATGCATGGTTGACTGGTAGGGATTAGTTTACTATAGGATAGGTTGCTAGTTCAAATCTCATAATTTAAAATTTTTTTAGAATTTGAAAATAAATAAAATCGACGCATGAGATTTGATCATGCCACATGTACGACACACATCGCGAGAATTACCGTAATTGCCAAAAGCTGGAAATTGTCGATTTTATTTACTTTCAAAAATATTAATTTTGATTTTTAAATTGTGAAAATCATGTACAATTAATTAAAAATCAATTTTTATCAAGGACATGTTTGTTAACTATGAGCTAGTCTCTAAAATCCCGTGTAATGCACGGATAATATTTTAATAATTTTACGTTATTTTATTTTTAGAGTAATTTTATAATAATTATTAATCCAACCTTATAAAAATATTATTTTTTATGGATAAACTACCATTTGAGTTTATTTTATTTAATGTCCATAACGATTATGGAAAAATAGTTCAATTTTATTTTACGTCTTAAGAAGGATTGAAGGATGCTTGTTTTTTGAAAAAACTGTTACGGCAACAACTACGTGGTAACTATTTTCTTATTAATTTCCAGTATATATTACGTAGATTTTAACCTCTTGTTCAACTTTCTAACCTATACTTATTCCAATTTCTTATTCTTGTTTTGGTAGCTTACATATAATTTGAATTTTTTTTATTGTTAAAAGTATATATAATAGTTTCAATCAAAAAATTTATTTTCTAAGATAATTATATTGAAAAGAATACGAACTAATATTATAGCTTTTTCATGAAAATTTTACTTTAGTATCTATTATTATATTTTATTTCTAAGGTTATGGTCATAATAATATTATAATAACAAAATAATAAACGAAAAGTAAAAATTGCTCTAGTTTTGCATTACATATTTGTAATTTATGAATGTATGATCTTATGTATTTCTTTTTCTTTTTTGAAAAATTTAAAATGTTCTAATTGTGTATTCAATAAATGTTTGTAACTTATGAATGACTTTAGGTAGTTCTTTTTCATTTTTATTAATATTATATTTATGAATATAATAATAAATTATGTAGGCTTGGAATTTGCTTTGGAATTCACCAAACCTTCTAAATTATTTCTTTTAGGTTTAGATTTTCCTTAGAAACTTGTGTTATAATATTTTTAATAGATTATGATGGATACCGGATAAAAAGATTGAAACAAATTTACCGACCTCCATTTTTTCCAACGACTTTTTGCCGCATATACAACTACTGCGAGAAATATTCTCGTGGCCAAGTCTCCCTCTCTCGGATGCAATCCCGAGACCAGCCACTCCCGATCTGCAACCCTCGATGCCATCCAAAACCCATTGTGGAATAAAAAAACGAAATGAAATCGTACTGTGCATGGCCGGTGTTTGAGAACATCATTGTTCTGAGGGTGTGATAACATTCGGTCGTTCGAAAATTGGTGGTAGAAAACTGGTCGGCAGCAGCGGTGAGAAGTCATGCTGTGTCAAACAGCTGAGGCGGATTTCAGGGGCATCGTCAATCGTGGAAAGCAGAAGGGTTTTGAAACTTAAATTCCAAGGCGCAAGTTGTATACAATACCAAAGAATTACAAAAATAATCAGTGCAAGATGCATGGTTGACTGGTAGGGATTTGTTTACTATAGGATAGGTTGCAAGTTCAAATCTCATAATTTAAAAATTTTTTAGAATTTGAAAATAAACAAAATCGACGTATGAGATTTGATCATGCCACATGTACGACACACATCTCGAGAATTACCGTAATTGCCAAAAGCTGGAAATTGTCGATTTTATTTACTTTCAAAAATATTAATTTTGATTTTTAAATTGTGAAAATCATGTACAATTAATTAAAAATCAATTTTTATCAAGGACATGTTTGTTAACTATGAGCTAGTCTCTAATATCCCGTGTAATGCACGGATAATATTTTAATAATTTTATAATATTTTAATAATTTTACGTTATTTTATTTTTAGAGTAATTTTATAATAATTATTAATCCAACCTTATAAAAATATTATTTTTTATGGATAAACTACCATTTGAGTTTATTTTATTTAATGTCCATAACGATTATGGATAAATAATTTTATTTTATTTTTCGTCTTAAGAAGGATTGAAGGATGCTTGTTTTTTGAAAAATCACATTACGGCAACAACTACGTGGTAACTATTTTCTTATTAATTTCAGATATATTACGTAGATTTTAACCTCTTGTTCAACTTTCTAACCTATACTTATTCCAATTTCTTATTCTTGTTTTGGTAGCTTACATATAATTTGAATTTTTTTTATTGTTAAAAGTATATATAATAGTTTCAATCAAAAAATTTATTTTCTAAGATAATTATATTGAAAAGAATACGAACTAATATTATAGAGTTTCATGAAAATTTTACTTTAGTATCTATTATTATATTTTATTTCTAAGGTTATGGTCATAATAATATTATAATAACAAAATAATAAACGAAAAGTAAAAATTGCTCTAGTTTTGCATTACATATTTGTAATTTATGAATGTATGATCTTATGTATTTCTTTTTCTTTTTTGAAAAATTTAAAATGTTCTAATTGTGTATTCAATAAATGTTTGTAACTTATGAATGACTTTAGGTAGTTCTTTTTCATTTTTATTAATATTATATTTATGAATATAATAATAAATTATGTAGGCTTGGAATTAGATTTGGAATTCACCAAACCTTCTAAATTATTTCTTTTAGGTTTAGATTTTCCTTAGAAACTTGTGTTTTAATATTTTTATTAGATTATGATGGATACCGGATAAAAAGATTGAAACAAATTTACCGACCTCCATTTTTTCCCACGACCTTTTGCCGCATATACAACTACTGCGAGAAATATTCATGTGGCGAAGTCTCCCTCGCTCGGATGCAATCCCGGGAGCAGCCACTCCTGATCTGCAACCCCCGATGCCATCCAAAACCCATTGTGGAATAAAAAAACGAAATGAAATCGTACTGTGCATGGCCGGTGTTTGAGAACATCATTATTCTCAGGGTGTTATAACATTCGGTCGTTCGAAAATTGGTGGTGGAAAACTGGTCGGCAGCGTCGGTGAGAAGTCATGCTGTGTCAAACAGCGGAGGCGGATTTCTGGGGCATCGTCAATCGTGGAAGGCAGAAGGGTTTTGAAACTTAAATTTCAAGGCGCATGTTGTATACAATACCAAAGAATTACAAAATTAATCAGTGCAAGATGCATGGTTGACGGGTAGGGATTTGTTTACTATAGGATAGGTTGCAAGTTCAAATCTTATAATTTCCAATTTTTCTAGAATTTGAAAATAATTAAAATCGACGTATGAGATTTGATCATGCCACATGTACGTACACATCGCGAGAATTACCGTGATTGCCAAAAGCTGGAAATTGTCGATTTTATTTACTTTCAAAAATATTAATTTTGATTATTAAATTGTGAAAATCATGTACAATTAATTAAAAATCTATATTTTTCAAGGACATGTTTGTTAACTATGAGCTAGTCTCTAATATCCCGTGTAATGCACGGATAATATTTTAATAATTTTACGTTATTTTATTTTTAAAGTAATTTTATAATAATTATTAATCCAACCTCATAAAAATATTATTTTTTATGGATAAACTACCATTTGAGTTTATTTTATTTAATGTCCATAACGATTATGGATAAATAGTTTAATTTTATTTTTCGTCTTAAGAAGGATTTAAAGATGCTTGTTTTTTGAAAAAACTGTTACGGCAACAACTACGTGATAACTATTTTCTTATTATTTTCCAGTATATATTACGTAGATTTTAACATCTTGTTCAACTTTCTAACCTATACTTATTCCAATTTCTTATTCTTGTTTTGGTAGCTTACATATAATTTAAATTTTTTTTATTGTTAAAAGTATATATAATAGTTTCAATCATAAAATTTATTTTCTAAGATAATTATAATGAAAAGAATACGAACTAATATTATAGCTTTTTCATGAAAATTTTACTATAGTATCTATTATTATATTTTATTTCTAAGGTTATGGTCATAATAATATTATTATAACAAATTAATGAAACGAAAAGTAGAAATTGCTCTAGTTTTGTATTACATATTTGTAATTTATGTATGTATGATCTTATGTATTTCTTTTTCTTTTTTTAAAAAGTTAAAATGTTCTAATTGTGTATTCAATAAATGTTTGTAACTTATGAATGACTTTAGTTAGTTCATTTTCATTTTTACTAATATTATATTTATGAATATAATAATAAATTATGTAGGCTTGGAATTTGCTTTGGAATTCACCAAACCTTCTAAATTATTTCTTTTAGGTTTAGATTTTCCTTAGAAAATTGTGTTATAATATTTTTAATAGATTATGATGGATACCGGATAAAAAGATTGAAACAAATTTACCGACCTCCATTTTTTCCCACGACCTTTTGCCGCATATACAACTACTGCGAGAAATATTCTCGTGGCCAAGTCTCCCTCGCTCGGATGCAATCCCGGGACCAGCCACTCCCTATCTGCAACCCTCGATGCCATCCAAAACCCATTGTGGAATAAAAAAACGAAATGAAATCGTACTGTGCATGGTCGGTGTTTGAGAACATCATTGTTCTCAGGGTGTGATAACATTCGGTCGTTCGAAAATAGGTGGTAGAAAACTGGTCGGCAGCAGCGGTGAGAAGTCATGCTGTGTCAAACAGCGGAGGCGGATTTCAGGGGCATCGTCAATCGTGGAAGGCAGAAGGGTGTTGAAACTTAAATTCCAAGGCGCAAGTTGTATACAATACCAAAGAATTACAAAAATAATCAGTGCAAGATGCATGGTTGACTGGTAGGGATTTGTTTACTATAGGATAGGTTGCAAGTTCAAATCTCATAATTTCAAATTTTTTTAGAATTTGAAAATAAATAAAATCGACGCATGAGATTTGATCATGCCACATGTACGACACACATCGCGAGAATTACCGTAATTGCCAAAAGCTGGAAATTGTCGATTTTATTTACTTTCAAAAATATTAATTTTGATTTTTAAATTGTGAAAATCATGTACAATTAATTAAAAATCAATTTTTTTCAAGGACATGTTTGTTAACTATGAGCTAGTCTCTAATATCCCGTGTAATGCACGGATAATATTTTAAAAATTTTACGTTATTTTATTTTTAGAGTAATTTTATAATAATTATTAATCCAACCTTATAAAAATATTATTTTTTATGGATAAACTACCATTTGAGTTTATTTTATTTAATGTCCATAACGATTATGGATAAATAATTTTATTTTATTTTTCGTCTTAAGAAGGATTGAAGGATGCTTGTTTTTTGAAAAAACTGTTACGGCAACAACTACGTGGTAACTATTTTCTTATTAATTTCCAGTATATATTACGTAGATTTTAACCTCTTGTTCAACTTTCTAACCTATACTTATTCCAATTTCTTATTCTTGTTTTGGTAGCTTACATATAATTTGAATTTTTTTTATTGTTAAAAGTATATATAATAGTTTCAATCAAAAAATTTATTTTCTAAGATAATTATATTGAAAAGAATACGAACTAATATTATAGAGTTTCATGAAAATTTTACTTTAGTATCTATTATTATATTTTATTTCTAAGGTTATGGTCATAATAATATTATAATAACAAAATAATAAACGAAAAGTAAAAATTGCTCTAGTTTTGCATTACATATTTGTAATTTATGAATGTATGATCTTATGTATTTCTTTTTCTTTTTTGAAAAATTTAAAATGTTCTAATTGTGTATTCAATAAATGTTTGTAACTTATGAATGACTTTAGGTAGTTCTTTTTCATTTTTATTAATATTATATTTATGAATATAATAATAAATTATGTAGGCTTGGAATTTGCTTTGGAATTCACCAAACCTTCTAAATTATTTCTTTTAGGTTTAGATTTTCCTTAGAAACTTGTGTTTTAATATTTTTATTAGATTATGATGGATACCGGATAAAAAGATTGAAACAAATTTACCGACCTCCATTTTTTCCCACGACCTTTTGCCGCATATACAACTACTGCGAGAAATATTCATGTGGCGAAGTCTCCCTCGCTCGGATGCAATCCCGGGAGCAGCCACTCCTGATCTGCAACCCCCGATGCCATCCAAAACCCATTGTGGAATAAAAAAACGAAATGAAATCGTACTGTGCATGGCCGGTGTTTGAGAACATCATTATTCTCAGGGTGTTATAACATTCGGTCGTTCGAAAATTGGTGGTGGAAAACTGGTCGGCAGCGTCGGTGAGAAGTCATGCTGTGTCAAACAGCGGAGGCGGATTTCTGGGGCATCGTCAATCGTGGAAGGCAGAAGGGTTTTGAAACTTAAATTTCAAGGCGCATGTTGTATACAATACCAAAGAATTACAAAATTAATCAGTGCAAGATGCATGGTTGACGGGTAGGGATTTGTTTACTATAGGATAGGTTGCAAGTTCAAATCTTATAATTTCCAATTTTTCTAGAATTTGAAAATAATTAAAATCGACGTATGAGATTTGATCATGCCACATGTACGGCACACATCGCGAGAATTACCGTGATTGCCAAAAGCTGGAAATTGTCGATTTTATTTACTTTCAAAAATATTAATTTTGATTATTAAATTGTGAAAATCATGTACAATTAATTAAAAATCTATATTTTTCAAGGACATGTTTGTTAACTATGAGCTAGTCTCTAATATCCCGTGTAATGCACGGATAATATTTTAATAATTTTACGTTATTTTATTTTTAAAGTAATTTTATAATAATTATTAATCCAACCTCATAAAAATATTATTTTTTATGGATAAACTACCATTTGAGTTTATTTTATTTAATGTCCATAACGATTATGGATAAATAGTTTAATTTTATTTTTCGTCTTAAGAAGGATTTAAAGATGCTTGTTTTTTGAAAAAACTGTTACGGCAACAACTACGTGATAACTATTTTCTTATTATTTTCCAGTATATATTACGTAGATTTTAACATCTTGTTCAACTTTCTAACCTATACTTATTCCAATTTCTTATTCTTGTTTTGGTAGCTTACATATAATTTAAATTTTTTTTATTGTTAAAAGTATATATAATAGTTTCAATCATAAAATTTATTTTCTAAGATAATTATAATGAAAAGAATACGAACTAATATTATAGCTTTTTCATGAAAATTTTACTATAGTATCTATTATTATATTTTATTTCTAAGGTTATGGTCATAATAATATTATTATAACAAATTAATGAAACGAAAAGTAGAAATTGCTCTAGTTTTGTATTACATATTTGTAATTTATGTATGTATGATCTTATGTATTTCTTTTTCTTTTTTTAAAAAGTTAAAATGTTCTAATTGTGTATTCAATAAATGTTTGTAACTTATGAATGACTTTAGTTAGTTCATTTTCATTTTTACTAATATTATATTTATGAATATAATAATAAATTATGTAGGCTTGGAATTTGCTTTGGAATTCACCAAACCTTCTAAATTATTTCTTTTAGGTTTAGATTTTCCTTAGAAAATTGTGTTATAATATTTTTAATAGATTATGATGGATACCGGATAAAAAGATTGAAACAAATTTACCGACCTCCATTTTTTCCCACGACCTTTTGCCGCATATACAACTACTGCGAGAATATTCTCGTGGCCAAGTCTCCTCGCTCGATGCAATCCCGGGACCAGCCACTCCCTATCTGCAACCCTCGATGCCATCCAAAACCCATTGTGGAATAAAAAAACGAAATGAAATCGTACTGTGCATGGTCGGTGTTTGAGAACATCATTGTTCTCAGGGTGTGATAACATTCGATGCTCGAAAATAGGTGGTAGAAAACGGCGGTGAGAAGTCATCTTTGTGTCAAGCAATGGAGGCGGATTCAGGCATCGTCAATCGTGGAAGGCAGAAGGGTGTTGAAACTTAAATTCCAAGGCGCAAGTTGTATACAATACCAAAGAATTACAAAAATAATCAGTGCAAGATGCATGGTTGACTGGTAGGGATTTGTTTACTATAGGATAGGTTGCAAGTTCAAATCTCATAATTTCAAATTTTTTTAGAATTTGAAAATAAATAAAATCGACGCATGAGATTTGATCATGCCACATGTACGACACACATCGCGAGAATTACCGTAATTGCCAAAAGCTGGAAATTGTCGATTTTATTTACTTTCAAAAATATTAATTTTGATTTTTAAATTGTGAAAATCATGTACAATTAATTAAAAATCAATTTTTTTCAAGGACATGTTTGTTAACTATGAGCTAGTCTCTAATATCCCGTGTAATGCACGGATAATATTTTAAAAATTTTACGTTATTTTATTTTTAGAGTAATTTTATAATAATTATTAATCCAACCTTATAAAAATATTATTTTTTATGGATAAACTACCATTTGAGTTTATTTTATTTAATGTCCATAACGATTATGGATAAATAATTTTATTTTATTTTTCGTCTTAAGAAGGATTGAAGGATGCTTGTTTTTTGAAAAAACTGTTACGGCAACAACTACGTGGTAACTATTTTCTTATTAATTTCCAGTATATATTACGTAGATTTTAACCTCTTGTTCAACTTTCTAACCTATACTTATTCCAATTTCTTATTCTTGTTTTGGTAGCTTACATATAATTTGAATTTTTTTTATTGTTAAAAGTATATATAATAGTTTCAATCAAAAAATTTATTTTCTAAGATAATTATATTGAAAAGAATACGAACTAATATTATAGAGTTTCATGAAAATTTTACTTTAGTATCTATTATTATATTTTATTTCTAAGGTTATGGTCATAATAATATTATAATAACAAAATAATAAACGAAAAGTAAAAATTGCTCTAGTTTTGCATTACATATTTGTAATTTATGAATGTATGATCTTATGTATTTCTTTTTCTTTTTTGAAAAATTTAAAATGTTCTAATTGTGTATTCAATAAATGTTTGTAACTTATGAATGACTTTAGGTAGTTCTTTTTCATTTTTATTAATATTATATTTATGAATATAATAATAAATTATGTAGGCTTGGAATTTGCTTTGGAATTCACCAAACCTTCTAAATTATTTCTTTTAGGTTTAGATTTTCCTTAGAAATTTGTGTTATAATATTTTTAATAGATTATGATGGATACCGGATAAAAAGATTGAAACAAATTTACCGACCTCCATTTTTTCCCACGACCTTTTGCCGCATATACAACTACTGCGAGAAATATTCTCGTGGCCAAGTCTCCCTCGCTCGGATGCAATCCCGGGACCAGCCACTCCCGATCTTCAACCCTCGATGCCATCCAAAACCCATTGTGGAATAAAAAAACGAAATGAAATGGTACTGTGCATGGCCGGTGTTTGAGAACATCATTGTTCTGAGGGTGTGATAACATTCGGTCGTTCGAAAATTGGTGGTAGAAAACTGGTCGGCAGCGGCGGTGAGAAGTCATGCTGTGTCAAACAGCGGAGGCAGATTTCAGGGGCATCGTCAATCGTGGAAAGCAGAAGGGTTTTGAAACTTAAATTCCAAGGCGCAAGTTGTATACAATACCAAAGAATTACAAATATAATCAGTGCAAGATGCATGGTTGACTGGTAGGGATTTGTTTACTATAGGATAGGTTGCAAGTTGAAATCTCATAATTTAAAAATTTTTTAGAATTTGAAAATAATCAAAATCGACGTATGAGATTTGATCATGCCACATGTACGACACACATCTCGAGAATTACCGTAATTGCCAAAAGCTTTAAATTGTCTTTTTTATTTACTTTCAAAAATATTAATTTTGATTTTTAAATTGTGAAAATCATGTACAATTAATTAAAAATCAATTTTTATCAAGGACATGTTTGTTAACTATGAGCTAGTCTCTAATATCCCGTGTAATGCACGGATAATATTTTAATAATTTTATAATATTTTAATAATTTTACGTTATTTTATTTTTAGAGTAATTTTATAATAATTATTAATCCAACCTTATAAAAATATTATTTTTTATGGATAAACTACCATTTGAGTTTATTTTATTTAATGTCCATAACGATTATGGATAAATAATTTTATTTTATTTTTCGTCTTAAGAAGGATTGAAGGATGCTTGTTTTTTGAAAAAACTGTGACGGCAACAACTACGTGGTAACTATTTTCTTATTAATTTCCAGTATATATTACGTAGATTTTAACCTCTTGTTCAACTTTCTAACCTATACTTATTCCAATTTCTTATTCTTGTTTTGGTAGCTTACATATAATTTGAATTTTTTTTATTGTTAAAAGTATATATAATAGTTTCAATCAAAAAATTTATTTTCTAAGATAATTATATTGAAAAGAATACGAACTAATATTATAGAGTTTCATGAAAATTTTACTTTAGTATCTATTATTATATTTTATTTCTAAGGTTATGGTCATAATAATATTATAATAACAAATTAATAAACGAAAAATAAAAATTGCTCTAGTTTTGCATTACATATTTGTAATTTATGTATGTATGATCTTATGTATTTCTTTTTCTTTTTTGAAAAATTTAAAATGTTCTAATTGTGTATTCAATAAATGTTTGTAACTTATGAATGACTTTAGGTAGTTCTTTTTCATTTTTATTAATATTATATTTATGAATATAATAATAAATTATGTAGGCTTAAAATTTGCTTTGGAATTCACCAAACCTTCTAAATTATTTCTTTTAGGTTTAGATTTTCCTTAGAAACTTGTGTTATAATATTTTTAATAGATTATGATGGATACCGGATAAAAAGATTGAAACAAATTTACCGACCTCCATTTTTTCCCACGACCTTTTGCCGCATATACAACTACTGCGAGAAATATTCTCGTGGCCAAGTCTCCCTCGCTCGGATGCAATCCCGGGACCAGCCACTCTCGATCTTCAACCCTCGATGCCATCCAAAACCCATTGTGGAATAAAAAAACGAAATGAAATGGTACTGTGCATGGCCGGTGTTTAGAACATCATTGTTCTGAGGGTGTGATAACATTCGGTCGTTCGAAAATTGGTGGTAGAAAACTGGTCGGCAGCAGCGGTTAGAAGTCATGCTGGGTCAAACAGCGGAGGCGGATTTCAGCGGCATCGTCAATCGTGGAAAGCAGAAGGGTTTTGAAACTTAATTTCCAAGGCATGTTGTATACAATACCAAAGAATTACAAAAATAATCAGTGCAAGATACATGGTTGACTGGTAGGGATTAGTTTACTATATAGGATAGGTTGTAAGTTAAAATCTCATAATTTCAAATTTTTCTAGACTTTGAAAATAAATAAAATCGACGTATGAGATTTGATCATGCCACATGTACGGCACACATCGCGAGAATTACCGTAATTGCCAAAAGCTGGAAATTGTCGATTTTATTTACTTTCAAAAATATTAATTTTGATTTTTAAATTGTGTAAATCATGTACAATTTATTAAAAATCAATTTTTTTCAAGGACATGTTTGTTAACTATGAGCTAGTCTCTAATATCGCGTGTAATACACGGATAATATTTTATCAATTTTACGTTATTTTATTTTTAGAGTAATTTTATAATAATTATTAATCCAACCTTATAAAAATATTATTTTTTATGGATAAACTATCATTTGAGTTAATTTTATTTAATGTCCATAACGATTATGGATAAATAGTTTAATTTTATTTTTCGTCTTACGAAGGATTGAAGAATGCTTGTTTTTTGAAAAAACTGTTACGGCAACAACTACGTGATAACTAATTTCTTATTATTTTCCAGTATATATTACGTAGATTTTAACCTCTTGTTCAACTTTCTAACCTATACTTATTCCAATTTCTTATTCTTGTTTTGGTAACTTACATATAATTTGAATTTTTTTTATTGTTAAAAGTATATATAATAGTTTCAATAAAAAAATTTATTTTCTAATATAATCATATTGAAAAGAATACGAACTAATATTATAGCTTTTTCATGAAAATTTTACTTTAGTATCTATTATTATATTTTATTTCTAAGGTTATGGTCATAATAATATTATAATAACAAATTAATGAAACGAAAAGTAAAAATTGCTCTAGTTTTGTATTACATATTTGTAATTTATATATGTATGATCTTATGTATTTCTTTTTCTTTTTTGAAAAATTTAAAATGTTCTAATTGTGTATGCAATAAATGTTTGTAACTTATGAATGACTTTAGGTAGTTCTTTTTCATTTTTATTAATATTATATTTATGAATATAATAATAAATTATGTAAGCTTGGAATTTGCTTTGGAATTTACGAACCTTCTAAATTATTTCTTTTAAGTTTAGATTTTACTTAGAAACTTGTGTTTTAATATTTTTAATAGATTATGATGGATACGGATAAAAGATTGAAACAAATTTACCGACCTCCATTTTTTCCACGACCTTTTGCGCAAATACAACTCTGCGAGAAATATTCTTGTGGCCAAGTCTCCTCGCTCGGATGCAATCCGGGACCACCACTCCGATCGCAACCTCGATGCCATCAAAACCGATTGTGAAAAAAGCGAAATGAAATAAATCGTGCATGGCGGTGTTTGAGAACATCATTATTCTCGGTGTTATAACATTGGTCGTTCGAAAATTGGTGGTGGAAAAGCCCGTGTCGGTGAGAAGTCATCTTTGTGTCAAGCATGATGGATTTACAGGGCATCGTCAATCGTGGAAGCGAAGCGTTTTGAAACTTAAATTTCAAGCGCATGTTGTATACAATACCAAAGAATTACAAAATTAATCGATTGCAAGATGCATGGTTGACGGGTAGGGATTTGTTTACTATAGGATAGGTTGCAAGTTCAAATCTTATAATTTCCAATTTTTCTAGAATTTGAAAATAATTAAAATCGACGTATGAGATTTGATCATGCCACATGTACGGCACACATCGCGAGAATTACCGTGATTGCCAAAAGCTGGAAATTGTCGATTTTATTTACTTTCAAAAATATTAATTTTGATTATTAAATTGTGAAAATCATGTACAATTAATTAAAAATCTATATTTTTCAAGGACATGTTTGTTAACTATGAGCTAGTCTCTAATATCCCGTGTAATGCACGGATAATATTTTAATAATTTTACGTTATTTTATTTTTAAAGTAATTTTATAATAATTATTAATCCAACCTCATAAAAATATTATTTTTTATGGATAAACTACCATTTGAGTTTATTTTATTTAATGTCCATAACGATTATGGATAAATAGTTTAATTTTATTTTTCGTCTTAAGAAGGATTTAAAGATGCTTGTTTTTTGAAAAAACTGTTACGGCAACAACTACGTGATAACTATTTTCTTATTATTTTCCAGTATATATTACGTAGATTTTAACATCTTGTTCAACTTTCTAACCTATACTTATTCCAATTTCTTATTCTTGTTTTGGTAGCTTACATATAATTTAAATTTTTTTTATTGTTAAAAGTATATATAATAGTTTCAATCATAAAATTTATTTTCTAAGATAATTATAATGAAAAGAATACGAACTAATATTATAGCTTTTTCATGAAAATTTTACTATAGTATCTATTATTATATTTTATTTCTAAGGTTATGGTCATAATAATATTATTATAACAAATTAATGAAACGAAAAGTAGAAATTGCTCTAGTTTTGTATTACATATTTGTAATTTATGTATGTATGATCTTATGTATTTCTTTTTCTTTTTTTAAAAAGTTAAAATGTTCTAATTGTGTATTCAATAAATGTTTGTAACTTATGAATGACTTTAGTTAGTTCATTTTCATTTTTACTAATATTATATTTATGAATATAATAATAAATTATGTAGGCTTGGAATTTGCTTTGGAATTCACCAAACCTTCTAAATTATTTCTTTTAGGTTTAGATTTTCCTTAGAAAATTGTGTTATAATATTTTTAATAGATTATGATGGATACCGGATAAAAAGATTGAAACAAATTTACCGACCTCCATTTTTTCCCACGACCTTTTGCCGCATATACAACTACTGCGAGAAATATTCTCGTGGCCAAGTCTCCCTTGCTCGGATGCAATCCCGGGACCAGCCACTCCCGATCTGCAACCCTCGATGCCATCCAAAACCCATTGTGGAATAAAAAAACGAAATGAAATCGTACTGTGCATGGTCGGTGTTTGAGAACATCATTGTTCTCAGGGTGTGATAACATTCGGTCGTTCGAAAATTGGTGGTAGAAAACTGGTCGGCAGCAGCGGTGAGAAGTCATCTTTGTGTCAAGCAATGGAGTGATTCGGGCATCGTCAATCGTGGAAAGCGGAAGGTGTTGAAACTTAAATTCAAGCGCAAGTTGTATACAATACCAAAGAATTACAAAAATAATCAGTGCAAGATGCATGGTTGACTGGTAGGGATTTGTTTACTATAGGATAGGTTGCAAGTTCAAATCTCATAATTTCAAATTTTTTTAGAATTTGAAAATAAATAAAATCGACGCATGAGATTTGATCATGCCACATGTACGACACACATCGCGAGAATTACCGTAATTGCCAAAAGCTGGAAATTGTCGATTTTATTTACTTTCAAAAATATTAATTTTGATTTTTAAATTGTGAAAATCATGTACAATTAATTAAAAATCAATTTTTTTCAAGGACATGTTTGTTAACTATGAGCTAGTCTCTAATATCCCGTGTAATGCACGGATAATATTTTAAAATTTTACGTTATTTTATTTTTAGAGTAATTTTATAATAATTATTAATCCAACCTTATAAAAATATTATTTTTATGGATAAACTACCATTTGAGTTTATTTTATTTAATGTCCATAACGATTATGGATAAATAATTTTATTTTATTTTTCGTCTTAAGAAGGATTGAAGGATGCTTGTTTTTGAAAAAAGCATTACGGCAACAACTACGTGGTAACTATTTTCTTATTAATTTCAGTATATATTACGTAGATTTTAACCTCTTGTTCAACTTTCTAACCTATACTTATTCCAATTTCTTATTCTTGTTTTGGTAGCTTACATATAATTTGAATTTTTTTTATTGTTAAAAGTATATATAATAGTTTCAATCAAAAAATTTATTTTCTAAGATAATTATATTGAAAAGAATACGAACTAATATTATAGAGTTTCATGAAAATTTTACTTTAGTATCTATTATTATATTTTATTTCTAAGGTTATGGTCATAATAATATTATAATAACAAAATAATAAACGAAAAGTAAAAATTGCTCTAGTTTTGCATTACATATTTGTAATTTATGAATGTATGATCTTATGTATTTCTTTTTCTTTTTTGAAAAATTTAAAATGTTCTAATTGTGTATTCAATAAATGTTTGTAACTTATGAATGACTTTAGGTAGTTCTTTTTCATTTTTATTAATATTATATTTATGAATATAATAATAAATTATGTAGGCTTGGAATTTGCTTTGGAATTCACCAAACCTTCTAAATTATTTCTTTTAGGTTTAGATTTTCCTTAGAAATTTGTGTTATAATATTTTTAATAGATTATGATGGATACCGGATAAAAAGATTGAAACAAATTTACCGACCTCCATTTTTTCCCACGACCTTTTGCCGCATATACAACTACTGCGAGAAATATTCTCGTGGCCAAGTCTCCCTCGCTCGGATGCAATCCCGGGACCTGCCACTCCCGATCTTCAACCCTCGATGCCATCCAAAACCCATTGTGGAATAAAAAAACGAAATGAAATGGTACTGTGCATGGCCGGTGTTTGAGAACATCATTGTTCTGAGGGTGTGATAACATTCGGTCGTTCGAAAATTGGTGGTAGAAAACTGGTCGGTAGCAGCGGTGAGAAGTCATCTTTGTGTCAAGCAATGGAGGCAGATTTCAGGGGCATCGTCAATCGTGGAAAGCAGAAGGGTTTTGAAACTTAAATTCCAAGGCGCAAGTTGTATACAATACCAAAGAATTACAAATATAATCAGTGCAAGATGCATGGTTGACTGGTAGGGATTTGTTTACTATAGGATAGGTTGCAAGTTGAAATCTCATAATTTAAAAATTTTTTAGAATTTGAAAATAATCAAAATCGACGTATGAGATTTGATCATGCCACATGTACGACACACATCTCGAGAATTACCGTAATTGCCAAAAGCTGGAAATTGTCGATTTTATTTACTTTCAAAAATATTAATTTTGATTTTTAAATTGTGAAAATCATGTACAATTAATTAAAAATCAATTTTTATCAAGGACATGTTTGTTAACTATGAGCTAGTCTCTAATATCCCGTGTAATGCACGGATAATATTTTAATAATTTTATAATATTTTAATAATTTTACGTTATTTTATTTTTAGAGTAATTTTATAATAATTATTAATCCAACCTTATAAAAATATTATTTTTTATGGATAAACTACCATTTGAGTTTATTTTATTTAATGTCCATAACGATTATGGATAAATAATTTTATTTTATTTTTCGTCTTAAGAAGGATTGAAGGATGCTTGTTTTTTGAAAAAACTGTTACGGCAACAACTACGTGGTAACTATTTTCTTATTAATTTCCAGTATATATTACGTAGATTTTAACCTCTTGTTCAACTTTCTAACCTATACTTATTCCAATTTCTTATTCTTGTTTTGGTAGCTTACATATAATTTGAATTTTTTTTATTGTTAAAAGTATATATAATAGTTTCAATCAAAAAATTTATTTTCTAAGATAATTATATTGAAAAGAATACGAACTAATATTATAGAGTTTCATGAAAATTTTACTTTAGTATCTATTATTATATTTTATTTCTAAGGTTATGGTCATAATAATATTATAATAACAAATTAATAAACGAAAAATAAAAATTGCTCTAGTTTTGCATTACATATTTGTAATTTATGTATGTATGATCTTATGTATTTCTTTTTCTTTTTTGAAAAATTTAAAATGTTCTAATTGTGTATTCAATAAATGTTTGTAACTTATGAATGACTTTAGGTAGTTCTTTTTCATTTTTATTAATATTATATTTATGAATATAATAATAAATTATGTAGGCTTAAAATTTGCTTTGGAATTCACCAAACCTTCTAAATTATTTCTTTTAGGTTTAGATTTTCCTTAGAAACTTGTGTTATAATATTTTTAATAGATTATGATGGATACCGGATAAAAAGATTGAAACAAATTTACCGACCTCCATTTTTTCCCACGACCTTTTGCCGCATATACAACTACTGCGAGAAATATTCTCGTGGCCAAGTCTCCCTTGCTCGGATGCAATCCCGGGACCAGCCACTCCCGATCTTCAACCCTCGATGCCATCCAAAACCCATTTGGAATAAAAAAACGAAATGAAATGGTACTGTGCATGGCCGGTGTTTGAGAACATCATTGTTCTGAGGGTGTGATAACATTCGGTCGTTCGAAAATTGGTGGTAGAAAACTGGTCGGCAGCAGCGGTTAGAAGTCATGCTGGGTCAAACAGCGGAGGCGGATTTCAGCGGCATCGTCAATCGTGGAAAGCAGAAGGGTTTTGAAACTTAATTTCCAAGGCATGTTGTATACAATACCAAAGAATTACAAAAATAATCAGTGCAAGATACATGGTTGACTGGTAGGGATTAGTTTACTATATAGGATAGGTTGTAAGTTAAAATCTCATAATTTCAAATTTTTCTAGACTTTGAAAATAAATAAAATCGACGTATGAGATTTGATCATGCCACATGTACGGCACACATCGCGAGAATTACCGTAATTGCCAAAAGCTGGAAATTGTCGATTTTATTTACTTTCAAAAATATTAATTTTGATTTTTAAATTGTGTAAATCATGTACAATTTATTAAAAATCAATTTTTTTCAAGGACATGTTTGTTAACTATGAGCTAGTCTCTAATATCGCGTGTAATACACGGATAATATTTTATCAATTTTACGTTATTTTATTTTTAGAGTAATTTTATAATAATTATTAATCCAACCTTATAAAAATATTATTTTTTATGGATAAACTATCATTTGAGTTTATTTTATTTAATGTCCATAACGATTATGGATAAATAGCTGGAAATTGTCTTACGAAGGATTGAAGAATGCTTGTTTTTTGAAAAAACTGTTACGGCAACAACTACGTGATAACTAATTTCTTATTATTTTCCAGTATATATTACGTAGATTTTAACCTCTTGTTCAACTTTCTAACCTATACTTATTCCAATTTCTTATTCTTGTTTTGGTAACTTACATATAATTTGAATTTTTTTTATTGTTAAAAGTATATATAATAGTTTCAATAAAAAAATTTATTTTCTAATATAATCATATTGAAAAGAATACGAACTAATATTATAGCTTTTTCATGAAAATTTTACTTTACTATCTATTATTATATTTTATTTCTAAGGTTATGGTCATAATAATATTATAATAACAAATTAATGAAACGAAAAGTAAAAATTGCTCTAGTTTTGTATTACATATTTGTAATTTATATATGTATGATCTTATGTATTTCTTTTTCTTTTTTGAAAAATTTAAAATGTTCTAATTGTGTATGCAATAAATGTTTGTAACTTATGAATGACTTTAGGTAGTTCTTTTTCATTTTTATTAATATTATATTTATGAATATAATAATAAATTATGTAATCTTGGAATTTGCTATGGAATTTACCGAACCTTCTAAATTATTTCTTTTAAGTTTAGATTTTACTTAGAAACTTGTGTTTTAATATTTTTAATAGATTATGATGGATACCGGATAAAAAGATTGAAACAAATTTACCGACCTCCATTTTTTCCCACGACCTTTTGCCGCAAATACAACTACTGCGAGAAATATTCTTGTGGCCAAGTCTCCCTCGCTCGGATGCAATCCCAGGACCAGCCACTCCCGATCTGCAACCCTCGATGCCATCCAAAATCGATTGTGAAAAAAAAAACGAAATGAAATCATACTGTGCATGGCCGGTGTTTGAGAACATCATTATTCTCAGGGTGTTATAACATTCGGTCGTTCGAAAATTGGTGGTGGAAAACTGGTCGGCAGCGTCGGTGAGAAGTCATGCTGTGTCAAACAGCGGAGGCGGATTTCTGGGGCATCGTCAATCGTGGAAGGCAGAAGAGTTTTGAAACTTAAATTTCAAGGCGCATGTTGTATACAATACCAAAGAATTACAAAATTAACCAGTGCAAGATGCATGGTTGACGGGTAGGGATTTGTTTACTATAGGATAGGTTGCAAGTTCAAATCTTATAATTTCCAATTTTCTAGAATTTGAAAATAAATAAAATCGACGTATGAGATTTGATCATGCCACATGTACGGCACACATCGCGAGAATTACCGTGATTGCCAAAAGTTGGAAATTGTCGATTTTATTAACTTTCAAAAATATTAATTTTGATTATTAAATTGTGAAAATCATGTACAATTAATTAAAAATCTATATTTTTCAAGGACATGTTTGTTAACTATGAGCTAGTCTCTAATATCCCGTGTAATGCACGGATAATATTTTAATAATTTTACGTTATTTTATTTTTAAAGTAATTTTATAATAATTATTAATCCAACCTCATAAAAATATTATTTTTTATGGATAAACTACCATTTGAGTTTATTTTATTTAATGTCCATAACGATTATGGATAAATAGTTTAATTTTATTTTTCGTCTTAAGAAGGATTGAAAGATGCTTGTTTTTTGAAAAAACTGTTACGGCAACAACTACGTGATAACTATTTTCTTATTATTTTCCAGTATATATTACGTAGATTTTAACATCTTGTTCAACTTTCTAACCTATACTTATTCCAATTTCTTATTCTTGTTTTGGTAGCTTACATATAATTTAAATTTTTTTTATTGTTAAAAGTATATATAATAGTTTCAATCATAAAATTTATTTTCTAAGATAATTATAATGAAAAGAATACGAACTAATATTATAGATTTTTCATGAAAATTTTACTATAGTATCTATTATTATATTTTATTTCTAAGGTTATGGTCATAATAATATTATTATAACAAATTAATGAAACGAAAAGTAGAAATTGCTCTAGTTTTGTATTACATATTTGTAATTTATGTATGTATGATCTTATGTATTTCTTTTTCTTTTTTTAAAAAGTTAAAATGTTCTAATTGTGTATTCAATAAATGTTTGTAACTTATGAATGACTTTAGTTAGTTCTTTTTCATTTTTACTAATATTATATTCATGAATATAATAATAAATTATGTAGGCTTGGAATTTGCTTTGGAATTCACCAAACCTTCTAAATTATTTCTTTTAGGTTTAGATTTTCCTTAGAAAATTGTGTTATAATATTTTTAATAGATTATGATGGATACCGGATAAAAAGATTGAAACAAATTTACCGACCTCCATTTTTTCCCACGACCTTTTGCCGCATATACAACTACTGCGAGAAATATTCTCGTGGCCAAGTCTCCCTCGCTCGGATGCAATCCCGGGACCAGCCACTCCCGATCTGCAACCCTCGATGCCATCCAAAACCCATTGTGGAATAAAAAAACGAAATGAAATCGTACTGTGCATGGTCGGTGTTTGAGAACATCATTGTTCTCAGGGTGTGATAACATTCGGTCGTTCGAAAATTGGTGGTAGAAAACTGGTCGGCAGCAGCGGTGAGAAGTCATGCTGTGTCAAACAGCGGAGGCGGATTTCAGGGGCATCGTCAATCGTGGAAGGCAGAAGGGTGTTGAAACTTAAATTCCAAGGCGCAAGTTGTATACAATACTAAAGAATTACAAAAATAATCAGTGCAAGATGCATGGTCGACTGGTAGGGATTAGTTTACTATAGGATAGGTTGCAAGTTCAAATCTCATAATTTAAAAAAGTTTTAGAATTTGAAAATAAATAAAATCGACGCATGAGATTTGATCATGCCACATGTACGACACACATCGCGAGAATTACCGTAATTGCCAAAAGCTGGAAATTGTCGATTTTATTTACTTTCAAAAATATTATTTTGATTTTTAAATTGTGAAAATAATGTACAATTAATTAAAAATCAATTTTTATCAAGGACATGTTTGTTAACTATGAGCTAGTCTCTAATATCCCGTGTAATGCACGGATAATATTTTAATAATTTTACGTTATTTTATTTTTAGAGTAATTTTATAATAATTATTAATCCAACCTTATAAAAATATTATTTTTTATGGATAAACTACCATTTGAGTTTCTTTTATTTAATGTCCATAACGATTATGGATAAATAGTTTAATTTTATTTTTCGTCTTAAGAAGGATTGAAGGATGCTTGTTTTTTGAAAAAACTGTTACGGCAACAACTACGTGGTAACTATTTTCTTATTAATTTCCAGTATATATTACGTAGATTTTAACCTCTTGTTCAACTTTCTAACCTATACTTATTCCAATTTCTTATTCTTGTTTTGGTAGCTTACATATAATTTGAATTTTTTTTATTGTTAAAAGTATATATAATAGTTTCAATCAAAAAATTTATTTTCTAATATAATTATATTGAAAAGAATACGAACTAATATTATAGAGTTTCATGAAAATTTTACTTTAGTATCTATTATTATATTTTATTTCTAAGGTTATGGTCATAAAAATATTATAATAACAAATTAATAAATGAAAAGTAAAAATTGCTCTAGTTTTGCATTACATATTTGTAATTTATGTATGTATGATCTTATGTATTTCTTTTTCTTTTTTGAAAAATTTAAAATGTTCTAATTGTGTATTCAATAAATGTTTGTAACTTATGAATGACTTTAGGTAGTTCTTTTTCATTTTTATTAATATTATATTTATGAATATAATAATAAATTATGTAGGCTTGGAATTTGCTTTGGAATTCACCAAACCTTCTAAATTATTTCTTTTAGGTTTAGATTTTCCTTAGAAACTTGTGTTATAATATTTTTAATAGATTATGATGGATACCGGATAAAAAGATTGAAACAAATTTACCGACCTCCATTTTTTCCCACGACCTTTTGTCGCATATACAACTACTGCGAGAAATATTCTCGTGGCCAAGTCTCCCTCGCTCGGATGCAATCCCGGGACCAGCCACTCCCGATCTTCAACCCTCGATGCCATCCAAAACCCATTGTGGAATAAAAAAACGAAATGAAATCGTACTGTGCATGGCCGGTGTTTGAGAACATCATTGTTCTGAGGGTGTGATAACATTCGGTCGTTCGAAAATTGGTGGTAGAAAACTGGTCGGCAGCAGCGGTGAGAAGTCATGCTGTGTCAAACAGCGGAGGCGGATTTCAGGGGCATCGTCAATCGTGGAAAGCAGAAGGGTTTTGAAACTTAATTTCCAAGGCATGTTGTATACAATACCAAAGAATTACAAAAATAATCAGTGCAAGATACATGGTTGACTGGTAGAGATTTGTTTACTATATAGGATAGGTTGTAAGTTAAAATCTCATAATTTCAAATTTTTCTAGACTTTGAAAATAAATAAAATCGACGTATGAGATTTGATCATGCCACATGTACGGCACACATCGCGAGAATTACCGTAATTGCCAAAAGCTGGAAATTGTCGATTTTATTTACTTTCAAAAATATTAATTTTGATTTTTAAATTGTGTAAATCATGTACAATTAATTAAAAATCAATTTTTTTCAAGGACATGTTTGTTAACTATGAGCTAGTCTCTAATATCCCGTGTAATACACGGATAATATTTTATTAATTTTACGTTATTTTATTTTTAGATTAATTTTATAATAATTATTAATCCAACCTTATAAAAATATTATTTTTTATGGATAAACTATCATTTGAGTTTATTTTATTTAATGTCCATAACGATTATGGATAAATAGTTTAATTTTATTTTTCGTCTTACAAAGGATTGAAGAATGCTTGTTTTTTGAAAAAACTGTTACGGCAACAACTACGTGATAACTATTTTCTTATTATTTTCCAGTATATATTACGTAGATTTTAACCTCTTGTTCAACTTTCTAACCTATACTTATTCCAATTTCTTATTCTTGTTTTGGTAACTTACATATAATTTGAATTTTTTTTATTGTTAAAAGTATATATAATAGTTTCAATAAAAAAATTTATTTTCTAAGATAATCATATTGAAAAGAATACGAACTAATATTATAGCTTTTTCATGAAAATTTTACTTTAGTATCTATTATTATATTTTATTTCTAAGGTTATGGTCATAATAATATTATAATAACAAATTAATGAAACGAAAAGTAAAAATTGCTCTAGTTTTGTATTACATATTTGTAATTTATATATGTATGATCTTATGTATTTCTTTTTCTTTTTTGAAAAATTTAAAATGTTCTAATTGTGTATGCAATAAATGTTTGTAACTTATGAATGACTTTAGGTAGTTCTTTTTCATTTTTATTAATATTATATTTATGAATATAATAATAAATTATGTAAGCTTGGAATTTGCTTTGGAATTTACCGAACCTTCTAAATTATTTCTTTTAAGTTTAGATTTTACTTAGAAACTTGTGTTTTTAATATTTTTAATAGATTATGATGGATACCGGATAAAAAGATTGAAACAAATTTACCGACCTCCATTTTTTCCCACGACCTTTTGCCGCAAATAAAACTACTGCGAGAAATATTCTTGTGGCCAAGTCTCCCTCGCTCGGATGCAATCCCAGGACCAGCCACTCCCGATCTGCAACCCTCGATGCCATCCAAAACCGATTGTGGAAAAAAAAAAACGAAATGAAATCGTACTGTGCATGGCCGGTGTTTGAGAACATCATTATTCTCAGGGTGTTATAACATTCGGTCGTTCGAAAATAGGTGGTGGAAAACTGGTCGGCAGCGTCGGTGAGAAGTCATGCTGTGTCAAACAGCGGAGGCGGATTTCTGGGGCATCGTCAATCGTGGAAGGCAGAAGGGTTTTGAAACTTAAATTTGAAGGCGCATGTTGTATACAATACCAAAGAATTACAAAATTAATCAGTGCAAGATGCATGGTTGACTGGTAGGGATTTGTTTACTATAGGATAGGTTGCAAGTTCAAATCTTATAATTTCCAATTTTTCTAGAATTTGAAAATAAATAAAATCGATGTATGAGATTTGATCATGCCACATGTACGGCACACATCGCGAGAATTACCGTGATTGCCAAAAGCTGGAAATTGTCGATTTTATTTACTTTCAAAAATATTAATTTTGATTTTTAAATTGTGAAAATCATGTACAATTAATTAAAAATTAATATTTTTCAAGGACATGATTGTTAACTATGAGCTAGTCTCTAATATCCCGTGTAATGCACGGATAATATTTTAATAATTTTACTTTATTTTATTTTTAAAGTAATTTTATAATAATTATTAATCCAACCTCATAAAAATATTATTTTTTATGGATAAACTACCATTTGAGTTTATTTTATTTAATGTCCATAACGATTATGGATAAATAGTTTAATTTTATTTTTCGTCTTAAGAAGGATTGAAAGATGCTTGTTTTTTGAAAAAACTGTTACGGCAACAACTACGTAGATTTTCCAGTATATATTACGTAGATTTTAACATCTTGTTCAACTTTCTAACCTATACTTATTCCAATTTCTTATTCTTGTTTTGGTAGCTTACATATAATTTAAATTTTTTTTTATTGTTAAAAGTATATATAATAGTTTCAATCATAAAATTTATTTTCTAAGATAATTATAATGAAAAGAATACGAACTAATATTATAGCTTTTTCATGAAAATTTTACTATAGTATCTATTATTATATTTTATTTCTAAGGTTATGGTCATAATAATATTATAATAACAAATTAATGAAACGAAAAGTAGAAATTGCTCTAGTTTTGTATTACATATTTGTAATTTATGTATGTATGATCTTATGTATTTCTTTTTCTTTTTTTAAAAAGTTAAAATGTTCTAATTGTGTATGCAATAGATGTTTGTAACTTATGAATGACTTTAGGTAGTTCTTTTTCATTTTTATTAATATTATATTTATGAATATAATAATAAATTATGTAGGCTTGGAATTAGATTTGGAATTCACCAAACCTTCTAAATTATTTCTTTTAGGTTTAGATTTTCCTTAGATACTTGTGTTTTAATATTTTTATTAGATTATGATGGATACCGGATAAAAAGATTGAAACAAATTTACCGACCTCCATTTTTTCCCACGACCTTTTGCCGCATATACAACTACTGCGAGAAATATTCATGTGGCGAAGTCTCCCTCGCTCGGATGCAATCCCGGGAGCAGCCACTCCTGATCTGCAACCCCCGATGCCATCCAAAACCCATTGTGGAATAAAAAAACGAAATGAAATCGTACTGTGCATGGCCGGTGTTTGAGAACATCATTGTTCTCAGGGTGTGATAACATTCGGTCGTTCGAAAATTGGTGGTGGAAAACTGGTCAGCAGCAGCGGTGAGAAGTCATGCTGTGTCAAACAGCGGAGGCGGATTTCAGGGGCATCGTCAATCGTGGAAGGCAGAAGGGTTTTGAAACTTAAATTTCAAGGCGCATGTTGTATACAATACCAAAGAATTACAAAAATAATCAATGCAAGATGCATGGTTGACTGGTAGGGATTTGTTTACTATAGGATAGGTTGCAAGTTCAAATCTCATAATTTCAAATTTTTCTAGAATTTGAAAATAAATAAAATCAACGTATGAGATTTGATCATGCCACATGTACGGCACACATCGCGAGAATTACCGTAATTGCCAAAAGCTGGAAATTGTCGATTTTATTTACTTTCAAAAATATTAATTTTGATTTTTAAATTGTTAAAATCATGTACAATTAATTAAAAATCAATTTTTTTCAAGGACATGTTTGTTAACTATGAGCTAGTCTCTAATATCCCGTGTAATGCACGGATAATATTTTAATAATTTTACATTATTTTATTTTTAGAGTAATTTTATAATAATTATTAATCCAACCTTATAAAAATATTATTTTTAATGGATAAACTATCATTTGAGTTTATTTTATTTAATGTCCATAATGATTATGGATAAATAGTTTAATTTTATTTTTCGTCTTAAGAAAGATTGAAGGATGCTTGTTTTTTGAAAAAACTGTTACGGCAACAACTACGTGATAACTATTTTCTTATTATTTTCCAGTATATATTACGTAGATTTTAACCTCTTGTTTAACTTTCTAACCTATACTTATTCCAATTGCTTATTCTTGTTTTGGTAGCTTACATATAATTTGAATTTTTTTTATTGTTAAAAGTATATATAATAGTTTCAATCAAAAAATTTATTTTCTAAGATAATTATATTGAAAAGAATACTAACTAATATTATAGCTTTTTCATGAAAATTTTACTTTAGTATCTATAATTATATTTTATTTCTAAGGTTATGGTCATAATAATATTATAATAACAAATTAATGCAACGAAAAGTAAAAATTGCTCTAGTTTTGTATTACATATTTGTAATTTATGTATATATGATCTTATGTATTTCTTTTTGTTTTTTGAAAAACTTAAAATGTTCTAATTGTGTATGCAATAAATGTTTGTAACTTATGAATGACTTTAGGTAGTTCTTTTTCATTTTTATTAATATTATATTTATGAATATAATAATAAATTATGTAGGCTTGGAATTTGATTTGGAATTCACCAAACCTTCTAAATTATTTCTTTTAGGTTTAAATTTTCCTTAGAAACTTGTGTTTTAATATTTTTAATAGATTATGATGGATACCGGATAAAAAGATTGAAACAAATTTACCGACCTCCATTTT